>CM062811.1:1098036121-1098776121 GCA_031772625.1 Pinus tabuliformis
GTTGGGCATAGCCTAAGAGGGTGGATTAGGTTGACACCAAGGCTCTAATGGGAATAATGTGTTATAACTAGTAAAATATTGTGGAGAGTTGTGATTCCTATCTTGTTGGAATGGCCTTGGTGTTGTTGTTATTTTTTATTGATGAAGTGAATTGATTCCATGCTTCCTTTTGCTTCTTGGTACATATCTTTGAGTCCTCACAACAAGGGCCACTTCTTAGTTGGTGAGTTTCTTCACTGACAATCCTCTTTTATGACACAATATTTGCTATGGTTTATTACCTTATTCGGCCTTAGGAAAACCTTTTTAAGTTCTTTTTACTGACATTTGGTCATATTTTTCCTAATAAATGTATTCACTAAGGTATTTTGTTGGATGTTTTTAATTTTCATAAATTTATGCAATAATTGCATTATAACACGAATTTACAGGATGTAATATATATTGTAAGTGATCATTCATTTTCATATCTGCAGGAAACTTGGGTGAATTTTGAGACATGGATTTTGTATATCGATATCTCGAGATGGATGTATACTTATCCACTTGCCGAAAATAGATCCCGAGATGCCCGATCAATGTGCCTAGTTCAACAACAAAGACACTAGGGAGTTTGGGAATTTCACTAAGATCTAATTTTTTATGATTTTCTCCACCATCTAAGCACTAAACAAGGTTGATTTAATCTAATTACATCCCTGAGATAGGTCACAATCACCATAAAAGAGGATTTTTGGGTATTTAGTTGTATTTTGCTTATAAAAGCAAACAAATAGTGCTTGCAAAACAAGTTTGTAATTTAAGTACTTTGAAGAAATGTTTTGTAGCTCAAACCTTAGTATTTTGAAGCTTGCTTCAAGCTTATTTCACTTAATATATGTTGCTTCTTTTATTTCCAACCATTGGTAGATAGTTGGTGTGCTTGCTGAGGCATGGAGGCCCCCCACAACCAAAGTTTGTGCATTATATTTATGTGTTGTTCATTCATTTTGTACTTGCTGGTATAACATGTTCATATGTGTTATTTTTACGTTTATACTCTTTATCTTTTGTTTATTGTGTATCTTTACGTACCTTGCTCATACTAGTTGCTTCATGATGCTATGCTTGTAGTTTGTGTGTGAGCTCACTGCCATATTCAATAACATATTGTTGCTTATATTTCATGATTTCAAGTGTTTTTCATAAGTTTTACTTGCTATAGAGTAGTTGTTGCTTATGATGATAAGCTAGTTGACAAGTTGAGCAAAGCATTGAGAGTGCAATTTACCACATTTCTTGGTGGAGAAGGCCCCAAGACTTTTAAAACTTTTCACCTAGCATTATATTAATAAGCATCATAGTTCCTTGCTTTCTTTGAATCATCATTAATTTCTTGCCTTCCTATACGAAATCAATGACTCAGGAATACACCAATTAAGAAGATAAGTAGAAGATTACTTGAGTGACCATCCATTTTCTCTCTCACAAATGGGGAAGGCCATAGTGAATTCTTACCTTTACAAATGGTCTTGGGTTAAAGTTTATTATATTGAATAAATGACTATTGGAATGTCCACTTACTCTCATTATCAAGGGAGTCCCTAGTGAATTACCAATCCATTAAACAAAAACTCGTTAATATTTGTTTCCAATTTTAGTCATTTACAAGCATTTGAGTGTGAGAAATTTACATTCTTGAACATGATTGCATAGAAGACTATGACCTGTGTGAGAGGCCTTAGTGCATGCCTAGTCCAAAGTGTTCATGATTAAAGTAAGTTTTCTTTACATTTCAAGTACTGTATTTAGTTCAAAAGTTTTGTTTCATGCTCCCTTGATTTAAATTTAACTTTTGATTAGAATTCCGAGTTTCGATTTTAATTAATTTTAGCACTTAATCCTAGAAAGTGAAAACCAATCTAACCTAGCTCTCTACAGATTGTATTGTGCTTCTAAGTTTATGGATATCTAAATTGATACAAATATTATGTCCTAGTTTATTTACTTAAGTTGGCCTGACATTCACAATCAACATATATCTCTATAGTATTAAGTGGACATTCATTGTGATGGTTCCTTCTTGTGTATTTAGGAAAAATATGGCTAATGGCGTGTGTGTTTCCTCTATATTTTTCTTTGCCTATAAAGTATCCATCTACAAAGCTAATAAGTGCAAAATTTATATTTTCATATCTTCTAACATTCATCCTATCTCATTTTTTGTGATTTCAAAGGAAGTAGAAGAAGGATTTACCATATTCTTATCAATTATGCCTTTTTCCTTACTCGCTCTAGAGTAGTTTTCAAAGTTTTGATTGATGGCTCCATAGTTCTCTTGGTAGATGTCCCCATTTGACAAGAGATTTAGTGTCTCCTTGAAATCTTCCCCAATCCCTCTTTGAAAAACACGTGTGAGTAAGACTTCATCCAAAATACAATTATGTGCTCTATTATAGCTACACTGAAATCTTTCCTCATAGTCTTCTAGAGATTCATTTTCTCCTTGGATCGATCTGAATATTTTATCTCTTGTCTCTCTAGCTCTATAATAATCCCTGTATTTATCACCAAATATTTGTTTCATATGATCCCAACTGGAGATGTTGTTTCCTTCCAAACTCATGAACCATTTTAGCGTTGAATCTTTTAATGTGGAAGGAAAGAGTTTGAGCTTCTGTCGATTAGTTGTGCAGTCATAATTCCTACACATAACAAAAAAACTCAAATAATAAGGTGTTAAAGCCTTTAGTATGTAATCCATAAAAGTGGGGGATCACATAGGGATTGATATTATTCATTTTGCTTCCCCATTAATTTCCGCGATAGGAAATTCAAAAACGTTTGGTTGTTCTCCATCTTTAGCCATGGTATAGTGAGATGGAGCTCCTCTTCTTCATAGAACTTATCAACTTTTGTAACTTGTCCCTCCAAAAAGTTTGCAAGGTCTTATGTTTCTATTGGAGAGGAGGTATCACAACCAACTTCTTATTGTTGATTGCTAGTTTTTGGTGAAAACTTCCTTGACTTATCTCTAAGTCGAGACATGCATACTTTCTAGAAATGTAGGCATATGATTTTTCTATGTTAAAACAAGAGCAAATGAAAATTGCTTGAGATATGTAAAACATGTTGCCTTTTAGCACCTCCCTGACAATAATGCTATAAAGTGATGGACTTAAAATATGTATCAATAATGTTACCATCCCTCATCTCTCTGTTTTAAATGTCAATGCAAGGTCATACACACTTATAAGACGTTGTGCACTCTATGTGCAAGCCACACTCTTATTTCTTCCCTTGTGATACTATCCATGATTTAGACTATTTGTGGTGGTGGTTCAAACGACACCCCAAGTCTTACTCCGCTTCCTCAATAGAGGGGAAAACTACTTAATGAAATTACTATAATTTTACTTAGCTACTAATTGTAGAAAATTAAAGAACTGCTTGAAAATGAAATCCACTCTAACTATTACCATTCACCAAGTTTTGAAAACACAAGTCATTGCAAGAGAGGAAATCAAAGCCATTGTTGTCTAATTTGCTTATAAAAACGAGGATGCTAAGCTAAGTTGAAAATAACAAGAAATTATAATTTTAAATAAGCCAAAGCCCTAACTACTACCTAATCCACTTGAGAACATCATTTCTCATTGCCAAACATTATATTATGAAGAACATATGCATTATTGATTGAAAATTATGGAAAAGTTACAACTGCACTATTCTATAGAAAGTTCTTCAATCCTATAGGAAAGTTGCATAGGATATTGTAGGATGTTGAGAAAGTGGGCTACCCTTCTAACTAGGAGAACTCTACAAGTGACATGCATTACATATAAGGAAACCATATATTATAGAAATTTGATAGAGTTGCAATTGCTCAAGAAATTTAATCTAAAAGCAAGAGACACAATTCTACTCTACTGATCTATGATATGAAATTCACAATTTAGAACAACTTGCATAGACACCCAATAAGAAAAACCACAAATAGACAATGATTTCTTGGGGAACCCAATTGATAAAAACCCCTCAAGCCCGTTTTCATTAATCAATGAATTAAGAAACTATTACAATTACTAGCTCTAGCTCTGAGCTCAACCTGCAAAAGAATAACTGTTCTCCTGCTTAATGAACAAACTCTGGCCAACACTTAGCCAAATATTTGCTCACCAAAGCCCCTATTTCCTTTCACAAATATTGAGGAAATTAGCCCCTATTCTTTAGGATTCCCTCCAAAATGATTGCGCAATTCCCAAGGATTGATCACTGATTGCATGCAACACCTGTACACTCAATACTAGTTTACAATTGATGTTACAATGCCTTGGAATCTCCACCATATCTGAGAAATTCAAGTTCCTTGTATGCATGAGATATTTTCGGTTGATTAATCAATTAACTAGATGATCTATGAGTTAGACTGTTGTCCCACTGCAAAACTGACCTCCAACTAGTTCTATTAACTGTTAGAACTAGTTTAACTGAGTACAATTGGAAATAACTGAACCAGGTTGCTATAAATTAGAAATCACACATGCACAACTGAAGTCCAAGCCCTCTAACTCAAATTTACTAAGCTAACTAAGTGATAAGAGCCATGTCACTTCAGTTAACTACCTCCAAGTTGTCTGCTGATGTGGAAATTTCAAATTTTCTCAATTTGAACAAGGTTAAGCCAAATTGAGCCTTTCTTGCTACACTTCTCAACGCTCCCTCTTAGGAATAAAAGAATTATCAACCACCCCTATCCTACACCTATGGAAGTTGAACTTCCCTCTTTACAAAGCCTTTGTCAAGATGTCAACATATTGTTCCTCAGTCGAAATGTATTGTAGCAACATTATCCTCCTTTGCACACATTCCCATAAATGATGATACCAGATATCTATATGTTGGATCGATTGTGAAATACTAGATTTTCGGAGAGATTAATGCAACTTTGATGATCACAATAAATCACAGTTGGATCCATCTCCTGACCAAATAGTCCCACAAGTAGCTTTCTCATCCAAATCACCTCACATGTTGCTTGACTTGCGGCCATGTATTCAACTTCCGCTGAGTTGGGTACCATAGACCTCTGCTTCTTGTTGTACTGGGAAGTTGGTGTGGACCCAACACTGAAAATTGCACCTGATGTACTCTTGTGGTCATATGAACTCCTTGCCCAATCTGCATCTGTGAAGCCATGCAACTTCACTCCCTCTGTCTGTCTATACCATAATCCATATTGGATAATGCCTCTAAGGTATTGTAAAACAAGCTTTGTTTCTTTCCAATACAATTTGGTCGGCCTAACCCTAGCTTGCCTCAACTGATTGATGCATAGAACATATTTGGTCATGTGTTCAAAAGATACATCACTGAACCCACTAGAGGTTTCTCTATGGTATTACAACTCTCCACGTGAAATCTCTGCAGTATCTCGGTGGCATACTTGCCTTGAGACACAAACAATTCCACATCACCTTGCCATACTTCCAGCTCGAGGAAGTAGTGCATGAGACCTATGTCTTTCACCTCAAATTCCCTTGCAAGGTCCTTCTTGCAAGAGCTAATTATATTCTCATCACCTGTCAATATTAAATCATTAACATATAAAACAATGATAAGCAATTTACCTTCTACCAAAATATGATAAAGGTTCGCATTTGCTTCACTCTTGGTGAAGCCCAATCCAATGAGATAACTATCAATCCGAGTGTACCAAGCTCGAGGTTCTTGTTTGAGACCGTACATTGCTTGCCTAAGTTTGCATACATGAGACTTCCGATCAAATGTCTTAAAACCTTCTGGTTGCTCTATGTACACTTCCTCCTCAATAACACCATTGAGAAATGTTGTTTTTACATCCATCTAGTGGATCTTCCACCCCATCTGCACAACTAGTGCAAGAATTGATATAATGGATGAACACCTTGCCACGGGAGCAAAGGTTTCCTCATTGTCAATTCCCTCAACTTGAGAGAATCATTTGGCCACAAATATGGCCTTATACTTCTCTATGCTTTCGTTGTTGCATGCTTAATTTTGAAGATCCATTCTGAACCCACAATTGATTTTTTTGACGGTCTTGGGACCACTTCCCAAACACTGTTCTTTATGGTGGATTCATATTTTTCCACCATTGTATCAACCATAAATGGTTGCTCAACTGCTTCCTCAAAAGAGGATAGCTCAGCCTCTACAAGCTTAGTCATTAGAGCCATGTAGCCAATGTACCACTTAGGTGACCTCCTTTGCCTACACAAACTTGAAGGAGATCCCACATTCTCCCTCTCATCCTGCACCAGTCTTTCAGCTGCCCTGGTTCTTTTTCTACCTTCTCTAGATGGTTCTTCTTTAGTGTATGTCTCCACTCTGCCTCCTCTCTTCTACTACCTTTGTGACCGCTCCAGAACTTCCTGAGGCCCCTCTTTTGGAGGTAAAATCTCCTCTTTTAGTGAGATGTGAAGCTCCCTCTCAAGAGAGCATCTCATTTCTTTATCCTCATCAAAATTTACATCCCTTCGCACAACTTTCATTATGAGGGAAGGTAAGTACACTTGATAACTGTGTGGAGTTTCAGTTTAACCCAATAAAATTCCCAACTCTACTATTAGCTCAAGTTTCTTCCTCAAATCTTCGGCGACATGGCAATTACTAGAGGCTCCATTTTTTTTGAAATGAGACACACCCGAATTTCTCCTCGAGAAGGCCTCCTTAGGTGTAATCATACAAATAATCTGACGAGGACTCTGGTTCTACATGTAGAATTTTGTGTTACATGCCTCTGCCCATAAATGCAGTGGCAAGCCTGGGTCATGTAGCATAACTCTCGCAACTCCCACAATGCTCTGGTTATTTATCTCAACCACCCCATTCTGCTGAGGGTTGTGGGGAGCTATCAGTTCTATTCAAATACCTTCTTTGGCACAAAATTCCTTGAAGTCATTCGAAACAAAATCACCTCCATTGTCACTCCTGAGAGCCTTCACCTTCTTGTCAGTCTCTTTCTCAACTAGTGCCTTGAATTCTACAAATTTTGATAATGTCTCATCCTTCTTCCACATGAAGAAGATCTAACACTTTCTTGACAAATCATCAATAAAAATAACATAGTATTTATATATGGAATCGGATGTTGTTGAGAAAGGTCCACAAGAATCAGAGTGGACTCTCTCCAAGACTTCATTTGCTTTGCTGTCTCGGTCATGGAATGTGGATTTTACATACTTCCCCAAGGTACAACACTTGCAGACATCCTAGTGCTCCAATTATCCTCTAGGGAGGTCAAGGGTTATTTGTTCCATAATTTTAAGTGTGCCATGGTGCAAACGACCAAGTCTTATGTGCTAGAGTTCACCAACATCTCAACTCTGCACTTTATCTGCCTTACTGCTTAATGCAACGCAATATTCCACATCAAGTTTGTATATGTTCTTCACATGAACCCTGATCTGCTTCACCTGCCCAGTAGATATGTGTCTCAAAAAGGATTTCCCTTTACTGAAAATAACATCATAGTCGTGATCTTCCAAAATTGCTATAGAGATGAGGTTCTTCTTCAGGTCTGGTACAAACATGACATATTTTAGGCGAAGAGGGGATCCCGACTCCCTCTTAAAGGTTACTCGGTGGCATTGTACCTTATGTCATCCCCAAGCTCAACATGCATCTGGAGATCTTTCTCCACTAGGTCACTGAAGAACTCTCTACACCATGTCATGTAGAATGAGGCACCCGAATCCAAGTACCACACACTCCCCATCATAGTTGTTGGAAATAATACTGAGAGGGGGGGGGGGGGGGGGGTGAATCAGTATTAGTGAAGTCAATAATCTTTTTCATTTCCATATTATGATTTATATACGCTACTTCAATGAAGGTAACCCGCGTGTACACGCAATTGTGTTTAAGTCAACCAGCGTATATCCAACAGGCTTAAGATTCAATTAATTCATCATATGTTGTTCTTTAATGAGTACTTCATTAACCATATAAACAGTAACCATGTGCAGTAATATCAGAACAAACCATCACACATAATAAACACACATGAACACCAAGATTTAAGGTGGAAACCCAATGCAGGACAAAAACCACTTGCTGTTGTCTTCTTTTAATATAATAAAAACCTGTTTACAATCTTGTACTGGTGCAGACTCATACCAGTACGCAGGCACCCACCTGCAGAAGGCTACAACCTTCTCTCGTTCTCCAGCTTCTACTGGAAGGGAGCTACAACCCCCTAGCTCTTGTATTAGTCGATTCGTTTACTAGTACGTAGGCACCGACCTACTGAAGGCTCCAACCTTCACTCTTTTTCTAGCTGTTACTGGAAGGGAGCTCCAACCCCCTGGCTCTTGTACTAGCCGATATGTTGACTAGTACGTAGGCGCCGACCTACAGAAGGCTACAACCTTCTCTCTTCCTCTAGAGACCATGTTTCATAAATTTTCAGACTGGATGCTCTTGGTACACAACAATACACATGAAGGCCTTGTTTCATATAATTTTCTTACTGGACCCATCAACAACATTGAAGCTCAAAGTCAATCACCACTGCAATACAACCATCAAATACATATGCATTAACCAATCATTGAAACTCAATCATCAATATCTGAATCACCCAAAATTGGATCACTGAAGTCCCATCATCACTGAAGCAAATCACAATCAACCAATCAATGTGAACATTTAGTATACTGTCATAAAAAACATAGTCACCAGAACATAGATCACAACCCAAAATTCTGCAACAACCACCAGATCCAACTGCAACCTCAAATATCATATCTCATAATGTATACGCTACTCTGATGAACCGAACCAACGTGTATATGCGCTTTTACCAAAGCCAACCAGCATATACATCTGCAAATATTAATTCATAATTTTGCAGCTATTCCAGACTTCAGTCATACCCAGATCATAACATTTACAGAACAACACATGTGTCAGTATTCAGATCTAGATTATACATGATCAAACCATATAATGATAATTCATTTCAAGCCTTAAGATCTCGATCCATCATTAGATCTTATCCCTCATCAACCGCTAAAGTTCATCCTTGGTTCAGATCAAGCAAAGCACCATCAGCTGATAACCTGCATACTAGATCTCATACTTCATCAGATATTCAATACTTGCTCTAATTGGCCTAATGATCTTCTCCTCCTTATATAGTTTTATGCCTTTCTCAATACCATGGACCAAAACCACTTAGGACCAATACCTTGGACCAAATACCTAGGGTCAATACCTCGGACCAAATACCTTGGACCAATACCATGGATCAAAATACCATGGAACAAATACCTTGGACCAATACCATGGATCAAAATACCATGGACCAAATACCTTGGACCAAAAACTTAGTTTCCAAGATATACGCACTTTTCCTTTTGTGAAAGTGCATGTGTACGTATACGCTACTTGTGTTCAGTGAACCTGCATGTATACACAGCTTGGTCAAGGTGAAACTGCATATACCTCTCTTTCTTCATTCTTTGTAGTATGATTTGTACTTCTTTGTTGTTAACCTGTTGCACTGTGATCTTTCATCTGAGTGAGTTGCCATCAAGGACAACACCTATATCATAATTGTTGTGTCTGGAGCATGATTTTTCAGAGGCCTTTTGTTTCAGCCGGATGTATACCCCAGGAAGTTTGTACACCCCTCCATGCGGGGGGGTGTTGAGCCCCGAACTTGCATCTTTCCTATACACTTTCCTAGACTCTTTCCATTCACCTGGACCTCCTAAGATATCAACATCATTGCATATTAATCATAAAAGAGCATTTAAAGTGGTTTTTTTAACTATGTTTTGTGTCTGCTGTTTGAACTAGATTTTTGCTCATTGAGCTGCGGAATCCTGTCACTTTCCGCAGCTGCTTCAACTTTCCGCAGCTGTTTTTGTTAAAGTCTACATTGCAGGTGTCATCAGGAAAAGCGAGCCACATGGGCAAGTTGGAAATGACTTGGACATGGACCGAGTCCTATTGGCTCAGTCGGATTCATCAGGGGAGGCTGTGGTCAATGGTGGTCAAGCGGTGGTCAAACAAAAGAGTCCTACGGCAACAGGACTCCGTTTCCAAGCACGTGAAAGATTTTCGTGGCCGTTTCTAGATCTCTGGAGGCATGCTGACACCTGTAGGCTGCCCACGATGTGAATCCAACAAGCCGTTTTCAATAGATTGCATAATCTCGGCAGCCATGATGCTAAATCCATGGACGCTGTCGTTTACGTGTCCTCTGTCAGTGTAGTTTACAGGAAAATAGTTATGTAACCTTTTGTTATAAATAATGCGTTTCTATACGCATAGGAGTTAGTCTTTTGAATATAATTTTGCTGATAAAAAGCCCACTGTGCCATGACACTAGTTTCATTGTTGTGACTGCGTTTTGAAATATATGAGAAGACTCTGTTTCTACATGATTGCGTGAAGTGTAATTCTTGATTGATAGCTATTTCCCGAGGTTGTGCAGAGGGCCCCTGCACACGCCGAGGTTTCGTTTCTTATTGCTGTACAGTTTCATGTTGTGTTTCTTTATGTTTATTGCAAATATGCCATAGTTATTCACTTATGTATATTTCATTTACTATGGTACTAACGCTTCATTCTTGTTCATAATTTTACATGCTTTGTACATTGCTGTTAACGTTGATCAGTGTGCATGTTCCAGATTATAGTAGGCCCGAGCATCTTCATACATTTCCTTTTGCAAAAACTAGTGACATGGAATCAGTCTTTCTGCTGACTTGCTTTTCTTAGCTTTTAATTCCAGTTCTGTTTTGTTGATTTCAGTTTAGTTCATTTGCTTCATTAGACAGTTTAGATATCAGATTGCTCAAGTTGTTGATGATTACCTCCGAAAGCCATAGCTAGACTAACTGGCGAGGGGTCAGACTATGAATTGATGTGATTTGATTTTAGTTTTACTTTTCTGCAATTAAATATCAGATTGCTCAAGTTGTTGATGATTACCTCCGAAAGCCATAGCTGGACTAACTGGCGAGGGGTCAGACTATGAATTGATGTAATTTGATTTTAGCTTTACTTTACTTGCAATTTTTGGATTTCTTTGAGTGCAATAGCTTAATTCATTTCTTTTGTATTTAGACAGCAGCAGGGATAATGGTTTCATGATCAATAGTTCACTGTTTGTTTGATTAGAATAGTGGCACATTTTCATTTTCTTTTAGGAATTAATTTCATCATTAGTATGATCTAATACCCTTCGAAGTTTGAAGTTTTGGAAATCATTATAAAGGACATAATTACCTTGAAAATTTATATCCATACTTGTCTTTTAGAGTAATCTTAAAACTTAGGGATAGAATTTCCATTTCAAATTGGGAGATAAACGAAGATAAAAACCCCCAAAACAAAATAAAAAATCAAAAACGACAAAAAGTAAGAAATAGGTTATCTTGCACATATAGTGCGCCACGCTTCAACAATTTACGACTCCCAGATTGACAATTAATATAGAAATTTAGGAAACTCTAAATTGACCAAACATTTTGGCGCCGTTGCCGGGGAAGTGTAACTAGGTAGCCAATTTCTTAAAACTTCTTGAAGTATGCTCTCCTCTTACACCTAGTGTGATTTGGAGGATCAGAAAAGAGAGTTATTGGTTCAATAATTTCTTGAGTATGCTCTCTTCTTGCACCTAGTGTGATCTCGAAGATCAGAAAGAGAATTATTTGCCCGACTTGAAGAGAAAGATAAAAATAAAAAAATGACATGCATAGAGCAAGAGATTATAGGGGAAGGTTTATAGCTAGGTCCAAGAGTTCGATTTTTACAACTCCGGCTACTTCAAGGCATAGACAAGATTCACCCCCATCTACTCCCAGCCTTAGGATTCCTGGAATTCAAGGAGAAGCAGTTGAATTTGAGGGTTCTCCCACACTATCTACTAAATCTGATCTAGGAGAAGAATCTTTCTTTACTTCTATAGGGGAACATATTGTAATAAAAGATGTAGAATCACCCGAAGAAGAGAAGGAAGAAACTCTCTCTCATCCACCCTTGATAGAAGAACCAAAAGACTCTGAGGAAACTACCATGATGGAGGAAGTAGTAAATGGATTTAGAGGTAGGGGTAGAGGAGGAGGAAATAATGGAGGCAACAATGGTGGAGGTGGAGGAAATAATGGAGGAAATAGGGAAGGAGATAACTCATTTGGATTCCCTATAGTTGATGAGGAAACTCATACAACAATGAAAAACATCTCACCATCTGTCCTCCCAAACTTTTATGGGTTGCGAAGGGAGGATCCTGAAACATTTCTATTTGAGTTTGAAGTCATGTGCCGAACTTATGACTATATGGAAGACTCTCAAAAACTCCAATTGTTTCCTTCAACAATGAAGGGAGCTGCTTTGAAATTGTTCATGGGATTAGTCACTCAATCTATTAGGACCTGGAATGATATGAAACAAACATTTTTGGATAGATACCTGGACTATTTCATGCCCACCAACCATAAGGATGAGGTATTCAAAATGGTGCAAAAAGAAGATGAAAACTTGGAGGATTTACTTGAAAGATTTCAATACAACTTAAAAAGAGCAAAAATGAGTAACTTAGATGAGGAGACCTTGAAAGCCCTTCTATTAAAAGCCATTAGAGATGAATGGATAGATATTTTAAACATGATGGGGAAGGGAGATATTTCTCAACTTCCACTTCGTGACATAGCAAAACTATGTGTCCATCTCTCGAGGGGAAAATCTAAAATGGGAAAAGGGCCTAGAGATCCTTCTCTTATTAGAGCAAACAAATTTGCAACTGGATCAGTAAGTAGGGCAGAGATTGGTAATATGCTTGATGAGTTCAAAACTGATATTCTAGGGAGCCTTAGTGAACAACTAGACACCCTTAAAATACAAAACAAGCAAAAAGCAGAAGTTGAAGCCTTGGCCATCTTTTGTCCAAAATGTAGGAAGAAACATGCTCTAAGGGAATGCCCCTTGGATGCAAAAGTTGTAGAAACATGTATGATTTGCTCGGAAAGCCATAAGACTAAGGATTGTCCTTCAATTCCTAGGCTCAAAGTTGTCTTTCAAGAAGATCCAAATTCAGTAGAGTCTCTCTGTTTTGTTTCAAGGAAACCTTGGCAGGGGCAACAAAATCAAGGGTTTAATAACCCTATGAACTTTCAACCCCCGCCAAATTGGAATTCTTGGCAACAACCTTGGCCCCAACCTCAAAATCCATATCAATCATGGGCACAAGGGATGCAAAATCCTTATGGGAGATTTGCTCAATTTTATCAATATCCTCCATCTTTTCAAAATCAACAAGCTCCACAACTTTCAAATCAAAACCCACAACTTTCATTGCCATTTCCACAACAACAACAACTTCCTCAACAAAATTCCCAACTCTTGCTTCCATTTCAACAAAAGACAAATCAACTACCAGCCCAGCCATTGCCAAATCCTAACAATAAAAATCCTCAGAATGCTTACATGGTAGAAGGACAACAATTCCCTACCTATATGATTGTTCCTCTTAATGATGTACAACTCAGGTCTGGTAGAGTTTTAGAAAAACCTTCTATAGATGCTCAAAAGCAAAGTACTTCTGAGGAAGATTCTCTTAAAGTCAATAAAAGTTCTAAAGCATCTCTTCAAAACCCAAACACTCAAAAAGAAAAAGAAAAAGAGTCAACCCCCACACCTGCATCTTCATCCACACCTCCTTTCCCTGAAAGATTACAAATTGACAAAGGGGTGGAAAAACAAATCTTGTTGCCGGACTATGATTTTCTAGATGAATTAAAGAATGTCTATATCAAGATTCCCTTGCTACAAGCCATTAGAGAGATTCCTATTCTAGCAAAAACAATAAAGGAGTTGAGTCTCAAAAGACCAGGAAGGAAACCAAAAGATACAAGAAGAATCCACCTGGTAGGAAAAATTGCAGATATCATGATGGGAAAAATTACCATGCAGAAGTATGTAGATCCAGGTAGTCCAATTGTCAAGACACATATAAATGGGATAGAAATTCCAAACACTTTGATTGACTTAGGGGCTACTATCAACATTATGAGTAGACAGACTATGGAACAGCTTAAACTGC
Source organism: Pinus tabuliformis (assembly GCA_031772625.1). Classification (NCBI taxonomy): domain Eukaryota; kingdom Viridiplantae; phylum Streptophyta; class Pinopsida; order Pinales; family Pinaceae; genus Pinus; species Pinus tabuliformis. The sequence continues at coordinate 1,098,050,199 of CM062811.1, forward strand.
CTAATCTTGTTTTTACACCTACCTTACTGCAACTTGCATATCGATCAATAATCAAACCAGATGGTCTATTAGAAGATATTTCAGTCTCCTTAGATTCTTGGGAATATCCAATACATTTCATGATTTTGACTCCCAAGAGTAATTTAGGAGGGCACCCACTCATCTTAGGAAGACCTTGGCTAGCCACAGCTGATGCTTTCATTAGTTGTAGATCTGGAGATATGTACATTTTTTATGGTAATTCGACAAAGAAGTTCAATTTGTATCCTCCATCAAAAGCAATTACATAAGTAGGATATAATGAATGGGTCAATGATGAGGACACTATACAACCTGTCTTTACCATTTCTGAAATCAGTGAAGATAGTCAAATTCTGAACATATTAGAAAACTTTGAAACATCTTCAGAGTATGACCACACACAATTTTAGTTAGATTCTGACATTGAGTATTTATCATCAAGACAAATGTCTCTTTACTCTATGGAAGAGTTTGGTAGTGCCACCATTGAGATTTTTCCAGGTAAAACATTGAATATCAATAAAAATTTGGGAAAGTCACAACAGGAAGAGCTAACCAAAATATTGCAAAAACATTCTACTACATTTGCATGGGAGTATACTGATATGAAAGGTATTGACGCTAAGACTTGCATTCATCACATCTACATCGAGGAAAATAGTAAACCAATCAGACAACCTCAGAGAAGGATGAATCCAAACCTTAGGGAGATAGTGAAAGAAGAGCTCCAAAAACTACTCAATGTAAACTTCATTTATCCAATTTCAGATAGCCAATGGGTTTCTCTTTTGGTTATAGTACCTAAAAAGAATGGTAAATGGAGGGTATGCATTGATTACAGGGAATTGAATAAAGCAACTTTGAAGGATCACTTTCCTTTGCCCTTTATCGATCAAGTATTAGATACATTAGCAGGCAAAAAGTACTTTTCATTTCTGGATGGTTTTAGTGGCTATAATCAAATTCAGGTAGCACTTAAAGATCAAGATAAGACCATATTTACCTGTCCAAGGGGAACTTTTTCTTATCGAGTGCTTCCTTTTGGATTATGTAAGGCACCTGCAACATTCCAAAGAGCAGTACTAGGAATTTTTTCTGATCTAATCCATGATTGTGTAGAGGTTTATATGGATGATTTTACAGTTTATGGTTATTCATTTGAAGAGGCATTAGAGAATTTGGAAAAAGTCCTTATAAGATGTAAAGAAACAAACCTTTCATTAAGTCATGAAAAATGTTTTATGATGTTTACTGAAGGTATTGTTTTGGGACATCACATTTAAGGGGATGGGATTAAAGTTGATAGATCAAAAGTTGAAGTCATCTCCAAGTTGCCTATTCCAAATTGTCAAAAAGATGTTAGAAGTTTTCTGGGATTTACTGGGTACTCAAAGATTTATAGAGAACTTCACTAAAATAACATCTCCACTCTTCAAATTGCTCATAAAAGACTGTGAATTCAAATGGGATCCTGATTGCCAATTAGCATTCGAAACTTTGAAAACAAGAATATCTGAAGCACCCATCTTGAGAGGACCAAATTGGAAACTTCCTTTCCATATTTCTACAGATGCTTCAGATACAGCTCTAGGGGCTGTGTTGGGTAAAAAAGATTTAGTTCCTTATGCCATTTACTATACCAGTAAAAATTTAACTCCCACTGAGTTGAACTATACTGTGACTGAAAAAGAGTTCTTAGCTGTTGTTCATGCAATCAATAAGTTTAGACATTATATAACAAGCTATGAAACTTTTATTCATACTGATCATTCTGCAATTAGATATCTAATGAACAAACCTATTACTAATGGCAGAGTTACAAGGTGGCTCTTACTTTTACAGGAATTCAATATCACTGTGTTGGATAGACCAGGAAAACAAAATACAGTAGCTGATTTCTTGTCTAGGATTCAGAATACTAAAGAAGATTCTCCTGTAGAGGACAAGTTTCCTGATGAATATTTATTTGCAGTAACTACTAAGACTCCTTGGTATGCAGATATAGCTAACTATTTGGTTACAGGGAAACTGCCTCCACATTTATTTCCTGGTGAAAGAAGAAAGATTATTCAGGAGAGTTCAAAATATTCATGGATTTCTAACGAATTGTTTAAAACAGGGCCATATCTTGTGATCAGAAGATGTGTTAGGGAAGATGAAATGCCTGATATCCTCAAAAAATGTCATGATGAACCATGCGACGGACACTTTGCTGACAAAAGGACAACCTATAAAATCCTCTCTTTGGGATATTATTGGCCATCCCTTTTCAAAGATGCAAAACAGTATGTCAAAAGGTGTGATAGCTGCCAAAGAGTAGGGAAACCTACCCATTCAAATGAAATGCCATTGCAGCCACAGGTACTCATCGAACCCTTTGAAAAATGGGCTTTAGATTTCACTGGACCTATTAACCCACCATCTAAACTAAAAAAGTATATATTGGTATGTACTGATTATGTCACTAAATGGGTAGAAGCCAAAGCATTATTTTCTGCTACTGAAAATTCAGTTGTTAGTTTTCTTTATGAGGATATTTTTACTCACTTTGGTGTTCCAAGAGAAATTGTGACAGATTAGGGAAGTCAATTCACATCCAACCTGGTGGAGAAGCTGATGAAAGAATACAAGATCAAGCATAGAAAATCTACTCCTTACCATCCACAAACAAATGGTCAAGTGGAGTTTACAAACAAAGTTATTGAAGGCATCATCACCAAAACTGTTCATCTACACAGAAGAGATTGGGTAGAAAGGCTTCCTGAAGCCTTGTGGGCCTACAAAACTACATGGAAAAATACAACAGGACATTCTCCCTATGAACTTGTTTATGGGAAAGAAGTCCTGCTCCCCATTGAGTTCCAAGTCAAAACTTTCAAGATGGCAGTTCAGTTGGGGATGGATCTATTAGAAGCCCAAAAGCATAGAATGGAGCAGTTGAATGAGTTAGATGAGATCAGATAAGAGGCAATCCTAAGAACTGATCTAGTTCAATATCAAAGAGCTAAGTGGCATGACAAATACATCAAGGAGAAAAAGTTTCAAGAAGGAGACTGGGCATTGCTATTTGATTCCAAGTTTAAAGACTTCAAAGGTAAATTTCAAACTCATTGGCTTGGGCCATATGAGATTGACAAAGTCTTTAGCAATGGAGCGGTAAGAATCAAAACCATTGATGAATTTCAAACTCCTCTTATTGTGAATGGTCACCGACTAAAGATATATCATAAGCCACTCTCAAAGGAGGAATTTCTCAAAATCTTTCAAGATAGTTCTGCAATAAGGCTGGTGAAGAAGAATTCTTCTTCTCCACCAGCCTAGCCTTTGTTCTTTTCTGTTTCTAAAAAAAAAAAAAAAGTGTATAAACCTAAAAACCAATCACTGATTGGCAGTCTTATACAGAAAATACAGGGCGAAAATGAGGAACTCCTGATGCCCTATATTTTCCAAAAAATCTCCTCTCATTATCTATAGTTTCATTCCATCTCACTTCACTTCATTTCACCTCATTCCACTCCACTTCACTTCGTTTCATTCTACTCCACCCATTTCATCTCATCTCGTTTCATTTCATCTCACCAATAAAAGTCTTTTCATGAATAGTTTTCTCATATATCCATTTCCATTCAGTCATGTGGCCATTGTACCAGTTTCCGCAGCTAAATCTAGTTTTCGCAGCTGCAAACTGATTCCGCAGCTAGTTGTTGTTTTCGCAGCTAGCACCCTGTCATTTAACATTAGCAGTCAGCTGATAGTTAAAAATAATAAAAATCAAATGTAGGTATGACCGAGGACATATTATGAATACATGAGGCACTTAAAAGCATCAACAAGGAGCAGCTGATCAAAGATTAATGGACAAAAAGTGGCAAGAATTCCAAGGTATGAGTAGAAATTTATTTCAAATAGCATTCAAAGCACATTTTTTCATAGTTATAAAACCATAGCTCCACTATATGCAATTATTGGCATTGATAGCCTCATAACCGTTCCACGACCTACAATTCCTCCACGAACCATGCATTTATTTCTCAAATGGCCTCATGATCAGCCCTCAGATTTAACTTGTGTTGGCTGTACCTTGACACTCCACCTGTAATCATGAGGACGTGGTCGATTTGATCATGGCTCCTCTCCGCCGCACAAATTCCGTAGCCATTTCATAAGCGTGTTTACGTCTACTTCGCAGCCATTCAGTTTAAAATTCTGCCGAGTTCACTTTACTTCCCTATTATTTTATTGAAGCCACGGTTGCATTTCCACCTTGTTCATATAAGCCTCTGCTCCATTTCCGTGAATTCACTCCCACTACCTGTTCTCTGTTTTCCATTTACAGTCACTGTTTTCTTCTCCATAAACCCTGTTCACCACCGTTAACCCAACCGTCTCATCTTCGCTAAAACCCTTACTCACGCAGACGAATTTTAAGACGGAAGGAAGGATGGGTCTGTTGTTGAGGGCAGAACCGGAAGGGCCCAAGTTTAATGAAGGGTACCCGCAAGTGAAAAACATACTGAAGAAGGCAAGGTAGCTAGGGTTTATTCAAAATTCAAGGGCTACAACAAGGAGATTACAAATACTTTTGCGAAGTCTTTTAATGGCCTGGAGGTGGAAGTTGGAGACCTCAAGTTTACAGTCACCGAGGCATCTATAGTAGCCGCTACAGAACTTCCGCAGGAGGGAGAACGCTGGTTCAAGAACAAGAGCTTTGACGAGAAGACTTGGAGGGTTATCCTACAAAACCTAGGTATGGATGTAACTATTTTTAAACAAGGAATCCCTGTCCATGCTTTAGAAGAGAAGTGGGCCAGTCTATTGTTGATTATTCAAAATTTCATTACCTGTGAGGGACGTTTTGGATCAATGTATATGTATGAAAACCGGTTGTTGATGAATTTCTTAGAAAACCAAACCCTCAATTTGCCCTACTTCTTGTTAAATATCCTGAAGAAAATGTCCACCATTGTCCAAAAGAATTTGGAGGACGTAGAACCCCATTTGTATCATCACGGCCTTGTGAAAATTCTGATAGAAAAACGATTGAAGGAAAAGGACACCTGGGAACAATTTTTGGTTAGAAATTTTTTCCAAGATCCCCCTGAAACACCAGAGAACAGTTCAGTCATGAAGAGCAGAAGGAAGAAGACAAGTGTGAGAATGCAAGCCCCTCCTACTAGCATAACTAGAGAAATTAATCAAGAAGAGAGGTTGGAAAGAACTAAGGATAAGGAGCAAAGAAAACCAAAAGGGAAAAGAAACATAGAAGCTGTTTATCAAGCCCCAGATCCTTCCCAAAAAGAAGACCAAACACTGTCTGAAAGACTAGCTTATCTTCAGGAACAATCAGCTGCAGCCAAGAAGAAAGGAAAAGAAAAACAGAGTAGGGAGGAAAAAGACACTAGTCCACAGCATGTAAGGAGAAGCTCCAGGCTTAAGGGAAAATTAAGGACAGTGCAAACCAAAGGGCCCCACTTTATTGACTTGGGAGGAGAAACACCAGAGCAGCCTCCAGAAACCTCTCCTGGCCGTGGCCCACATCATCCTCTTATTTCTCAGCCAAATTTTGACAGTCCTTCTCGGCCAGATTTGGAGATCAGTCCTTCTCAACAGGATTTTGGGGTCAGCCCAAGGAAAACTACACCCGAGATAGACCCGAATCAGCAAGAGATGTATGATTATATAGAATCCTTGGAAAAGACAGCCACAGGTCCAAGCACTTCCTCCACTCAGCCTCACACAGCACAAGAAGCTCTAGTCCAATCGTTGAAACAAGAAGTTTTTGAATTGGAGGTCTTAAATAGACACATTAAAAATGAAAATGAAACATTAAGGGAACAAAGCAGATTGGACAAGATCATTCATGACAACACCATGTTACATCTTGGGCTGTGGCAGAAAAAGAACAGGAAATTGAAGAAGAAGTGCAGGAGGTTGAGTAAAGCACTTATCAACCTCAAATTTAGATGCTTGATGAGGAAGCCTAGGATGTTAACAGTACCAAGGAAGAGGAGAAGAGGGCTGGATGTGCTGGCAGAGGTCTCAGAGCATATGGATTGAAGAGAGGATGGTCAAAATTTTGGTTGCATGGGGACATGCAACACCTTCACAGTGGGGGTATGTTGAGCCCTGAACTTGCATCTTTCCTATACACTTTCCTAGACTCTTTCCATTCACCTGGACCTCCTAAGCTATCAACATCATTGCATATTAATCATAAAAGAGCATTTAAAGTGGTTTTTTTAACTATGTTTTGTGTCTGCTATTTGAACTAGATTTTTGCTCATTGAGCTGCGGAATCCTGTCACTTTCCGCAGCTGCTTCAACTTTCCGTAGCTGCTTCAACTTTCCGCAGCTGTTTTTGTTAAAGTCTACATTGCAGGTGTCATCAGGCAAAGCGAGCCACGTGGGCAAGTTGGAAATGACTTGGACATGGACCGAGTCCTATTGGCTCAGTCAGATTCATCAGGGGAGGCCGTGGTCAATGGTGGTCAAGCGGTGGTCAAACAGAAGAGTCCTACAGCGACAAGACTCTGTTTCCAAGCACGTGAAAGATTTTCATGGCCGTTTCTAGATCTCTGGAGGCACGTTGACACATGTAGGCTGCCCACGATGTGAATCCAACAAGCCGTTTTCAATAGATTGCATAATCTTGGCATCCATGATGCTAAATATATGGACGCTGTCGTTTACGTGTCCTCTGTCAGCGTAGTTTACAGGAAAATAGTTATGTAACCTTTTGTTATAAATAATGCGTTTCTATACGCATAGGAGTTAGTCTTTTGAATATAATTTTGCTGATAAAAAGCCCACTATGCCGTGACACTAGTTTCATTGTTGTGACTGCGTTTTGAAATATATGAGAAGACTCTGTTTCTACATGATTGCGTGAAGTGTAATTCTTGATTGATAGCTGTTGCCCGAGGTTGTGCAAAGGTCCCCTGCACACACCGAGGTTTCGTTTCTTATTGCTGTATAGTTTCATGTTGTGTTTCTTTATGTTTATTGCAAATATGCCATAGTTATTCACTTATGTATATTTCATTTACTATGGTACTAACACTTCATTCTTGTTCATAATTTTACATGCTTTGTACATTGTTGTTAACGCTGATCAGTGTGCATGTTCCAGATTACAGTAGGCCCGGGCATCTTCATACATTTCCTTTTGCAAAAACTAGTGACATGGAATCAGTCTTTCTGCTGACTTCCCTTTTTTAGCTTTTAATTCCAGTTCTGTTTTGTTGATTTCAGTTTAGTTCATTTGCTTCGTTAGATAGTTTAGATATCAGATTGCTCAAGTTGTTGATGATTACCTCCGAAAGCCATAGCTGGACTAACTGGTGAGGTGTCAGACTATGAATTGATGTGATTTGATTTTAGTTTTACTTTTCTACAATTAAATATCAGATTGCTCAAGTTGTTGATGATTACCTCCAAAAGCCATAGCTGGACTAACTGGCGAGGGGTCAGACTATGAATTGAGTAATTTGATTTTAGCTTTACTTTACTTGCAATCTTTGTATTTCTTTGAGTGCAGTAGCTTAATTCATTTCTTTTGTATTTAGACAGCAGCAGGGATAATGGTTTCATGATCAATAGTTCACTGTTTGTTTGATTAGAATAGTGGCACATTTTCATTTTCTTTTAGGAATTAATTTCATCATTAGTATGATCTAAGACCCTCCGAAGTTTGAAGTTTTGGAAATCATTATAAAGGACATAATTGCCTTGAAAATTTATATCCATACTTGTCTTTTAGAGTAATCTTAAAACTCAGGGATAGAATTTCCATTTCACATTGGGAGATAAACGAAGATAAAAACCCCCAAAACAAAATAAAAAATAAAAAACGACAAAAAGTAAGAAATAGGTTATCTTGCACATATAGTGCGCCACGCTTCAACAATTTACGACTCCCAGATTGACAATTAATATAGCAATTTAGGACACTCTAAATTGACCAAACAGGGGGCCGATCCCCCCCAGCTGGGGGGTCCGAGGGCCAGCGGTCCCCCGAAGCCAAAAATAGATGTAAAATTGCCTTGTAAAAGTATAGTAATTTCTAGTCAATCTGGGCCATTCATTAGGCATATAATCTGACGGTAGAACTTATGTTTAGTTTAGGGTTTTTTGCCCTAGAAGGCAACCCCTCTCTTTGTATGAGGGCATTGCATTTGAGGCTGTGGTATAGATGTGTATTTTCTGAGCGAGAAACAGAGAGGTGAGACCGTGAGAGAAAACAGAGGATATTACAGCGGATTTGCTGTAGGTTGTGTCTCTTTATTTTGCTGGATAGTAGAAAGGAAGGACTGGCTGTTCGGGGTGGACGCAGCCCAAACTGGGTGAACCACGTATATCTGTGTCTCTCTTGTTTTATGCATTTTCTGTGTTTATATTTCTGTAATATTTTATGTGTTCCATTGCTTCGTAATATATAATTTTCTAACAACTGGTATGAGAGCCGAAGGTCTATTTGGCTGATAAACTCGCAGGAAAGAAGGGTTCCTCGTTCGAGTGGGAGAAATGGTGGAAGATGGTAAGTTTAGGGTCGAGAAATTTAATGGCCAAAACTTCTCGCTATGGAAGATGCAGATGGAAGATTATCTGTATCAGAAAGATCTGTACCTACCATTGAGTGGAAAAACAAAGAAGCCGACGACTATGACAGATGAAGAATGGAACCTTCTCGATAGAAAGGCACTTGGAACAATACGGTTGTGCCTCATTGTGTCAGTCGCCTTCAACATTTCGAAGGAAACAACGACAGAGGGTTTGATTCAGGCGTTGTCGAAACTATATGAAAAACCCTCGACCTCAAACAAGGTATTTCTTATGAAACAATTATTTAATATGAAGATGTCGGAAGGTGGATCTGTTGCAGATCATTTAAATGATTTTAATACAGTTACAAGTTAGTTAAGTTCTGTAGGGGTAAAATTTGAAGATGAAGTTAGAGCTCTGTTATTCTTGTGCTCATTGCCAGAAAGTTGGAATGGTTTAGTAATGGCCATTAGTAACTCTGTCTCTGGATCTAGTACTTTAAAGTTTGATGATGTTGTCGATGCTATCCTTAGCGAGGAAATGCGACGGAAAAGTTCCGGTGAGACATCCGGTAATGCTTTGAGTGCAGAGTCTAGGGGAAGAAAAATGGAAAGAGGAAAGAGCTCAGGATGTCACAATAAATCAAGGAAAGGCAGATCCAAGTCCAGATTGGGGATAGTGTGCTGGAAATGCGGAAAGAAAGGACACCTAAAGAAAGACTGTAGATCTTGGAAGGGAAAAGAAGGAGATGCACAACAAGAAAACAATCATGAAGCAAATGTGACAAGTGAGGTGTTACAAGATGCTTTGATTCTTTCTTTGGAAAGTATTACTGATTCCTGGGTGGTAGATTCAGGGGCCTCATTCTATGCCACACCTGATAAGAAATACTTTCATGACTATGTTCAAGGAGATTTTGGACAAGTTCGTTTGGGTGATGATAAACCCTGTAAAATTGTTGGAATGGGTAAGGTTCTTGTAAAACAACAAAATGGAAACCAATGGCTGCTAAAGGAGGTAAGGCATGTTCCAGATCTAAAGAAAAATCTGATTTCAACAGGATAGTTAGGCGGTGAAGGTTGTGTGACAACTTTCACAGATAAAGCTTGGAAGGTCACCAAAGGAGCCCTAGTAATAGCAAAAGGCGAAAAGGTTGGTACATTGTATTTATGCAATGGTATTTCTAACTTTGTTAATGCTTTAACTTCCGAAGGAGCAGATGCAGCATTATGGCATCATAGGCTCGGACACATGAGTGAAAAGGGGATGAAGATTCTTCACTCAAGGAATTTGTTGCCGGGTTTGAAGAATGTTGATTTGGACTTCTGTGAAAATTGCATTTATGGAAAACAGAAGAGAGTCAGATTTCTCAGAGTTGGGAAAGAAAAGAAGAGCGAAAAATTAGAGCTTGTGCATACAGATGTATGGGGACCTGCTCAGGTATCATCTCTCAGTGGCTCTCGTTATTATGTTACCTTTATTGATGATGCAACTAGAAAAACTTGGATTTATTGTATTAAGAATAAATCTGATGTATTTGATACTTTCAAGAAATGGATAGCTTTGGTTGAGATTGAGACAAGAAAGAAATTGAAGTGTCTTAGATCAGACAATGGAGGTGAATATTACAGCAAAGAGTTTGATAGGTACTGTTCAGAGCATGGAATTCACAGAGAGAAGACAGTTCCAAGAACACCACAAGAAAATGGTGTGTCAGAAAGGATGAACAGAACAATCATGGAGCGTGCAAAGTGCATGAGATCGCATGCAGAATTGCCTTTACAGTTTTGGGCAGATGCTGTAGATACTGCTGTTTATCTAATAAACAGAGGGCCTTCAATTTCCTTGGATGGCGGTGTTCCAGAGGAAGCATGGACAGGTAAAAAGGTAAACTACTTCTTTTTAAAGCCTTTTGGTTGTGAGGCCTTTGCCCATATTGATAAAGAACATAGAACAAAGCTTGAGGAAAAGTCAAAGAAATGTACCTTTATTGGATATGGTGTTAATGATTTTGGTTATCGCTTATATGATTATGAAAATCACAATTTCATTAGGAGCAGAGATGTAATATTCAATGAAAATGTCTTGTATAAGAATCAGTGGCAGGAAAAGAAGCAAGAAAAAGAAAACAAGGAATATGCAGTTCTTGATGAAATCACTAAAAAAGTAAAGGTGCCTGAAAATAATAATAATCAACAACCACAACAACAACAACAAGCACCCCAAACACCTGAAAGTGGTGTTAGAAGATCTACCAGGATAAGTAGACCCCCTGAACGATACTCTCCTTCATTATATTATTTATTGTTGACTGATTCTGGTGAACCCGAATGTTATGAAGAAGCAATGCAGGTTGAAAGCAAGAAGAAGTGGGAGGCAGCCATGGAAGAAGAGATGGACTCCTTAATGCATAACCAGACTTGGGACTTAGTCAGGTTGCCTGCAGGAAAAACTACATTGAAGAATAAATGGGTATACAGGCTGAAGGAAGAAGATGGAGGAAAACAGAGGTACAAAGCTAGACTTGTGGTGAAGGGGTTTGCATAGAAGAAAGGTATTGATTTTGATGAAATATTTTCTCCTGTTGTTAAAATGACTTCAATCAGAACTATTTTAAGTCTAGTAGCAGCTGAATATTTGCATCTTGAGCAGTTAGATGTAAAGACAACCTTTCTCCATGGGGATTTGTAGGAAGAGATATATATGCAACAACCACAAGGATATGAGGTGAAAGGGAAGGAGAAACTAGTGTGTAGGTTGAAGAAGAGCTTGTATGGCTTAAAACAGGCTCCAAGGCAGTGGTATCTAAAATTTGACAAGTTTATGTCTGAACAAGGTTATACTAGATGTCACTCTGATCATTGTGTTTATCTAAAAAAGAAAAATGATGGCAACTATATTATATTGTTATTATATGTAGATGACATGCTTGTTGTAGGGTCTAACATGCAGGAAATAAATGTGCTCAAAAGAAAATTGGAAAATTCATTTGCAATGAAGGATTTGGGAGCTGCAAAACAAATCCTTGGTATGAGAATCACTAGAGACAGGAAAAATCGCAAATTAACATTATCTCAGAATGAGTACATACAAAAGGTGTTGAAAAGATTTAATATGCACAATTCAAAACCAGTTAGTACACCTTTTGCTAGCCATTTCAAACTTAGTAAGGAAATGTGCCCAAAGACCCAAGAAGACATGGATTATATTTCTAAAGTTCCATATGCATCAGCAGTTGGAAGCTTAATGTATGCAATGGTCTGCACAAGGCCTGATATTGCACATGCAGTGGGAGTTGTAAGCAGGTACATGAACAATCCAGGAAAGGAACATTGGATGGTAGTGAAATGGATTCTCAGATATTTGAAAGGTACCACAAATCAAGCATTATGCTTTGGTGGTTCAAACATTTCTCTACAGGGATATGTTGATGCAGATATGGCAAGTGACAGAGATAACAGGAGGAGCACTACAGGATATGTATTTATTGTTGGTGGAACAGATGTCAGTTGGGTTTCAAAAATCCAAAGTGTTGTTGCGCTTTCAACAACAAAAGCAGAGTATGTTGCTGCTACAGAGGCTAGTAAAGAAATGATTTGGTTACAAAGGTTTATGGGTGAATTCGGTAAGGAGCATGTATGGGCACGTTATACAGTGATAGCCAAAGTGCCATTCATCTTGCAAAGAACTCAGCATTTCATTCCAGGACTAAACACATACAGCTCAAGTACCATTTCATACGATCAGTGTTGGAAGATGGAGAGTTGAAACTGGAAAAGATACACACTAGCCAGAATCCTGCAGACATGCTAACAAAAGTTGTAACCAGGGAGAAATTGAGAACATGCTCAGTTTTAATTGGTATTCAAGGATGACGATGAAGATGAGAAACAGCCAGGTCCAAAGAAGAGTCATTTTCCAACAAATGAAGCAGTGGTGGAGTTGCTACAATCATTCTCCAAGTGGGAGATTGTTGTGTGTGGAGCATGATTGTTCAGAGGCCTTTTGTTTCAGCTGGATGTATACCCTAGGAATTTTGTACACCCCTCCACGCGGGGGGGCGATCCCCCCCGATTGGGGGGTCCGGGGGCAGCGCCCCCGAAGCCAAAAATAGATGTAAAATTGCCTTGTAAAAGTATAGTAATTTCTAGTCAATCTGGGCCATTCATTAGGCGGATGATCTGATGGTAGAACTTATGTTTAGTTTAGGGTTTTTTTCCCTAGAAGGAAACCCTTCTCTTTGTATGAGGGCATTGTATTTGAGGCTATGATATAGATGTGTATTTTCTGAGCGAGAAACAAAGAGGTGAGACTGTGAAAGAAAACAAAGGATATTACAACGGATTTGCTGTAGGTTGTGTCTCTTCATTTTGCTGGATGATAGAAAGGAAGGACTGGCTGTTCGGGGTGGAAGTAGCCCAAACTGGGTGAACCACGTATATCTGTGTCTCTCTTGTTTTATGCATTTTATGTGTTTATATTTCTGTAATATTTTATGTGTTCCATTGCTCCGTAATATATAATTTTCTAACAATAATGCCAATAATATCCCCCTTTGGACTTGATGGCAACCATGTTGGTGTTGATTACCGCAAATTGTAGAAACTGTTAGAGATAATAAGCAACACCAAAATACTCTCCCCCTTTGACATCAAGGGCAAAGGGCGGACCAAGATATTCTCTCCCTTTGATATCAAGTGCAAAGGGTTGACCAAAAAGAAGACTTTCATTTTTGAACAGCTAAATATAAACATTGATCATGCTCCCCCTAAGAACATGCTGAATTTTTTGATTAAACTCCCCCTTTTTACATGCTGAGATGCACTATATCATCCATGCTCGACCTGAGCACATGTAGAGTCTGCAAATATTTTCCAAAAGAATAACATGGCTCTATCGCTCGACTATGTGACTTTGACCTTCCTATCACCAATGACTGATACATACATCAATCTCCCAACCAAGTGGGGATATACCAAAATTTCCTCATCCTCCCAACCAAGTGGGGATATACCAATTGTTTATACATGATAGAAATTACATCATATGACCAAAAAGGACTCATCAAAAGACTATGACAAACAGAGACAAATTATTACATCATGGGTCTTTATATGCCCTTTACATCGAATGATATACATGACATTTATAACAGAGACCAAATATCTAAACAAGACCATGATAGTCATCAACAACTATCATACACCATGTATGATTTGCACCATTGCCTAATACCAACCATAAGCATCTGTCAACAACATCCAGACCTATAACCTGTATATGTCCATCATCAGTTTCGAAAATATGACAAAGTAAATATCATCAACCTGTGACTAAGTATGCCGTATATAGATATCAATTCATCCTCTTGATCTCATCAAGATCAACTTGCTTTGTTTCCTCAGTGGAAAGAGCCTTATCATAACCTTCCATGAATCAACTAAGTATATGTGATATCTCCAAGCAGTAACACAAAATCATTCACATTATATCATATGTGAAAAACACCATAGTCATCACATCATCATCAAGAACTGCATGATCCTTCACAAGAACCATGTATCATCACTAGGGAACATCCCACATCTAATAAGTATTAACCATGATAATCAACATATGTGAGTATTAACCTATCATCATAAGGTAATAACTCATCATCATTATGTGTCTAAGTAATCCATGTCTTCAATGCGACCTGCAATAACACCATTCTCTTGGCCAACCATCAATATTTATCAATATGTTCATACTGTATATCCATAAAAGAGATAGCAATATGTATCTAGCAAACCATGAGCTCATGGTCATTTGTCAATATTTCTTGATATCATCAACAACAAAAATCCTCAATCATGTGAGAGCCAAGAACTATAGGAATCCTGCATCATAATTGCACCATATGATCTTTATGCATCTTTGAAGGCATGATGATAGCAACATAAAAGAAATGAGTGGCTCATCATCAAATAATGAAGTTGTGTACTCAAGCTTTGTACTTCTCCTTGTCCTTATGAAGATCACCATGTAAGCAACATATATGTACTATATGCATCATCAAAGAGTCATTCACAATCATCCATAAATCTGATCTGAATACCAACTATGTGACCCCAAGTATCATATGAGATTTTATCATGGGCAACTCATAACCGTAACATAGCAAGATGTATCATTTAGCCATATAAGCATCATCATCATTGATTAGGTACCAAAGACTTCTAAACATAATGCCAACAATGCTTTATTAGAAGCATAGCATGTTCTCCTCCTGAACCTGTTCCACCTGTTCACTGTCAGATCTGATCATTGCATATATCAGTAAGAAGTATCAAGGCATCATCATCAATCAGATAAACATCAAGTTATCAACAACTTGTGAGGATCAAAAGAACTTCTAAATAACATCCACGGACTATAGTCATCTATCATCACAACAAAAAAGATAACTGATAATTGTCCGAATAATATCAAATTAGTTTTTCTGAGTCTGTCCCACTGCATTTTTCTCAAATCACATATACGCGACTGTGCAGCTTCGAACTCGCATATATACGCGGCTTGTCTTCATGAAACTTGCGTATGAGATTTAGAACATTGAAGTTTCACACATTCAGCTCCCTTTGAGTCTGTTATGTCTGTATACTCTGCTATGCCACATCTTTCTCACTGTACTTCCTTTTTCTTCCATATCTTCGAGTGTGATGATGTTTTCTCCCTTTTGTATGGTGGCCGAAATTTGCTGATGCATTTCTTTGCTATATGTCCAAACTTGTTACAAGCATACCTTCTTACAAGTTTCATAATCCTTCTATAACAGTCAATGGCTTTGTGACCAAACATATTGCAAGCAAAACAATATCCCTTAAAGAACCTAGAACGTGATGATCTTTCTATGTGATGGTCTTGAACCATTCTACTTCTGCATTTGTTTGCAACATGTCCAAAATTATGACATATAAAACATTCAACATTATTCATTGGAGGAAATAACTGACTATCACTTTCACGGTTAGGAGTAAAAGATTTTCTTTGAAGACTTTCTTTCCTTGGTTGTTGATGGGGTTGACCTCTCATCTCCTTGTTGAACATTTTAGATTTTGCATTAGAGTTCCTTGCCTCACCTTGTGAGCTAGATTCACCTTCATGAAAACCAAGACCAGTTTTGATGGTAGGAGACCTTTGACTACTAAGAATATTACCCAAGATCTTAGTACTATCTTGAAATCGTAACAGTTTATCCTTTTCTTCTAATTTACCTTTTAAGATATTTATCTCAACCTGATATTACTCTTACTTTTCCAGATATTGCTTCTTCAAGATTTCTTTAGCCTTTCTTCCTTCTTCCACTTATTGCCTTAATTTGAGAATCTCATTTTCTTATTCTTCATCTACTTGAGGTAGTTCTTCATTCTGCTTATTTTCTAGATCTTCTTTTAGAGAGAGGATCTCAGCTTCAAGACTTATATAGTAACTGGATTTGTCTTGGAGTCTCTTGATCGTTATACTCTGATCATTTATTTCATTTCTTAATGATATCACTTCATCCTGCAGCTTTTGACATTGATCTTCCTTTTCCTTGTACTGCTTCCTTCCTCTAGCTGAGCTTTTAATATGGTAACTTCTTCTTTGAAGGCACACTCCCTTTTGTTAAATAGATCTTGTTGATCTTTGATTTTATCTGCGAGTCTTTTAACTTCTGTCTCTATGTTTCTTTCATGATCACTTCCAATATCTCCAAATTTGCATGAACAAAGAAAAGTATCACTAGAAGACCAAAAATTTGTACCTGATGCTTCATTTTCTTGTCCATCTTCAATCTGAGGTGATTCGGAATCTGAATACTTGCTTCCACCTAACGGCCAATTGTCTCTCCTGTTGTCACTATTCCTTTGAGCTGTCTTCTTCTTTTGAGGCGCTTTCTTCTTTAGATTCTTTCCCATTGTTCTATGGATCTCCTTCAAGTGATCAAGCTTCTACTAAAGGACCTGCTCTGATACCAATTGTTGGAAATAACACTGAGAGGGGGGGTGAATCAGTATTAGTCAAGTCAATAATCTTTTTCATTTCCATATTCTGATTTATATATGCTACTTAAAAAGGTAACCAGCGTGTACACATAACTGTGTTTAAGGCAACCGACGTATATCCAACAAGCTTAAGATTCAGTTAATTCATCATATGTTGTTCTTTAATGAGTACTTCATTAACCATATAAATAGTAACCATGTGCAATAATATCAGAACAAACCATCACACATAAGAAACACACATGAACACCAAGATTTAAGGTGGAAACCCAATGCGGGACAAAAACCACCTGCTGCTGTCTTCTTTTAATATAAGAAAAACCTGTTTACAATCTTGTACTGGTGCAGACTCATACCAGTATGCAGGCACCCACCTGCAGAAGGCTACAACCTTCTCTCATTCTCCAGCTTCTACTGGAAGGGAGCTACAACCCCCTAGCTCTTGTGCTAGCCGATCCGTTTATTAGTACGTAGGCGCCGACCTACTAAAGGCTCCAACCTTCACTCATTTTCCAGTTGTTACTAGAAGGGAGCTCCAACCACCTGGCTCTTGTACTAGCCGATATGTTGACTAGTACGTATGCGCTGACCTACAGAAGGCTACAACCTTCTCTCTTCCTCCAAGGACCACGTTTCATAAATTTTCAGACTGGATGCTCCTGGTACACAACAATACACATGAAGGCCTTGTTTCATCTAATTTTCATACTGGACCCATCAACAACATTGAAGCTCAAAGTCAATCACCACTGCAATACAACCATCAAATACATCTACATTAATCAATCATTGAATCTCAATCATCAATCTCTGAACCACCCAAAACTGGATGACTGAAGTCCCATCCTCACTGAAGCAAATCAAAATCAACCAATCAATGTGAACATTTAGTATACTGTCATAAAAAACATAGTCATCAGAACACAGAGCAGAACCCAGAATTCTGCAACAACAACCAGATCCAACTGCAACCTCAAATATCATATCTCATAATGTATACGCTACTATGATGAACCGAACCAGCGTGTATATGCACTTTTACCAAAGCCAACCAATGTATACATCTGTAAATATTAATTCATAATTTTGCAGCTATTCTAGACTTCAGTCATACCCAGATCATAACATTTACAGAACAACGCATGCGTCAGTATTCAGATCTATATTATACATTATCAAACCATATAATGATAATTCATTTCAAGCCTTAAGACCCCGATCCATCATTAGATCTTATCCCTCATCAACCACTAAAGTTCATCCTTGGTTCAAATCAAGCAAAGCACCATTAGCTGATAACCTTCATACTAGATCTCACACTTCATCAGATATTCAATACTTGCTCTACTTGGCCTAATGATCTTCTCCTCTTTATATAGTTTTAGGCCTTTATCAATACCATGGACCAAAACCACTTAGGACCAATACCTTGGACCAAATACCTAGGGTCAATACCTCGGACCAAATACCTTGGACCAATACCATGGATCAAAATACCATGGACCAAATACCTCGGCCCAAAAACTTAGTTTTCCAAGATATATGCGCTTTTCATTTTGTGAAAGTGCATGTGTACGTATACGCTACTTGTGTCCAGTGAACTTGCGTGTATACGCAGCTTGGTCAAGGTGAACCTGCGTATACCTCTCTTTCTTCATTCTTTGTAGTCTGATCTGTACTTATTTGTTGTTAACCTGCTGTGCTGTGATCTTTCATCTGAGTGAGTTGCCATCAAGGACAACACTTGTATCATAGTGCCAACAATCTCCCCCTTTGGTCTTG
The DNA here is from genome assembly GCA_031772625.1 of Pinus tabuliformis. Classification (NCBI taxonomy): domain Eukaryota; kingdom Viridiplantae; phylum Streptophyta; class Pinopsida; order Pinales; family Pinaceae; genus Pinus; species Pinus tabuliformis. The sequence goes on from CM062811.1 coordinate 1,098,068,570, forward strand.
ATGGCAACCATGTTGGTGTTGATTACCGCAAACTGTAGAAACTGTTAGAGATAACAAACAACACCAAAATACTCTCCCCCTTTGACATCAAGGGCAAAGGGCAGACCAAGATATTCTCTCCCTTTGATATCAAGCGCAAAGGGCTGACCAAAAAGAAGACTTTCATATTTGAACAACTGAATGTAAACATTGATCATGCTCCCCATAAGCACATGCTGAATTTTCTAATTAAACTCCCGCTTTGTACATGCTGAGATGCACTATGTCATCCATGCTCCCCCTGAGCACATGTAGAGTCTGCAAATATTTTACAAAAGAATAACATGACTCTATCACTCGACTATGTGAGTTTGACCTTCCTATCACCAATGACTCATACATACATCAATCTCCCAACCAAGTGGGGATATACCAAATTTGACTCATCCTCCCAACCAAGTGGGGATATACCAAATTTGACTCATCCTCCCAACCAAGTGGGGATATACCAATTGTTTATACATGATAGAAATTACATCATATAACCAAAAGGGACTCATCAAAAGACTTTGATAGACAGAGACAAATTATTACATCATGGGTCTTTATATGCCCTTTACATCGAATGCTATACATGACATTTATAACAGAGACCAAATATCTAAACAAGACCATGATAGTCATCAGCAACTATCAGACACCATGTATGATCTGCACCATTGCCTAATACCAACCATAAGCATCTGTCAACAACATCCAGACCTGTAACCTGTATATGTCCATCATCAGTTCCAAAAATATGACAAAGTAAATATCATCAACCTGTGACTAAGTATGCCATATATAGATATCAACTCATCCTCTTGATCTCATCAAGATCAACTTGCTTCATTTCCTTAGTGGAAAGAGCCTTATCATAACCTTCCATGAATCAACTAAGTATATGTGATATCTCCAAGTAGTAACACAAAATCATTCACATCATATCATATGTGAAAAACACCATAGTCATCACATCATCATCAAGAACTGCATGATCTTTCACAAGAACCCTTAATATATCAACCATGCATCATCACTAGGGAACATCCCACATCTGATAAGCATTAACCAGGATAATTAGCATATGTGAGTATCAACCTATCATCATAAGGTAAGAACTCATCATCATTATGTGTCTAAGTAAGCCATGTCTTCGAATATCCATGTCTTCAATGTGACCTGCAATAACACCATTCTCTTGGCCAACCATCAATATTTATCAATATGAAACTTAAGTAATCATACTGTATATCCATCAAAGAGATAGAAATATGTATCTAGCAAACCATGAGCTCATGGTCATTTGTCAATATTTCTTGATATCATCAACAACAACAATCCTCAACCATGTGAGAGCCAAGAACTATAGGAATCCTGCATCATAACTGCACCATATGATCTTTATGCATCTTTGAAGGCATGATGACAACAACATAAAAGAAATGAGTGGCTCATCATCAAATAATGAAGTTGTGTACTCAAGCTTTGTACTTCTCCTTGTCCTTATGAAGATCACCATGTAAGCAACATATATGTACTATATGCATCATCAAAGAGTCATCCACAATCATCCATAAATCTGATCTGAATACCAACTATGTGACCCCAAGTATCATATGAGATTTTATCATGGGAAACTCATAACCGTAACATAATAGATGTATCATTTAGCCATATAAGCATCATCATCATTGATTAGGTACCAAAGACTTCTAAACATAATGCCAACAATGCTTTATTAGAAGCATAGCATGTTCTCCCCCTGAACCTGTTCCACTTGTTCACTGTCAGATCTGATCATTGCATGTATCAGTAAGAAGTATCAAGGCATCATCATCAATTAGATATACATCAAGTTATCAACAACTTGTGAGGATCAAAAGAACTTCTAAATAACATCCACAGACTGTAGTCATCTATCATCACGACAGAAAAGATAACTGATAATTGTCTGAATCATATCAAATCAGTTTTTATGAGTCTTTCCCAATGCATTTTTCTCAAAACACATATACGCGATTGTGGAGCTTCGAACTTCCGTATATACGTGACTTGTCTTCATGAAACTTGCATATGAGATTTAGAACATCGAAGTTTTACACTTTTAGCTCCCTGTGAGTCTGTTATGTCTGTATACTCTGTTATGCCACATCTTTCTGACTGTACTTCCTTTTTCTTCCATATCTTTGAGTGTGACGATGTTTTCTCCCTTTGGTATGGTGGCCGAAATTTGCTGATGCATTTCTTTGCTATATGTCCAAATTTGTTACAAGCATAAAATCTTACATGTTTCATATTCCTTCTATAACAGTCAATGGCTTTGTGATCAAACATATTGCAAGCTAAAAAATATCCCTTAAAGAACCTGGAACATGATGATCTTTATGTGTGACGGTCTTGAACCATTCTACTTCTGCATCTGGCTGCAACATGTCCAAAATTATGACATATAAAACATTCAACATTATTCATTGGAGGAAATAACCGACTATCACTTTCACGGTTAAGAGTAAAAGATTTTCTTTGAAGACTTTCTTTCCTTGGTTGTTGACGGGGTTGACCTCTCATCTCCTTGTTGAACATTTCAGATTTTGCATTAGAGTTCCTTGCCTCACCTTGTGAGCTAGATTCACCTTCATGAAAACCAAGACCAATTTTGATGGTAGGAGACCTTTGACAACTACGAATATTATCCAAGATCTTAGTACTGTCTTGAAATCGTAACAGTTTATCCTTTTCTTCTAATTTACCTTTGAAGATATTTACCTCAACCTGATATTGCTCTTCCTTTTCCAGATATTTCTTCTTCAAGATTTCTTCAGCCTTTCTTCCTTCTCCCATTTGTTGCCTTAATTTGAGAATCTCATTTTCTTGTTCTTCATCTGCTTGAGGTAGTTCTTCATTCTGCTTATTTTCTAGATCTTCTTTTAGAGAGAGGATCTCAACTTCAAGACTTATATAGTAACTGGATCTGTCTTGGAGTCTCTTGATTGTTATACTCTGATCATTTATTTTATTTCTTAATGATATCACTTCATTCCGCAGCTTTTGACATTGATCTTCCTTTTCCTTGTACTGCTTCCTTACTTTGTTTCCTTCCTCTAGCTAAGCTTTTAATCTGGTAACTTCTTCTTTGAAGGCACACTCCCTTTTGTTAAATAGATCTTTTTGATCTTTGATTTTATCTGAGAGTCTTTTAACTTCTATCTCTATGTTTCTTTCACGATCACTTCCAATATCTCCAAATTTGCATGAACAAAGAAAAGTATCACTAGAAGACCAAAAATTTGTACCTGATGCTTCATTTGCTTGTCCATCTTCAATCTGAGGTGATTCAGAATCTGAATACTTGCTTCCACCTAATGGCCAATTGTCTCTCCTGCTATCGCTGTTCCTTTGAGTTGTCTTCTTCTTCTGAGGCGCTTTCTTCTTTAGCTTCTTTCCCATTGTTCTACGGATCTCCTTCAAGAGATCAAGCTTCTACCAAAGGAGCTACTCTGATCCCAATTGTTGGAAATAATACTGAGAGGGGGGAGGTGAATCAATATTAGTCAAGTCAATAATCTTTTTCATTTCCATATCATGATTTATATACACTACTTCAATGAAGGTAACCCGCGTGTACACGCAACTGTGTTTAAGTCAACCAGCGTATATCCAACAGGCTTAAGATTCAATTAATTCATCATATGTTGTTCTTTAATGAGTACTTCATTAACCATATAAACAGTAACCATGTGCAGTAATATCAGAACAAACCATCACACATAAGAAACACACATGAACACCAAGATTTAAGGTGGAAACCCAATGCGGGACAAAAACCACTTGCTGTTGTCTTCTTTTAATATAATAAAAACCTGTTTACAATCTTATACTGGTGCAGACTCATACCAGTACGCAGGCACCCACCTGCAGAAGGCTACAACCTTCTCTCGTTCTCCAGCTTCTACTGGAAGGGAGCTACAACCCCCTAGCTCTTGTATTAGCCGATTTGTTTACTAGTACGTAGGCACCGGCCTACTGAAGGCTCCAACCTTCACTCTTTTTCTAGCTATTACTGGAAGGGAGCTCCAACCCCCTGGCTCTTGTACTAGCCGATATGTTGACTAGTACGTAGGCGCCGACCTACAGAAGGCTACAACCTTCTCTCTTCCTCTAGGGACCATGTTTCATAAATTTTCAGACTGGATGCTCTTGGTACACAACAATACACATGAAGGCCTCGTTTGATCTAATTTTCTTACTGGTCCCATCAACAACATTGAAGCTCAAAGTCAATCACCACTGCAATACAACCATCAAATACATCTGCATTAACCAATCATTGAAACTCAGTCATCAATCTCTGAATCACCCAAAACTGGATCACTGAAGTCCCATCATCATTGAAGCAAATCACAATCAACCAATCAATGTGAACATTTAGTATATTGTCATCAAAAACACAGTCACCAAAACACATATTAGAACCCATAATTCTGCAACAACAGCCAGATCCAACTGCAACCTCAAATATCATATCTCATAATGTATACGCTACTCTGATGAACCGAACCATCCTGTATATGTTCTTTTACCAAAGCCAACCAACGTATACATATGCAAATATTAATTCGTAATTTTGCAGCTATTCCAGACTTCAGTCATACCCAGATCATAAAATTTACGGAACAACACATGCGTCAGTATTCAGATATAGATTATACATGATCAAACCATATAATGATAATTCATTTCAAGCCTTAAGATCCCGATCCATCATTAGATCTTATCCCTCATCAATTGCTAAAGTTCATCCTTGGTTCAGATCAAGCAAAGCACCATCAGCTGATAACCTGCATACTAGATCTCACACTTCATCAGATATTCAATACTTGCTCTACTTGGCCTAATGATCTTCTCCTCCTTATATAGTTTTAGGCCTTTCTCAATACCATGGACCAAAACCATTTAGGACCAATACCTTGGACCAAATACCTAGGGTCAATACCTCGGACCAAATACCTTGGACCAATACCATGGATCAAAATACCATGGACCAAATACCTCAGACCAAAAACTTAATTTTCCAAGTTATAGGCGCTTTTCTTTCTGTGAAAGTGCATGTGTACATATACTCTACTTGTGTTCAGTGAACCTGCGTGTATACGCAACTTTGTCAAGGTGAACCTGCGTATACCTCTCTTTCTTCATTCTTTGTAGTCTGATCTGTACTTCTTTGCTATTAACATGCTGTACTGTGATCTTTCATTTGAGTGAGTTGCCATCAAGGACAACACTTGTATCATAATGCCAATAATAGTGTTGGCCATGCATGCGATCAAGGTGAAGTATAACTTGAACTGTGAAGGCAATGCTTCACCTGCTGCTCCTCCTGAGTTCTTCTTGCTAGACTTTTTGTGTGGACACTTTAGAACATATTGTCCAAATTCATCACAATTGAAGAATTTTATTTTGGACAAGTCTTTATTCTTGCCCTTTTGGCTGGAATATGGTTTGGTTGTAGATTTCTTCCCTTTTCGCTTCTTTCCCTTCCCAACCAATGCAAAATTATCTTCATCCTCTCCCTTGGATGCACCTCCATCTCTGGTATTTCACGTGACTTCTTCTTATACCAAATCAGACCATAAGCATTCCCAATTTAGTAATTTTTCCCTTTCATTCACAGAGTCCTGGTAGCTGTGCCATGATTTTGGAAGGTCTAGAAGAGCTAGTCTCACCAGGTCATCTTTTGATACCATGTAGAAATTTGATAGAGTTGCAATTGCTCAAAAAATTTAAAATCAAGAGACACAGTTCTACTCTAATGATCTGCGATGTGAAATTCAAAATTTAGAACAACTTGCATAGACATCCAATAAGAAAAACCACAAATACCCAGTGATTTCTAGGGGAACCCAACTGAGAAAAACCCCTCAAGCCTATTTGAATTAATCAATGAATTGAGAAACTATTAAAATTTCTAGCTCTAGCTCTAAGCTTAACCTGCAAAAGAATAATTGTTTTCTTTCTCAATGAATAAGCTCTGGCCAACACTTAGCCAAATATTTTCTCACTAAGGCCCCTATTTCCTTGCACAAATCCTGAGGAAATTAGCCCCTATTCTTTAGGAATTTCCTCCAAAATGATTGCACAATTCCCAAGGATTGATCACTGATTGCATGCAACACTTGTACACTCAACACTAGTTTACAACTGATGTTACATTGCCTTGGAATCTCCACCACAACTGAGCAATTTGAATTCCTTGCATGCATGAGCTATTTTTGGTTGATTGATCAATTAACTAGATGATCTCTGAGTTAGACTGTTGTCCCACTGCACAACTGACCTCCAACTAGTTCTATTAACTGTTAGAACTAGTTTAACTGAGTACAATTGGAAATAACTGAACTGGATTGCTATAAATTAGTAATCACACATGCATAACTAAACTCCAAGCCCTCTAACTCGAATTTACTAAGCTAACTGAGTGACAAGAGCCATGTCACCTCAGTTAACTGCCTCTAAGTTGTCTGCTGATGTGGAACTTTCGATTTTTCTCAAATTGACGAAAGCTAAGCCAAATTGAGCCTTTCTTGCTACACTTCTCAACTGTAACAACCCTAGTGAAAATTCCATGTAACAAAGTTAATAAAGGAAAAATAAGACCATGGGTAAGGGACACGTATTCCAAGCTGAATGTTGGGCAAAGACATCCTAGTGGGCATCACTGGATGTGTGTTTTGGGTAAGGAAATTTGGCAAAGGCTAAGGCAAAGACATTAAAAGGAAAAAAGACATTTTGGCACATTTATTTATGAAAATAAAGGAAAATAGGAGAAAAGTAAGGTGAAAGGTCACAGGTTGCATGTGAGGAGGAAATTGAAGGAAAATAATGGAAAATGAAGAAAATAGAGGCCTTATGCATAAAAAGGCTTCTAAGGATCAGTTCATGGCTTTTTTTCAAGTGCAAGTTTGGAGCTCTCTCATATTATCTCTCTCACTCTTGGTCACTTAGAGTTTTCTTGGAGCACTCTAGTTTCGAGCAAGGAAGGGAACAATTGATCTGATAATCACCCTATGAGTGACCCCAGTTAGTTAATTAATGAATGAAGGTATTACAGACTCATGTGCTGGTGTGTGTCTATGTTATTTTAGGCAATGGATCGATCATATTGCAAAATACAAAAACACTGGAAGATGGAAAACAACAGAGAAATACAGTAAGCAAATACAAGAACACAACAAATTAATAAGGAGTTCACCCTATCCTCCAGGGCTACATCTCCGGTCCAGCTTTCAGTGGTGGCCTTCTTTTATTGTGTCTTAAAGTAGAGAATTACAATGAGGAGCTCAATTTGAGTCTCCTGAAACAGAATTGCTTGGCAACGTGGTTTTTGGATTCCCCAAGCCACCGGAGTGCACAGACTCTTTGCCTTACCAGATCTTTGACCTCTCTGGTCTATAATGAAAGGAGCCCAATGTGGTGCTCAGCTTCCAACAGATCCTCTCAGGGATGGCTTGAACCTCTCAAGCTCTCTGGTGCTTGATGCTGCCTTTGGTCAGCTCGGCCCTCTGTCTTTCTACTTTTTGCTTCACTGTCTTCTTCACTTATGCTCTCTCTGTCTTTGTTTCTTTCTTTTCTCTGTTCTTCCTCTCGGTGTTCTTTCTCTATTTTCTATCTTTGTTCAGGGCGTTAAATCCAATCAATCTCATTACTGTTCAATTCCCCTTCCACCTCCGTCGGATCGCCTGCTGCAGCTTCGCTTGGAGTTCCCTGTCTTAGCATCATCATCAGGCTCACAGGGAGTGGCCACTTGTCCTCCTATGAATGGCGCCAACTTTTCCTCGTCAGTTCGATTCTTCGATTACGTCGGGAAATGATTCATCTGCCACCTTAGCGGTCAAATCGGACGTTAAACCTCTCTTTGTCGCAGCTTAATCCCCTGTTAAATTTGGTCTCCCCATCGGGCACGTCCTCAACCGTTAGATCTGGAGCCTCCAGATCCGACGCCATTCACACATTTCGCGTGGTTGACTTGCTCGACCGTTAGAGTGCGATGAGTGACAGTTTTCTCTCTCCTCCACTTTCCACGCGTCGGGCGCTGAGTGGAATCGCTAGGTTTCAGCCAAATCTTCTTACTGCCCAAGGGTGCCCCCGATCAATACCGTCAATTTTTGGAGCGCGGGTCCCGCCTTTAGCCTTTAGCACTTTTTCCCCACAGTTTTCCCAGCTTCCATGTGACCGAGCGCTCGGGGCCTCTCCTTCTCGAGGGGTTTTGCCCAGCGATGCGCGATTAGCGCTAATCGCACATCAAAAAATACCTCCTTTTCCTGATCCAGGCTTCACAGGTGCCAGTTTCGCCTCCTGCGCAGTCTCCATGGGCCTCGGTCAGCGCGCTTTGACCGAGGTCCTCGTTGTTCTACGCTGGCTGCCATCTGCCACTGTTTAGAGGTTTTTCTGATCGCTCTGTGTTCTTGAATTCAAAGTTTGCCCTGATTTGATACAATCATGGTGCTTTGATTATTCTTCATGGATCCAATTCAGATCACAACCTTCCCACTGAAAAAGCTTTTGGACCACCAAAAGTTGGTTTTCAAGCATTGACTAAGTGAGGGTATTGTTATCTCACTTGTCCAATATCAATCCACTTTGCACTGCTCCACTTTGAACCTTTGTGTCCAATTCTGAGGTACTCAACATCTCCTCTGCGCGTCGTCCTCACCTTCCTGTCGAGAACTGTGTCTTCCTGCAATTCATTAAGATATTCAGGTAGTAGGTCATCAATAGAAGGCAATTGACTTTGCTCTTCGGGATCCTCAATTAGAAAGGGTTCAAACAATCTCAAGCAATCTGCATTTACGACTGAGTAGATGTGCAAGTAAGCTGGTAGATCAAGGCGAAAAGCATTCTCACCAATCTTCTCAAGTATTTTGAAAGGTCCATACCTGATGGGCTTTAGATTTTTACCTTCACCTTGCATCCTGTCCTTGCTGATATACAACTAGACTTGGTCACCAACTTCGAAACTATGCTCCATCCGATGCTTGTCATGCCTAACCTTGTACTTGGCTTGGCTCTTTTGCTGCTGTTCCTATACTGCCTGGTGGATCTCTTGGATTTTTTCAATGAACGTAGTTGCCCTGTCCACATCACTGTGTCCCTCAACTGTGGTATCTTTACCAAAGACAAAATCCAAAGGAGACCTTGGTGTGAAACCAAAACAGGTCTCAAAAGGAGATCTCTTTGTAGAAGAATGTTTTGCTCTGTTGTAAGCATGCTACACATAACATAAATTTTCATCCCAGAGCTTAGGATGCTTGCTGCAACATCCTCTGAGTAACTGGACCACGATCCTGTTAACTACTTCTGTCTGGCAATCAGTTTGTGGATGAAAAGCTGTGCTTTTCTTTAGTTTGGTGTCTATCAGTTCCCACAGACTGGACCAAAACTTCCCCACAAATCGGGTGTCTCGATAAAATACAATGGAAGTGGGTAATCCAAAATGAACCCATACATGTTCAAAGAACAATTTTGCAGTTTGTTCAGCTGTAATCTGTTTATTACAAGGTATCAAAATACACATTTTGCTGAACCTATCCATGACAACATATAGATAATCATGACCTTTCCTAGATTTAGGCAGTCCTCCAACAAAATCCATGGAAACACTTTCCCAAGGGTGAGAAGGAACTGGTAATGGAGTGTACAAGCCTAGTTTTCTGTTGCTGGGCTTGCTTTTAGCACACATAGTACACCTTCTTACATATCTAGAAACCGTCTCATTCATTTTTGGCCAATAACAAAATCTTTGCAGCTGTGCAACTGTTTTACTTACCCCAAAGTGACCTGATATCAGAGAAGTGTGTGCTTCTCTAATTATCTTTACTCTCTCAGTTTGTGGAATGCAGAGTTTTCCACAATGGTACAAGAGTCGGTCCTTTACATGATAATCCAATTCCTCTACTCGTTTGCCTTGACTCAAAGTTGCATATACATCTTTAAAGTCTATATCTTGAGCATATTGTTCAATGTAGATTTCATGTAGCACAGAATGATGTTTAAGTATAGTAGATGCATTTATAATAGGCCTGGATAGCATGTCTGCAACTTTATTATGTATGCCCTTCTTATATCTGATGGCTAAATGAAACTGTTGTAGAAAACCCATCCATCTATAGTGTCTTGATTGCTGCAACTTAGTTTGGAAGTGTAGATATTGAAGTGGTTGATGATCAATATGTATTACTGTCTCTTCGCCCATTAACTAATGTTTCCACTTTTTCACACTCTGAACTAATGCATACAATTCTTTATCATATGTAGGATAGTTAACTACTGCAGGATTAAAAGTCTCAGAATGATAACATATGGGTTTACCGTGCCGTGTCAACATTGCTCCCATGGCATAGTCATTGGCATCTGTTTGGATCTCAAATAGTCTTTGAAGATCAGGCAGTGCTAGTACAAGTGCTGTACTAATCTTTTCTTTCAAGGTGTCGAAGGCTTCCTGATGTTTGCCTCCCCACTGAAACACCTTGTTCTATCCTGTCAAAGCATGTAAGGGAGCTAAATTTGAGGAAAAGTTAGAAATGAACTTCCTCCAATATTGTGCTGCCCCTAAGAAGCTTCTCACTTCTGTAGCAGACTTGGGTTTATGCCAGTTTACAATGAATGCCACTTTAGAGGGATTTATCTTCAATTCACCACCCCCTACTATATGACCCAAATAATTTATAGATGTTTTGCCAAATTCACATTTTGAGAGTTTAACATGAAGTTTTTCTCTTTTCAAAACATCTAGTGTCTGCTTAACATGCTTTAAGTGTTCTTTTACTAAAACTCAGAATGTCATCCAGATACACAATAACAAAATCATCAAAAAAAGGTCTGAGTACATCATTCATTAATCTCATGAAAGTAGCAAGAGCATTGGTTAAGCCAAAAGGCATAACCAGCCACTCATACAATCCCTGCTTTGTTTTGAAAGCAGTCTTCCATGCATCTTGTTCTGCCACTCTGACCTGATGGTATCCACTGTGCAAGTCTAGCTTGGTGAAATAAACAGCTTCTTTCAATTGATCTAAAAGATCATCTATGCGAGGAAGGGGATAACGATTTTTGATTGTTATCTTATCCAGTGCTTGGTGTTGGTAAGGTAAATCCCCCCTGCGGACAGAGGCGATCCCACTAGCCTATCACAGAACTAGCCACAAACAAACCACGCTGCTACGCAAGTTCCTAGTTATGCATCAAAGGTGAATCAAGAAGACTAACCTAGAGTCCAACGCTATGATTGAAGCAAAGTTGATATCCTCGCTCCCTTGCTCCAACAGATCATAAACGAGCACCTGCACATGCAAAGGAAGAGACAGATACCAACATAGAAACTACCAAGGCACAACTATATTTCAGTCAGAAAGGAAATAAATCAACATATCACCATGACAGATAATGAGATTGGAACTATAATAGCAGTCGCTCATCAATTAATAAACAGGAAAAGTTACAACCATTGTTCTGACGTCGACCCTTCTCCTGGCTGGGCGAATAACTATATGTGTCTTGACATGCATCTCCTCTCCGGCAGCATAACCTCTCTAGCACTCACTAGCATTCCTCCAAGAACTCAACATCTAACACTCCATGACCAATAATCATCACTACTATAACTCAATCACCAAATCACTAGCATAACACTAACACCAACACTCTAGCTTGTCCAATGCATAATGACAAGCTTATATAGATGAAGAAGGGAGGAGGATGCGATGAACCGGGACACCTTTCGCGGATTTAGCAAAAGCCATAAAGATGGATAAAGCTCGACAAAAGACTGATTTTTTATCCTCAGAAAAGCTCCATGTAATGAAGGAAACAACAGTCGGACGTGCATTAAGGCAAAAAGCACGACTAAATTTGGTTGGCGCGACTGTTGCTCTAAGACAGAGTGCCAATGGTCGCGCCCCCTTTTGAGGATTTCCATCATTGGCGCGGGTAAGATATTGTGGACTTGCGCCAATGGAAAAAGAGCACTTTTTAGGGATGATCTGCAGAAGGTGTCTTTAGGGAACATGGAGTACATACTCAGGGGAACATAATGCAAGTGTTTTTAGCCTTTGTCACTTCTTATAACTCCCGGGATGTGTCCTCCAAGGTACGACAAGAGGAGTAACAGGGATGGTGACAAATTACTGTGTAACAGATGCCCCCTAAAGCATGAAGTCCGAGAGGTGGAGAGGGGTGAAATGCTTTACAAAAACACACACATAAGAGCACACAAGAGCACATATAGTTACTGCCGCCGAGGAGCTGTATTAAGAGACATGACTGATAGTTCAATTACATGATGTACATGGTATGGTCGCAGCCATCCATAAGAGAGTACATAAATAATCTAGATCCATAGTATGGACGCAGCCATCTGGTTAGGATCAATGAACTGACTCAGGTATGGTCGCAGCCATCCAGTGAATGAGTCAAGTACCAAGAATCACGCCTGGATTACAACAGACACAATCCAGGGTCTTGCGCTCCATCTCGACCCGAACAAGAGTACAAGTTCAAGCATGTGAATTTATGAGCTGAAGTCGAACATGCATGAACATCGTCTGATTACCAGTCAATGGTGGGAATTGTTAACAGACGCGAGAGGTACCACCAATAATGACAATGGCCCTCAAGGTACTATAGGTACAATCTACGGCGTGTGAATCAATGAGCTGAAGTCGAACACCCGTAGAATCATTCGATCGGAGGCCAATGATGAAAACCTCACGTCGAACACGAAGAACCTGCCATTGAGGCATGCAGGCTCCAAGGCACCGGAAGGGAGTCTCTAGGTCAACTTCCTGGATAATGAGCTGAAGTCGACAGGGAGTGACCTTGATCGAAGGTGGGCCATAATGTTTCCCACATCATCGACACGAGACAGAGAGATAATGTCGTGAATCAAGTTTGTACAAACTATCAGAGGGAGGTTGTTTATTTGCAGAGGTCAACTTCTCTTGAACATATCGGCGGCACAGTAACGGAATTGGCAGTATTTGACATCAATGTATCAAAGGTCATTATGACAAGGCAATGAGTGAATGAGAGGTCAAATAGGGTACCCAAATCCATGGAAGCAAGTGAAAGATATGAGATGAAATATCCCACCCCGGACACGAAAACAAAAAGTGCCATGTTCAAGAGCGACATACTGCCTTTACGGTAATAATTATGGTTCAAAATTTTCTTTTCCCCCACCATTTCTGGCGAGTACCCCAGTTATTTTTAACAAGCTTGATGGGGATAGCATATGCTTGTGTTGTGACAAAATCCGATGTCATTAAGTTTTAACGAGTCTGACAAAGGAAGAACTCGGCGTCTTTTCATGTTTAGAGAGTTTGAAAAGACAGCAGAAAAGGAAACTCCAGAGATGTCCTTTTTCGTAAAGTTGTGTCTCTCGGGCCCGAAAAAGTATAAAATAATACCCGAAAGAACCGCCCGATCATTACGATCGAGGAGTACTTTTCATGATTAGTGACTTTGACCTGAAAAAGTAAAAAAGCGGTCAAAACCACGTCGTTTCGTAACCACTAACGAGTTTGAAACGACAAAAACCCGGTAATCTTTTTATGTTTTAACGGTCGACAAAAAGAACTTAAAACGACCGCCCCTTATCACCATTTAACGAGTCAAGAGGAGCGACTCGGCAATCTTTTCCTCTTTAAATGGTCAGAAAAGAGCTGAAAGCGGACCTCCATTTTTATTTTCTTTAACGAGTCAAAAAGGGAAAAATACTCGGCAATCTTTTCATATTTTACGAGTCAGAAAAGAGCGTAAAGGCGACTCGTCCTGAAGGAACGAGTGGTATAAGGGATAGCAACTGGTTCCGGTAATGGTGGAACTCACTTGAAACACGTAAAGGTTAAGAGGCTGGCTAATAAAACCACTCATCGCTGCGGTTCCTCAGGAAAGGAGAAACAACCAAGTGAAAGCATATGATCGGCCAAAAAGATGGTAGCGATGAAATGAAACAACCAAGGCTCATCTAGCAGAATTTTAGCGGACAAAAGGCAATCACGGGATGTAAATGGGTTCATTTTTACACAAGCTTGAACCATGGAGAACTTTGCTTGTTAAAAAATTTTGTTGCATGCCCCCGGCATGATTATACCAATCGAGGTACATGCCCCCCAAGCTTCATGGCATTCACGGAGTGGATGGAATGAAGGTTTACTTGGAAAGACTCGATTGGAGGATGCCCCCGGGCTTCAGTCACGCGCCTGGGTGAGCTGCCGTCATCAGAATGACGGGGTGGGTGCTGGGGCATTTCCTGTGGAAATAAGACCATTTAGGAATGGCAAATGGCTATATGTGAAGTGTGAACCGGGGAATGAAAGTTGGTCTACGACTTTGATCGTTCTTCCTTCATGCGGAAAACACATCACTCTGAAGAGTGAGGACACAATAACACGTATGCGATAAATATAGTCTCGTCCAAGGAGTAAATTGTAATCTAACGGACCTTGGACTACCATGAGACCCATTTGGATAGTCTTCCCTTCTAACGTGATAGGTTCATTGGGAAGAATTCCTAAAGGTCGAGTGATTTCTCGATGGAAACCTACAAGGCTTCTCATCTCAGGCAGAAGAAGTGGGGAACCAAGTGCTTCCCAAGCTGTTGAAGAAAGGATACTCACAGGAGATCCTTCATCAATAATTGTACCAACCATAACCATGCGATAGACTTGAACTATAATTCGAAATGGTATGGAGGCTGGTAACCGAGGATTGACTAGTTGATCCCAATTAAAGGAAATAACTAGGTTGCTCGGAGGTGGGACTGGATAGACAGCCGGATATGCCTCTAATGGACTTTCTTCCTGTTGTGAAGAAATGAGAGGGATGCTCACTTGATCATTAACGTCTATGTCAATGAATAGAATTTGGACGGTGGGTTCGTCATTCTTGGCAGTGATAACATCATCTGAGGAGGTAACTTCTGAAGGCGAAACCGGGTCACTTGTAATCCGGACCGTTTGACTGTTGTCTGGTTTGGATTCAGATGTAGGATCATCTAGGGGTGGAAGTTCTGAAAGAAAAACCGGGTCACTTGTAAGCCGGACCTTTTGACTTTCATCTGGTTTAGATTCAGATGTAAGAGCAGCTAAAGATGGAACTTCTGTAGGCAAAACTGGGTCACTTGTAAGCTGGACCTTTTGAAAGACCGGGTTACTTGTAAGCTGGAACTGTGGACTTTCGGTTGGTTTGGACTCAGGGGGTTCATCTTTGATGATCAAGTGGTGCGTAGATGATGAATATAAATCACTTGTTCCGACCAGGGACTGGTCTGGAGCAGGCGGAGCACAGGTAGGTTCAGGAAGAGAAAGCTGGACCAAAGAGGAATCATGTTTGATCACTTGGTTAGTGGAGAGACGCTCTGCAGGTGTAAAAAGACGCTGATATCCAGTGGGTAGTTGGGGTAAGGAATCCGACAGACTTGCCAAAAGACGGGAAGCTTCATCCATAAGTGGACAAAGGCGAAGGAGATGATTACCTTCACAAAGTCGACAAGGGAAACGAACCTTCCCTTTTCTGTTACCAACTAGTAAGGTATCGTCAATTTGCGACAGCAAGGGGCGAGTCGGGTCACGGGACCATATATCTAGGATCCTGGGAATGCCAGGACAATCAGAAAGAAAATGGTCCCCTTTGCATAATCGACAAGGAGACCGAAGCTTCCGCGGAGGAGCAGAAGGTGGTTCCATTTCTGATAGTTTCGTGGTAGATACGACCTTTCCCTTAGGAGACTTCTTCTTTTTGGTCTTCTTCTTCTTCTTCTTAGCCACCTGGTTAGTGAAATCCAAGGTTTCACCAGGCGAAGTAGAAGATGAGGACGCAGCGATAGGCGAAGAAGGGAAGGGGTCCACCTTAGAATCAACATGGTGTTGTCCGGGTGGAGGAGGTGGTGGTGGGACAGGAGTCATCACACTTGAGACCACCGAGTTTGAAAACAACCATACGGGTAAACCAATGGTCAACCCAGGCAAAGACAATGTTGCGATATACTGAACGCCAACATTTCCGACAGAAGGAAATGGGCGAGGGTTCCCATCAGGAGGAACACCTTGGCCGGTGGGCACCGGAAAGGCTGCCATTGAACGAGAAATAACCCTACTCAAGCTAACGCAAACAAAATCTAATTGGGTAATGTTATCGTGGCCAATATTTTTTAAGACACTGAACTTAACCTTTTCATTTTTTAAGAGTCGAGAAAAGGGTAAAAGATGACTCTAGTCTCCTTCGAATATTTAATGAGCACGAAGTGACAAGACGCTCACAGGCACCTTTTCGTTTAGGGAGTCCGAAAAGGATCAAAAGTGACTGCTCTGGAATTCTAGGTAGAGGGTGTGCCAAACTTTTCGCAAAACCACAGAATACTTTTTAGGGTACGGGTGGTCGATCTTCGTGAATGCTGTGTTCACTGCATTGCGAGTCGTAGGGCGGCTGACACGGCTTCCTATGGATAAAGGCTTTATTCCTATAGGGGTCTCCCAATATATACTCGACGGTACATGGGAGCACAGTCCGTATTGGCAGCTACCGTTTCACCGTGGAGGAATCACCCAACCACTCGACGATAAACTACCAGGTTTAACGACGCCGGGACACGTCTCTAACCTAGACCTCTAGAGTGTTTGCGTTATGTTCCAATGCGTTGTTATGTTCATTTGGTTCATTTTAAAGTTTATCTTTGATTATGTTTCAGTTTTTTGGTCCTACCGTATGTGATATCTCGAAAACTTTTTACATGCAAACTATATGCCGAAATTAAATCATTTGATTCGATGAATTCTATCTACAGGAGGGTTGAGATCTTTTTCACAAACGAAACGATCACTTCAACAAAGATCCTAATGCAGCTAATAACAAGAAACGAAATTTTGTCTTTTTCTTTTTAATAGCAACAAATAACAATAAATGCTAACTACTATGATGCAAGAGATTTTTTGTTTTTCTTTCCTTTAAGATGGCATGATGCATGTAAACAAATTCTAAGAGATATGCACAATCCAAGTTCAGTCAATAAGATAGAACCAGTCCTAAAACACAAAATGAACCATGCAAGCAAGGAAAAACACAAAGACTAGTGAAATCCAAAGAAGCTAGAAGTGAAGTATTCAGAGTATAGAAGATCAAGCTTTAACAAATCACTGGATAAGTGTAGAACAATCAACAAGCTGACTGGATAATCAAGAGACCGAAACTTCCCACAGAAGGCTAGACATGCAAAGTCACTGGAAATAAGCACACAGCTGAGGGATACAGGCTAAGACCAGTCAAGCAGAGGTTCAACACAGTTCCAGAGGCTGAAAGAGATATATAAAGAGACTGAATGAGCTTTCCACCCACACACAGGCAAAATTTACAGAGCTGGCGCGACTGTCAGCCTGCAACTTGCGCTACCACAGAATTGGCGCGAGTTGCTTTTGAGCAATGTGCGCCAACTGGCGCGATTGTCAGAGAAATAACCGCGCCAATTAAGCTTGCCAACTAAAAAGATAAAAGATACGACCTCAGGTCGGGTTGACAGTGCTCAGATGGGTGAAACAGTAAAGAATCAACTCAAAACTGACTCAGGAAGCTCATGCACTCAAGCAAGCAGAAGAAAATTAACATGCAAGACAGAAATCAAAGAGTTACTCCCCAGTGGAGTCGCCAATTTGTTGGTAAGGTAAATCCCCCCTGCGGACAGAGGCGATCCCACTAGCCTATCACAGAACTAGCCACAAACGAACCACGCTGCTACGCAAGTTCCTAGTTATGCATCAAAGGTGAATCAAGAAGACTAACCTGGAGTCCAACGCTATGATTGAAGCAGAGTTGATATCCTCGCTCCCTTGCTCCAACAGATCATAAACGAGCACTTGCACATGCAAAGGAAGAGACAGATACCAACATAGAAACTACCAAGGCACAACTATATTTCAGTCAGAAAGGAAATAAATCAACATATCACCATGACAGATAATGAGATTGGAACTATAATAGCAGTCGCTCATCAATTAATAAACAGGAAAAGTTACAACCATTGTTCTGACGTCGACCCTTCTCCTGGCTGGGCGAATAACTATATGTGTCTTGACATGCATCTCCTCTCCGGCAGCATAACCTCTCTAGCACTCACTAGCATTCCTCCAAGAACTCAACATCTAACACTCCATGACCAATAATCATCACTACTATAACTCAATCACCAAATCACTAGCATAACACTAACACCAACACTCTAGCTTGTCCAATGCATAATGACAAGCTTATATAGATGAAGAAGGGAGGAGGATGCGATGAACCGGGACACCTTTCGCGGATTTAGCAAAAGCCATAAAGATGGATAAAGCTCGACAAAAGACTGATTTTTTATCCTCAGAAAAGCTCCATGTAATGAAGGAAACAACAGTCGGACGTGCATTAAGGCAAAAAGCACGACTAAATTTGGTTGGCGCGACTGTTGCTCTGAGACAGAGCGCCAATGGTCGCGCCCCCTTTTGAGGATTTCCATCATTGGCGCGGGTAAGATATTGTGGACTTGCGCCAATGGAAAAAGAGCACTTTTTAGGGATGATCTGCAGAAGGTGTCTTTAGGGAACATGGAGTACATACTCAGGGGAACATAATGCAAGTGTTTTTAGCCTTTGTCACTTCTTATAACTCCCGGGATGTGTCCTCCAAGGTACGACAAGAGGAGTAACAGGGATGGTGACAAATTACTGTGTAACACTTGGTAATCAATGCACATTCTCCACGAGCCATCTTTCTTTCTCACCAAGATGATTGGTGACCCACATGGTGATGTGCTAGGCCTGATGAACCCCTTCTCAAGCAACTCCTGCACCTGCTTCTTGATTTCAGCATTCTCTAAAGCAGACAACCTACACATTCCAATGTTAGGCAATGGAGCATCTTGCTGCGAAATAATATCATGTACTATTTCCTTTTTGGGTGGCAGACCTTTAGGTTCTTGAAACAAGATATCATACTCTGAAACAACCTTTTCTAAATCAGCTTGCTGTTTAGCATTACAGCCCTCAAATACATCGGTTTTTTCAGGTTTCTTTTCCTTTACAACCATCAGTAAGAATTGTTTGCATGAATTTATCATTCTTTTCATCTGCCCTGAGTTTATGAGAGTATAATTATTCTTGAGCTTATGAGCTCTTACAAAGTATTTGATTCCATCTTTAATAAGTAGATACTTGTTCTCAGCTCTATAAAAATAGCTTTTCTATCATACAAGTAAGGACTTCCTTAAACAATTCCACATATATCCAAAGGAATTACATCTAACTCTACCTCATCTACAAATGCTGACCCAAAAGAAAACTTGAGTTTGCACTGTCTAGTCACTTGTAGTTGTGCTTTATCATTCAACCATCCTAATGGGTATGGTTTCTTGTGAGGTGTAGTTGCTAATCCCAATTTCTTTACAATTGCTTCAGAAATTAAATTTACTTGTGAGCCACTATCAAACAAAGTATCAATCTTTTGATGTTTGGAAATAACTCGAATATGGAAAAGCTCACGTCTTTTTCTCTCATTTTCTTCATCAGTAGTAGATTGTGCAGAATTACTAGTAGATGCTTCTGAATTCTTACCTTTTATACCTATGGCTGCAATGGTTGTTTCATCTCCCGAGTCTGACCCCAAATCTTTCTAAATAGCTGCAACAGTCTTCTTCTTCTTGCCCTCGAACTTCTTAGGTCTCAGCTCTTGATGTAGAATCCAACAATGCTCATCTTCATGCCCATCTTTTTTACAGTGAGTGCATGAAGCCTTGCTTTTCTGTTTAGTGTTAGCCTTCCTTGCTTTCCACTTCTACTTTCTTTTCTCCTTGCTCTTACTTGCAATGGGTTGGGATGGTCCCCCAAATTTTTGATTTCCATTCTTTCCTTTAGCTTCTAGATGAGTAGCTTGTACAAATACCTCATCTATACTAGTGGGATTAAACATGAGGATGGTGTGCCTCATGTAGCTGTGTAGACCACCAATGTACTTCAAAAGAGTCTCTGGTGAGTCTAATGAGATTCCTAGAATCAATGCTCTCTTTCTAAATTATTGAATGTACCCTTGCACACTTTGCCCTTTCAACTGTCGAAGAGTTTGCCAAATAATCATGGCTTGTTGCATGTAGGCCAATGGATAGAACTGCTTTTTGATTGCAAAAAAAAATTCACTCCAGACAGAGATGGTCTTACCATGTCTTTTCATTTCAGCTTGGGTTCTGCCTTCCCACCAAGCCAAGGCAGTGCCTCCAAGGCATAGGCTTGCCAACTGAATCTTGCTCTTGTCTGAGTCGATGTTCTGCACTCTACAATAAACATCAATTTGTCTAATCCAACTGTCCATCTTTTCTGCATTTAGCTTTCCATCATATATAGGCAAATCAAATTTAACATCTAGCTTAATCAAATATGCCTTCTTGTTATGCACAGGGCTATTATGAGGTGTGAGAAAGCTTTCCTCTTTCCCTTTGCCTTTTGAGTGGTCATGGAAATGTGATTCATCTTCTCCTTTTTCTTGTTTAGAGCCCGATGAATCTTCATCCTTGTGTTTTCTAAAGTCTTTATACATTTCTTCTACCATGGACTTTATGGCTAGGAAACTATCTATGAATTGAGGATCTGGACCCATAGGACCTTCCTCTAACATTGTCTTCCGAGGATAGACTCTTCGAATTTTAGGATTAGTTTCGACCAACTCTCCTTCTCCTAATTTGAGCTTTGATCTAGTGAGCATTCACAGCTAAACCAACACAAGCTTGTCTAACGTTAATAGCCTAAAGCTTTGATACCACTTGATCTGATAATCACCCTATGAGTGACCTCAGTTAGTTAATTAATGAATGAAGGTATTACAGACTCATGTGCTGGTGTGTGTCTATGTTATTTTAGGCAACGGATCGATCAAATTGCAAAATACACAGACACTGGAAGATGGAAAACAACAGAGAAATACAGTAAGCAAATACAAGAACACAACAAATTAATAAGGAGTTCACCCTATCCTCCTTGGCTATGTCTCCGGTCCAGCTTTCAGTGGTGGCCTTCTTTTATTGTGTCTTAAAGTAGAGAATTACAATGAGGAGCTCAATTTTAGTCTCTTGAAATAAAATTGCTTGGCAGGGTGGTTCTTAGATTCCCCAAGCCACTGGAGTGCACAGACTCTTTGCCTTACCATCTTTTTGACCTCTCTGGTCTACAATGGAAGGAGCCCAATGTGGTGCTCAGCTTCTGACAGATCCTCTCAGGGATGGCTTGAACCTCTCAAGCTCTTTGGTGCTCGATGCTACCTTTGGTCAGCTTGGCCCTCTGTCTTTCTGCTTTTTTCTTCACTGTCTTCTTCGCTTATGCTCTCTCTGTCTTTGTTTCCTTCTTTTCTCTGTTCTTCCTCTCGGTGTTCTCTCTCTGTTTTCTGTCTCTGTTCATGGCTTTAAAGCCAATCGACCTCACGACTATTTGATTCCCCTTCCACCTCTGTCGGATCGCCTACTACAGATTCGCTTGGAGTTCCCTATCTCGGCATCATCATCAAGCTCACAGGGAGTGGCCACTTATCCTCCTATGAACGGTGCCAACTTTTCCTCGTCGGTTCGATTCTTCAGTTACGTCGGGAAATGATTCATCTGCCACCTTAGCGGTCAAATCGGACGTCAAACCTCTCTTTGTCGCGGCTTAATCCCCTGTTAAATCTGATCTCCCCATTGGGCGCATCCTCAGCCGTTAGATCTGGAGCCTCCAGATCCAATGCCATTCGCACATTTCGCCCCCCGATCAATACCGCTGGTTTTTGGAGCGCGGGTCCCACCTTTAGCCTTTAGTGCTTTTTCCCCACAGTTTTCCCGGCTTCCATGCGACCAAGCGCTCGGGGCCTCTCCTTCTCGAGGGTTTTTTCCCAGCGATGCGCTAATTGCACATCAGAAACTACCTCCGTTTTCCCGATCCGTGCTTCCCAGGTGCCAGTTTTTCCTCCTGCGCAGTCTCCATGGGCCTCGATCAACACGCTTTGACCGAGGTCCTCATCGTTCCACACTGGTTGCCAACTGCCACTATTCAGAGGTTTTTCTGATGGCTTTGTCTTCTTGAAATCAAAGTTTGTCCCAATTTGATACAGTCATGGTGCTTTGATTATTCTTCATGGATCCAATTCGAATCAATAATAAGAAAAGCAAAGGAAAAGCAACCAAGGATCAAGGAAAGGAAAGCAAGATCAGGCAACTTCAACAGGAATACTTGCAGGTAACCTTTTGCATGTGTGATTTCCTAACTGGTTTTGACATGCATGGCTTTGCATGTTGGTGTATGGTTCTCTTGTTGTTGGTGGCATGGTTTTTCCGGGTTATGACAATGGTTTTGAACCTAGCCTTGCCTTTTTCTAGATGCCATGGTATGTTGGGATGTTTATTTCGATTTTTGAGCTTTGGTTTGCTAGATGGATTTCGAAATCTAGGGCGGAGGTGGTCTCAAGTTCCATTCCCAAAGGCCTAGAAATCCCTTGACTAGTTTTGGCGGGATACATGGTAAAGCCCGAGGGAGAAGTCTTGGTTTAGGGCCTAGTGATCTGAGTTTCGATTGCGGTAAATCTTGAGAGTCTGGTCTTGGTTTAGGGCATAGTGATCTAGTTTGGATTGCGGTAAAGCCTAAGAGACAAGGAGACAGAAAATTCCTCAAGGATAGTGATGGATTGCAGATGGCATTCCAAGTTCGGTTGAGTTGTGATCGGAGTACTGGTTTTGTTGTGATCATGGTTTGATGAGGGTGGAGGTGGTTTAACCTTTGGACTCCCTTGGTTGTTCTATGAGATCCCACATTCATGCTTGGAATATGGCACGGGGGTGACTGGCTGAAAGAGATATTTGGTTCAACCATGTCTATGGATGGGTGATACGTGGAAGTTCCGAACCTGGTCGGATTTGCCTATAATTAATAAAAGCTAAGTTCTCTTACTTTTGCACTAATTTATATGTGGATTTAATGGATGTCATATCTCTGATATTTATATGGTTTTATGTTGGTTATAAGCATGGTTGGATGATTGGTTTATGTCATGGTTATTTCATATATTTACTTGTAACTGTTAAATGGATGGATGAAAGACTTAATTGATGATGTAATAGTTCAATGGAGAAGGAGGTGATCCTCTTGGTTATGTTTCATAAGGTGTTTCAATCATTTATGTTATGTCTTGTATCCTAGGCCTGTAGGTTGCATTGATGCCAAGTGTTTGACATAATTTCAGTCCCGGTTGGGGATGCTTAGCCTAGTCTTGAGGGTGATTTTTGATTGATCAACATTATTATTATGTTTTTATTGAATTCTGAAAGTTACAATAAGTTCTCGGTAGAGGCCAGGATTGTGGGCTAGAAAAGTGGCTTAAATCTCCGGGTTGCTAGCACAAAACTAGAAATTTTAGTCCATAGTCGCTAGCAGGCAAGCCTGTGAGAGTGACTTTAGGTTGTTGGCCGCTCCCTTGCCCATAGCATGAGAGCGACTATGGTGTAAGAGCTTCAAAATAATAATGGGACCCAAGGATAGGTTGTCTAAGTTGCTGACTTCTCTCTTGAGGGTTCTGTCGATGATATTGGATGATTATATGTGATGTTCTGTAGATTCCACTTCCTTAAGGTGACATAGGAGGTCGAATCTAATTGTACTACCATCTCTCCTCATGTTTACCCCAGATTGAATGGTTACTTTGGGTAGAACTGGGAGGGGGTGTTACATTAACACTTCCTCTTAGCAAGAAAAGGATTATCAACCACCCATATCATGCACCTGTGGAATTTGAACTTCCTTCTTGAAATATCCTTTATCAAGATGTCGACATCTTGTTCCTCAATCAGAATGTATTGTAGCAACATTATCCTCCTCTGCACACAGTCTTGCAAATGATGATACTGAATATCTATATGCTTGAATTTATCGTGAAATATTGGATTCTCAGAGAGCTTAATGCAACTTTGATTATCACAGTATATCACATTTGGATCCATCTCCTGACCAAAAAGTCCCACAAGGAGCTTTCTCATCCAGATCACCTCACATGTTGCTTGACTTGCAACCATGTATTAAGCTTCTGTTGCGTTGAGTGCCATAGGCCTCTACTTCCTATTGTACTAGGAAATTGCTACGGACCCAACGCTGAAAATTGCAGATGATGTACTCTTTCGATTGGATGGAATCCCTGCTCAACCTCCATCTGTGAATCCATGAAACTTCACTCCCTCTATCCATCTATACCATAAGTCATACTCAGTGGTGCCTCTGAGGTACCGTAAAACATGCTTGGCTGCCTTCCAATACAATTTGGTTGGACTAACCATAACTTGGCTCCACTGGTTGACTGCATAGTACATATCTGGTCGTGTGTTCATAAGATACATCAGTGAACCCACTAGATGTCGGTAAACGGTAGCATCAACCTCTTCACCTGAAGTGCCATTCTCCTTCCTCTAGTTGGTTGCTAGAGGTGTTTCCATGGTCTTACAACTCTCCATGCAAAATCTTTGTAGTATCTCAGTGGAATACTTGCCTTGAGACACAAATAATCCCCCATCACCTTGTCATTCTTCTAGCCCAAGGAAGTAGTGTATAAGACCCATGTCTTTCATCTCAAATTCCCTTGCAAGAGTTGATCAAGTGCTCATCACCTCTCAATATTAAATCATCAACATATAAAACAATGATAAGCAATCTACCTTCTACCAAAATATGATAAGGTTTGCATCTTCTTCACTCTCGGTGAAGCCCAACCCAGTGAGATAACTATTAATCCGAGTGTACCAATCTCATGGTGCTTGTTTGAGACCGTACAATGCTCATCTGAGTCTGCACACATGAGACTCCTGATCAAATGTCTCAAAACCATTTGGTTGCTTTATGTACACTTCCTCCTCAATAAAACCATTGGGAAATGTGTTTTTACATCCATTTGGTGGATCTTCCACCCCATATGTGCAACAAGTGAAATAATTTATCTAATGGATGAATACCTTGCTACGGGAGAAAAAGTTTCCTAATAGTCAATTCCTTCAACTTGAGAGAATCCTTTGGCCACAAATTTGGCCTTATACTTCTTTATGATTTCGTTTATTGCATGATTAACTTTGAAGATCCATTTTGAACCTACAATTGATTTTTCTATCGGTCTTGGGACCACTTCCCAAACAATGTTCTTTATGATGGATTTTTATTCTTCCACCATTACATCAACCCAATCTGGTTGCTGAATTGTTTCCTCAAATGAGGATGGCTCTGTCTCTACAAGCTTAGTCATTAGATCCTGAAGCCAGTGTACCTCTTAGGTGACCTCCTTTTCCAACGCAAATTTGAAGGAACTCCCAAATTCTCCCTCACATCCTCCAGCAGTCTTTCAACTTCCCTAGTTATTTTTCTACCTTCTCTAGATGGTTCTACTTGAGTGGATGTCTCCAATCTGCCTCCTCTCTGCTCATCCATTTTTGGTTGCTCCACAACTTCCAGAGGCTCCTTATTTGGATCTAAAATCTCCTCTTTTGATGGGATTTGAATCCACCTCTCAAGAGAGAATCTCATTGCTTTCTCCTCATCAGAGGTTACATCCCTTCGTACAACTGCCATTATGAGGGAAGGTAAGTACACCCTGTAATTGTGTGGAGTTTCGTTGTAACCATAAAAAACTCCCAACTCTGTTGTTAGCTCAAGTTTCATCCTTGAATATTTTAGGACACAACAATAAAGAAAAGGCTCCAATATTTTTGAAATGAGACATATCTGGCTTTCTCCCTGAGAAGGCCTCCTCCAGTGTAATCGTACCATGAATTTGATGAGGACTCTGGTTCTACAAGTATATTGTTGTGTTACATGCCTTTGACCATAAATGCAGTGGTGGGCCTTGGTCATCTAGCATAGCTCTTGTAGCTCCCACAATGCCCTGGTTCTTTCTCCCAGCCACACCATTCTGATGTGGGTTGTGGGGAGATGACAGTTCTATTTGAATTCCTTCTTTGGCACACATTCCCTTGAAGTCATTTGAAACATGCTCACCTCCATTCTCTCTCCTGAGAGTCTTCACCTTCTTTCCAATCTCTTTATCAACCATTGCCTTAAATTCTACAAATTTTGAGAATATCTCATCCTTTCGCATGAAGAAGATTCGATATTTTCTTGAGAAATCATCAATAAAAATAACATAGTTTTTATGTCTGGCAGTGGAGGCTCTCGAGAAGGGTCCACAAACATCATAGTGGACTCTCTCCAAGACTACATTTGCTTTTCTATCTCGACCATGGAATGTGGATTTTACATACTTCCCCAAGGTACAACCCTTGAAGACATCTTGCTGGTCAAGTAATCCTTTAGGGAGGCCAATGGTTATTTGTTGCATAATTTTAAGTGCGCCATGGTGAAAATGTCCAATTATTCTGTGCCAGAGTTCACTAACATCTCGACTCTACACTTTCTTTTCCTTAGTGCTTAAAGCAACACAATCTTCCACATAAATTTTGTACAGGTTCTTTAGATGAACCTCGATCTGCTTCACCTGACTAGTAGATACGTGTCTCATAAAGGCTTTCCCTTTACTGAAAATAACAACATAGCCATGATCTTCCAAAACTGCTACAAAGATTAGGTTATTCATTAGGCCTGGTACAAACATTACATCTTTGAGGTGAAGAGGGGATCTTGACTCCCTCTTAAAGGTTACTATACCAATCCTGGTAGCACTATACCTTTCGTCGTCCCCAACCTCAATATGCATTTGGAGATATTTCTCTTCCAGGTCATTGAAAAAGTCTCTACACCCTGTAATGTGTAACAAAGTGCCTGAGTCCAAGTACCACACAGTCCCCATCACAGTTCTAGCCATGCATGCAATCACAGTGAAGTCTAACTTGAGCTGTGAAGCCAGTGCTTCACTTGCTGCTCCTCATGAGTTCTTCTTGCTATACTTTTTGTGTGTACACTTTGTAGCATAATTCTTGAATTCATGACAATTGAAGCATTTTATTTTGGAAAAGTCTTTCTTCTTCCCCCCTTGGCTGGAATCTGGATTGGTTTGAGATATCTTCTCTTTTCCCTTCTTTCCCTTCCCAAAATGCAACATTCTCTTCATCCTCTCCCTTGGATGAAACTCCATCTTTGGTATTTCATCTAATTTCTTCTTGTACCAAATTGGACCGCAAACATTCCCAATTTGGTAATTTTTCCCTTCCATTCACAGATTCCTGGTATTTGTGCCATGATTTTGGAAGGCCTAGAAGATCTAGGCTCTCCAAGTCATCTTCTGATACCATGTAGAAATTTAATAGAGTTGCAATTTCTCAAGAAATTTAATCTAAAATCAAGAGACACAATTATACTCTACTAATCTGCAGAATGAAATTCACAATTTAGATCAACACGCATAGACATGAAATGAGAAAAACCACAAATACACAGTGATTTCTAGGGAAACCCAACTAGGAAAAACCCCTCAAGCCTATTTGCATTAATCAATGAATTGAGAAACTATTACAATTGCTAGCTCCAACTCCGAGCTCAAACTACAAAAGAATAATTGTTCTCCTACTCAATGAACAAGCTATCACAAACACTTAGCCAAATATTTTCTCACCAAGGCCCCTATTTAATTGTGCAAATCTTAAGGAAATTATCCCCTATTCTTTAGGAATTTCCTCCAAAATGATTGTGCAATTCGCAAGGATTGATCACTGAATGCATGCAACACTTGTACACTCAATACTAGTTTACAACTGATGTTACACTGTCTTGGACTCTCCACCACAGCTTAGCAATTTGAATTCCTTGCATGCATGAGCTATTTTTGGTTGATTGATTAGTTAACTAGATGGTCTCTCAGTTATATTGTTGTCCCACTACACAACTGACCTCCAACTAGTTCTATTAACTGTTAGAACTAGTTTAACTGAGTACACCTAGAAAGAACTGAACTAGATTGCTATTAATTATCAATCACACATGCATAATTAAAGTACAAGCCCTCTAAATCAAATTTACTGAGCTAACTAAGTGACAATAGCCATGTCACCTTAGTTAACTGCCTCCAAATTGTTTGTTGATGTGGAAATTTCGAATTTTCTCAATTTGACCATGGCTAAGTCAAAATGAGCATTTCTTGCTACAATTCTCAACACTCCCTCTTAGCAAGAAAGGGATTATCAACCACCCCTATCCTACACCTGTGGAATTTAAACTTTCCTCTTGACAAAGCCTTTGTCAAGATGTCAACATATTGTTCCTTAGTCAGAATGTATTGTAGTAGCATTATCCTCCTCTGCACATAGTCTCGTCAACGATGATACCATTATCTATATGCATGGATCGATCGTGAAATATTGGATTCTAAGAGATCTTAATTCAATTATGATTATCACAATATATCACAATTAGATCCATCTCCTGACCAAACAGTCCCACAAGTAGCTTTCTCATCTAGAGCGTCTCACATGCTGCTTGACTTTCAACCATGTATTCAGCTTCTACTGAGCTGAGTGCCATAGACCTCTACTTCCTATTGTACTAGGAAATTGCTGCAGACCCAACATTAAAAATTGCACCTGATGTACTCTTTCGGTCAGATGGACTCCCTGCACAATCTGCATCTGTGAAGCCTTGGAACTTCACTTGCTCTGTCTGTGTGTACCATAATCCATATTGGATAGTGCCTCTGAGGTACCATAAAACATGCTTTGCTACCTTCCAATACAATTTTGTTGGTCTAACCATAGCTTGGATTAACTGGCTTACTGCATAGCACATATCTAGTAGCGTGTTCACAAGATACATCAGTGAACCCACTGGCTGCCGATAAATGGTAGCATCAACCTCTTCACTTGAAGTGGAATTCTCCTTCGTCTAGTTGGTCGCTAAAGGTGTCTCCATGGGCTTACAACTCTCCATGCAAAATATCTACAATATCTAGGTGGCATACTTTCCTTGAGACACAAACAATTCCCCATCACCTCGCCATAGTTCTAGCCCAGGGAAGTAGTGAGTGAGACCCATGTTTTTCATCTCAAATTGCCTTGCAAGGTCCTCCTTGCAAGAGTTGATCAACTGCTCATCACTTGTCTATATTAAACCATCAACATATAATACAATGATAAGAAATTTACCTTCTACCAAAATATGATATATGTTCGCATCTGCGTCACTTTTGGTGAAGCCCAATCCAATGAGACAACTATTAATCCAAGTGTACCAAGATCGGGGGTGCTTTTTTGAGATCGTACATTGCTTGCCTGAGTCTACACACATGAGACTCCCGATCAAATGTCTCAAAACCTTATGGTTTCTCTATGTACATTTCCTCCTCAATAAAAACATTGATAAATGTTGTTTTAACATCCATCTGATGGATCTTCCTCCTCATCTGTGCAACCAGTGCACGAATTGATCTAATGGATGAATACCTTGCTACGGGAGCAAAGGTTTCCTCATAGCCAATTCTCTCAACTTGAGATAATCCTTTGGCCACAAATTTGGCCTTATACTTATGTATGCTTCTGTCTATTACATGCTTAACTTTGAAGATCCATTTTGAACCCACAATTAATTTTTCCTCTAGTCTTGCGACCACTTCCCAAACATTATTATTAATGATGGATTCATATTCTTCCATCATTGCGTGAAACCCAAACTGGTTGCTCAACTCATTCCTCAAAAGAGGATGGCTCAATCTATACAAGCTCAGTCATTAGAGCCATGTAGCCAGTGTACCTCTCAAGTGACCTCCTTTTCCTGTGCAAATTTGAAGGAGCTCCCAAATTCTCCTTCGCATCTTGCACCAGCCTTTCATATTCCTTGGTTTTTTTCTACCTTCTCTAAATAGTTCTGCTTGAGTGGATGTCTCCACTCTACCTCCTCTCTGCTCATCCATTTGTGGCTGCTCCATAACTTCTAGAGGTTCCTCCTTTGGAGCTAAAATCTCCTCTTCTGGTGGGATTTGAAGCTCCTTCTCAAGAGAATCTCACTGCTTTCTTCTCATCAAACTTTACATCCCTTCACACAACTATCATTATGAGGGAAGGTAAGTACACCCAGTAATTGTGTGGAGTTTCACTATAAACCATAAAAACTCCCAACTCTTCTATCAACTCAAGTTTCTTCCTCGAATCTTTGGAGACATGGTAGCAAAGGAAGGCTCCAAAAAAATTGAAATGAGACACATCCAACTTTCTCCCTGAGAAGGCCTCCTCTGGTATAATCATACCAAGAATCTAATGAGGGATATGGTTCTACAAGCATACTACTTTGTTACACGCCTCTACCCACAAATGAAGTGGCAGGCCTTGGTCATGTAGCATAACGTTTGCAACTCCCATAATGCTCTGGTTCTTTCTCTCATCTACTGCATTCTACCGTGCGTTGTGGCAAGCTGTCAGTTCTCTTTAAAATCTTTCTCTGGCACAAAAGTCCTTGAAGTCATTCAAAACATACTCACCTCCATTGTCGCTCCTAGGAGCCTTCACCTTCTTACCAATCTCTTTCTCAATTAGTGCCTTGAATTCTACAAATTTTGATAATGTTTATCCTTTTTCTGCATGAAGAAGATCCAACACTTTCTTGATAAATCATCAATAAAAATAACATGGTATTTATGTCTGGTAGTGGAGGCTGTCTAGAAGTGTCCATAAACATCAGAGTGGACTCTCTCCAAGAGTACAATTACTTTGTTGTCTCAATTATGGAATGTGGATTTTACAGACTTCCCAAAGGTACAACCATTGTAGACATCTTGCTTCTCAAGTGTTCCTCTAGGGCGGCCAATGGTTATTTGCTGCATAATTTTAAGTGCTCCATGGTGCAAATGACCAAGTATTTTGTGCTAGAGTTCAACAATATCTCGACTTTGCACTTTATTTTCCTTACTGCTTAATGCAGTGTAATCTTCCACATCAAGTTTGTACAAGTTCTTCACATGAACCTCGATCTGCTTCAAATTCCCATTAGCTATGTGTCTTAGAAAGGCTTTCCCTTTACTGAAAATAACATCATGGCCATTATCTTCCAAAATTGCTACAAAGATGAGGTTCTTCTTCAGGCCTGGTACAAATAATACATATTTGAGGCGAATAGGGGATCCAGACTCCCTCTTAAGGATTATTGTACCAATCTCGATAGCACTGTACCTTCCCTCATCCCCAAGCTCAATATGCATCTGGAGATCTTTCTCCTCTAGCTCACTGAAAAACTCTCTACACCCTGTCATGTGGAACAAGGCACCTTAGTCCAAGTACCACACACTCTCCATCTGAGTGCTGGCCATGCATGCGATCAAGGTGAAAATTTAACTCGAACTGTGAAGCCAATGCTTCACCTATTGCTCCTCTTGAATTCTTCCTTCTAGAGTTTTTGTGTGGACACTTTTTAGCATAGTGCCCAAATTCATCATAATCGAAGTATTTTATTTTATACAAGTCTTTGTTCTTGCCCCCTTGGCTGCCAATGCTTCACCTATTGCTCCTCCCAAATTCTTCCTTCTAGAGTTTTTATGTGGACACTTTTTAGCATAGTGCCCAAATTCATGATAATCGAAGTATTTTATTTTGGACAAGTCTTTGTTCATGCCCCCTTGGCTGGAATCTAGTTTGGTTTGAGATTTCTCCCCTTTTCCCTTATTTCCCTTCGCAACCAATGAAAAATTCTCTTCATCCTCTCCCTTAGATGAACCTCCATCTTTGGTATTTCTCCTGATTTCTTCTTGAACCAAATCATACCATAAGCATTCCCAATTCAATAATTGTTCCCTTCCATTCACAGAGTCCTAGTAGCTATGCCAAGATTTTGGAAGGCCTAAAAGAGATAGGCTCACCAAGTAATCTTTTGATACCATGTAGAAATTTGATAGAATTGCAACTGCTCAAGAAAAATAATCTAAAATCAAGTGACACAGTTCTACTCTATTGATTTGAGGAATGAAATTCACAATTTAGAACAACATGCATAGACATGCAATAAGCAAAAGTTAAAATACACAGTGATTTATAGGGGAACCTGTTGTAGTGGCTGCAACACCCTCCAAAATTTTTGCCTGCATCCAATTTTGAAGCCTCCCTAGATTTTTACTTGATGTTTGCAAGCACTCAGGCTCACCCTGTGGGCTCGTGTGAGTCTTTGCACCCTCTTTTCTTGATCGTTCAACGAACATCTTTTTGCATGTTGATCTCAATGCCATGCTTGCATCCATGTTTTGGTTATGCACAAGGTCCTCGCTTCATGTGTACATGTTGTATTCGCTATGTGAACATCCCTTGCACTCACACACAAAGTTGTATGCACTATCGCGCAAGTGTCGTCGTGGTCGTTCAACGATCTATCGCAAGCGTTGCGCTTGTTGCTCGCACCGTCGGTCAGTCATGTTGAGTATATGTTTTCTTGATGGTTTGAGGTGTCTTGTTGTCAAGTCATGTTGAGTGTGTGTTTTCAAGGTTGCGTATGCACAAATTCACTCGCTCACACACTTAGAAATTTTGATGACGTTCTGACGATCGGATCACCCTCTAGCAACCGAACCTCCACCCTGTAATCAAATCGATTAACTGTCACACAGAATAGTGAAAACGTATCCAACAAGACATTTCAATCTGTGCTCTCACAAGTTGATCAACCAACGCTCTTGCTAGTCAATGAGAGAGTTTGACCGAGCAGTGACCCCGTGACTCACTCCTATAAAAAATTGCACAGAAGCTACAAACCTTGCCCGCTTCGTTGACTAAGGAAACTGTGCAGATAGGCTGAATAGACACCAAGCGCCCATTCTTATCTCCCTCTAGGAATTGCGCAGTTTTCCTAGCCAGGTACCCATACAGCTGACCGACTGCTCACCTAGAAAACTACGCAGATTTCTGAGCAAGCCCCTCAGTAGCCCAATATCCCGCTCAGCTCAAAAACTGCGCAGAGGTGTTCAGCAGGTCAGCCTCCTAGCAATTTCATAGTTTTTGTCTCCAGCAACCCTGCAACCCGCTACTAGCTCCCTCCAGGAATTGCGCAGTTTTTGCTGCCAAGCCATCCTGCTGCTTGCTCCCTCCAGGAATTGTGCAGTTTTTGCTGCTAAGCCTCTTGAAGCCCGCTGCTAGCTCACTCCAGGAATTGCATAGTTTTTGCTGCCAAGACTCTTGAATCCCGCAACTAGATCACTCCAGGAATTGCGCAGTTGTTGCTGCCAAGCCCCTCAGTTGCCCGCAATGCCTCCCTTTAGAAATTGTGCAGATATGCCCTCTAGCCGAGCCAGATCGCATAGACAACCACTGTTGATCCGGATTGCCCATCTTAGTCTCCCAGTGACTTCTGCGCAATTTTCACTAGTAGTGCCCGAAACCTGCATCCTAGCTTGAAACTTGCCTCGCATAATTTTGTAGCCTTATCCACTCTCCCGATCACCTGCATCCGAAAGCGACTAACAATGCATCATGGTAAACTATGAGGTTTATGGATTTAATGTCGTCTCCTCATGAGCGATTGTAGATACATGTATATGGATAAGACACGACGCAACAATGGATGTGATGAACAAGGAGAGTACATGCAAGGAGATGTGTTCGCGAGCGGACAAATGGATGATGCATGTGAGGAGAATTCTTCGCGAATGGACGAACATGTCAAGCATGCTAAATTACAAGGAAGTAAGCAACGTACACATGCAACATCAAGAGAACACCAATGACCATTGAAGACTCCTCACACCTCGCCATTCGGAGGTGAAGTTGTGATACATCAAGAGGACACCCATCACTAAGCAGCACTGCAACTCGACATGCATTCCAGCAACAACATGAACATACTAGCACTGTCATGTCGAGTCATGTCATGAGTCATGTCGGATGTTGTACATGTTTCCCGTAGGCAGTCCTTGGCTGTAAAAACTACGTCAGGAAACCAACTCAACCATCCTTTAGGTTCAAGATGACCCTTGAACCAAAGGGGGCTCCCTCAGGTGTTACGAGGCTTTGTTTAACGTTGTTCACCTGTCACTGAACAACAACATTTGAAGCACAATGGCTAGATTTATGGTTTTAAATGGGGGTGGTTGACGATCAATGACAATCCCTATTTGTGATTAAAGGCCTCTCTCACAGGGTCCCTTTTGAAAGTGTCAGCTTCCATCCCGACAGAATGACTTAGCTTTTCAAGGATTATGATAGAATAATGTAAGGAGATTCCTAATAATTGAGCAGTCAGATTGAATACTTAACAACTAGGGAAATTTGGATGAGTGTAGAAGATTTCTATAGCCCAACAAAACATATTCAGGAGAAGATAGAAGGGCAAACAATAAAATCAGTTCAAAGAAGAGCTAACTCAGACAGACAGTCCAATATACTAATTTCTTTAAACGATTATTAATTTGCAGGGGATTTTAGAGAGATTGAAACTCAATCTATTCTTACTTGGATCTCCTATAACACTTTGAACATGTGCAAAAAGAGAGTATAAAAATATTGGAAAAACATACCAGAAACACAAATTCTGTCATAAACTGGAGCTAGAAGGCTTTCATTAGAAATCTTATAACAGAAGCTATTACAAAGTCAAGAGCCTTGGCATCAAAAGGCCACACCTAATTACTTCAAGATTAAAAGTATTTGTAATGTTTACATAAAAATATCTTGCAACAGAATGCAAGATTTATTACAAAAAATAAATTCAAATTAAAAATGTTGGTGCTTATTTTGCAACATTATTTGATTATTTGATCATGAAATGGAGTTTCGTTGGTGTTGAATGGGCCTTGCTGTCACCCTTTCTCATATTTTTCTGCACTTGCTATCCCTTTTCTGGTATTATGTTCCCTCCCTGCTATGTCGTTCTCTGGCTCGTTGTTCTTTGCCTCGCTGTCCTTTTCTCGTATTCTGTTCCTCATTGTCGCACTATTTTCTGACTTGCTGTCACATTTCCTTGTCTTGCTGTTGTATTTACGCTACAAAATGAACATGGGGAAAGGTGAAAATTAGGGACATACTGGAGGATTAAAGGAATGGAGGAGTGATCAGGTATGGGGAGGCCGAATAAGGAGGACGAAGCTTCATATTGGATATGCAGGGATTACATGAGCTCTGAATTTAGAAAAGGATTGCAAAGGAACCAGGATCAAATCGCAATTGTATCGGTGTAGGAGAGGCCGTGGCGTTCAGGGGCTCGATTTCCATTTAACAATACAAACATATTTTAACAAAAGAAAACTACGTAAAACTCGACTTGGCGAACCTGAAATATTATTAAAATGGGCAAATAACGCTTTTAGGTCCGGGTTCAGATCGACGATCACAATTGGCAGGGGGAATTGACATGGCATGAGCTCTGCCATCAAACGAAACTGCCGATATATTAAATCTGCTTCAATGTATTTCGGGTCTGGGTCCCATCACATATCAATGGAGGAGAATTGACATGGCATGAGCACTACGATAAGATGGATCCGTCGATATATTAAAACTGATTCAATATATTTCGGGTCCGGGTCCCATCGTATATCAGCAGAGGGGCATTGACATGGCATGAGCATTGTGATCAGACATAACCGTCGATATTGTTAGAGTCAGTATTTGCATACTGCCATTAGTGATAAAAATTCCTCTTTTATATCATATTAGTGTCCCATGTTGAAATTCTTATCATTCCACCTAGGTCATCATGTAAACATTTACTCACTGATGGTAGCCCAAGTTCAAACTCCAAGCCTCTCTCAAAAAATCAATATTTGTTGGCCCACCTTCATGTGTCTTGCTGGGCATACATCAATTATAAAAGATCATTTCATCATGTCTTTATGTCAGCCAAGTCAACATGGAGTCTAGTCATTCAAGGTCCCATTAGGTCATTAGGGTTTCCAAGGTTCCAATAAAACTCCATT
Source organism: Pinus tabuliformis (assembly GCA_031772625.1). Lineage (NCBI taxonomy): Eukaryota > Viridiplantae > Streptophyta > Pinopsida > Pinales > Pinaceae > Pinus > Pinus tabuliformis. The sequence continues at coordinate 1,098,104,474 of CM062811.1, forward strand.
CCATTGCATAAGACCAACAAGTAAAGGGTGATCAAATAAAATATCTTCACCATGTGAAGATGATTTGTAAAGAGAAATGCTTATTTCATCATGTAATTTTGAGTTTAAATGTAATATTTTTAATTTTCATTTTGTAATTTTATGTCATTTAAATATAATAAGTACAAGGTTCCCAAGTTGTTAACTCAGTGTTTCGAAGATGCCAGACCATCAAAAGATCAATTTGTCAAAGGAAATAGTCAAGTGAAAGGGTAAAGTTTCAAATGGTTACCAAGGGTGTCCAAATCATCATTTTCCACAAGCACTAAACCCTAATTTCCTCTCCCATAGAGCTAGGGTTGGCTGTAGAATCAAAGACATCTGAGCAAAGGAGGCCTAAGGTAGGTCGTTTCAGCAAGTATGAGGTCATTCCAACTCATAAACATCACTTCTCCATCATTTTTCAAGAAGTCATTCCAAGAGACAAATCATTTACCACACATAGGGCCAATTTTGTTTCAAAGTACGTTTCCAAACAAACAGAGATGAATTTTACAAAAGTCAGAGAGGTTTTTGTTAATCATAAGAAAATAATGAAAAACCTCCTTCCGTTTTTACACAGGTATTATGGTTTTGGAGAAATGGAAAAAATACAGTTGCTACAAGAGAGTTGCTGCACTTCTGAAGTGACCTTGGGAAAATCATTTTTTTCTCCTAGATGGAGTGTCCCAATGATTCCTAATGAGTCAAATGATAACAAGGAAGAAATAGCTTTCCAATTAGCTATTATGATCTCAATTTGGAGTTGAGGAAGACCTCCAAAATTTTCTTTCAAGATCACACTTCATTTTTGCACCCTCATTCTGCAGTTTTTCACCAGTCTTGGGAGAATCAACTTTTGGAGTGTCAAATCAAGTCCATTTTGGAAACAGAAGGTATATTTGGAAACCAGACAGGACAAGATTTCCAATGAGCTATCTTGGGCTCAATTTGGACACCGGGAAGGTACCCAAAATCAGCCATGAACTTAGAGGGCGCGTTTGACACTGAGAGGGCGCCTTTGACAAAGAGAGGGCGCGTTTGACAGTCAGCCCAGATTTTCACTGTTTCTCTCCAAATTGATTTTCACCTATGGGAAATTGATGTTTTACTCATGTAATCAGTAAGGACAATGTAATTATCTTTTTTTTTTACTGTTACCTAGGGTACATACATTAGGTAAATGGCCTACATAACTTGTAATGAATTAGTTTGCTTAAGTTAGGGATGAGTCACTTTGACCACCCTATACTCTAGCTATTAGTTCAGTATTTTTTGCAACTACTCCTCCACTCATGGATACGACCCCTGAGGCTAGGATGAGTTGGTTTGATGCCTATATTATGTATTTTCTTAGTCATTATACAAGTTGGACTCAGTTGGATGTTATCCTATTGATCAGAGACACTAGTGTAATCAGTGTTTGACAAAATTTAATGAATGAGTTGCAGCTATTTTGGTGGAATTGTCATATGGAATTTTGACATAGTTTCTTCTTATGTTTCATATGTTTGAATGTTTTTTACTCCCATGTTTCAGTTCACTTCTATGATATATTGATTTTCAAGTTGATGAGCAGAAGACATCTTACATGCTCTGTTTTGGGGAAACCTTCATAATTTCTCCATTTTCTTCAGTTTAGAAAGAATACATGCTCGTCCTGCTTTTTCTAGCACCTCACCAGTCTTATCCATCTCACTTCATAACCTTAAAGTGTTTGAGTGCCTACCTACCTTGCTCCATCAGATGTCTGGAATCATACCCTCATTTTCCCCGACCTAGTCTTTTTGACATAATCTTCTTCCAACAACCCCACCAAATCAAATCAAAGAACCTCTGCACGTCATACCTAGCCTAAAACCCTAATCCATCCAACCCTTTTGGTTGTGATCCTTTGGAGAGAGCCCTCTCTGGCTTGGTAGAGCTACCTACCAAGTCAAAATATTGGTCTGTGGTTACCTCTTCTGGAGTCTTTCCCAGCCTTGGAGATTCAGAGGAGTGATAACATACTGGTGCTGTTGATGGGGAACAGAATATTCATTACCCTTGGGTGTACGAAAAAATTTAGATCTGATTGTTGATGGTGGAAAGTGATCACGCGCACAAAGGCTGAAAGCATCCACCTGGAAACTCCAAATCAGTTTCGAAATCAAATTCAAAGACTCCACTAGAGGATGAACCTTGCCAAAATATGAAAGGACAACATGGGAAGATCAGGTATTCAACTTGGACTTTTATTCAAGACATCATGTTGTTTATCATGAAATATCTCTTCTCTTTTCCTGAAAATTTCCAAAAAGTTTTCCAAGGTATATTATGTTTGAGAAAAGATCATGGACCTCCGTTGGATTCCTCTCCTTTGAAGGTTGTAAATACAAATTCCCCGTACGCCTTTGATCTTGGTCCAGACCCTTTTTCTGAATCTTATGATGACCATCTTCAAATTGATGAACCTCAAGAGATCAAGACTGATCCTACAACTTCTGTACATACTCCTACACCTTGTAAAATTCCAGATAGATACAAACCACTCATCTTACCTCCTATACTCCATGCTTTCCCTGAAAGTCATTACCTATATCTACCAAGGTTTGATGGTGAATGTGACAACATCACTGCTGAGAGACATATGCATAATTTTGAGACTTTCCTCGACCTTTTTGAAGTTGATGAAGAGGATGTCAGTATTAGGCTGTTTTCTCTTTCTTTGCAAGGCAAAGTCAAGAGTTGGTTCAAAAACCTATCGGCTGCAAGCATCTCATATTTCCCACAGATTATCAAAGTTTTCCTTGACAAGTGGGTGGTCAAAGAAAACCCTTTCCTGATTCTAGAAGAGTATGACCAACTGAAAAGACGGCCAGGGGAGACAGTACAACAATTTTCTGCCAGATTCAATCAAGTCTATTGTTCGATACCTGCCAATATAAGACCTCCTCCTAGCTTAGCTCTCTTACATTACCTAGATGCCTTTGATTCAGAAATGGAGTTTCAGCTGAGAGAAAGGAACCTTGCAAAACTTGAAGAGATGTAGAACAATGTAGTAGATTTAGAGACTAATCAGCTGATCAGAAGGGCAAAGTCGAAGGAAGAAAAGAGGGAGAGCATAGATGTAGAGCACCTGACATCTTCAGAGATAAGGCTTGACATTTTGGTGAGTGCAGTGGATGAAATGATGCAAAAGATCACCGTGAGAGATGAGTTTTCCATTCAAGATCACCATGACCCACTCATTACAGAAGAAGAAATTTTTTTTGGCCTTAAACACTTGCCTGCTAATCCCAGCTACCATAGATCAGAAAATGGATTTATAGATCAATCTGAGGAGAAACAATCTACTAATCTAATATGTATGTTTGATGACATTACTTTTGATTATTTTCCAAAGTTTGATCAGTATGGCGATGATTATGTTCTCCAAACAGAAGCTAATCTTGCTGACCAATCAACAACTAGTTTGTGGGAGGAGGAAGTTCAGTTTCAGCAGCTCGAATACAGTGATCAGTCAATGCATATCAACTATGGCAGTGAGGAGGAAAGTGCAAAAAATTTGGAAGTAAGTGAAGGATCTTTGCCTCTTTGTTTTACTTCATTTCAGTTCATCAGAGACAACTTTGATGCAATCAGAAATCAGAAATCATTAAGTTTTGATCTTGACAATCAAGAGGATAATGAAATTCTTGATCAGAGCTCCTTACCCTTGTGTTTCTCCTCATTTGAAAAAATAAGAGAAAACTATAAGCAAGCAGATAAGCGAGTGGTCAACACTATAAATGATAAACCTTCTCCTGAAATGGTTGAGGAAATCATTTGAGACGTAGAATCCTCCTTAGCTCTATATTTGTAGCCACCAAGTTCCATTGAATTTCAAATTGCAAATGAAGGCTTGGAAGCTGAAACATGTGATCAAATGATGCAAGATGATTCTGTATCATTAAGTTTTGAAGCATTTCAGTTTTTAAAGGAAAAATTTCATAATATCTCTAAAGCAAAGGATGAGCAACCTGTAGAAATTCATGTAGTCTCATTAGAACCAATGGAAAATAGGTTGCATTAGCCTTTTCAAGCTTTTCATGACCCTATAGCTGATGTGTTGGATCATATCTGTAGTAAAAGTCCTTCTTCATTAGCTAACTGTGAGCCTGAAAAGAGTGTTGATATAAACTTGATCCGACAGCCGGTTTCATTGTCTTGTTCAGCAGGAGTCTCATTACAAAGCTCATCCGAACATTTGCAGTCATATCAGGAAAGTAAGGGTAAAGATGAAAGTTCATATTCATGTCATGAAGACTGCCTAGAATATAGCAGTAATGTATTAGATGGGTTGGAAATCAATATGAATTCCTATGAAGATCCTTTTGCAGCATTTTTGAGGTCAGCTGGAGGGCTCATGCTTTGCAATTTCATCAAGATTCAATTTGATTTCAAGTTTTCATGGGAGTTTCCTTTCAGTAGTTCTCTCTTCTTGCTCATAAGCAAGCACTTGCAGAGAATTCAAATAGCAGCCAGAATGCTTACATGGTTGCATTGGTTGTTCCATTTCACCTGATCAAGTGATGAATGGATCAGTTAGAGTAGGTTTTGTTGAATAAGATCAATTCTAAGCATATATTTTTCAGTTAGTTTTCAGTTTGTCACAAGTCAATTTATGTCATTTGAGTTTGCAACATTTAGTCATGCATTTCAGTTTAATTTTTTTTGACCATATTGGACCATATGGTTAGGCACTTGGTCTACGATGTTCTTGACACCTCCGAGGCGCTGCCATCCCCAAATAAGGCCAATGTTAGAGTCATTATTTGCATACTACCATCAGTGATAAAAATTCCTCTTTTATATAATATTAGTGTCCCGTGTTGAAATTTTTATCATTCCACTGATGTCATCATGTAAAAATTTACTCACTGATGGTAGCCCAAGTTCAGACTCCAAGCCTCTCTAAAAAAATCAATATTTGTTGGCCTACCTTCATGTGTCTTGATGGGCATACATCAATCATAAAAGATCATTTCATCATGTCTTTATGTCAGTCAAGTCAACATGGAGTCTAGTCATTCAAGGTCCCATTAGGTCATTAGGGTTTCCAAGGTTCCAATAAAGCTCCATTCCTTTGCATTAGACCAGTAAGTAAAGGGTGATCAAATAACATCACTTCACCATGTGAAGATGATTTTTAAAGAGACATGCTTATTTCATCATGTAATTTTAAGTTCAAATGTAATATTTTTAATTTTCATTTTGTCATTTTATGTCATTTAAATGTAATAAGTACAAGGTTCCCAAGTTGTTAATTCAGTGTTTCGAAGATGCCAGACCATCAAAAGATCAATTTGTCAAAGGAAATATTCAAGTGAAAGGGTAAAGTTTCAAAGGGTTAAGTGAATGCCAAAGGGAGTTGTCTTTTCCCAAGGGTGTCCAAATCATCATTTTCCACAAGCACTAAACCCTAATTATTGTAGTATACCTAGGGGGGATAGTATGGGGTACAGAGGGAGGTACCCAAGGGAATAATGTAATAATGGGATGGGCCATAGTAATAAATACAGTGGTTAACCCGTATAATGTAAGGGACCACAAGTAGTTAGAAATAATGTAATAAGCCCATTGTATTAGATAGATGGTATTGAGGGAACCATGGTAATGACCCATGGTATTGTATGTATGAGGCCTATATAGAGGCTAGAGACTCCCCATTGAGAGATGTCAAGGAATATTGTATGAACAAGCATATGGCTTGTGGAGTGTTCTCCTTCCTTAAGGAGTGAATGTATGGTGTTTCCCTACCTTAAGGGTTTTGATTAATAAAGTCTATATTCAGATCTTGTTATTTCTTGGGTATATTTCTATTATCATATATTTGAAGGTCGGATCTATTACATCCTCTCCCACAGAGCTAGGTTTGGCTATAGAATCAGAGACATCTGAGAAGAGGGGGCCTAAGGGAGGTCATTTTAGTAAGTATGAGGCCATTCCAACTCATAAACATCATGTCTCCATCATTTTTCAAGAAGTCATTCCAAGGGACAAATCATTTGTCACACATAGGGCCAGTTTTTCTTCAAAGTACATTTGCAACCAAACAAAAATGAATTTTACAGAAGTGAGAGAGAATTTTGTCCATCATAGGCAAAGCATAAAAAACCTCCTTCAGTTTTTACACAGGTGTCAAGATTTTGGAGAAATGGCAAAAATACAATTTCTACAAGAGAGTTGCTTCACTTCTAAAGTGACCTTGGGAAAATCAATTTTTCTCCTAGATGGAGTGTCCAAATGACTTGCTTGATGAGTAAAATGATAACTAGGAAGAAATATATTTCCAATGAGCTATCATGAGCTCAATTTGGAGTTGAGGAAGACCTCCAAAAGTTTCTTGCAAGATCACACTTCATTTTTGCACCCTCATTCTGCACTTTTTGACCAGTCTTGGGAGAATCAACTTTTGGAGGGTCAAATCAAGTCCATTTTGGAAACTGAAGGTAGATTTGGAAACCAAACAGGACAAGATTTCCAATGAGATATTGTGGGCTCAATTTGAACACCAGGAAGGCACCCAAAAGCAACCTGAACTTGGAGGGCACATTTGACACTAAGAGGGCCCGTTTGACAAAGAGATGGTGTGTTTGCCTTAAAATGCTATGTGTTTTCTAAGGGCGTTGTGTGCCTATTAAGAGAGGGCACGTTTGACCATATTGCTACACGTTTGCCTAAAAACCTCTAGAGATTGCCCAAAGAGCACTACATCATCTCCAAGCTTCAAAATGTGCCACCATCATGCTCCAACAAACAAGTAGGTTGAAATCATATCACTCCTCTCTTCCACAGTTGAATTATATGGTGGTTCATTGTGTTTTGGTGTCTTACTAGATTCAAAACCCTAGTAACATACTCTCATTCCTAAACTCCATTTCCTAGCTTCACACACCATTCCTACATTTCAAAACTACCCCCTGTTACCTCCCTCATATCACACATCCCCATTTTTCATCTCCTCAATTTCCTCACACCATTCCATACTCTCTACACCTACATTCCATTTCATCATCTCCCTAGGGTTTGGCTCCAATAACTCATGGCAAAAGAAGAGAACATAAGTCATAGTGAGGAAGAAATATAGGAGAGGAGGCTATCTAAGAGAGGAGGAAGAATCATTAGACATGAGCCAACCAATACCATATAACTCATGGCATCTCTCATCACTGTGATAGGCTTTAAGCATGTGCGCTGTTTTGAGTTTTGTGAGAAAGTACAAAGGATCCAACATCATCCTCTGTTGACCAGATTATTCATCACCAACCTCCATGACAACCAAGTATCCCTTGTTGGTGTCACCTTCACTATATCTCCTGCTATCATATTAGCTGCCTTTGGGATCCCAAATGTTGGGGAAAAAAGGTTTAAACAAGGAGAATTGGATCATTTCTATTATGAGCCATATCTTAAACCAAGGTACAAGAATGAGAGAAAGAGGATTTTTCCTTTCTCTTACCTCCTAGACAGATATGTTCCCATAATGAAAATCATCATGAAGTACTTCACTTGTGAGGGTAGGTTTTCTAGGCTTTATTCCTATCATATCCGACTACTCATGCATTTCACAAGAGTCAAAACGCTCAGTATGCCCTACTATCTTTACCGGATCATTGACAAGATGTCATTCATTTCCCAAAAGAAAGATTATAATCATCAAATTCAAAGTATCTTTCACCACTCCCTCATCAAGATGATAGTCCTCCATTACCTTGATCAACTTAACATTGCATGGGACACCTTTATATCCAATGAGATTTTCACTGTCCCACCTATTCAGCATGGCCAAGAAGCACCTTCATCATCTCATCCACCCACCTCCATTCCTCCACCTCAGCCCATACATCATTCATATTCATCTAATGAGTCAGCCACACCATCACCTCCATCATCACCATTTCATGAGCCTATTCATTCACCTGGCAGAGATGAAGGCAATGAGAAAGAACACATTGAGCATGGTGAGAGTAGCAAGCCTAAAAGGGCTGGTTTAGGTACCTTGACACATACCTATCAAAGAGGGCATAGGCAAGTGTTTTCCCCACATATTGTGGGAGGGGCCTTGCCTTCTTCATCAGCAAAGAAGGTACAGAAGGGTAAGGAAAAGGCGACAGAGGCAAAGATTCAGCAGGAGGAGGAGGACCTCCATGGGATAGAGAGGTATTTTCACTTAGTTAACCTAAGCGAAAATGATGACAGTGAAAACATAGCCATTGTCATGAAGGATAAGGATGCACTCATAGGAGAGCTCCAGGTCAACTTGCAAAGAGCCAAATACATTATTTCATACTATGAACAGGAGAACAGGCAGTTTGAGGTCAAACATGAGCTCATGGAGATTCAGCTCATCAAAGCAAAGAGAGAGGTTGAAAAGGCTAAGGCCTTACTTGATGAGGCATATGGAGAATATAGTGACTAGCTACAGGAATAGGTGCCAAGAAGAAGGCCAAGGACTAGAGGCCTAAAGAGAGCTTTGGAGCTAGAAAAGCAAAGGGAGGCAAAACTAGCTAATGAGCTCACCCTAAATGAGAAATTTGCCAAAATAGTAAATGAGAATCGGGAACATTGGCTCGAGAGGGTAAATGTTCATCTTGAGAAACTCTTAGTCAAGGCCAAAAAGGATAATGATAGTCAGAGAAGGATGGCAACATCTTATGCCATGAGAAACAAAATTGCAAGAGCCAAGCTCAAAAGAGCCCATGCAAAGATTGAAGCCTTGACCAAGCAAGAGGAGAAAAGGAGGCTAGACATTCTTGCTAAGGCATCACTCCATGCCTCAAACACATGATCAGCTTTCATCCCACCAATTTTGACAAGTTTTGAAGCAAATTTTGTAACGTGAATTACTGTGTTTTTTGAGGCATTTTTAGCACAGTGAAAAGGGTCAAATGCATAGCACCTAGGGTGCTGCGCTCTTTTTTGGGGCATCTAATGAGAAAAAGGTCAACAGCGTTGGATTAAGAGTGATGAGGACATGAACCTTGTGCATTTTCTAGGCATTTGGAGACAAACATGTCAGTCAAAAAGGTCAAAAACCACCAAAAAACTAACTTTCTGCCTCATTTCTGGCTTGGGCGCTGTGCGTTTACCATTCTTGGGAGATTGAGTTTTTGACAAGGCAAATGAGCTCCAAATTGAAAACTGAAGACATGTCTAGGAAGTAGACTTGAAGAGAATTCCAACAAGCCATCTTGGAGCAAATTTGGACACCGGAAAGGCACCCAAAAGCAACCTTGAACTTGGAGGGCACGTTTGACACTAAGAGGGCGCGTTTGACAAAGAGAGGGTGCGTTTGACAGTCAGCCCAGATTTTCACTGTTTCTCTCCAAATTGATTTTCACCTATGGAAAATTGATGTTTTACTCATGTAATTGATAAGGATGATGTAATTATTATGTTTTTTACTGTTACCTAGGGTAAATACATTAGGTAAATGGCCTACATGACTTGTAATGAATCAGTTTGCTTAAGTTAGGGATGAGTCACTTTGACCACCTTATATTCTAGCTATTAGTTCAGTCATTTTTGCAACTGCTCCTCCTTTCATGGATTCGACCCCTGAGGCTAGTGGGAGTTGGTTTGAGGCCTATATTATGTATTCTCTTAGTCATTCTACAGGTTGGACTCAGTTGGATGTTATACTATTGATCAGAGACACTAGTGTATTTAGTATTCGGCCGAATTTAATGAATGAGTTGCAACTATTTTGGTGGAATACCTGTGGTATGGTATTTTGACATAGTTTCTTCTTATGTTTCATATGTTTGAATTTTTTTTACTCCCATGTTTCAGTTCACTTCTATGATATGTTGATTTTCAAGTTGATGAGCATAATACATCTTACATTCTCTGTTTTAGAGAAATATTCATTGTTTGTCCATTTTCTTTAGTTTAGAAAGAATACATGCTTGTCTTGCTCTTTCTAGAACCTCACCAGTCTTATCCATCTCACTTCATAACCTTAAGTGTTTGAGTGCCTACCTACCTTGCTCCATCAGATGTCTGCAATCATACCCTCATTTGCCCTGACCTAGTCTTTTTGACCTAATCCTCTTCCAACAACCCCACCAAATCAAATCAAACAACCTTTGCACATCATACCTAGCCTAAAACCCTAATCCATCCAACCCTTTTGGCTGTGATCCTTTGGAGAGAGCCCTCTCCGGCTTGTTAGGGCTAGGTACCAAGTCAAAGGATTGGTTTGTGGTTACCTCAGCTGGACTCTTTTTCAGCCTTGGAGATCTAGAGGAGTGATAACAGATATATTAAAACTGCTTCAATGTATTTCGGGTCCGGGGCCCATCACATATTGGTGAAACATTTCTTTTTGACTATAACATGTGCTCCCCTTTGATATAGATTTCTAACCTCTGATTGCGGATGTTGGGTAAAATGCTCCGGGGGTCAATTCTATGATAGCAGTAAAGGGTATACGTGGTAGTGTGGGCCCAAGGTTATCGAAATGACATGAGAGTGGTTGTTCAGTGAAATGCCCATTGGAATATTGTGATTGCGGTAAGAAACACATGGGTTGCGGCTAGAGTTATTTGATATGATAAAGGAACAGGGATTCAACGAGAGTTTGGTTATGACAATATGAAATAAATGGGTTCCAGCTAGAGTTATAAGCATACGGTGCTTGCATATTCTCTACCTATAGAGTCATCCCTTGCCTTTAGACTTGCACTTATGCTGAACTTTGAATTGGCTTATGGCTTATAATTAATAATACAACTTTAATTTTAAAGAGATATTTATATAAAAATATTCAAATATATTTATATAAAAATATTCAAATATATTTATATAAAAATATCATGGTACTTTAAAATTAAAACTAAAATTTATAAATCATTCGAAGCATTTAATCAACATATATCTTAGCATTTGGCCAAGAAATAATTTGGCAATTTCTAACTGAAAATTTATAGTTTTCAATGTACCAAAATATGTTACAACATTGGCTCCAATGGGGACTGCTTCCCCCTGTGGGATACAGAGAACTAGTAGACCAGTTTCCTTTAGCGTTGGGCATGGAGTCATACCACAAAACCATCAACCATTGATCTGCCATTTTATGTAGAAATATAACCAATCCCCATGGATCAATCCTGTCATTTGAATACTCTGCTACTGCACACTACAACCTACAACTGTGAAATGCAACCATATGCTTGCACTAATGCAGATACTCTTTCATATTGAAACCTGAAAATTGAAAATTTCTAAAGACTGAAAATATAAGCTGATCTATCATATACTCTTCAAATCACACCACTCATAAACAACGAACACACTGATCTACTACACACTAAAACTCAGAATATCTATTCAATCCCCACGCCGCTATCTAACTGAACTGAAAAAATTTACATTGTTAGGTGTAATCTGCTTTCCAATGTAACCAAGTGCGTAGTGGATTTAATGACAAACTACGTTGCCAGTAGCTAAAAATCTGAAGAATATATACAATATGAACATGAAATCCCATGGGAAACTTATACTCACAGGTATACTTTAAAAGTTGCATCCGCTATAGGCATTTTAGATTTGTGACCATGGCTGAGAGTGAGAGACATACACTGTTGATTGCAAGTATCAATGAACCTTGCATAGCAATAAAGGCAGCTGAAATTTTGAAATAGTGGGATCAGTTATCTAGTGGAATCATCATATGACAAAGTGGAGTCGCCAGGTGAAAACAGTGCAACCAATAATAAATTCCTACTCCTTGTTCACCAGTAAGGAAAAGATCTAATCTTTATCGTTCTCGAGGGAAAAATATCTCTTCGTTACTTCTCTCCCCGGAAACGGGGCCAGATGTTGTACGTGTTTCCCATAGGCAATCCTTGGCTGGAAAAACTACGCCAGGTAACCAACTCAACCATCCTTTAGGTTCAAGCTGGCCCTTGAACTAGAGGGGCCTCCCTCAGGTGTTACGAGGCTTTGTTTAACGTTGTTCACCTGTCACTGAAAAACAACCTTTGAAGCACAATGGCTAGATTTATGGTTTTAATTGGGGGTGGTTGACGATCAATGACAATCCCTATTCATGATTAAAGGCCTCTTTCACAGGGTCCCTTCTGAAAGTGTCAGCTTCCATCCCGACAGAATGACTTAGCTTTTCAACGATTATGATAGAAGAATGTAAGGAGATTCCTAATAATTGAGCAGTCAGACTGATTACTTAACAACTAGGGAAATTTGGATGTGTGTAGAAGATTTCTACAGCCCAACAAAACATATTCAGGAGAAGATAGAAGGATAAACAATAAAATTAGTTCAAAGAAGAGCTAACTCAGACAGACAGTCCAATATACTAATTTCTTTAAATGATTATTAATTTGTTGAATTTAAGCTTTTGTGATCCATATCAAGTTTTTGAGAAGATTTCTTTTGCGGAGATCACATTATAATACTTTTGTTGGATAAATCTTCTACATTATCAAAAACTTGATTATTAATTTGTAGGGGATTTTAGAGAGATTGAAACTCAATCTATTCTTACCTGGATCTCCTATAATACTTTGAACATGTGCAGAAAGAGAGTATGAAAATACTGGAAAAACATACTAGAAACAAAAATTCTGTCATAAACTAGAGTCGGAAGGCTTTCATTAGAAATCTTATAATAGAAGCTATTACAAAGTCAAGAGCCTTGGCATCAAAAGCCCACACCTAATTACTTCGAGATTTAAAGTATTTATAATGTTTAGATAAAAATATCTTGCAACAAAATGCAAGATTTATTACAGAAAAATAGATTCGAATTAAAATTGTTGGTGCTTATTTTGATGCATTATTTGATTATCTAATCCTGAAATGGAGCTATGCTGGTGTTGAATTGGCCTTGTTGTCACCCTTTCTCGTATTTTGCTGCACTTGCTATCCCTTTTCTGGTATTCTGTTCCCTGCCTACTGCGTCGTTCTCTGGCTTGTTGTCCTTTTCTGGTATTCTGTTCGTCATTGCTGTCCTATTTTCTGACTTGCTGTCACATTTCCCTGTCTTGCTATTGTATTTATGTTATAGAATGAACATGGGAAAAAGGTGAAAATTGGAGACAGAATGGAGGATTAAAGGAACAGAGGAGTGATCAGGTGTGGGGAGACTGAATAAGGAGGACAAAGCTTCATATCAGATATACAGGGATTACATGAGCTTTGAATTTAGAAAAGGATTGCAGAGGAATCATGATCAAATCGCAATCGTATTGGGGTAGGAGAGGTCATGGCAGTCAAGGGGTGAATTTCCATTTAATATTACAAACATATTTTAACAAAGGAAAACTACGTAAAACACAGCTTGGCGGACCTGAAATATTATTAAAATGGGAAGATAACGCTTTTGGGTTTCGGTTCGGGTTCAGATCGGTGATCGCAATCGGTGGAGGGGCATTGACATGGCATGAACTATGTGATCAGATGGAACCACCGATATATTAAAACTGCTTCAATGTATTTAAGGTTCGGGTCCCATCGCATATCGACGGAGTAGCATTGACATGGCATGAGAAATATGATCAAATGGAACCGCTGATATATTAAAACTACTTCAATGTATTTCGGGTCCAGGTCCCATCACATATCGGTGGAGGAGCATTGACATGGCATGAGCACTGCGATCAGATGAAACTGTCGATACATTAAAACTGCTTCAATGTATTTCAGGTCCGGGTCCCATCACATATCGGTGGAGGATCATTGACATGGCATGAGCAGTGCGATCAGTTCCTATCGGCGAAACATTGCTTTTTTACTATAATATGTGCTCCCCTTTGATATAAATTTCTAACCTCTAATTGTGGAGGTTGGGTCAAAGGCTCTGGGGGCGGTAAAGGGTATACGTGGCAGCATGGGCCCAAGGTTATTGCAATTGCATGGGAGTGGTTGTTCGGTGAAATGGCCATTGGAATATTATGATTGCGGTAAGAAATGCATGGGTTGCAGCTAGAGTTATTTGATATAATAAAGGAACTGGGATTTGGCTAGAGTTTGGTTACGATAATATGAAATAAATGGGTTCCGTCTAGAGTTATAGTCATCTGGTGCTTGTATATTCTCTGCCTGTAGACTCATCCCTTGCCTTTAGAATTGCACTTATGCTAAACTTTGAATTGGATTATGGCTTATGATTAATAATATAACTTTAATTTTAAAGTGATATTTATATAAAATATTCAAATATATTTTTATAAAAATATCATGGTACTTTAAAATTAAAACTAAAATTTATAAATCATTCGAAGCATTTAATCAACATATATCTTAGCATTTAGCCAGGAAATAAATTGGCAATTTCTAATTGAAAATTTATATTTTTCAGTGTACCAAAATATGTTATAATATCGGCCACATCACTACTGTGAGCCATACTGTGTAAATCAATGTAATGTAACGTGGAAGTCCAAAAGACCCACATGTCATACGAAGAGTCATGTAAATCTGAAGAGTCAAATAAGTCAAACAATCATGAGGGAAGTCGAACAATCACAAATGTCAATTTTACCCTTAGCTATAAATACCCCTTCATTTGTACATGCAAAGGACCTTTTCACCTTGGCTCCTCCCACATAGCCTTGAGAGTTTGTAGTCTTTTCTTTGAGGAGTGAGCAGTGGCTCCAACGCCCCATTCATGTGGTTAGTGATGTATGGTGTATCGATGTGTCTTTGAACTTTCGCTTAATTCAGAAGCCTGAGCACAGACCAACATGTTTTCTCACATGTGTTGTAACTATTTGTAAGATTGATCTTGAACACTTGTAATACATGTTGCTTTAACCTGTGTTAAATAATTGAACTCATTCATTTGCTCTAATACATAAAACTATGAAAATGTGTTGTTTAAGTTGTTAACATTGTCCTACCCATGTTGGTTACCTCCCCAGACATCAGGCATAAACTTGTTATAACGACCGTCGCACTCGTGCTGGTTGCTCCACTGGGTGTTGTACGTGCTATCTTCCCGTGTGTGTTGTGACTTCCGCATCCATGTGGATGGACCCTCCAGAAGCTGTGCATGTCCTATTGTGTTGTGTGTCTCTGACAGAGTTGGGACTCTTTCTCCATTGATTAGAGACTCACTTGCATCTTCTCCTTTTGCTGTGAAAGAACCTTGACACAAGTAACAATATTATTTACCATGCACGTGAACCTTGAAGACAAAGAAGACCACTCTCTCGTGTTGACAAGTAAGAGCTAAGGCAAACATTTAAGATAATGGAAACTGGGCGATCATACCGGATGGGACTCCTACACCAAACGGTGTGAGGTCTAGTTGGGACTTCATACTGGGGAGATCCCTTGAATGTTGGCAGGTCTAGCACTGTCAACATTTCTGGTGCTAGAAGGAGGGCCGCCAATTGTTTATGGCTGAATGTCCTCTCACACCCACTCATGAATCATCTGGTCAAGGCAGTAACTTGCACTTCGTCTCACCTACGCGTGACTCTGAAGTTAGTTATTCCTCACCTCCCAGACGTGAACAAGAAATTTCATATCAACACCTTCGTTCCGTCCATCCCATCACCCGCCAGTTCGTGAAAGCAGTCGGATTGATCCCAGGAATAAAAGATCTTCCATACAAATCAAGAAAGCCAAAAACCACTCCCACAATGGTTGTTGTATCATCGATGGAAGAAGAAGTTCTATCCACACTTGAAGGTCTGGCAGAAGTTGTTGAAAATGGAGAGGAACCTCTGGTCTTCCAACAGGGAGAACGAGACACCCTCTTGATCTTGGGCTTAGACTCCAGTACAGGGGGCAGAGGGGAAGGAAATGGAGGAGATGGAGGCAGAGATGAACCAATAGAATAATCAGAGCCAAAACCATCAGATTCTGAAGAAGAGGAGGAGGACGAAGAGCAAGAAGACATGGATAACCAAAATCTAGAATGGTTGACTCAGGGACCATTGGCTCTCCCGTGTTCTTTGCGCAAGTTGCCGAAGCGGTCAGAGAGAATGTTCACAAAGTTTGACCCTGACAGCACAGTGAAGGCAAAAGATCATTTAGACAATTTCTACCTACAGCTGCAGACCCTTGAAGTACGTTATGATGATGTTACATGTAGAGTGTTCCCATGTACCTTGGATGGTCGTGCAATAGCATGGTATCATAGCCGTCCTATCAACTCCATACATAACTGGGGTGCGTTAATGTGTGTTTCTAGAAAAGTTTGTTGATGACAAGACCCCACCCATGTTACTCAAAGAACTGGGAAGCCTGAAGATGGAGCAGAAATAAAAGGTAAAAGATTTCAATCAGAGATTTTTGCACATATTTAATAAGTTTGCAGCGGAAACAAAACCTCATGACTCAATCACTGTTGACTACTACACGTCCGCACTACCGACCAACATTGTGTAGTTCGTCAAATGAGCTGCGAAACCAACACTGTTAGAAAACTGCGAAGAGGCAGTCGTTGTTGAAAAGTACCTGCGCGCGATTGGATTCATCAAGGATAATGAATCAAAAAAGGACTCCAAAGATGTGAGCAGGAAGCCACGGGCTGCTACAAGTAAGGTAAGGACAGGGAAATAAGTGATATTGAAACCCTTACTCGTATTTTCAAAAACTTGACAACAAAAGTGTCCGAGCTCAAGAAACAAACCATTAACACATCTGCGAGCAACCGAGCACCCAGACAGAGACAAGGAAGCATGTCATCAGGTAGCAATAATCTCCCGACTAAAAATTCACAGTGCTTAGTGTTCCAGCTCAAACAGTGTGCGAACAATGAATTCTGTTCATTTCATGGAGATGATCACTCGGAAGGGTCTTGTACGGACTGGAAGCGAGTTGCAGGCTCAATACACAACTGTGCACTTGACGTAGTGAGCAGTGTGTAGGGACAGTTGGGAGATACAAACAATGATGAAGACGTTGCGCCAGATGAGGCATTGAGCTCTAGGCATGTGGTAAACATGTATCAATTCTCGCAAGCAGCGCAAAAGACGAACACCAAGAAGCAGCCCCAAAAGCAAAATGACCGTTACAATCTTAGAAGTAAGGGGGCTCCCCCTACACTTGGGGAAGTGAAACAAAAGCTTGAATTGCTGAGAAAGGTTGATCCACCATCCGTCCAAAAGCAGAAAATGCAAAGCAAGCTCGGGAAGACAACGACAGACAAGAGTACGTCCATGAACAGCAAACAACAGAACACTCCGCTGGACAACACAAATACTAGTCTTACCCCACATATCTCAGTGAGTCTACCCCCTTTGGATTACAACATTGTGGATGACATGAAGAAAACTCGCACAAACATCAGCTTGTTCAAGTTGGCTAAGATCCAGAGTCAGCGAGACATCTTGCTGCGCGCACTAGGGCAAACATCAGTGGACAACACAACCTCTACCAGCAAGGGAGCAAGCACACCTCTCAGATCACTTTCAACTATGCTAAACACACTCCGGATGGAAGAATCAAACTCTGTTTTCCCTCCATTCCTACTTTCATTCGAAATATTCAATTGTAATGTTCACAGTTGTTTGGTTGATTCTGGCGTGACAACCAACGTCATGCCACTCTCCATTGCAAAAAAGATCAATGCGCAGTGGAGCAATACATTCGCACAGATTGTCCAACTTGATCGAACATCCATACCATTCATTGGTGAACTTCGCGATGTGATAATCTGACTATCTCATGATAGATGAGTTCACCAGTGCATAAACATCGTTGTTGTGGACATATCGGAAGCATATGGATTACTAGTCAACAAAGATTGGTCCAGCAAGTTGAACAAATACTTTGCTACAGACTGGTCACACATGTCGCTTCCGTACAAGGGCAAGAACAATCAAATTCAGGTGTTATCTGAGAGATATATGAGGCATAATGTCATTCCCATCAATGGCGAAAATGAATCGTTGGCCCTCGCAGAACTCATGTTTGGCAGTTACCTCTTGGAAACAACGTTGGAGTGTTATCCTGCACGGCTAGCTCCAACCCCACCAGACATGCAGTTGGGTATCCTTCCTGTCCCAACTAATGCAAATGAAACATGTATAGTACATTGTAACAAAAATAGCAGTAGCAGTAGTAATAGTGCAAGTGCATCAGAAGATTCATGTACATACGAGTTGTGGAACATATACTTCGACAAATCAAAGGCACAAGATGGCTAAGGAGCCGGGTGTGTCTTGATCGACCCAAAGAATAGAAAACACTTGATTTAAAGCCACTTGGACTTTGAGTGCACAAACTACATTGCTGAATATGAAGCACTTGTGTTGGGCTTGCAAAAAGCCATTAGCCTTAACATGGTCATGCTTAAAGTGGTAGGTGATTCGGAAATAGTGGTATGGTAAGTATGTAACACCATTCACTTTTTATCACCTCATCTCAAAAGTTACCAACAAGAGGTATGACAACTGATCTCTAACTTCTAAGGATTTAATATCACTGTTGTACCAAGCACGCGTAATGCAACTGCCAATGCTTTGACAAACACAACTTTTAGAATGTCACCACTTAGGGATAGATTTACTGTTGAAATTTTGTATAGACCGTCTATCTTGGATAATATAACTAATTTACGCGTATTTGTTGATGATCAACAGATACTGCATTTCATGGCCAACGTTGATACCTTCAGGGATGTAGCGATAGATGAAGACGAGCACGAGCGATCTTTGCAAGCTGGGCCGGATATCAAGAAAGGCCACCTCATCCCCAAAGGTGTGGTGTCATTAGAAAAACTCTATGACTTGCAAGAACGCTTCCAGGGGCCAAGGAACAACAAAAACCACAACTCTACCATGATGCACAAACTGATTAACTTGGGAATAGAACAAGATCCGAAGTTCGTCAATCTCGGTACGTGTTGCACGCAGCGGGAGCGACAAGCCTTTTTCTGCTTGTTCAAACATTACCGAGATGTGTTCACGTGGACATTTGAGGATCTGAAAACTTATGACACGCGAATAGTCCAACACATCATTCTGATCAAAGAAGGGGTCAAGCCATATCAACAGAAGCTAAGGAAAGTACATTCATCACTTGAACTCCTCATACAAATGACCTCACCAAGTTGTTGGATGCATAGATCATATATAGAGTTCTTCATTCTACTTGGGTTTCAAATATTGTTCATGTACGTAAGAAGTCCGGGGAAATCTGCTTGTGTGTTTATTTTTGGAACTTGAACCGCACCTCAGACAAAGGCAACTACCACATGTCGTCTATGGAGCACATTCTGCAAACAATATCTGGGGCACAGATGCTTTCTCTACTTGATGGGTTTTCAGGATATAGTCAGGTTCTGGTAGCTGAATTTGAAGACTCAAAACGACCTTTTGTACCAAGTGGGGTACGTTTGCGTATAGATGAATGGAATTCGGGCTTATGAATGTAGGCGCAACCTTTCAATGCACCATGGACGTCGCCTTCCGCGGACTTATCAGACAGAGCATAGTGGTGTACCTCGATGATTTGACCATGTTTTCAAGAAAACAGGAAGACCACATATGCCATCTGAAGAAAATTTTTGAGCGATGATGGAAATAAAGGATTTCCTTGAATCCCAAAAAGAGCATGTTTGCAGTGTCTGAAGGGAACCTCCTTGGACATATCGTTGCCAAGAGCGGGATCAAGGTTGATCCGGATCGGGCCCGCACTATCACACAAATCCCTCACCCAACCAACAAGAAAGCGATGCAGTCCTTCTTGGGAAAGATAAACTTCCTCTGGAAGTTCTTCTCGGATTATGCACAGATAGTCAAACAAATGCAATCCATGATCAAGAAGGATGCAGTTTATAGCTGGGGCAAGAGGGAAAAGTACACATTCACCTGTATAGCGCAGGCTATTGTAGAAGCGCCTGCACTCTACAATCAAGGCTTCAACAAAGACTTCCTGCTATACACCTTCGCCTCTGACGACTCACTCGCTGCAGCACTCACTCAGAAGGATGAAATGAACGATGAATGTCCCATCTCCTTCATGAGCGCAAGCATGCACAAACCCGAACTCAACTACCCCATCATTGACAAACAAGCATATGCAGTATACAAGGTGGTGAAACACTTCATACCCTACTTGCTGAAAAACCATTGCATAGTCTATGTGCCTCACCCAACAGTCCGCTCACTGCTTGTACAACAAGAGCTGGGTGAACGACGTGCAAACTGGATCACAAGCTTGCTAGAGGATGATCTTAACATTAAGCCAGTTCACACTATCAAGGGTCATGGTCTCTACAGACTCGCAGTTGAGGAAGTACATGCACATGAGGAAGAAGAAGAGCTCGCCGGTTGGGAGTAGGAAATTGAAATGTATGATGTAGTGCGAGCACCACCCACTGTCAACAGAAACTATTGGTATGTAGATGTGTGCCAGTACCTTGAGCAGGGCACCATACCCTCTCACTTTTCCATCAGACTGAAGAGGGCATTGCATCTCAAAACTTTAGCTTATCAGTTGGTGCACAGAGTTCTTTACAAGAAGCACAACAACAGAATCTTGCTCAGGTGCCTGGAGGCACATGAATCAGAGAAGGTTTTGCAAGATTTGCTTGACGAACCAGCCGGGGTTACTTCGTGGGAAACACCACTACACACAAATTTATGCGAGCCGATTTATACTGGCCCACATTATTCAAGGATGCACATGCTTACGTCTGCAAGTGCTCGGTCTATCAACGATGCGCCGACAGAACGTGAAGGTTAGCAGCCCCACTGCACCCTGTTTCAGTGACTAAACCATTCCAACAATGGGGCCTGAACATCATTGGGGAAATTTTCCCACATTCGTCGAAACAACATTGCTACATTCTGATAGGAACTGATTACTTCACGTGATGGACAGAAACAGTTCCGCTCAAGCAAGTGAATGAGCAGGAAGTCATCAACTTCCTCCAACAGAACATCATCTCACGCTTTAGCATTCCAGTATCACTTGTGTTTGATAATGCAACATACTTTTCATCTTTAAAGCTTCATGATTTTGCATTACAAAATAGTATTGTGTTGAAACACTCATCTAACTACTACTCGTAGGGAAACGGTCTCACAGAATCCACGAACAAAAACCTTATCCATATAATCAAAAATATTGTTTACTTTGAGCATCGTAACTAACACTCTACCTTGACGAATGATTTATGGGCTGACTGCGTAACACCCAAACCCTCTCTGAATACCTGACCATACTTCCTGATCTATGGAAAAGAAGGCATCCTACCGCCCAACATCTACATGCCTACGCTTCAGTTGTCTCAAGAATCCCAAGGCAAGCCTTGTTAGCTATTTCAACGTAGGATGAATACGCTTCACAAAATGCAAGAAGAAAGGATGAAAGCAAAAGAAAAGTTTACACTCCACCATAACCATATCAACAGATGGTTCGACAAGAAGTCTGCAGGGAAAGCTAATTTCGATATTAGTGACTTAGTCTTGAAATGGGATAAACCCCATGAAGACAAAGGCAAGCATACGAAGTTCTAGTCCCTGTGGATTGGTCCGTACACAATCCACGAAAAGCTTGGCCCACACACATACCATCTGCGATCACTTAACAGGAGGATTGACAACCTTCCTGTCAACGAACAAGATCTCAAGCACTATTTCCAGTAGGTCAGGCTGCACCCCACGCCATGTACATAGTATGCTTACTGCTTGTTGTTTTTGCTTTGTTTGCTTGGCTTACTATTTATGTTTCATTTTTTTGGTTTTCTTAGTATTCTGCTAATTTTAGCTCTGTAAATAAGTGTTGGCCTTTACTGGATTCTGGATTCTGAATGAGTATCTGGCTGAGATCTGAAGAGACTTGTGACACTGCAACACTTGGCCTGTCTTGCGTTCGTCTTCTTTGTGCTTGGTTGTAACTTTCGGCCAATGAAGTCTTGATGGAAAATACGAGCCGTCTGCAAGGGAAACTTGGGTCCAACCATGAACCTGTGTCCACACTGGGAAACCCCATGCCTATACTCAGTCTTCTGCTATGTGTGATTAAGCTCATCCAACTAGTAGAAATGGAGAAGGGGAAAATCTAAACAAGAAAACTTATGTCAGAGGTCTTACATGCTTCTCTAAAGGAACAACCATTTCTTCTCTCAATAAGTCAGGACCCCTCTTCCACCCCAAAAATAAATAAGTGCCTATGCACAGTCCTCTTTAAAAAATATAAAGGTGAAAGAAGAGAAAGGCTTCTTGCGCAGAGAGGTGAAACATGCAACTCCACCAAGGTACTGACCAGGCTCATTGGTAGTGGAGAAATGTGTGTGTTCCTGCATGACTCCGCTGGGATACTATCCAGGCCTACTGGCAGCGGAGAAACACCAGAGATGAAAACTTATAATTTGAATTTTTTTAACTCACGAGCAAAACTACCCTTCTCGATTTCGAAACACTGTGATCAAGCTGAAACTTTTTTTGTGTTTGATTGAGTTGGCAAAAGGTGAACCATGTTTGTCCAAGGGGTAAGTGGGAAAACCGAAGTAGGACAATGATTCAATACTCCCTGAAAGACCAAGGTCATGTGCTGTCAATGAACCAAAAAAGAGAAGCTAGAATTCTACTAGTGTGTTGCCAAGTGTTTAGTGGCTACAACACCCTCCAAAATTTTGGCGTGCATCCAATTTTGGAGCCTGCCTAGATTTTTGCTTGATGTTTGGAATCACTCGGACTCACTTCATGGGCTCGTGTGAGTCTTTGCACCCTCTTTTCTTGACCGTTCAACAAACAAATTTTTTCATGTTGACCTCAATGCCACAATTGCAGCCATGTTTTGGTTATGCATAAGGTCCTCGCTTCGTGTGTACATGTTGTATTCGTTATGTGAACATCCGTCACACTCACACATGAAGTTGTATGCACTATCACACAAGTGTCGTCGCAGTTGTTGAATGATCTATCACAAGCATCGCGCTTGTCACTAGCACCTTCAATCAATCATGTTGTGTATATGTTGTCTTGATGGTTTGAGGCGTCTTGTCGTCAAGTCATGTTGAGTGTGTGTTTGCAAGGTCGCCTATGCACAAATTCACTTGCTCACACACTTAGTGATTTTGCTGAAGTTCTGACAACTGGATCACCCTATAGCAGCCATACCTCCACCTTCAAAATCGACTCAGCTGACTGTCACCCAGAACAACGCAAAAGTGTCCAACAATCCATTTCAATCTGCGCTGCCCGCAAGCTGATCAACCAACCGTCCTACTGGTCAATCAGAGAGTTCGACCGAGTAGTGACCCCGAGACTAACTCCTTTCAAAAATTGCACAAAAGCTACAGACCTTGCCCACTCCGCTGATTGAGGAAACTGCGCAGATAGGCCTGACAGACACCTAGTGCCCATTCCTGTCTCCCTCCAAGAATTGTGCAGTTTTCCCAGCCAGCCACCCAAACAGCCGGCCGACTGCTCACCCATAAAACTACGCAGATTTCTGAGAAAGCCCCTCAGCAGCCCAACATCCCACTCAACTCAAAAATTGTGCAGAGGTGTTCAGCAGGTTAGCCTCCCAACAATTTTGCAGTTATTGTCTCCAACAACCCTGCAACCCGCTGCCAGGTCCCTCCAGGAATTGTGCAATTTCTGCTTCCAAGCCATCCCATTGCTAGCTCTCTTCAGGAATTGCGCAGTTTTTGATGCCAAGCCTCCTGAAGCCTGCTGCCAGCTCACTCCAGGAATTGTGCAGTTTTTATTTCCAAGCCTCCTGAAGCCCGCTACTAGCTCACTCCAAGAATTACACAGTTTTTGCTGCCAAGACCCTCAAATGCCCACACTGCCTCCCTCTAGAAATTGCGCAGATCTGCCTTCCAGTCGAGTCAGATCCCACAGATGGTCACTGCTGATCTAGATTTCCCATCTCAGTCTCCCAGTGACTTCTGTGTAATTTTCACCAGTAGTGCTCGAAGCCCGCATCCCAACTTAAAAATTGCCTCGCGCAGTTTCGCAACCTTGTCCTCTCTCCCAGTTACTTGCATCCGAAAGTGAATAACAATGCATCATGGTAGACTACGAGGTTTATGGATTTGATGTCATCTTGTCATGAGTGATTGCAAATACAGGTATATGGATAAGACATGACACGATGACGGATGGGATGAACAAGGGGAGTACATGCAAGGAGATGTGTTCGCGAACGGATGAACGAACAATGCATGCGAGGAGAATTCTTCGCAAACAAATGAACATGTCAAGCATGCCAAAGTACAAGCAAGCAAGCAACGTGCACATGCAACATCAATCAAACACCAATGACCATCGAAGACTCCGCACACCTCGCCATGTGGAGGTGAAGCTATGATACATCAAGAGGACACCCATCACTCAACAACATAACAGCTTAACATGCACACCAACAACAACATGAACATACCAACACTGTCATGTCGAGTCATGTCATGAGTCATGTCGAGTTGTGTCATGAGTCATGTCAGCCACATCACTACTATGAGCCATACTATGTAAATAAATGTAATGTAACGTGGAAGTCTAAGAGACCCACATGTCATACGAAGAGTAATGTAAAGCTGAAGAGTCAAATAAGTCAAATAGTTATGAGGGAAGTTGAACAATCACAAGGGCCAGTTTTACCCTTGGCTATAAATACCTCCTCATTTGTACATGCAAAGGACTTTTTCACCTTGGCTCCTCCCACATAGCCTTGAGAGTCTGTAGTCTTTTCTTTGAGGAGAAAGCAGTGGCTCCAACACCCTGTTCATGGGGTTAGTGATGTATGGTGTATCGACGTGTCTTGGAACTTTCGCTTAATTTAGAAGCTTGATCACAGGCTAGCACATTTTCTCACATATGTTGTAATTTTTTGTAAGATTGATCTTGAACACTTGTATTACATGTTTCTTTAACCCGTGTTAAATAATTGAACCCATTCATTTGCTCTAATACATATAATTATGAAAATGTGTTGTATAAGTTGTTAACGTTGTCTTTCTCGTGTTGGTTACCTCCTCCGACATTAGATAAAAACTTTCACATAGACTTGTTATAACGATTTTCGCACTCGCATGGCTGCTCCGCTGGGTGTTGTACGTGCTATCTTCCCATGTGTGTTGTGACTTCCACATTTGTGTGGATGGATCCTCCTGAAGCTGTGCATGTCCTGTTTTGTTGTGTGTCTCTGATAGAGTTGGGACTCTTTCCCCATCGACTAGAGACTCACTTACATCTTCTCCCTATGCTCTGAACGAACCTTCACACAAGTAACACTATTATTCACTAGGCACGCGAACCTTGAAGACAAAGCAAACCACTCTCTCATGTTGACAAGCAAGAGCTAAGGCAAACATTTAAGATAATGGAAACTGGGCCATCATATCGGATGGGACTCCTACACCAAATGATGTGAGGTCTAGTTGGGATTTCATACTGGGGAGATCCCATGAATATGGTGGGTCCAGTACCATCAACAAAACCCAACTGAGAAAAACCCCTCAAGCCTGTTTGCAATAATCAATGAATTGAGAAACTATTATAATTTCTAGCTCCAGCTCTGAGCTCAACCTACAAAAGAATAATTTTTCTCCTTCTCAATGAATAAGCTCTGGACAACACTTAACCAAATATTTTCCCACCAAGGCACCTATTTCATTGCGCAAATCCTCACAAAATTAGCCCCTATTCATTAGGAATTTCCTCCAAATTGATTGCACAATTTCCAAGGATTGATCACTGATTACATGCAACACATGTACACTCAACACTAGTTTGCAACTGATGTTACATTGCCGTGGAATATCCACCATAACTGAGCAATTTGAATCCCTTGCATGCATGAACTATATTTGGTTGATTGACCACTTAACTTGATGATCTCTGAGTTACACTGTTGTCCCACTGTACAACTGACCTCCAACTAGTTCTATTAACTATTAGAACTAGTTTAAATGAGTACATCTGGAAATAACTAAACTGGACCGCTATAAATTAGCAATCACACATGCATAACTGAAGTTCAAGCTCTCTAACTTGAATTTACTGATCTAGCTGAGTGACAAGAGCCATGTCAACTCTGTTAACTACCTCCAAGTTGTTTGCTTGTGTGTAAATTTAGAGTTTTCTAAATTTGACCAAGACTAAGCCAAATTGAGCCTTTCTTTCCACACCTATCAACACTCCCTCTTAGCAAGAAAGGGATTATCAACCACCCCTATCCTTCACCTGTGTAATTTGAACTTCCCTCTTGGAAAAGTCGTTTTCAAGGTGTCAGCATCTTGTTCCTCAGTCATAATGTATGGTAGCAACATTATCCTCGTCTGCATAAAATCTTGTAAATGATGATACCAAATATCTATATGCTTGGATCGATTGTGAAATACTAGATTCTAAAAGAGCTTAATGCATCTATGATTATCACAATAGATCATAGTTGGATCCATCTCTTGACCAAACAGTCCCACAAGTAACTTTGTCATCAAGATCACCTCAAATGTTGCTTGACTTGTAGCCATGTATTCATCTTCTGTCGAGCTAAGCACAATAGACCTTTGCTTCCTAATATACCAAGAAATTGTTGCACACCCAACACTAAAAATTTCACCTTATGTACTCTTTCGGTTGGATGGAATCCCTGCCCAATTTGCATATGTGAATCCATGCAGCTTCACTCCCTCTGTCCGTCTGTATTATAATCCATCCTGGGTAGTGCTTCTAAGGTACCCTAAAACATTCTTTGCTGCCTTCCAATACAATTTGGCCAGCCTAACCATATCTTGGCTTAGGTGGTTGATCACATAACACATATTTGGTCATGTGTTCACAAGATATATCAATGAACCCACTGTTGTACCTTTGAGATAATAGTGGTCAGCTATCAATGCTAGAGCATCTAAGATAATTGTTTTGGGGGTTTTTGTTTTAATTTGGAAGAACAACGAATAAAACAGATGTAACACTATAATGCCTAACCTTTTTAATAATATTAATCCCAAAGTAGAGGGTTGCTATAAAAATTTACACAGTGAGATAGCTTGAATAGTGATGAGTTGAAACAAAAAATAATATGATTATGACAATTTTGAGACAGATAATTGAATAATCATTAGTATGAAAACCTCTGACAGATGTTCAGAAGGTTCAAGAGAATATGCTTATGATTGCAACAAGATGCTGATGATTTATTGATTTGGAGGGAACTAATTAAATAGACAGTTCATTAATCCATTCTCTTTAATGATTATCACTTCAGGAGCTTATAGGAGTAAATTGAGACACAATTATTCCTTCCTAAGTATCTTTGTAAGACATAAAAATATGAAGAAAGACATAATGTGTAACACTGGAAAAACTTATAGGAAACACAAACTGGGTAAAACTGAATTCAGAATACTCTGCTTTGTATTAAGGATCCAGAAAAGCTAGTACATCAAAGGTCTACAAATGCTTCTTCAAGAGTGAATTCTCTTTCAATGGTCAACCTGGTTCAATGGTGAACAATGAACTTGGTTCAATGCTGAACTTGTTTCAATGTTTGAACCCTGAACCTCTCGAGAAGAGAGTTATTTATACAATAGTATAACTAAAAATATCCTAAACTGTTTAAGGATTTATTCAAGGGAAAGGAAATATCTTCATGCAAGAAGATAGAGACAACTATTGAACTGTTGCTTGCTGTCCCTATTATTTAGGTTATGCTGGCTTTGGTCTTTGATATTTTTCCCTTTAAGCTATTTGTTTGTTTGATCTTCATGCTGGATGTCATATTTACTTATGACCTTTCATATGATACTCTTTGACCTTGATGACTTGTCAATATCCTTTACTGTACATTTCAAGTTTTTACTGTATATTTCAACAGTAAATCATTTAGGTTTTACATGTCTCAGCATCAGGTAGTTTGGATATTGATCATCTTGTTTGTCTTTTATCTGTTTCCTCTGTTTTAACTTTCACTGTGTAAATGACTTCTTTTTGCTCTATCTCTGGTTTAAACTTGATCTTCTGTTTGTATACAAACTTATGATAATTGAAGCCTTTTGAATAGATTTCTTGAGAATCTTGGAGTAAACAGGTTTTTAACTAGTGTTAAAATTGTTTATCCAGTCTCCTGGTCTTCTGCTGATCACCTGCAAAATACAACAATTTGTTAAGAAAAACATAGGTTGGCAGGGAAGAGATAAATGGCTTTAGGCATGACGCATGTGTTTGGACGAAGTCCTGGTGATGTTTAAATGGTAATCGGAGGTTGAATTGAGTTGCAGAGGCTTAAGGTGGCGCAGACAGGGTTTAGACGAGTTTCAGTGAAAAATGAGCGAAAGGAGTGAAAGTGAGGGTTTTGTCGTTTAAATGGTTAACTTTTTTGAAATTTAGCGCAAAGTGAATAGTGAATGATTTTTTCGTATGTGGGGAGCAGTTTTGGAGGCTCATCACACCGCTTTGGGCCGTGGGGTGGTTTTTCTCCGAGGGCATGCGAGTTAACGAGGAAATGACACGTAACCACAAGGGGCCTGAGCAAAACCACGAATCTCGCATGCTCTCGGGCCTTTAAAGTTCAGGGATCGTGAGCGCACGATATGGCTAAGGGTCATTGGATTTGGGAGTAGATGATCTGACGGCTATCGCGCGGTGGAGTTGCACGGAAGATAGTCGTAGAGATTAGAGGGGCCCAGGGGTTAATTACAAAAGGATTTGTAATTATTTATAGAATAAAGTGCGGGTTAGACAGATCGCGATGGGTTTAATAAAAGTGGGACCGAGGAAAAATACAAAAGATTTGTAAGTTAAACAGGTGTCGGGAAGGGTTTATTAACCACACCGAGGGTTAAATGTGGGGTCTGTTTAACCACGGTTAATGTAGTGGGGTTAATTGAATGCGAGAGGAGATAAAACTTAGAGTAAAGGGGTTTTAAGGTTTTGTCATGAAAATGGTAAAATTAGAGTTAAAGTTAAATGAAGCGAAGGGGGGACAAAACCTTAGGATAAGGGGTATTATGGGTTTTTATGGGTTTTTAGGAGAATTACAAGGGGAAAGTGACTTTTCCAATGGGGAAATGAGTTTCACACTAGGGAAAAGGGGTTTTGAGTGAGGAAATAACCTTTGGAGGGTAATTTTCTAGGAAATTGTGTGAAACCAGGGGGAAAAGGTGAAAATGAAAGGAAAAGGTGGAAATGAAGGGACGATGAGGAAATTAGTAAGGATGTAGTGGGGAATGAAATGAATGAGGGGAAGTTAACCAAATAAATTTGTGAACCTCCTTTCACTTTCATAATTGCTCCTGCACACTAAAACACATGATCAAGCATGGTAAATGTACTTCTGCAACTTTTCTTCTACCTACCCTTTTACTTACCCTAACATATTTTCTTCACTTAATTGGGTGCATTGAAGCTAGAAGGCCCATTTCTTTCCTTTTTCTTTTGAAAAGCAAACTATCTAATTCTAACCTTATAACATCCAAGGGCTCAGATTAAACTGATGAGCTCCTTATTATTCTCTACCTAACTACTGATCTGCCAAGATTAAATAGTTTGGCTAGATCTTTATTATCCAACTATAAACATGAAATTTAAGCATGAACTAGTCAAGGTTAAACAATTTGACTATCATGGGTTGTGGCATTTATGACAAGCTGCACACAACCATTATTTTGCATAATAAAGTAAAAAGTAGTGGCACTTGGACTTGCACACTTTTAGAGTTTATTGCTTTTTGTTTTTCTTTCTAACCTAACATTTTATTTTTGCCTTCATTCTTTAGGGCATCTATCTTAACATTTTCTTTGATATGGACATATTTATAAAAATATTTCCTAACATTTTATTCAGTATTCTTTTTGTCCATATCCTAGCTTAACATTTTTGAAAAATATTTTCATTTTTTGACTAATTGATTCTAACTTATCAAAACCAAAAAATGCTACAACATTGGCTCCAACTGGGGACTGCTTTCTCTTGTAGAATTTAGAGAACCTGCAGATCCATGTGCCTTCTCCTCGGGCTATGGAGTGTTTGCTGTAAAAAATCACATTGACAGCTTGAAAAGTAAAAGAAACTAGAATTTTTACAATGGAAGTAATGAAATCTAGCTCAACTTCTCAGTACTGAATCTAATGTTTGAGAAACCTTCCATTTACAAGGTAAGTGGAATATAGCCCCTCAAGATTTTGTAGCACAAAAGTGTTGTTTCCCTTTACTTCAGCAATTGCTTAAAGGTCCAAACCACAGGTTGTCAAACTTGCTATGTTTTCCATTTTCTTCTCTCATGGAGTCCTTCTTAGAACTAGATCACCTTCCTTGAAGTCTCTTTCCCCATCTCTTCTGTTAAACAGGCTCTTCATCTTATTTTGATACTTTTTCAATTTGTGTTGAACTTCATCTCTATTTTCATTTAGTTCAATAATCTGATTTATTCTCCTTGAAAAGTCATCAGGTTCATCTGTTGAATCCTGCAAGAATTTTAAAACAGGGAAGGCCAAATTGGTAGGGAAGATTGCATCTTTCCCATAAATTAATTGGAAAGGAGATTTACCAGTAGATCTCTTTCGAGTAATTCTGTTTTCCCATACTGCATAAATTAAATGAGAGTCCCAACTCTTTTTATGATCTATTAGAGTCTTTTTGATTACCTATACCAGACTTTTATTTGAAGATTCAGCAAGGCCATTACCTTATGGTTAATATGGAGTTGAGTGATGTAACAAAATCTGATATTTCAAGAAAATCTCAATCATTTTAACGCTAGAAAAAGATGTTGCATTATCAGTGACAATTTGAGTAGGGCAACCAAATCTAGATAAGATGTTCTCTTTAATAAATTTGAATACTACTGAATTGGTAGCATTTTTCACTGGAATTGCTTCCACCCATTCAGTGAAGTACTCTGTTGCAGTGAGGATCCATCTATGCTGATTACTTGAAGTGGGATGAATCTCTCCAATAAAATGTCATCCCCATTGGCTAAATGGTTCTGAGACTATCGATGGAACTAGTGGAAGAGCTGTTAATTTTTGCTTACCAACAAACATTTGACAAGGAACACAACCTCTAACCTTTGCTTCTACTTGTAAGAACAATGTTGGCCAATAAAATCCTCCCCTTAATATTTTATATGTTGTTGCTCTCCAAGCATAATGTCCTCCACAAAATCCTATATGAAACTGATCAATGATTCCTTCAGTTTCTGTTTCTGTTAAACATAATAACAAAATATTCAGTGGATCTTTCCCTTATAAATTTGCATTTATGATACAGTACTTGACTGCTTTCAATTTAAGGGTTTTACACTAGCTTTTGGAGAATGTTACTGGACATTCAAAATGGATCAAGAAATTTACAATGTCTTGGTACCAATCTGACAACATAAATTTTTCATCAATGTGTAAAGGGCTGATCTGATATGAAGGTAAAGGTTCTTGAGGATTCTTCCCTTATATCTCCAAAACATAATTGATTCCGATCATTTTATAGTTGGACTCAACTAGAAGCTTAACTAATCCTTGGACTTTTACTAGCTTTGTAGTTTTGATAGTTAGATCAAACTCCAGAATTTGAGTGATCCATCTACCTCTCTTTCCATTAGTGTCTGGTTGGGTTAAAACAATTTTCACAGCACTGTTAGGAACATAAGCAGTAATAGGAGAGTGTAGGACATACATCCTGAATGATTTCAGGGCTTGAATAAGGGCATAGGTTTGCTTCTTAATTATGTCATACTTAAGCTTGACTTCCCTCATAACCTTACTGAAAAAGGTTATGGGTTGGTCAATGGAATCTTCATTCTTTTGTAGTAAAACAACAGCAAGGGTTGTTTCTGAGGCAAATGAAAAGATATTGAATGGTTTAGTGTAATCAGGGCTGGCTAAGGTGGGAGCTTCAGAGATGGATTTCTTGATCTGATCAAATGTATGCCTAGAAGAGACAGTCCATTTAACTTCATTATCCTTTTGGAGCATATCAGTTATATCTTTTACAATCTCAGCGTAATTTGGGATGAATCTCCTTAAAAAATTAATCTTGCCTAGAAAAGCTTGAATCTCCTTCTTGTTTCTAGGTAAGGTCAATGTTTCAATGGCAAACACACATTTGGGATCAATGACCACTCGTTCTTTTGAAATTATATGGCCCAATAGTTTACCTTCTTTGATAGAAAACAAAGAATTTTTAGGATTTAGTGATATTCCAAATTTTCTACACTTGTCAAAAACCTTCATCAAGTGCTTTAGATGTTTCCGATCAGATTTAGAAAAAATAGTTATGTCATCAAGATAAATGACCACAAATTTATTTACCTGACCCAAAAAAGCCACATCCATGGCTCTCTGAAATGTTGCACCAGCGTTGGTTAAGCCAAAAGGCATTCTAGCATACATGAATGTACCCGAGGGTGTAGTAAAGGCTGTCTTTTCTCTGTCTGCTGGATCAACATTTACCTAATTATAGCCTGAAAAACCATCAAGCATAGAAAGTCTTTGTGCTTTTGAAACCATTTGAAGTAATTGATCCATTTTGGGCAAAGGATAATTATATTTTAATGATGCTTTGTTCAAATTTCTAAAGTCCACACAAAGTCTAATTTCTCCATTCTTCTTTCTAACAAGAACTAAATTTGCAACCCAATTAGAATATCTAAGAGGGAGAATGATCTGAGCATCTAGAATTTTCTTAATTTCCTTCTCTACAGTTGGTAGAAGAGTTGTATTGATTCTCCTAAGTTTCTGTTGATAAGGGACTGCTTCTGGCTTTCAAGGAATCTTATGTTGTATTAATGAAGTGTCATAGGTTTTTAGATCAGCATAGGTCCATGCAAAAACATCATTATAAGTTTGAGGTAACTTAAGATATTGAGCTTTGATCTCAGGATCTAGAGATGCACAGACTTTGATTTTTTAATATCATCATTTGTTCCAATATTGATTTCTTCTATTTCATCTTGTGAAGAAATGGACTGTGGGTTTCTGAGGACATCATTTTGATCAAACAATTTTTCTAAAGGAATGAGGCCTTTGGGAATAAAATTGTTAGACATTTGAATAATGTCATGATCATCAATTTTTGAATTGAAATTTGAAGTATCATTTCCATCTGTATTTCCATCTATTTCTGTTCTATCTTCATCAATTTGTAGAACTGAAAAATCATCTATAACTTGTAGAAAATATTTCAAATGTTCATCATCTTCAAATATCTTCTAGTGTTTTAGATTGTCTAGGATGGATTGTCTGTATTTGACTTGTATTTGATAGAGTACGTTGGTCTGATCAAGAATTCTAAATGCTCTAGCAGAAATAGCTAAGGCATCTGCATGAATATTCTGCTTTCTTGGAATATAAGTCAAATTAAAAGCATCAAAGAAGTTTTCAACTGAATCCCACACTTCATTTCTATAAGACCTAAGTTTATGATGCTTAGTCTGGCAAATATTTCTCACTTGTTTGATAATAAGTTCTGAATCAGTAAAAACACTTAAGTTTTGAACTTTTAAGCTTTTGGCTAATTGAAGTCCCAAAAGGAAAGCTTCATATTCAGCCACATTATTGGTAACTTCGAAGTCGAGTTTGCATGATTGGGTGATATTTTCTTTTTATGGTGAAATTAAAAATACCCTGCTCCTGCCCCATCTTTTGTACAAGAACCATCAAAGAATAGTTTCCATACATTAGTTTGATTTGGTTCAGGACTTTCAATTGCATCTTCTATTTTAACTTGAGTTTCATGCATTTGGTTTGAAGAGATTTGAAAGAAACCAAAATCCTGATCAATTGCATAAATGGGAGGGTTCCTAGGCTGGTCAGTTTTGCAAACAGTGTGCACAAATCTTACCTCTCTATATAACCTTAATTGTTCTCCCCCAAAAACTAGAATAGTGACATAAGACATATCCATCTAAAGAGTTCCCCCTAATTTGGCACAACAAGACCTACAAAGGAGCATTCCAAAGTTGGGAGGGATATCTGTGGCAACTATATCAAGCACTACACTTTTGACTGGAATTTGGGCAAGGGTGACTACTAAATCCTTGATCAATCTTGAGCAGGGCACCCTTTTAGAATCAAAGGTGTACAAGTCATGATAGGATCTAGTTATGTCAAGTTTCAAATGTTCCATGATAGTTTTTGGCATGAGGTTATGTGATGCTCCAGAATCAAGCATAGAAATATATAACATGGAATCATTTGTCTTAAGGGTTACATAGAAAGGAGGCACTGTCTCATCTATCATATCTGAGCTAGGACCTGTTGTGGCCAGCAATAACCCCCTTTCTTATTTAGTGTTATTACTAATACTAAATGAGTGGGGACCCTTAGTCAAAATGTAAAAAAATCAATTAGTGCTTGTATTTCCTTTTTCAATAAAACTTACCGTCAAATACTTAAGAAAATACCCTTGAAAAATCTAAAAAAGCTTAAGTTTTATGATAAAATAGAATTATTTCTTAGGAAAAATCGCATCGCAAAAGGATAATAGGATACCTCCTTGCAAGCCGAATTCTAAGACTGCGAGATCGCGATACGGAACTACGAACATATATCGCATCGCATGCATCAAAGACCGCTTACGTTGAAAAAACTTTAAACCGCCGATATGCGATGGTGCATATCGCAAATCGCATTTCGCAGAAAACAGATTAACGAAAATTGTCATATGCCACGCTCCTGCGATATTGCGATTATGCGATAATGCGATACTGTGATATTCCGATTTTATGATTGAGCGGCAATGCGATAATGCGATATTATGAATTTACGATATAGCAAACGAGCGATGTGGTGATTCTGCGATGTTGCGATCTGCGATATTGCGAAGCAAATCGCAAAATCGCTTCATCGCAGATCTTTCAGGCTCGTTGTTTAAAAAAGTATTTTCCATAAACCGAGACCCGGTTATGCGCTTTAATGCTAATTAAATGAGTTAGTTTTCGATCATTAATGAAATAGGGTTTTGTGCTTATCAAGAAGTCATTTCACGTAAGGTGGTATATTTTATACGTCTTCAGCATTTAAGACTTTCCCGTCACCTTTTCTTATCATTATTCTCACTTCACTTGTAAATTGCAGGAACGGAGAGCAGAGAACGATACAAAGCAGTACGCAGAATACTATGGGAAAGAAAGGCAAAACCTCGAGCTCTGAAGAGAAAGAAATGGCGCCCTTGTATACAGACACCGCCTGTAATAGAGACGCTGGCATTGCTACCTAGGAAGGCATGTACAATCTACTTGAGGAAGAGAATCCCAGAGTAATGGAAGTCGAGGCTATTGCAGGCTCACATAGTTCTTCTGAGGCGTCCATCACAAAACTGGCTTGTTCATTCTTACACAGGATAGCGGCGAGGCCCAAAATTCTTCCATACACGGAGGTACCAGACAACGCTCACATCACAAACAAACAATTTAAAACTCAGGGTCAAGAGCTTACAAAATCATTAGTTTCACAAAAATTTGAGCTTTATATCTGCTAAAAGAAAATGTGCAAAGGGTGAAAAACGCACCAAGGAAGCCCAGATCAAGAAATGGAGGTAGTTTTCGATGCGCAATTAACGCCTAGCACTAATCGCGCATCGCTGGGAAAAACTTCTTGAAAAGGAAAGCTTCTGAGTGCTTAGTCACCTGTAAGCCCATAAATTTGTAAAAAAGAACACTAAAGGTAAAAGAAGTAAAACATAAAGCCACATAGCCAGTGGATGACTCTCAAGTGTATCATCAATTCTGTTGAGAAGATGGCGCCAGCTCTTGCCGATTCTGTTTTCACAACACAACTAAAATCAGAAATCAGTCAGATGACTCTTCTCAAACAGATGCTGAACGCGTGTGACTTCAAGGAGCAGATACATAAATAGTTAGTAATTTTAATTTTAGATTCAGTTTTAGTTTTAATTTTGTTTTATTTTTTGCCCAAAGTGAGGACGGTCATTTAAGCCGCATCCTACATTTTTGTAATAAGTTATTTTTAGATTTAGTTAGAAGTATTTAAACCCTTTTCATGCATTTAGAGAAGGGGTCCTGAAATTTGTCAAAAACTTATCCCTAGAACATGCACTTTTGTACCCTCTGAGGAGGTTTTGATGAATGAATGGAACAGGATTTATCAATATCTGTATTTAATATCTACTACTGATGTTGCACTTCTATACTCTTAGTAGATGTTGGGTTACGAAGAGATAAATCATTATCGCTTGAAGCTCATGAGTAGGACTAGTTATAAATGGTACTTCTATCTCTTAACTATTTCTGCCTTTGTGTTAAAAGTGATATTCAAGTTTAGTTGTTTATATATTGATGTGTGAATGCTTGAGTTATCATTTGGCACTTTTTTACGGTGATAGCTATTTATTTATGCTTAATGTATGAATAGCTTATTATGCGATATGCCTTTCACAACTGTTTCGTCTAACTTTTTATACGAAGTGGTTTATCTGTATTGAATTCTTTTCTCATAACAGTTGAATGATCTTTATTACCAATTGTTATCTGAAATCATTTTAGATCTCATAACATAAGGATTACACCCCGGGTTAGTGTAGACTTAGATATTTCTGCTTATTAGAATACCATTTACATGTTATTAGATTAGAGTTAGAATTAAAGCATCTCAATTAGGAACTTTTAGAAGGGAAATATCAATTCTTCACACACACACACACACACATAAATTGGGAAACTGGTCCCATATCCCCAGTCGGACCCACTATACGAAATGGAAAAGGAGCTGCTAACCAAGGTCCGGACCGGGTGGGTATCCCCCTTGTTGTAGACCTGATTTTCGGGGCTTCAACAGGACCAAAGACAACTGTTGGTTTTTCATATTGCAGACTAATGATATCACCTTCAACATCAACCAAGGTGTTTTGTATCCATTTGGAGACTTGATTTTTATACCTAGGGTTTTTGGAAAGTTCTGAAAGTGGAATTGGGATTTTAACTCTTTCTAACTCTTTTTCAACATTAAATGTAGTCAAAGAATGTTTATCATTCTGAGTAGTATCAGTCGACTGATTTAATGGTTGAATAACAGTTGTTTGAGTTTCAATAGCTTTGGTACGAGGTTCAATTATTGGAGTCTCCTTAGGAGGTCTTCCAAGGCCAGGTCTAGGCCTAAGATCATATCTCTTGTTCAACTCTGCAATTAAAAATTCAGAGAAGGCATGGTATTTAGAAACCTGTGAGGATACTTGATCTTCCTAAACCTAATTTTGCTGTGAGAGAGGAATAATAACTGTTTGAATAGAAGAAGTATCCATTTTATTGACATCTTCAGTAATAGTCATAGTATTGTCATCAGGTTGCTGGTCATCTATCAGTAGAGGAGTGGGAACCTACTGATCATTACTAGGTCTCTGAAGAATTTGTAATTGTGGATTTCTTTTATACTGACCTTGATTTTGATTTTGGGGTCTAGTAACTGTTTGTTGAACTATCCTAGGTTGAGTCTCAATCTTGGAAATTCTATTAGATAGATTTCTAAGAAGGGAAGTTATTTCATCTATTTTAGAATCTTCAGTTTTAGTCTTAGAAGAACTAGAGGAACTAGAGGCCTCTTGAGCTTTGAGTTTTCTTTGGGCCTTTTCCTCTTTAGATTTCAAGGAAGTTGAAGCAGCCCTATTTGCTTCCACCTCTATAGCATTTGTTTGCATGTCTTCAAGAGTTCTTGAAGTTCTTTCTCTTAGCATTACAACAAAATCATTATCAAAGGCTTTAGAAAACCTAGACTTAGCTACTGCTACAGGGGGTTTACAATCAGGGGCATCTTATGATAAAGTTTGTTGAATCTTTTGATGAAATCTGATATAGGTTCACCATTAATTCGATTAAGTTCTTCAAATTTAGTCAAAAAGTAAAGAGGATCTTTCTTTACACCCCATTGGTTTTTAAATATGTTTGTAAGCTCTTTCCAATTTCTAATGGAATTTACAGGTAACTGCCTAAACCAGATTCTTACATTTCCTTCAAGTGTTTGTACAAACAATCTCATGTAAACATTTTCTTGTTCGATATTCATGTTGTTTGCAAAGTCTAGAAAAGCTTGAAGATGGTCCTCAGTAGTGGGACCAATTTCTCCATTATATCTAGGAAGGTATTTCAAGTAACCAACTGGGAATGCATCGAGGTTAGCAGGTAAGACTAAAGCTGCATATCTAGCCTGTACAATAGGTTGGAATGCCATAGTAGAAGGTGGTGTATGAGGTGTTTGTGTGGATGAATAAGAAGAAGATGGAGGAGAAGAAGATGAAGGAGAGGAAGATGAAGAAGAGGTAGAAGAAGGTGAATGAGGGGGTGTGTGACTATGTGGAGGTGAAGGAGGAGGGGGTCTCTTGAATATCTTTAAAGGAGTTTTAAGAACTAACTTTGGGACCTCTGAATGAATACCCTCTTTTGTTTCAAAGAGTGGATTTGTGTATATAGAGATGGTCTCTTAAGGTTATTTAGAAGTAGAAGCTCCAGGTTGTTCAAGGGAATGAATAAGTGGTAGGGGATATGAAATCTATGGGTTTGTATTCAGGTAAATGAACACCCAAGTCAGATTTAGTTTTAGGTGATCCTGGTGGTAGAGGGGGTTCTTTATGTGTTTCAAAAGAATGAATTAGGAAAGCTGAACCTAAATCAACTCCCCTATCTAATAGTTCAGAAACCCTAGGAGGTATTTGTGTCCTATCAGGATCAGATGGAATATTACTAAAAGGATCAAATGATTCTAAATCTTCAGACTACAAGGTAGAAGAGGAAGAAGAAGATGGTTGTTGTCTCCTTTTAGAACTGGCTTTTCTCAGAAGTTTTTCAGGGTCTGATAGAGGATTAACTATGTCAGATTCCGAATGAGATCTGGTGTGCTTAAAAGGTGCCAGTTTGGGCTAGTGGAGTTGCTAGGTGAAAGATTTTAACCTATCTCGACCTTTAATCACCTTAAAGGAATATAATGAATATCGTTGTCCCAGGAAAACTTAATGGAATTCGAATCCCCGGAAACGACGCCAGTCTGATGTTGTACCTCTGAGATAATAGTGGTTAGCTATCAATGCCAGAGCATCTAAGATAATTGTTTTGGGGGTTTTTGGTTTTAATTTGGAAGACCAATGAATAAAATAGATGTAACACTATAATGCATAACCTTTTGAATACTATTAATATCAAAGTAGAGGGCTGCTATAAAAATTTACACAGTGAGATAGCTTGAATAGTGATGAGTTGAAACAAAAAATAATATGATTATGACAATTTTCAGACAGGTAATTGAATAATCATAAGTATGAAAACCTTTGACTGATGTTCAGAAGGTTCAAGAGAATATGCGTATGCTTACAACAAGATGCTGATGATTTATTGATTTAGAGGGAACTAATTAAACAGACAGTTCATTAATCCATTCTCTTTAATGATTATCACTTCAAGAGCTTATAGGAGTAAATTGAGACACAATTATTCCTTCCTAGGTATCCCTGTAAGACATAAAAATATGAAGAAAGACATAATGTGTAACACTGGAAAAACTTACAGGAAACACAAATTGGGTAAAACTGAATTCAGAATCCTTTGCTTTGTATTAAGGATCCAAAAAAGCTAGAACATCAAAGGTCTACAAATGCTTCTTCAAGAGCGAATTCTCTTTCAGTGGTCAACCTGGTTCAATGTTGAACTTGTTTCAATGTTTGAACCCTGAACCTCTCAAGAAGAGAGTTATTTATACAATAATAGAGCTAAAAATATCCTAAATTGTTTAAGGATTTATTCTAGGAAAAGGAAATATCTTCATGCAAGAAGATAGAGACAACTATTGAACTGCTGCTTGCTGTCCCTGTTATTTAGGTTATGCTGGCTTTGGTCTTTGATATTTTGCCCTTTAAGTTGCTTGTCTGTTTGATCTTCACGCTGGATGTCATATTTACTTATGACCTTTCCTCTGATACTCTTTGACCTTGATGAATTGTCAATATCCTTTACTGTGCCCTTTTACCTTTACTGTACATTTCAAGTTTTTACTGTATATTTCAATAGTAAATCATTTAGTTTTTACATGTCTCAACATTAGGTAGTTTGGATATTGATAATCTTGTTTGTCTTTTATCTGTTTCCTCTGTTTTAACTTTCACTATGTAAATGACTTCTTTCTGCTCTGTCTCTGGTTTAAAATTGATCTTCTGTTTGTATACAAACTTATGATAAATGAAGCCTTTTGAATAGATTTCCTGATAATCTTGGAGTAAACAGGTTTTTAACTAGTGTTAAAACTTTTTATCCAGCCTCCTTGTCTTTTATTGATCACCTACAAAATACAACAATTTGTTAAGAAAAACAGAGGTTGGCAGGGAAGAGATAAATGGCTTTAGGCATGGCGCATGTGTTTTGACGAAGTCTTGGCGATGTTTAAATGGTAATCGAAGGTCGAATTGAGTTGCAGAGGCTTAAGGTGGCGTAGGCAGGGTTTAGACAGGTTCCAGTGAAAAACGAGTAAAAGGAGCGAAAGTGAGGGTTTTGTCGTTTAAACGGTTAACTTTTTTGAAATTTGGCACAAAGTGAATAATGGATGATTTTGTCGTATGCGGGGAGCGGTTTCTGAGGCTCATTGCACCGCTTTGGGCCGTGGGGTGGTTTTTCTCCAAGGGCACACGAGTTAACGAGGAAATGACACGTAACCACAAGTGGCCTGAGCAAAACCACGAATCTCGCATGCTCTCAGGCCTTTAAAGTTCGGCGATCGCGAGCGTGCAATATGGCTGAGGGTCGTTGGATCTGGGAGCAGATGATTTGACGGCTATCGCGCGGTGGAGTTGCATGGAAGACAATCGGCGAAGATTAGTGGGGCCTAGGGGTTAATTACAAAGGATTTGTAATTATTTTAAGAATAAAGTGCGGGTTAGACAGATCACGATGGGTTTAATAAAAGTGGGATCAGGGAAAAATACAAAAGATTTGTAAGTTAAACAGGTGTCAGGAAGTGTTTACTAACCACACCGAGGGTTAAATGCGGGGTATGTTTAATCACAGTAAATGTAGCAGGGTTAATAGAATGCAGGAGGAGACAAAACTTAGAGTAAAGGTGTTTTAAGGTTTTGTCGTGAAAATGGTAAAAGCAGAGTTAAAGTTAAATGAAGCGGAGGGGGGACAAAACCTTAGGATAAGGGGTATTATGGGTTTTTATGGGTTTTTAGGAGAATTACAAGGGGAAAGTGACTTTTTCAATGGGGAAATGAGTTTCACACTAGGGAAAAAGGGTTTTGAGTGAGGAAATAACCTTTGGAGGGTAATTTGCTAGGAAATTGTGTGAAACCAAGGGGTAAAGGTGAAAATGAAAGGAAAAGGTGGAAATGAAGGGATGATGATGAAATTAGTAAGGATGTAGTGGGGAATGAAATGAATGAGGGGAAGTTAACCAAATCAACTTGTGAACCTCTTTTCACTTTCATAACTACTCCTGCACACTAAAACACATGATCAAGCATGGTAAATGTACTTCTGCAACTTTTCTTCTACCTACCCTTTTACTTACCCTAACATATTTTCTTCACTTAATTGGGTGCATTGAGGCTAGCAAACCCATTTATTTCCTTTTTATTTTGAAAAAAAAACTATCTAATTCTAACCTTATAACATCCAAGGGCTCAGATTAAACTGATGAGCTCCTTATTATTCTCTACCTAACTACTGATCTGCCAAGATTAAATAGTTTGGCTAGATCTTTATTCTCTAACTATAAACATGAAATTTAAGCATGAACTAGTCAAGGTTAAATAGTTTGACTATCATGGGTTGTGGCATTTATGACAAGCTACACACAACCATTATTTTGCATAATAAATTAAAAAGTAGTGGCACTTGGACTTGCACACTTTCAGAGTTTATTGCTTTTTTTTTTTCTTTCTAACCTAACATTTTATTTTTGCCTTCATTCTTTAGGGCATCTATCCTAACATTTTCTTTGATATGGACATATTTATGAAAATATTTCCTAACATTTTATTCAGTATTCTTTTTGTCCATATCCTAGCTTAACATTTTTGAAAAATATTTTCATTTTTTGACTAATTGATTCTAACTTATCAAAACCAAAAAATTCCACAACACCCATTATCTGTCGGTAAATGGTAGCATCAACCTCTTCACCTAAAGTGGCATTCTCCTACCTATAGTTGGTTTCTAGAGGTGTTTCCATGGGCTTACAACTCTCCATGCTAAATCTTTGCAATATCTTGGTGACATACATTCCTTGAGACACAAACAATTCCCTATCGCCTTGCATACTTCCAACCCATAATTCCCCATCTCAAATTCCTTTGCAAGGTCCTCCTTGCAAGAGCTGAATCAATTGCTCATCACCTATCAATATGAAATCATCAACATATAAAATAATGATAAGCAATTTACCTTATACCAAAATATAATAGAGGCTCGCACCTGCTTCACTTTTGGTGAAGCCTAATCTAGTGAGATAACTATCAATCCGAGTGTACCAAGCTCAGGGTGATTTGTTTGAGACAATACAATAATCACCTAAGTTTGCACACATGAGACTCCCGATCAAATGCCTTAAAACCTTTTGGTTTCTCTATGTACACTACCTCCTCAATAACACCATTGAGAAATCTTGTTTTTACATCCATCTGGTGGATCTTCCACCCCATCTGCGCAACCAGTGCAATAATTGATCTAATGGATGAATACTTTGCTACGGGAGAAAATGTTTCGTCATAGTCAATTCCCTCAACTTTAGAGAATCATTTGGCCGCAAATCTAGTCTTATACTTCTCTATGTTTTTGTTTGCTTCATGCTTAACTTTGAATATTTATTTCGAAACCACAACTGATTTTTCTGCGAGTCTTGGGACCACTTCCCAAACACTGTTCTTTATGATGGATCCATTTTCTTCCACTATTGCATCAACCCAAACTGGTTGCTCAATTGTTTCCTGAAAAGAGGATGGCTCAGTCTCTACAAACTCAGTCATTAGAGCCATGTAGCCAATTTACCTCTCAAATGACCTCCTTTTCCTCCACAAATTTGTAAGAGATCCCACATTCTCCCTCGCATCCTGCACCAATATTTCAG
The DNA here is from genome assembly GCA_031772625.1 of Pinus tabuliformis. NCBI lineage: Eukaryota > Viridiplantae > Streptophyta > Pinopsida > Pinales > Pinaceae > Pinus > Pinus tabuliformis. The sequence goes on from CM062811.1 coordinate 1,098,147,447, forward strand.
CTTCCTTGATTATTTTTCTACCTTCTATGGATGGTTCTGCTTGAGTGGATGTCTCCACTCTACCTCCTCTTTTCTCATCCATTTGTGGTTGCTCCACAACTTCATGAGGCTCCTCCTTTGGAGCTAAACGACCCTCTTCTGGTGAGATTTGAATCTCCCACTCAAGAGACTATCTCATTACTTTCTCGTCATCAAAATTTACATCCCTTCACACAATTATCATTCTGAGGGAAGGTAAGTACACTCGGTAACTGTGTGGAGTTTCAGAGTTACCCACAAAACCTCCCAATTTTTTTGTCGGATCAAGTTTCTTCCTTGAATCTTTAGAGATATGGTAGTAAATGAAGGCTCCATTTTTTTATAAATGAGACACATATGACTTTCTCCCTGAGAAGGCCTCCTCCCATGTAATCATACCAAGAATCGGATGAGGACTCTAGTTCTACAAGTAGACTGCTGTGTTGCATGCCTCTATCCACAACTATAGTTGTAGGCCTTGGTCATGTAGCATAACCCTTGCAACTCCCACAATGCTTCAATTCTTTCTCTTAGCTACCCCATTCTACTACGGGTTGTGGGGAGTTTTCATTTCTCTTCGAATTCCTTCTTTGGCACAAAAGTCCTTGAAGTCATTCGAAACATACTCACCTCCATTGTCGCTCCTGAGAGCCTCCACCTTATTTCCGGTCTCTTTCTCAACTAGTGCCTTGAATTCTACAATTTTTTAGAATGTCTCATCCTTCTTCGGCATGAAGAAGATCCAACACTTTCTTGACAAATCATTAATAAAAATAACACAGTATTTATGTATGGCAGTGGAGGCTTTCAATAAGGGTCCACAAACATCAAAGTGAACTCTCTCCAAGATTGCATTTGCTTTGTTGTCTCGATTATGGAATGTGGATTTTACATACTTTTCCAAGGTACAACCCTTGCACACATCCTACTGCTCAAGTGATCCTTTGGGGAGGCCAATGGTCATTTCTACATAATTTTAAGTGCGCCATGGTGAAAATGACCAAGTATTGTGTGTTAGAGTTCACAAACATCTTGACTCTGCACTTTCTCTACCTTACTTCTTAATGCAGAGAAATATTCCACATCAAGGTTGTAAAGGTTCTTCACATGAACCCCGATCTACTTCACCTTCCCATTAGCTATGTGTCTCAGAAAAGCTTTCCCTTTACTGAAAATAACATCATATCCATGATCTTTCAAAACTGCTACAAAGATGAGGTTCTTCTTGAGGCTTGGTACAAACATGACATCTTTGAGGCGAGGAGGGGACCCCGACTCCCTCTTAAAGGTTACTGTGCCTATCTCGATAGCACTGTACCTTTCATCATCCCCAAGCTCAATATACATCTGGAGATCTTTCTCCTCTAGGTCATTGAAAAAATCTCTACACCCTATCATGTTGAATAAGGCACCTTAGCCCAAGTACCACACACTCCCCATTAGAGTGTTGGAAATGTATGAAATTAGGGTGAAGTCTAACTCAAATTGTGAAGCCAATGCTTCACCTACTACTCCTCTCGAGTTCTTCTTGCTAGAATTTTTGTGTGGACACTTTGTAGCATCATGCCCAAATTCATGATAATTGAAGTATTTTTATTTTGGACAAGTTTTTCTTCTTGCCCGCTTGGCTAGAATTTGGTTTGGTTTGAGATTTCTTCCCTTTTCCCTTCTTTCCCTTCCCAACCAATGAAAAATTCTCTTCATCCTCTCCCTTGGATGAACCTCCATATTTGGTATTTCTCTTGATTTCTTCTTGTACCAAATCATACCATAATCGTTCCCAATTCATTAATTTTTCCCTTCCATTCATAGAGTCCTGGTAGTTGTGCCAAGATTTTGGAAGGCCTTAAAGAGCTAGGCTCACCAGGCCATCTTTTGATACCATGTAGAAATTTGATAGAGTTTCATCTGCTAAATAAAATTAATCTAAAATCAAGTGACACAATTCTACTCTATTGATCTGAGGAAGGAAATTCACAATTTAGAACAACATTCATAGACATGCAATAAGAAAAACTACAAATCAACAATGATTTATAGGGGAACCCAACTAGGAAAAACCCCTCAAGCCTATTTGCATTAATCAATGAACTGAGAAACTATTATAATTTCTAGCTCCAACTCTGAGCTCAACTTGCAAAAGAATAATTGTTCTCCTACTCAATGAATAACCTTTGGCCAGCACTTAGCTAAATGTTTTCTCACCAAGGACCCTATTCCCTTGTGCAAATCCTTAGGAAATTAGCCCCTATTCTTTAGGAATTTCCTCCAAATTGAATGCACAATTCCCAAGGATTGGTCACTAATTTCATCCAACACCTATACACTCAACACTAGTTTACAATTAATGTTACACTGTCGTGGACTCTCCACCACAACTGAGCAATTTGAATTCCTTGCATGCATGAGCTATTTTTGGTTGATTGATTAATTAATTAGATGATCTCTGAGTTAGATTGTTGTCCCATTGCACAACTCACCTCCAACTAGTTCTATTAACTGTTAGAACTATTTTAACTGAGTACAACTGGAAATAATTGAACCAAATTGCTATAAATTAGCAATCATACATGCATAACTAAAGTCCAAGCTCTCTAAATTCAATTTACTGGGCTAATTGAGTGACAAGAGCCATATTAGCTCAATTAAATGCTTCGAAGTTGTCTATTGTTTTGGAAATTTCAAGTTTTCTCAATTTGACCAAGGCTAAGCCAAATTGAGCCTTTCTTGCTATACTTCTAAACATATATGCTATAAATGAAAATGCTACACCAGTAAACCTTCCTTTTATAAGAAATAGATAACTATTCTATTGGGAAATTATTGCAAAGTAAAGTGCTCATAAATGTCACATAAAACATAAATATAAGCAATCTAAAGTATAAAAAGGTCCTCTAGACATGGGCCCTCCCTAAGGTGCTCACAGGCTTGAATTAACCAATACTAATCCATTGAGAAAGAAAGATATTTCATTAAATTGGTAAAACAAATTACATAAGTTGTGGAAAATTGGACTAATTTGATAGTTTCCAGAATTGCAGAGCAAAATTGTATCAAAGTCTAACTCTTCAGGGTGAGCCTTGAGTTCCTTCTTTTACATCAAGGTAGGGAACAATCCCTTTGATAGGTGCACTAGTTCCCTCCAAAATCCTGAGATTTTAGGTCTTAAATTATATGATCATTTTCAGTTAGAGAGAATGAGTCTCCAAACCCATCAAGTTGTCTTGAGTAGATTTAAACAACCTTGGGCCAAGTTCCAACCCTAGGAGGGACAAGATCCCTGAATTTCCTCCATGTTGTTGGTCAAAGGTTCCACACAAAATACTGCCAAATCAATACTTATTGCATACAAAGGTTAAGTAAACCATAAACATGACTAACTCTTTCAAAGAACTATACTCATGATAATCATGCAGATATCCATAATGTATATCAAAACATGGTGGTATGATATGAAATTAGGAATCAATAACACTATGGATGGGTCTAGAAGATATCCATTATACATGCCTATCACTTGATAAATTAAATTCTTTGATTTCCTTTCATATAATATATGGGAGTTGCCCTTAAATCTCGTTATGATCTTTGGGTTGATGCCTTACCTCGCTGGTAATGGGTTATCTTCCTCCACCCCATATCTTCCTTCAACCCATTAGATATGTTTGAGCTACAATGGTTCCTCACTATTAAAAAGTGGCAACATCGCTATTGAAAAGTGGCGACATTTCAAATTGAAATTTTGTTCATGATTTAGAGATATAATGTTCACTTCCACTACACTCTGTTGTCGTTGCTACACAACCCTCCAAAATTTTGGTCTACATCCAATTTCAGATCTTACTTTGAACTTGCCAGTTAACTTTTCTAGTAGTAAGAGTCATCCCATGTATATTCTCTAAGTTTTCTAGTCCCTTTGTGAAGAAAACTCAAGTGTCATCTTTTGGCATGGGAAGTGTCACACATCGTAAAATAAGAGTTATGGTTCATTTTAAGGGGCAACTTTGGTGTCGATGGGTCCTATTTATCATACACACATGTGTTAGATACATTCCCAAAGTTTCATGCATTGTCGTACAACTGTCGTCACTATCGCTGCAAAGTGTACCTCAAGTGTCACACTTAGAGGAGTATGTTGTTTTGTCGTCGTATTAAGGGAGCCATTTTGTTTATGAGTGCTGAAGTGTTTAATGTTGTGTCATCGATTGTTCTGAGTGTGTGAGCATGTTCAAGTCCAACCTTGGTTTCATATCTTCCTCACTAATCCCACACTTAGCCAAATTATGGAATATTTTCTACCCAACCAACTTAAGCTCACTCTGCCCTCCTGAGCTGCATATTGCATAGTGGCAAGCCTAAAGCATGTACCCTTACCTACTAGAAATACAATATGCGTAGTTCCTGCCTCCAAGTGTAATACTGCCACACCACATTTACCCTATTTTTCAAGCCCTTCAAGTAAATGTGAAGCGGAGCGCCGTTATGACATGACCCGACCTCCAAGCTTCAGTTATGGAAGTGGGGACAACAAGTGACAACTCATAAAGATCCCTCAAGCCTTATAGGACACTCAGGGGCCAAAGAACCACCCTAGGTTACCAAATCCTGAGATGAAGATATTTTCTTTTCCCTAACACCCCAACTACATGCACAAGCCTGCAAGGGTGTAGTTATGACCCTCCAACCACATGCACAACACTTCCTCCATGTGGTTGCAACCAAAATCCTCCAGTTAAGAGGGTGTGGTCCCGCGATTTTAGCCACTTTTTCAGGATAGCACCCAGACCACTGCCCATAACTACCTATAACTTCTCATAATGATAAATGACATAATGACAAAGCTATTCATACAAAACTTGAACAAGAACTGACTCAGAAAATCCCAATCCATAGTAGACATTTCGTCAAACACATGGATAACATAAGAGTTACAGGTCATGAATGAATATATGATCATAAGGGTTTGTGGTCTATCTAAAAATCATCAAGAAGGTCTAATTTCCTTAACTGCAATAACACTTGTTAGTCCATGCATTCTTCAACCATTCATATACTTATCAAATCATAAACAAGTCATTGCTAGAGCACATTGCAAATCCATGCTTATAACCAAATTATTAACAATGAAAAAACAACCATAAAATCATGATAATAACAAGTACAAGGTTTCATAGATTACAATAGGAAAACAATTCTTATTAACTTGTGTAAAAGCCAACCAAGTCAGGGACTTCCACGTACTAGCTGACCATAGATTAGGCTGAACCAAATCTTTCTTTCAGCTAATCATCCCCGTGCCATATTCCAAGCATGAATGTGGGATCTCAAGACATAAACAACCAGGGATTCCCAAAAATTAAACCACCTCCACCCTCAGGCTACCGCGATCTGGAAAAAACCGGTGAAGAGATCATGAAGCCCAAACAAGCTTGGATGCCTCAAAATTTCTTCACTGTTACATTGAGGAATTTTCCTATCTCCATCCACCTGTTGAGGGATTCTCGAAGATTAAACAAACTACACCCCCAACCCTTGGAAATTTTCCTTAGACCACCTCACCTGGTTCCAAAACCTTCTAGCAATCCAAAGCTCAACCAAAAAGAATCCCATCACACCATGGCTATCTAGGAAATGGAAAGGAAAGGATGAAACCACTCAAACTAGGAAAAACCCATGCCAATGACAATAAATGAACCAATTGAACAAATGCATGTACCATGCATTCAAACCTCAAAAATCACACATGAAACTTGTTACCTGCAAAATCCCCTTGTTGAAGCTAATTGATCCAACCTTCCTTGTTGTTCCTTTGATTTCCTTGTCCTTCTTTTGCTTTCCTTTCTCCAATGCTAGAGTGCTCCAAGAATGCTCTATGTGTGCAAGAGTATGAGGGAATAGAAGAGAGCTCCAAAACTAAATTGACAAAAGCTCAAACTAACAAAAGTTGTGAACTGATCCTTAGAAGCCTTTTTATCATTGAGACCTCTATTTTCTCTTCAATTTACTTCTCATGCAAATTTGTGACCCTTCATCTCCATTTTCTCTTATTTTCCTTTATTTCCATAAATAAATGCTAATTAATGCCTCTTGCCTTTTCTAGTGCCTTGCCAATACCTTTGCTGATGCCTTTTCCAATTTCCTTTTCCAATGCCTTTGCCAATTTCCTTAGCCATAATAAACAACGAGTGATGCCCACTTTAGAGTTTTGCCCAACATTCAACTTGGAATACGTGTCTCGTGACCTTGGTCTTATTTTTCTTTTATTAACCTTTATTACGTGAACTTTTAACCTAGGGATGTTACACCAAGGACTGTGCATTGCGGAGTCACAATGCCCAATCCTAGCCTCCTGACCCCCATAAATATGCAATCAAGCCTCCCTGTTAGTCTCCTTCTGTGCATTACATAATCTCATCATGTAGTCTGCCTCCTAGCTCCTTGAACTAAGCAACTACACAATCTACTGGCCTCCCTCTCTCTTGAACTACACATTGCGCAATCACAGTGGGAAAGCCTGCCTTACTGTGACCCTTAATTGCGCAGTATTCCTACCCAGGTCTCTAATTCTGCACATTGCACAATCACAAACCTCAACACCTCAATCCTAGCCTATGGAATTGTGCATTGTGCAATCCCTGAGCCCTCCTTCCAGTCCAATCCCAAGTTCTAGTTCAATTAGTGATGTTCATAAATCATGTTAGACTAAGAGTTTTTCGGGTTGATGTTGTCTTTTCATGATTGAATTCCAGTTGCAGGTACTATATCTTCACATGATAGGATGATGATCAAGGAGAAGGAGACTATACTAGAAGACACTTATGAAGCTTCAAATACAAGTTGACCTTTGAACAAGAAGATGAAGGGACACTCGATTGTGACAACAGTTGAAGATTAAGTTCATAGTGAAGAAACCTTATCTTCAAGCCTTATGGAGGAGGAAGAGGAAGATCATGTATCATCTCTCAAGAAGACATAAAGATAACAAAAAAATGAGTGGCTTGACATTGCCACATCATCATTAAGTCCATGTCATCAATGTCATGTCATGTCTTGTCAAGGTGTCACTTCAAGGTGTCATATGAGTCATCATTTGCCACATCATTTTTGGATGTAATTATGTAGTTTTCAATAATATGAGAAATTTAATGTAAAGTGGAAGTCCAAGAGTCACCTATAGAATGTGAAAAGTCATGTAAAAGTCAAAGGGTTGAATGGACGCTCAAGAGTCATGAAGGGATTCCAAGAGTCACAAGGGAGGTGGAGAGTCACCTCATTTGTTATATATACACCCTTGTAGCTCAAGCAAAGGAATTTTCACATTGACTCCTCCAACCAGGAATTAAAGAGGAAGATAGTTCTTTTAAGGAGCAAGTGGTAGCTCTAATGCTCCACTATTGGAGCTAGTGGTGTTCATTGTATCTATGTATCTTGGAAATTTCGCTTAATACATGAAGTTCATTGATTCAACACACTTTCATGCATATGTCGTAAATGTTATAAGACTACATACAAAGATACACTTCATACAAAGATAAATACCCCATTTCGTCGATGGAACAAATTTTGCAAACAATATTAGGGTTATAAATGTTCTCGTTGTTGGATGGTTTTTTTGGTTACAACCAAGTTGTGGTGGAAAAACCCAACAGACACAAGACCACTTTTAGGATTAGGTGGGGTACTCTCACGTTTAAACGAATTCCTTTTGGGATTATCGACGCAGGAGCTACTTTCCAACGTGTTATGGACATCATATTTTGTGGTTTGATTGGACAAAACTTTGTGGTTTACTTAGATGATGTGATAGTGTTTTCGAAAAAAATATCTAATCACTTGCATCATCTAAGGTAGATTTCGAGTGATGTCGCAAATAATGGATATCTCTAAATTATAAGAAGAGCATTTTCACAGTGTCTGGGGGAAATCTCTTGGGCCACATTATCACCAAGGGTGGGATTAAAGTGGACCCAGAATGGGTCAAGGCTATCAGTCAGATTCCCTTTCTGGTAAGTAAGAAATCTATGCAATCCTTCTTAGGGAAAATCAATTTCCTTTGTAAGTTCATCTCAAACTATGCACAAATAGTAAAATCGTTATAGGATATGATTAACAAGGAAGAAATCTATAGATGGGATAAAAGGTAAAAGGATGCTATCGCCCGTATTAAGCAAGAAATCGTTGAAGCTCCAACATTCTATAGTCCAAATTTCAACAAATATTTCCTGTTGTATACCTTTGCTTCTAATACTTTGGTTGCAGCCGTTCTCATACAAAAGGATAATCAAGGTAATGAGTGGCCCTTACCATTCATGAATGTTGGTTTGCAAGGACCAAAGTTGAGCTACCCTGCCATCAATAAAAAAATGTATGCAATATGCAAGGCATTAAGACACTTTAGGAAATACCTTCTAAAAAAACATGTCATTACCTTTGTACCTAATCCAAGTGGATATTGGTAGCCACCCACCAATTCCACTTGGACCCCCACCATTGTTTCTTTCAGTTTTTCAGTTTCCTTAATTGTAGCACAATTTACTATTTTTAGTAGTTTTTTGGGTCCTAAACTTCTGGAGCCGTTTTGAGACCTTAAACGACATTTTTTGGGAAAACCGGGAGCAACAAGGGTAATAAAATAATGTTTCTCACTCAAAAGTTGTAGTCCTCGGATAGATATTTCTAACGATGTATTGTGTGCGTCAAACAGAGATCGTATGCCAAAGTTACGACCCCGGGAAGTTGAAGTACCAATTTACCCAAACGGGGCCCACAATTTGGTGTTTCATCTCCTAGGGTTAGGTTTTTGGATGTTTAGGGTTTTCCATTGTTTCTCAACAATAAATAGGCCTTCGTGCCTCATTGTAACACAGTTCAGAGGCATGTAGCCACCACATCTCTTCTCAGAGATAAGCTACCATCGCCCGAGCTAGTCTTATTTCCATTCTGTTTGTAAGCATATTTCAGTATTTCATATTAATGAAATGAAGTGTTATTTCTACTACATCTTTGTATTTATGGTTATATCTGTAATTTGTTGTGTTCCTATTTAAATCCAGATTAGTGGTCTCAGAGCGGTTTGCTATTTCTCTGTTTTTCTTTGCATGTCCCCAATGAGGTCGGGATATAAGGAGTTAGGGCTTGAACTAGTTGAACCTTTGCAAGACTAGCATCGCAAATCCCGACGACCTCCCATGGTGCATGAAAAGAAAGATGAGGGGGTAGGAGATCCTATCAAAATCTTGCTCAAAGAAGTCCTCGAGTGACAATGGAATGCGATGATGGAAAACTTTGCCCATTTCCTTCAACGGCTACCCAAAGGCGACTCATCTACTTCCGACAGCTACTCTGGAAGCACCACACCCTTTAAGGTACAAGTTAATTTTGACATTCCCATATTTGAGGGTCAGATAGATGCAGACGCTGTAGATAAATGGTTAAATATGTTAGAAGGATATTTTTCCATTTATGATTTTCCAGCTAGGAAAAGGTCACTTTTGCAATTCTCAAAGCAGCCCCCCACATCAAGGACTAGTGGGAAACCTACTGTGAGTAGAAGGATGAAAGTACGAGCTCACTTTTTTTAGCCGCACCCATTTGGAACTTGTTCCGCGATGCCATCAAGGAGCAGTACTACCCTGTTATGAGGTATGAGGATAAATACATAAAGTGGACAACGCTGTGACAAGGAAGGGACCAAGATGTGCCAGAGTTTACCAATGTTTTTCATACCCTTCGCACGAAGTTGGGTATCAAGGATTCTGAGAAGCACTTGGTTCTCAATTACTGCAACTACCTGCACAAGTACATCCAGGATGAGATGGAATTCCTAGACATCTCCTCGCTCGGCACGACATATCGATATGTCGTTAAGATCGAGAAAAAGTTTAAACAGAAGAAGTGAGACTTTGGATCTGCGAATCTGAAGCAAGGGAAACGTGCCCCCAAACCACAGAACAAAGGACAAAGCCAAGGTGGGGTGGCCCAAGACAACCTGCCAAAGCTGCAAGCAAAGAACAATGCCGCGAAGCCAAAGAAGGACACGGGAAAGTGGTGTGAGTTCCATAAGACCTCCACTCACAACACAAGTCATTGTTGGGCCAAGTAGTCACTGTTGGCCGAGCTAAAGGCTTCGGAATCAGATGCATGTTCCGACTCTGAGACAGAACTCGACAAGGGTAATGACAAAGGGAAGCAGATTATCGATGTGGAGCCCAACGCCACCGTTTCCACCACGAAGATCCAGAAGGAGGAACCCGAACATCCAGAGGAGGAGGAGTGCCTCTTCCACTCCCAGATGTGGGTAAAGGGTTCCTCGCTACAATTCATTATTGACAGTGGGAGCTAAAAGAACCTCATTTCGGCAGAGGTCTTGAAGCAGCTGGGCTTACCGACCACAGCACATCCACAACCGTACACCATCGGGTGGATTCACCAAGGATGGGATCTTCGCGTGAGCCAACAGTGCTGCCTTCCATACAACATCAAACCCTTCACCGATGAGGTATTATGTGACGTTGCTCCCCTTGATGTTTGTGATGTATTGTTAGGCCAACCATACTTATGGAAGCGACATGATGTGTATGAGTCAAGGCCTCGTGCTGTTATTGTTACTTTGGGAAATAAGTTGTACATGATACCGGAGGTAGCACTGCCTACCACCATCTCTTTGGTGACCGCAAAACAATGCAGTAAGGTCATTTCCAAAACCGGGAAATTTGTTTTCCTGATGATGTGCCCTCAGGGAAAGAAGAAGACGGTGGCCACAACCTCTAGACAGGGCCCCTCCACATGACAACAATAGATGGACAAGGTCATGGAGGAGTACAAGGACATATTCAACTCCCCCACAGGGGTGCCTTTGTACTGTTAGGTCAAGCACTCCATCGATCTGACCCCAGGTGCGTCGCTGCCCAATGGACTACTCTATCGATGCTCCGTTATGGAGAACAACGAAATCAAAAGGCAGATTCAGTAGCTACTATAGAAAGGTCACATCTTTCTGCATTCATGGCCCTGTGGGAGCCCGATTGTGTTGGTACAGAAGAAGGATGGGACTTGGAGACTCTGTATTGACTATCAGGCGCTGAACAAGATCACTGTCTGGAATAGGTACCCGATCCCACGGATTGATGACCTTTTGGACCAACTGAAGGGGGCAAAATATTTCGGCAAGATCTTCTTGAAATCAGGATATCACTAGGTACCAATTGAACCCTCCGATGTGTGGAAGACTGCCTTCAAAGACAAGGAGGGCCTTTTCGAATGGTTGGTTATGCCTTTCGGGTTGACGAATGCTCCTGCAACCTTCATGAGGTTGATGGATGACATCTTGCAGCCATTCACCAACTCATTTGCAGAAGTATACTTGGATGACATCCTGATCTTCAGCCAGAGTTGGGAAGAGCACCTCCACCACATCCGACAGGTGCTCCAAACACTGCGACAACACAAGCTATGTGCCAATTTGGAGAAATGCACTTTTGGCATGACCCAGGTTCAGTATCTGGGATAAATTATTGATGAATGCGGGGTGCATGTGGATCTAGCCAAGATCCAAGTCATTCGGGATTGGCCAGCTCCAACCACGCTGACAGAGCTCCACAACTTTTTGGGTCTTGCCAATTTCTACCGCAGGTTCGTGTTGGGATTCTCTCATATCACTTGGCCCTTGAGTCAAGTCACCAAGGGAGGAGCGAAAGCAAAATTATTTTGGTCTGAATCTCAACATAAGGCATTCATAGAGTTGAAACATCGCCTCTGCTCTGCACCAATGCTCACATTACCAGACTTGCAACAACCATTTGAGATCGAGACATATTCCTTTGACTATGCTTTTGGGGTAGTCCTAACTCAACAGGGGCATCTAGTGGCATATCACAGTGAGACACTTTCAGACACAATCTGGAAGTATCCCACTTATGACAAAGAGATGTATTCCATTGTGCAGTCTTGCCTACAATGGAAGCATTAAATTTTGGGGAAGGAAACGGTCATCCACACAAACCACCGACCCTTACAGTTCATACAGATGCAAGGGAAGTTACATAATGATCGCCATCAAAGTGGTCCACATACCTGCAACAGTTCCATTTGAATATCAAGTATAAGAAGGGCAACACTAATAATGTTGCAGATTTCCTCAGCCGACCACCGATCATGGCGTTAACCACCGTGCTCAACTCTTGTGGGCACGAGACTTCTGATTGGCCACTTCTCTACAAAAGCGACCCAAAATTCTGCCACACATACCAGATGCTTTTGGAGGGTCAATGAGTTCTAGATTTTCACCTCCAGGATGCCCTATTATGCCACCTGGGACACCTTTGTGTTCCTTCAAGCGAGCGTGCCAAGATGATTTGGGAAGCACACTATAGTTGAGCCACTGGGCATTTCATGGTTGAGAAAATGGTGGCAGTACTACAAAAGTATTTGTATTGGCTGAATCTTCGACAGGATGTCGGGAAGTACATCAGATCCTGCACCGCCTGCGCCATTGCCAAACTAACAATAAAAAAGCAAGGCCTCTATACTCCGGTACCTACCCCTAGTCAACCTTGGGAATCCATCTCCATGGATTACATGTCGAGCCTTCCTTCTACTAAGCATGACAACGACTATGTTTTTGTGGCCATCGATAGATTCTCGAAGATGGTCATTATGGTTGCTTGCAAGAAGAATATCACAACAGAAGCCAATGCTAAATTCTTCTTTGAACGAGTGTGGGTACACTTTGGGATCCCACAGTCTATTATCTTAGATCGGGACAACATGTTCCTCAGTACATTTTGGTCCAGTCTCTGGTCGATGCTAGACACCAAGCTCACTAAGTCCACAACTTTCCATCCCCAAACTAATGGCCAGACAGAGGTTGTCAATAGGATGATCGTACACATTCTGCGCATGTACAACTCAAAGCATCCACACACATGGGATGAAAGCCTTCCCTATGTCCAACATAGTTATAACCGGGCTCTCCACAGCTCAACTGGCCATAGCCCTTTTCAAGTGGGCTTGGGATTCCAGCCACTATGTCCCCTTGATGTGGCCATGCCATTTACAGCTACTGAGGAAGATTCGGCTCATGTCCAGTCTGGAACCGATAAGGAAAACAACTTCATTGTGCACATCCAACATATCCACCAGTAGGTCCATGACATTATGGAGAAATCAAATGCCAAGTACAAGCAGTGACATGATCAACATCAGGTGCCACACAAGTTTCAGGTGGGCGACAAAGTCTGGTTGCATTTTTAAAAGGAACGCCTTACCGGAGCCTATCGGAAACTCAGACCACTCCGATATGGTCCTTACACCATTACCAAGGCTGTGGGAGACAATGCATTTGAGCTCAACATTCTCCCATTCCTTGGCCTACACCCAGTGTTTAATGTGGATCGCCTTCGACCATACTTCCCGCCATTGCTAGACACATCAAACATTGCATAACAACTCACACCTACAGAGTTAAATCCAGATTGCATGGAACAAGCCACAACTGATCGGATCATGGACACACAGATCAAGCACACTTGCTAGCAGAAGATCCAACTGTATCGAGTTGTCAAAGTAGGCCTACTCCTTCACCAGGGAAAGTGGCTCACCAGGGACCAAGTTTAGCAAAAGTTTCCCCATCTCATGGAGGAACTCAACACAATGGGGACCATTGCTTCCTAAGGGGGGAGGAATGATCCAGGTGTATATTGGTGGCCACCCACCAATTCCACTTGGACCCCCACCATTGTTTCTTTCAGTTTTTTAGTTTCCTTAATTGTAGCATAGTTTACTATTTTTAGCAGTTTTTTTGGGTCCTAAACTTCCGGAGCCGTTTTGAGGCCCTAAACGACGTTTTTTGAGAAAAATGGGAGCAACATGGGTTCTAGACCAATGTTTCTCACTCAAAAGTTGTAGTCCTCGGATAGATCTTTGTAACGAGGTATTGTGCGTGTCAAACAGAGATCATATGCCAAAGTTACAACCCCGGGAAGTTGACGTACCAATTTACCCAAAAGGGACCCATAGTTTGGAGTTTCATCTCCTAGGGTTAGGTTTTTGGATGTTTAGGGTTTTCCATTGTTTCTCAACAATAAATAGGCCTTTGAGCCTCATTGTAACACAGTTCAGTGGCATGTAGCGCCACATCTCTTCTCAGAGATAAGCTACCATCGCCCGAGCTAGTCTTATTTCCATTGTGTTTGTAAGCATATTTCAGTATTTGATATTAATGAAATGAAGTGTTATTTCTACTACATCTTTGTATTTATGGTTATATCTGTAATTTGTTGCATTCCTGTTTAAATCCGGATCAGTACCTCACCCAACGGTTAGATCGTTGTTTGTTCAACAAGAGTTGGGTGAAAGAAGGGCGAACTGGATGCTGAGCTTGTAAGAGTACGATCTTGAATTCAAGATAGATCACACTATAAAATGCCATGGCTTATGCCATCTTACAGTAAAAGCATGGAACATGCTCGAAGAAGAATCTTTTGGTTGGGAGCAGGAAATAAAAATGCATAATATTGAACAAGCTACCTGCACTCACGCATCCACCTCTTGGTACACATATGTGCAACAATATCTTGAGCATGGTATCTTTGCCTCAAATTTATCATCATAACAAAAGAGGGCCATTCAACTCAAAGCTCTATCATATCAGTTGGTACATGGAGTGCTTTTCAGAAAACACTGTAATGGGGTCCTGCTCAAATGTCTCGAAGCACCTAATTTAGAAATGGTATTACAAGATCTCGACAACAGACCAGTCGGTGGACATTATGTGGGTGACACTATTGCGCACAAAATCATGTGGGTAGTTACTATTATCCATAGGGTAATGGTCTCACTGAATCAACCAATAAAATCCTGATCCGTATTGTCAAGAAAACCATTTACTCTAAACAAAGGAACTGACACAATGCTTTAGTGAATGATCTATGGGCTTATCGTGTTACACCTAAACCATCTTTGGAAACACCCCCTTACTTTATGGTGTATGGAAAAGAAGCCATCCTACCTCCGAATATATATCTCCCAAGCCTTCAAATTTCTCAAGAGTTGCGGGGTAAGCCTTGTCTTGTGTTTCAAAGTAGGATAGACACCCTCTTGAAGTTACAAGAAGAAAGGAGGAAAACAAAAGTAAAATTTTCCATTCATTAGAGTCATATTAAGCGATGGTTTGATAATAATTCTGCAAGGAAAGGGAGTTCAGTGTGGGAGACTTAGTATTGAAGTGGGATAAAGCCTATGAAGAGAAATGGAAATACACTAAATTCCAGCCCCTATGGATTAGACCATTTGTTTTTCGTGACAAGCTTGGACACCACATTTATCGTCTCCAATCATTGGATGTGAAGATTAACTCTCTTCCTGTCAATGGCCAAGAATTGAAACCATATTTTCAATAGCAGTATAGGACTGTGCCCTACCCTATGTATATATTCTTCGTCTTTGTTTATATGTTTGTCATGTTCAGTATTTTTTGTGGTCCTTTCGTTCTTGTAAATAAGCCTTGTGTGGAATTGTTGTGTTAGGTTCCAATGTGTGTGGAAAAATGGAAAATGGCTTGTGACACTACAACATTTTTCTAACCGTTAGTCCCTCTTTGTCGTTTTGGTCCATACCTTTTGGTCGACTATGTTTTCGATGGAAACTATGATCCTTGCATAAAGAGAGATTTCTGTGGAATCATGATACCTGTATCTATTCTAGGAACCTCATTCCTACGCTCAGTTCTTTATGTTTCAATGTTTTGCATGCTAACTCACTCAAGTAGAGAAGGACAGGGGGAAAAACTACAATGAGAAAACTCATATAAGAGGTAATATATATGCTTATCTGAAGGAATAACCTCTTCTTCTCTCAATAAGTCGAGATCCATTTTCTACCCCATTGAAATAAATAAGTGTCTTTGCACAATTCTATAAATAAAATAAATAAGGGAGAAAGAAGAGAAATGCTCCCTGCACAGGGAGGTAAAACAAGCAACTTCCCTGGGGTATTGACTAGGCTTGCTGGCAGTGAAGCAATGCTTGTGTTCCTATAGTGACTCCATCAGGGTATTGAATAGGCTTGCTGGCAGTGGAGAAACACCATAGATGAAAACTAAGACTTTGAATACCTTAGATCGCGAACTATATTACCCTTCTCCTGGTCGAAACAATTGTGATATAACTAGTCTTATGAATGTGTTTAAATAAGAAAGGAATGAAGGGGACTATATCCATAACTGGGTGAAGTGGGAAAGCCAGAGTAATCCATATAATGAATCAATACTTCCTAAAAAAATATACCCTGCACAAAATGTTAGACCAAGCCAGAGAAGTTCGAGTCTACTAGTGTGTTGCCAAGTGTTGTCGCTGCTACAACACCCTCCAAAATGTTGGCCTACATCCAATTTCAAAGCCTACTTTGACCTTGCAAGTTGTCATTTCTAGTAGTAAGAGTCATCCCATGTATATTCATCAAGTTTTCTAGTGCCTTTGTGAAGAAAACTCAAGTGTCGTCTTTTGGCATGAGAAGCATCACAGATCGCAAAAGCAGAGTTATGGTCATTTTAAGGGGAAAATTTGGTGTCGATGGGTCCTAATTATCATATAAAGATGTATTAAACCCATTCCCAAAGTTTCACGCATTGTTGCACAAGTGTCGTCACTGTCATGGAAAAGTGTACCTTAAGTGTCTTACTTGGAGGAGTATGTTGTTTTGCCATCGTATTAAGAGAACCATGTTGTTTCTGAGTGCTGAAGTGTTTAATGTTGTGTCATTGATTGTTATAAGTGTGTGATCATGTTCAAGTCCAACCTTGGTTTCATATTTGTCTCACTAATCCCACAATTAGATAGATTTTGAAAGATTTTCTGCCTGACCAACTTAAGCTCACTCTTCCCTCTTAAGATGCACATTGCATAGTTGCAAGCCTCAAGCATGCACCCTTACCTCCTGGAACTACGCAATGTGCAGTTCTTGCCTCCAAGGACTGCACATTGTGAAGTCATAGTGCCCAATCCTGACCCCATGATCCCCAGAACTGCGCAATCAAGCCTCCCTATCAGTCTCCTTTTATGCATTATGCAATCTCATCCTACAATCTGCCTCCCTGACTCCTTGAACTACGCAACTGCGTAATATACTAGCCTCCCTCTCGCCTGAATTGTGCATTGCACAGTCATAGTGGGCAAGCTTGCCTCACCGTGACCCTCAACTGCGTAGTCTTCTTACTTGGGCCCACAGTGCTACACATTACATACATCACAGCCTTAACACCTCACTCGTAGCCTCTGGAATTATGCATTGTGAAATCCCTAAGCTCTCCTTCCAGTCGAGTCCTCAGTTGTAGTTCAATTGGTGATGTTCATGAAGCATGTTAGATTAGGAGATTTTCAGGTTGATTTCATCTTGTCATGAGTGATTTGCAGTTGTAGGTACTATATCTTCACATGATAGGATGATGATCAAGGAGAAGGAGAATATACTAGAAGACACTTATGAAGCTGCAAAGACGAGTTGATCGTTGAACAAGAAGATGAAGGGACATTGGATTGCGACAACAGTTGAAGATCAAGATCATAGTGAAGACTACCTATCTTCAAGCCTTATGGATGAGGATGAGGAAGAACATGTATCATCAGTTGCCACATCATTTGTGGATGTAATTATGTAATTTTCAATAATATGAGAAATGTAATGTAAAGTGGAAGTCCAAGAGTCACCTATAGAATGTGAAAAGTCATGTCAAAGTCAAATGGTTGAATGGAAGTTCAAGAGTCATGAGGGGAGTCGAAGAGTCACGAGGGAGGTGGAGAGTCACCTCATTTGTTATATATACACCCTCATAGCTCAATCAAATGACTTTTCACCTTGGCTCCTCCAACCAAACATTAGAGAGGAAGATGGTTTTTTTAAGGAGCAAGTGGTAGCTACGCTCCACTATTGGAGCTAGTGGTCTTCATTGTATCAATGTATCTTGGAACTTTCGCTTAATACTTAAAGCTCATTGAGACAACACACTTTCATGCGTATGACATAAATGTTGTAAGAATATTCTTTGAATGTTTGCGATATATGTTGTTTTCACTTGTATTAAAGAAATTTAAGTATTTCGGTGGCTTTGATACTTATCTTATTAAATGTGTGTTGTATTTGTTTTAACGATCATTGATTCTTTGTGAACTATTTCTCTAGCTGAACAACAATTCTTTCGTGTGTGTGTGTGTGTATATATATATGCTCATGTGTCTTTATTAGATTAGTACTATTACTCTTCTCTTAAAAGCTCACTTTCGTTCCCCCAGTGAAAGAACCTTGATACATTCTGCAACTGAACATTCCACAATGCATACTTGCTTGTTCATTCAAAAGTACATGTACATTACTCTCTTGTGCTAACCATTGCAGCCAAGGCAAATCTCTAAGAAAAATGGCAGCCATGCCTTATTTCTGGTAGAGCTCCTATACCAAACAGTGCGAGGTCTAATTTAGACTTCTCATTAGGGAAACCCCTTTGCATATTGATGAGTTCCAACATTATTAACACATTTCCAATTTCATAATCTTGTTCCTCCAATAAAAAAAGATAAATTCTCAATTCATATACAAACTAAACTCGTTTTCTAACCCATATAAAATAATTTCCAACAAAAGAAAAATAAATTAAAAAAAGAATTTGTTTGTAATACAATATTCATGAAAAACAAAACTATGTAAAATGATATGCACATTAACAAACAAAACCTGAAGTATAAATAAGCATGTATACTCTATATGGCATACAATTTGAAAACATCAAAGCTATTACTTAAGTATCTTAATATTTATATTTCAAAGTATTGCTTTAATAACTTGTTAGTTCCAGTCTTCGCAGCCTGTCACCAGGGATCAAAGTGGGCTCTTACTATGTCTAGTTTTCAGAGATTTTTTGCACATGATCTTTAGTGAAAAACATGTCATATGCGTGTTCATCAGAAGCAGCTCAGAAAAAGCTTTCTAACGGTATATCATACTCCCAAAACCAGCTCCCGGATCAGAAGATATGACTGAATGAATGATTGACTCAAAGATCTCCCAATGCAGCAGTTCATGTATTGAATGATCCAAAGGAAGCTAGGAGATGTCAGTGGCTGGTTTTGTGGCTGGATTGTGATAGAGAAGGAGAGAACATAGCAGTTGAGGTCTATTGCTGTGCTGCTCATCCTCATCTCAACATATGCCGAGCTCATTTTTCTGCTTTGATTGAAAGAGATACCCATGAATCTGTGCAGAGTGAAGGTGATGAAGATGAGAATGATGAGCTCACATCCATAAGGAGACAAATGTCATTGTCTTTTCAGTGTTCCAAGATCAGGTCCACTAAAAAAAAAAAAATTTAGCTACTCATGAGGAAGATATGCAAGTTTCTAGCCACTCCTTCACTTTGGAAGATGGTTTTGGCTATGTTTGCACACACTGTGGTCTTATTGGATGAAATATTGAAACAATATTTGAATCCCATTGGTAAAAGGCTCGTAAAGTAGCAAAACATTCTAGGCATGCCCCTAACAAGGACTTGGAGACTATTTTAGGGATCAACAACACCGAATCAATTGATTACAAAATCGCAGAGCAGAGAACCCTTGTACTCAATCTTGTATTGCATCCTTGTCTGAAAAAACACATGAAATCACACCAGATTGATGGGTTTAACTTCTTGCAAAATAACCTCATAGCTGAAGAGCCTGGTAGTTACAATTGCACAACACATCGATACAGGGGCTATTCTGATGCAAGGCTTTGCAAATAGGGAAGCTGTTCGTGGAACATTGACATCCTGCAAAGCTACATTCTACAGCTGATCAAAATCATCTCTGTGGGCAAACAGAGAAACTTCCTCAAATTTCATAAATGTATCAGATTTATTTATGGGTTGTGATCGTGATTCTTTGATATACCTTGGGAAACCTGATGGCCCAACTTGTCACACGGATGCAGAGACTTTGTTCCTCATGTTTTCCTGCCTGTTACCAACTGCTACTCATAAATGAAGCCATTTTAATGCTGATAATTGTTCAGAGAACAAGATCATGGTTGATTGAAACCAAGATAGTGCAAAAGAGTATCAGGAAATTTTAGCAAGGCATGATATAAGAGGACTTGCTATCCAAATTACGCTTCAAACTTGATGATCGTGTAATTGTAGTTGATAGGAGTCAATTCACTTACCATGCATATGGAGGGGATGATCACCGAACTATTAGTGAGATTGTTTCATGCTGTCAAGTTTGCCAAGAGTCCGATATGGCGCTCAAGGAGAAGCCAGATGGAAAGTTCATGGTTGGCTATCAAAATTTTCTACACTACAGAAATGTTGTGTGGTTGCCTGGATCAATATCTGAGGCAGCTACAACCAATCAATTATGCAATACGTGTGGACCAAGTATTTTTTTCAAAATCCAGTTAAAGTTTCAGCGAATGGAAATACCAGTTCAATATAGCATGGAACATTTGAGCTGCATTGTTGGTTGTGATAGGATCCTTAGAGAGTTTATCGACATATGTGGGAGAGGTTCTCACAATTCTTTCACTGGTCCACCATGAGGACAACGCCCTGCACAAGCTCCACAGAACAATTCAATTGAAACTACTAACACAAGCGTTGGAAGAACACCATGTTTTAACACTTCGTCTTCAAATGTATGGCTACCAAGTTACCCAGAAGGCTGTTGAGTTTGTTGATGCTGATCAACAGTTGAAACTCGTCCAGGAATTAGCTGGACATGTTATGCGCTGTGTGCGAGATCAAAATGGGAACCATGTTATCTAGAAATGTGTTTACAATTTGGAGGTCCAGCTGAGGAACAAATTCTGATCAGTAAGATGCTGGGCTCAATAGATGAAAGCGAACCTTTGTAGGTAATCTATGAAAGATCAATGGAAAATTGGTTTTCAAATTCCAGATGCTGAGTGTAGTGAAATTAAACGACCTAACTTCAGGTTGGGTACTGAAATTGGATCTCTTTATAGCTCATGTTATGATATTTATTCAAATAGAATGGTTTTTAAAGTTATCCGGCTCAACTTGATGTACGTGTTTATAAAATGGAAACGCCAGTGAAGATTAAGATAGAGAAGGAATCTGGATGTCTCATACAACAACAAATGATTTTCAAGTTTCGAAAATTTTGTCTAGGGAGACAAACTGGATAAGTTACGGCCTGGTTTTGAAGCAACCTTGCGTATTGGTTCCAAGGATTCTTGTTTTTCTGTCATGTTTTAGATGAGAGCCGAAGGCACAGCTCAGCGCCCCTGCATCCACTTCACACACAAGTCAAAAAAATCGAAGCCACCCCAATATGGAGTGTGGCGTTGCGCTTCTAGATGTGGCGTTGTGATTTGGAGTGTGGCCCTATGCGCAACGCTTATACATGGGAAACAAATAGAAGCAACAGGTCGCACAGGTGGATGCCAGTTGTTTGATTAAATGTCTGAGTGAAAAGCGTGATTCTTAGAACACAGTTATTGTTGGCATGTACACATGGGTATGAGGAGGATTCGATTTAGCTTTTTGTGGAATTGCAGCGTGAAGAAATGAAACTAATGCATCTTATCTATGCGAATGTTTTACTAGATTCTCTAAATTAATGATTATTAAACAAGGTTTGTTGAACTGCGCTTGAAGGTTTGTTGAGTTTGTAAAATT
Organism: Pinus tabuliformis; assembly: GCA_031772625.1. Taxonomy (NCBI): domain Eukaryota; kingdom Viridiplantae; phylum Streptophyta; class Pinopsida; order Pinales; family Pinaceae; genus Pinus; species Pinus tabuliformis. Next base: position 1,098,169,129 of record CM062811.1, read on the forward strand.
TGTCTTCAGAGGTGATACAGAATGCTTGTAGCGTTTTAAATCTATGGAAATGGTCGGAAAATTGTAGCAAATCCATGGTTATGGAAAGGATCTTGTTGCAGTGGACTTCTCTAGTGACCCTACACCTTTCTATTGCTTGTGATGGAGTCTTTGAGTCTTTGAGTTTATCTCCAGTCAAGCGGTGGTTGATGTTGCCAAATTCAATGATCCTTGCGATGCTTGTGCCGAAATTGTTAATGAATGATATCGGTTATGGCTGGAGTATGACATTTGTATTGATAACATTACAGTTATTGTTGTACAAATTAATAGCTCGCAAAATTCTGGGTACAAATGGCAATCAAAGAACATCCAAAGAGGAACAAGAACAATAGGTTGATCAACCAACTCCAAAATTCATGCAGGCAGGTGCAAGGTGGCAGTCAAAAGGAAGATTTTGTGGAATATGGTTCCACACTTAAAGGAGCAGATACAGTGATGTTAATCCACTTGGCAAACCTTCACTTAATTTGGGTTTTCAAAAACTATTTCTCATGGTTCTCGAGATAGTTTGGAGTTTTAGTTGAAAATTAGTTTATAATATTGTTTTATGATAGGATTTTATTATTAATTTTATTTTATTTTTTATTTTTTATTTCCTATTTCCTATGTTGAGGAAATCAAAATAGATTTGTAATTTAGTATATATAGGATTATTTTTTAAAGATAGAGGTTCGATTTTTGTAGCAGAGAGAGGCTGCTTGGGACTGTGTAAAGTTTTTCTTGAATATTATTTTAATGAAGCAGTTTCTGCCCTTTAGATTTGGGATCCATCACGGTGTTTAATGTTCAGTATGTTTTTCCTGTAGACTCACTTACATACTTTGTTTTTCCTACTATTACTTGTTACAACATTATCTAAGAGACGTGTTAGGAATCCATCTACACACGATGCTCCTTTCACAATGGTTTTGTTGTTCAATGTAGTGGTTGTCTTTGTAGAATACACCCTCTATTAAATGCTTTGTTGAGTAACCCTGTGTTTCTCTTTCATCTAACGCTGCTACTGTAGATCCATCCCCTGTTTGATGCCTGCAGGGCAGCGAACTTTCTCCCCTATTCTTCTCACATTTGCAATATTTTATCTGGCTGAACATTGCACTTACTTTGCCCCAAGTTTGCCGGCAGAAACTGGCATCGACTCCATAGCCCAATGGTACTTTCTATTGTTTTTTCGACCCACAACTTTTAAATCAAATCCCTGCACCTCATAGCTAGCCTAAGATTCACTTATCGCAGCCACGTTTTGTTGGAAAAGAGAGAGCCCTCTCTGGTCTGGCAGGGCTAGATGTGAGATCGAAAGCTTGGTCTATGGTTACCTCGGAATTGCCTCTTCTTAGCCATGAGGTTCATTCTGAGTGATAACATTTTGGCGCCGTTGCCAGGGACAAGGTGACAGATCTTCTCCGGGAAAGATTGTTCAAGTTGCAAATCTGGTTGCTGATGGTGGACAACAGTCAGAAACATATGAAGGCTGAAATCATCTACCTGACGACTCCATTGTTCAAGATCCCAAGCTTCAAAGTTTCAAAGTGACGTCACAACCAACGAATCCAGAATCCAGATTTCAGAACGTTGATGGTAATCACCGATGACAGGGTATGTGGCAAATCCGTTATCTAGTGGAATGTTATTGACTTTAAGGGATGAGTTAGCAAAACTTCAGATTGATCAGAATTTCTCAACATCTGTGTTTATTTGTTTGAAATCCAATTGACTCACACCTGAAAGTAAATATTGTTTTCTTGGATTAGTTGCTAAAAGATTAGAAAATGAAATTGAACCATTGGATGTTCAAATTAAATCACATGAATTCCGAGATCCCAAAAAGTTCTTGGAAACTCTCCCTCCTTCAAAACAAGAAACAATAGGGCTATTCGTGGATGTTTGCATTGACAGTTTGCAGTTGGAGGCCTGTGTTGAGGAGTTAGGGCAACAAACAGAGTCTGGTTTCTTCGATCCTATTGTTGCATATATGGAGTATTTTTTCAGTTTGAATGATAAGTCAGATTGTCTTTTACACAACCAGACTCATTTTGTGCATGTATGGTTGTCAGCATTTCCAGTTGTGTCTTGGTTCAAGCACTTCCAAGCAACATCCTTGTCACAGTTACTTGACTGGTTGATCTGGCATTACAACATCACTTGATCTATTGATTTTGTTGCAAAGTAGGGTAGGTTTGTGCATAGGCTACCTAAGGCAACACTTTGCTTCCGGTATTTGTTTATGTATAGGTTGCAGTGTATCTATGTTTTTGGTTGGTATAAGTTGTTCAGGTTTGCAACTGTTTGTGACCATATTGCCCAATGGATGAGGCACTTGGTCTACGATGTTCTTGACACCTCCAAGGAGTTGCCATCCCCAATAAGGCCAATGTTAGTTCCAGTCTTCGCAGCCTATCACCTGGGATCAAAGTGGGCTCTTACTATGTCTGGTTTTCAGAGATGTTTTGCACATGATCTTCAGTGAAAAACATTTCATAAGTGTGTTCATCAAAAGAAGCTCGGAAAAAGCTTTCCAATGGTATATCACACTCCCAAAACCGGCTCCCGAATCAGAAGATATGACCGAATGAATGATTGACTCAAAGATCTCCCAGTGCAACAGTTCATGTATTGAATGATCCAGAGGAAGCTAGGAGATGTCAGTGGCTGGTTTTGTGGCTGGATTGTGATAGAGAAGGAGAGAACATAGCAGTTGAGGTCTATTTCCGTGGTGCTAATCCTCATCTCAACATATGCCGAGCTCGTTTTTCTGCTTTGATTGAAAGAGATACCCATGAATTTGTGCAGAGTGAAGGTGATGAAGATGAGAACGATGAGCTCGCATCCATGTGGAGACAAATGTCATTGTCTTTTCAGTGTTCCAAGATCAGGTCCACTAAAAAAAAAGGTTTTAGCTACTCAGAAGGAAGATATGCAAGTTTCTAGCCACTCCTTCACTTTGGAAGACGGTTTTGGCTATGTTTGCACACACTGTGGTCTTATTGGATGAAATATTGAAACAATATTTGAATCCCATTGGTAAAAGGCTCGTAAACCAGCATGGAACATTTGAGCTGCATTGTTGGTTGTGATAGGATCCTTAGAGAGTTTATCGACATATGTGGGACAATTTCTCGCAATTCTTTCACTGGTCCAGCAAGAGGACAACGCCCTGCACAAGCTCCACAAAACAATTCAATTGAAAACTGCTAACACAAGTGCTGGAAGAACACCATGTTTTAACACTTCGTCTTCAAATGTATGGCTACTGAGTTACCCAAAAGGCTGTTGAGTTTGTTGATGCTGATCAACAGTTGGAACTCGTCCAAGAGTTAACTGGACATGTTATGCGCTGTGAGCGATATCAAAATGGGAACCATGTTATCCAGAAATGTGTTTACAATTTGGAGGTCCAGCTGAGGAACATATTATGATCAGTAAGATGCTGGGCTCAATAGATGAAAGTGAACCTTTGTAGGTAATCTATGAAAGATCAGTGGAAAATTGGTTTTCAAATTCCAGATGCTGAGTGTAGTGAAATTAAACGACCTAACTTCAGGTTGGGTACTGAAATTGGATCTCTTTATAGCTCATGTTATGATATTTATTCAAATCGAATGGTTTTTAAAGTTATCCAGCTCAGCTTGATGTACGTGTTTATAAAATGGAAACGCTAGTGAAGATTAAGATAGAGAAGGAATATGGATGCCTCATACAACAACAAATGATTTTCAAGTTTCGAAAATTTTGTCTCGGGAGACAAACTGGATAAGTTATGGCCTGGTTTTGAAGCAACCTTGCGTATTGGTTCCAAGGATTCTTGTTTTTTGTCATGTTTTAGATGAGAGCAAAGGCACAGCTCAACGCCCCTGCATCCACATCACACACAAGTTAAAAAAAATCGAAGCCAAGCCAATCTGGAGTGTGGCGCTGTGCTTCTAGAGTGTGGCCGTACGTGCATCGCTTACACCTGGGCAACAAACAAAAGCAACAGGTCGCACAGGTGGAGGCCAGTTGTTTGATTAAATGTCTGAGTGAAAAGCATGATTCTTAGAACGCAGTTATTGTTGGCATGTACGCATGGGTATGAGGAGGATTCCATTTAGCTTTTTGTGGAATTGCAGCGAGAAGAAATGAAACTGATGGATCTTATCTATGCGAATGTTTTACTGGATTCTCTAAATTAATGATTATTAAACAAGGTTTGTTGAACTGTGCTTGAAGGTTTGTTGAGTTTGTAAAATTTGTCTTCAGAGGTGATACGGAATGCTTGTAGCGTTTTAAATCTATGGAAATGGTCGGAAAATTGTAGCAAATCCATGGTTATGGAAAGGATCTTGTTGCAGTGGACTTCTCTAGTGACCCTACACCTTTCTATTGCTTGTGATGGAGTCTTTGAGTTTATCTCCAGTCAAGCGGTGGTTGATGTTGCCAAATTCAATGATCCTTGCGATGCTTGTGCCGAAATTGTTAATGAATGATATCGGTTATGGTTGGAGTATGACATTTGTATTGATGACATTACAATTATTGTTGTACAAATTAATAGCTCGCAGAATTTTGGGTACAAATGGCAGTCAAAGAACATCCAAATAGGAACAAGAATAGCAGGTTGATCAACAAACTCCAAAATTCGTGCAGGCAGGTGCAAGGTGGTAGTCAAAAGGAAGATTTTGTGGAATATGGTTCCACACTTAAAGGAGCAGATACAGTGATGTTAATCCACTTGGCAAACCTTCACTTAATTTGGGTTTTCAAAAACTATTTCTCATGGTTCTCGAGATAGTTTGGAGTTTTAGTTGTAAATTAGTTTATAATATTGTTTTATGATAGGATTTTATCATTACTTTAATTTAATTTATTTTTTTATTTTTTATTTCCTATTTCCTATGTTGAGGAAATCAAAATAGATTTGTAATTTAGTATATATAGGATTATTTTTTAAAGATAGAGGTTCGATTTTTGCAGCAGAGAGAGGCTGCTTGGGACTGTGTAAAGTTTTTCTTGAATATTATTTTAATGAAGCAGTTTCTACCCTTTAGGTCTGGGATCCATCACAATGTTTAATGTTCAGTATGTTTTTCCTATAGACTCACTTACATACTTTGTTTTTCCTACTATTTCTTGTTACAACATTATCTAAGAGACGTGTTAGGAATCCATCTACACACGATGCTCCTTTCACAATGGTTTTGTTGTTCAATGTAGTGGTTGCCTTTGCAGAATCCGTCCTCTGTTAGATGCTTTGTTGAGTAACCCTGTGTTTCTCTTTCGTCTAACGCTGCTACTGTAGATCCATCCCTTGTTTGATGCCTGCAGGGCAGCGGACTTTCTCCCCTATGCTTCTCACATTTGCAATCTTTTATCTGGCTGAACATTGCACTTACTTTGCCCCAAGTTTGCCGGCAGAAACTTGCATCGACTCCATAGCCCAATGGTCCTTTCTCTTGCTATTTTTGACCCACAACTTTTAAATCAAATCCCCGCACCTCATAGCTAGCCTAAGATTCACTTATCGCAGCCATGTTTTGTTGGCAAAGAGAGAGCCCTCTCTAGTCTGGCAAGGCTAGATGCCAGATTGAAAGCTTGGTCTGTGGTTACCTCAAAATTGCCTCTTCTCAGCCTTGAGGTTCATTCTGAGTGCTAACATAACATCTTAATATTTATATTTCTATAAAATAACTATGACTGGAACTAGCCAACTAGTAATACCCTTTTTTATTTTTATTTAAATATAATTGTGTGGCAGTTGTACATTTTATATATTATGAATCCCTTTGTTCCATCCAAATTCACAACTTTAGTTGTAGTATCTCAAAAATATATTCACATTCTACAATTTACATATGTAAAATAAATATTATATTTCGAAGTGAATTAAAGTTAGAACTTTGATAAGTAAACAACGATATAACTAAAAACAACGATATAACTAAAAACAGAAGGTTAACTTTATTTACCAATATACAATAATATAATTAATATAATTTCATATTAATAGAGCGAGAGACTTAAATATAAGCTTGCTATCATATTTTTATAATTCGTGAATAGTCCTTCAAAATAGTTAAATTTCTTAATTATTATTTTTATAAAGTAACTGAACTCTAAAATTATTTATGCATACATATATTAGAATTTTAAAATTAAAAATTAAGAGACTATTTTACTATGAAGTAAATTTAATTATTAAAGAATAATTTATTTAAGTTTTTTTATTTTTTTTTTCAAATATATCATGCTAATCGATAAGTATTTTCATTTTTTTATTTCAGATTTATAATACTATTTTTTTGTTTTAATAAATTTGTATTTATTTTATTTGGTTTTATATTATATTATTATTTTTAAATAATTATATTTATAATATTTAATATTAATGTTAAAAAGATATATATATATCACTTATTCATATTCAGTAAAATTATTTTAATCTTTTGTTTTTAAGGCATGTTTCTATTGAATTTTTTTACACATTATTTTTATCATGACACTCCCACTTCCACCATAGTTAAAGTTGATTTTATCTTAATTTGATTTTTCAATGCAGTTTCTTTTGGGAGGGAACACCTGTTTAGATTATATAAGTTTTTGAAGTGGTATGGTGTAAAAAAATTCTCAAAATTACAATGATATTATTTCGCATTTTTGACACATTGTGGTAATGGAAAAATGACACACACAAACACATATATATAATCATTGTGACGTTCAAAATATACACATTTCTTTCCCTTACATTTATGGACATTTTATATATTGAAAGCACTAGAAAATTAAATCAATAATACACATTGGTGCATCGCATTTATCATATACATTGATGTACATTGTATATGTTACGAAGTTTGGATGTGTATTTTATATTGTCAAAACATGGATGCATGCTTCATGCAATGTTAAAACAATAATGTGTATAACTCTAGCATTGCTTCTTATTCCATTTAACATAACATGTATAAAATTAACTTTGTTACTCCACATACTAGTCTACTTAGAAAAATATGTTAAACAATCGCTTTAAATATAGACATTTTTTTATATAGTAGGAATATTATTTTTATCATATTTACAATAATTTCTCGTATCAACTACTTTTTATATAAGGGACAAGTACTAAGCAACAACGCTGCATATTACACTTATTATATAAAAAAAAATACCTTATCAAATTCTAAAAATTATTTTCAATTTACTTATAATCCCATACCCATATTCAAAATAAAATTTTCAATTTACTTCTAATCCCTATATCCATATTAGAAATATCGTTATCTTCCCAAAAGAAAGTTGAAACAATGTCCCCCGAAAAGAATTGTGCTTCTTCTTATTTTTTTAACATTCTTTCTTATTTATATTGTAATTGAAAACAAAATAAAAAATGCCATCCATATATTGTATTATCCATTTCAATTTACTTCTTAAAGCTACACGTGTATTCGAAATATTCTGTTATACCTTTCAATTTACTCCTAACTTTATATGTATACTCGAAATAACATTTCTTTAAAAAAAATGTTGTAACTATATCTTTAAAACGAATTTTGCTCTTTTTTTTTTATATATAATATTCTCTTATTTTTTTGTAAGCTTGGTAAGACTCTCCGATTTTTGAGTTTTATATGTCCATTATTCACCCTACTACTAGGGAGGGTAGAACAAGATTCAAACCCAAGATCTCTGATTCGGCGAGACTTTATTCCACGACCGTCGCCACTTGAACTACCCCATACAAGCTTTAATATTCTCTTATTTATTATACTATAATTAGGAAACAAAATATCATCTATAAATTCAATTATCTAATACTATTTTTATAGCTTAAAGATTAACACTATAAAAAAAATTAAAGAAACATTATTGTCTTACAATAAAATGTCACCATTTAATTAGGTAAAAAAATCATCCATCATCAATGAAATTCCTTTATCCAAAGTTCTTCTCTAGCTTATACATCAAAATTGTAAAGTAAAGTATCGTATAATTAAATCCAAATTCACGTATCAAATTATATTTGTCTTTTTCTTGGTTTTTGGTATAGCATGCTACGCACTTTTGCATATTCCTCGTATTGCATTTGGACAAATCCCTTTACATGTAAAAATAAATAAAAATTAAAAAACATATTCCAATACAGATTAAACAAATTATTACAAATGATTTTAAATCATAAAAAAATATATTTTATTATATAGGATTAGTAATAGTTAGATTTTTTTTAATAATTCGGTTGAGGTTAATTTATTTATCGGATAAAAGAACAATGTACTCCTAAATAGATACTATCACCAAGGTTGTGTGAAGTTTAATTAAACTTGAATGTTTTTTTGAGATAATTTAATTCTCCCACAATGATCTCCATCCTCAATTCCTCTCTATAAAATTTGAACTTAAAACCTAATAAAATCTAATAAAATGATTAATAATAATTAATAAACTACTAAAATCATTGGAGTTACAACATTTCTATATTATAAATCACAATTTTTAAAACCCACATTTCATTATTTATAAATATGATTTTCATAAATTTATAATTATAATAGTTTTTAAACATATAAAGTAGTTCGAATTACATTACTTTTACTTACAACCCAATCCCCAAGAGAATGGATATGAACTTTAGAGTCAAATCATTTCCATATTCAATATGATAATGTGTATTCATGTTAATTTAAATAATTTAAACTTATTTTATTTTATAGTTTTTAAAATTTTAAAATAAGTATTAAGAAATAAATTTTATGGAGAAAAGATGAAGGTGAGAATTATTTGTAGGGTACAAAAATGGTTTTATGAGGCATTTGAGTTTGACTTAGTTTGTTTCGTACAATTTTGACAACAACATTCCAAAAATGAGTAGATTGTTCTTCCAACCAATATTGAATATTGAAATCCACTCCAATGGAAATTTAACCTAATTAATCTCAAGAAAGAAAAATAAATAAATAAATAAATTTTGTGATTTTTACATTATAAAATAGATAAAAAAATGAAATCTTTTAGACGTAAGAAAATAATTAATAATAATTAATAAGCTACTAAAATCATTGGAATTACAACATTCCTATATTATAAATCACAATATTTAAAACCCACATTTCATTATTTATAAGTATGATTTCCATAAGTCTATAGTTATAAGTTATAATAGTATTTAAACACATAAAGTAGTTTTAATTACATCACTTTTACCTACAACCCAATCCCCAAGAGAATGGATATCCCCATTCCCAAGAGAATGGATATTAACTTTAGAATCCAATCATTTCCACATTCAATATAATAATTTGCATGCATGTTGATTTATATATATACATATATATTTTATATCAATGTTATGGTTTTGAAAATTGTAAAATAAATATTAAGAATAAATTTTATAGAGAAAAATTGAGGGTGAGAATTATTTGTAGGATACTAAAATGGTTTTATGGGGTATTTGGATATGATAAGCTTTTCACAATTTGATGGCAATATCTCACAAATAGATAGATTATTTTTCCAACCAACATTGAAGCTTACTCCAGCCAAACTTTAGCCTAATTAACCTCCCAAAAAAAAGTGATTTTTAAAATTATAAAATATCAAAAAATAGACTTCTTTTCAAAAGAAACTATTTCTTTTTTGAAACTATTCCTCTGTAAGAAGCAATATTGTTTAAGCAATAATTTAAGGTAATTTCTTTTTGAGCCTTTTTAATTCCTTTTATAGTTGGTTTATTTTAAGCAATTGTTTACTTAATGTCAGAGATAGATATATTAACTAATATTATAAAAAAAAAATGTTTTGTTTATTTAATCTAGAATAAAAATATTAAATAATATTATTAAAAAATAAAATTTTCTTTATTAAATTTTGAAGTCTAATGAAAGATATAATTAGATGAAAGAAGATTATAAAATATTACAATGGATTACACAATAGACATTTTGGTGAAATACTAAAAGTTAATGTGTGTGTATGTGTATATATACATAAGTTTGGATGCTTCTTGGAATAGTTTAATTTCTCGTACGTGACTTCCATCCTCAACCCCTTTCCATGAGATTTGGACTTGAAACTTAGTAAAATAATTAATAACCTACTTAAAATCATTGAAATTAAAACATTTTTAGATTACCATCCTTAAAACTCGCATTTAATTATATATAAATATGATTTCCATAGATTTATAATTGTAATAGTTCTTAAACACATAAAGTAATTTGAATTACATCATTTTTACACACAACCCATTTTCTAAGAGAATGGATATGAACTTTAGAGTCAAATCATTTCCATCTTCACCATGATAATTTGCACGCATGTTGATTTAAATAATTTAATCTTATTTTACTATTTTTTTAACATTAATGTTATGGTTTTTTAAATTATAAAATAAATATTAAAAAGTATTTTTTTTTAGAAAAGTTGAGAATGAAAATTACTTGTAGGGTATAAAAATGGTTTTATGGGGACATATGAATTTGAGCTCTCTAAACACAATTTTGATGACAATATTCTAACATATAAATCCCTTTTCCAACCAACTTTGAAGTTGGCTCCAACATAAATTTAGTTAATTAACTCACAGAAGCAAAATATATATATATATATATATATATATATATATATATATATGTAAAATAAATAAATAAAATAGACTTATTTTCAAAATAACTTATTTCTGTGCTAGAAGAATATTATGTAAGCAATAATTTGTGGATTTTTTTCCCTTCATATATTTGTTAAGACTTTTGCAAATCATTTTGTAGTTTGTTTATTTTAAGCAAGTTAAATTATGATATATTAAATAATATTATAAAAATAATTTGTTTATTTAATTTAGGATAGATATATTAAATAATATTATATAATTATTTATTTATTTTTAATGTGACACTCTAACAAAAGATCTAATTTGATGAAGGAAGATTATAAAATGTTGTAATAGATTAGATTAAAGACATTTTGGTAGAATTTTAAAGAGTTAATGTGTATTTTGATTTATATATTTATATATGTTGGAAAATAGAAGAAGGAAATGATATGTTGGTAAAAGTTTGATTGATATATTTTTTCAACATGTGAGATAATGGGTTATATTGTTCTTAAATTAAGATCATCAAAAACTTATGCATACAAAACAATACATCATTTGATTTCTTAATAGATAAGAAATGCTTGACACTTAAGCTTAGAGGGAGCATCTTCCCAATTCTTACATAAGAAACTAGCATAAGTTGTGGGATACCATATTTTATGAGTTTGGGCCTTATTATTCATCCTCAAGGTTAAAAACAAAAATGTTATGTTATTTTTATTTTTTGAGCTAACTTCTCCTAACCACAACGAGGCTTGCATAATCAAATTTAGCATTGTGGGAGAACCACTAGAACCATCCAATTTTTAGTTACATCCACCTTAGACGTCGCAAGTGGGGGTATTTACCCTGTAAGGTTGATTAGGACCAGCATTGCCCCTGGACACAAGCATAAGAACGAGCATGTCATTAGTAGGAGTTGAACCCTTTTTAACTCTATATTAGCTACCCACTTTCACCAAATCGAAAATCCACCATAAATGTCATGTTGATTTAAAATTTTAGTTTTGTTAAGGTGGTCATGGTTTAGTGTTGAGTATGATGTTATGCCAAGGTATTTACCAAATTTTAATTGCTTTGATACATAAATAAGTATCTTTGGCCCAATGAAAATCTTAGGTGACTTCGATGGAATGATATCATTTGTCAAAACAACTTAGCACAATAAAAGTCTTTGTGTTAATGGTTTGTGCCTTGAAATTTGTTTCACCTACGTAAGCAAGTCATTATGGTGCCCAACATCTTCAGCCACTTATGATGTAATTAATTTTGTACTTTTTTGGTGATGTTGTAATAATTTTTAAGTTGTGTATAAACATTATTCTTGTTTTCAAGTTGAAAGATCTCATTACATTAAGAGAATTGAGGTGCTCTTACAACCCAGGAGGGTAAAGATCTTATTGTAGTAAAGATCCAAAAGAGACTTGGGCACTAAGTTACTTGGATCATATTTGTTATATATTTGCATGTTACCGGTTTGTTGATCTTTTCTTTACTTCCCTTCATAAAATAACACATTGATACAATCTAATTATTCCTATATTTAGAGTGACCCAATGGGTCTTCTACATATGATCGACTATAATTTTTTTGCAATAGCCAAATAATGATGCATAGTATCGATTAACCACAAAACTTCAAATAGATCTAAAGGAAAGTTGTGAGAATTATGTTCATGCATAAATTATTAGGGTAGTTTAGGTAAACATGTGATGGTCATAGAGTCAATTCACAGTTGGTAGTTGTAGAGCTCCTCGTTTCAATAACTCATATTTTTTCCCATGGTATTATAATGTAATGTAGCTTTTTTAAAGGCGTGAAGAATCCATTATTAATTGTATTTGGACCAAGAATAGTAGATCTATAATTTGAAGCTAGTTTTCCCTGAAGGGTTTCTAGGGATAAATATGGTGTCCACATGTTGTTAATGTTTATGTGTTATTATCGATTTTTCTTGCATTGTCTTTTTATTAAAAATCAGTATTAGATCCATGGTGAAAAATAATCATGATAACAAATATGTGTGAAGCAAATTGGTTGTCGCCTACTAGTGCATGATAAGAGAGATTTATGGTAGAATTCACCCGACGATTGGGGTGAAGAGGATGCAAAGACCATGTAGGAAATCTCATTAGAGTGATTGAAGAGAGTCATAAACTATTTAATTTCATGTGGGTTAGAAAAGGAAGTGTACACAAGTATACCTGTTTGCATTGTTAGTGTGGTAGTGAATTGAGTGAGTATGGAAGAGAGACATAGTGAGAGAGGTTGCATAGTTGCATGCACAAGAGAATGTAGATGTAGTCAATGGTGTTGGGGACTGATGAAAGAGCCAACATGTGATGGAGATTTTTAGTGGTTTATAACCACCCTAAAGGTTTTTTGTTTTTGTCCAAGTTTTAGAGCCTAGTCGTAGGTAGGTTGCATTCCCCAAGGTTATTGTAAAACCTATTAGTCATGCATACATGTTGGAGTGTGGTGGCACATGGATTCATGTATAATCAAGCAATGGAATGGACCACTTGAATAGCTACAAGGGTGGTAGGCATACTCGTATGCTAGCTTGAGGGGGGGAATGTGAGAATGTGAGATGGTTGATGAACCGTGTATGAGAAAAAATGTCCTAGAAAATTGGGGGATATGGTGGATGGTTACTCATGTATTCTGATGGATCGTAATTTTTTTATATGGACTTCAACATAACTATTGAGACCAATTTAATCTCCCCAAGTCAATTTCAACTAGGGGGTTGTTAGCGTAGTTTGGGAAAACTTGGCTTCTTCATAGAGTTAACTCATTGTCGATGATTTGTTGAGCTCCAGGTTTCAATAACCCATGGTATTATAATGTAATGTAGCCTATTTAAAGGCATGATGATGCTAATTTCCTTGGGGCCATGAATAATAGATCTATTATTTAGAGTTTCTTTTGACACAAGGGTTTCCATGATAAATATTGTGTCCACATGTTGTTAATGTTCTATTAACATAATTTCCACACCTAGGTTAGCATAATTAATGATATCGGCCCACATGTTAATTATGATGCCTTGAAGTTTCATACATGTTTGTGATGTTGTTAAAGTAAAATAGTTCACCAACATCTCACTTATAATATTCTTAACCACCATAGTGTTAAAGGAAAAAGAAAACAATTAAAAAGGGGGCTAGATAATCCATTTTACTCCAAATTTCTTAAGTAGTGAATGTTTGCACTTGAACTTTTTATCCCTCTCCAAGCCTAATAAATTTAGCGTTAATACATGAATAAGCTAACATTTATATACTCTATAGAAGTGTTTTTTTTCATGAAAAAATTCTATATTGATATTTCAAGGGTGAAATCAAAATATACATCAAATTGCATTTTCAATTTTAAGAACTAACATCTTGAAAATTGACCTTCAAATTGAATTTTTATCTACATACTCCACTAACCTTATTCAAATAAATAACCATATTAATTTTTTTGTGTCACGGTACCTTATTAGTACTATTAAGATGAGTTTGTTACAATGAAAGGCTACAACAAAATTGCAGGCAAAAATCTCAACTATATAACACATAAAATGAAGACTGTGGAATATCCGAATTCTAAACCTCAAAAACACTTTACCTATAATTAAATCAACTATTGAAATTTAGTTAGAATATAATTAATTTCAATAAAGAAACTTTATATTTTAACACTTTACATATAATTAAACTAATTATTGAAATTTAATTACAATATAATTAAATTTCAATAAATTGACTTTATATTAAACAATCTTACTTCGAAAAAAGTGACTTTATATTAAACAATATTAGGACTCATTTCAATAATAACCTTAAAACAAACCAATAACATAAAATAAAATAAATCTAAAACCCATAGGCATTATAGTAATAATTTAACACTTTGCCCATAATTAAATAAACTATTGTAATTTAATTAGAATATAATTAAAATGAAAATTAAAGAAACTAATCTTATTACAAAAAAGCATAAAGGTAGGAATATAAATAACATCATGAATTATTATAACCAATATAGATATATTAATAAAAATATGTTAACAATTAGACTAGTAAATCATTATTATAACAAATAAAATAATAGAGAAATTTATAAAATATTTTATGATGAAGATAATAATAAATAATTAAAATAAAATAAACAATATTGAACTGGTCGGCTTTACTTTACAACTCCTTGATCATATTTATAACTCACGTTTCTCTTCTTTGTAAATCAGTCCTGATGATGAGTCTTGTTCTAGACTCGAAACGTAGACAACATAAAATGAAGACTGTGGAATATTCGAATTCTGAACCTCAAAAACCACACCATAGAAATTTGCAAACCATTATATAACACATGTCAATGTTACCTTGTTCAATTGGGTCTAGCTTGAATTCATATGGGATGGAGTGTTATCTCGTCCACGCAAGCTCTATTGTTCCTAATGAAATCTTGAGCTTGTAATGAATATATTGTTTTAGTGGCTTTAAGCCTTGTCATTTATATGGCTTTATTCCTTAAAGAATCTAGGGTTTTCATCGGGTACCATCCTTGAAATGAGGGGAACTACTTGGGATTTTCACCATAATATGTTACGTGAAAAAGATCAATGTTACCTTAGAAATATAGATAAATAAATCATGGGATTTCATTATCCATGGCCTTTATAGAATTTATGATAGGACATGAGTTGTTTTCATCTCTATTGTCTTAAATGAGAACATTCTTAAGGGTTGACAGTTTCTAAGGTTGTCTTTGTAATAATGCCATTAAATGAGGTTTGCTAGATTGTGGTTGCATCGAGAAAAGTGAGGTGTGCACGATAACCTTGTAGGAGCAAGATGTGTAATGTAACATAACACTAATAAAATAAAACGAAAGAAAATTTGAGGTTTGCAATATAAAAGTGAAAAGAAAAAGATAACCATAATTAAAATATATACAAAAATCAGTAACCATGATAATAAAAAAATAACATAGATGCATTTTAATCTTGAACTTTTAAGCACATAGTACTTTAATACTCTTATATACACACAGGAGGCATATGGAGTGTAACTTTGTATTTTATTACTTCCTCCTTGTGAATAGCTTGTTAGGGTTTTCTTCTTTTATTATTAATTTATTTTAATGAGCGTGTTACTAAATTGTATTAAAGGCATGGTCAATTTTAACCTCTTCTAGTTTCATAACCTTTACTCTCTCTATAATTGTGTGTGTGTGTGTGTCTGTTATGTGGATTTCTCAAACTAACAAGGATCTGCTCCCTCCTCTAGCAAGCTTGCAAGACCTCTCAAAGGGGGATCAAAGGAATATTCTCCCTCCTTATTTAGTTTTACGTATCCTTAGGGGATACTCTCCCTCAATAGTCAACCTTCCATGACCTAAAGAGATCCTTCACCTTAATATTTATGCTTTTGCAACATAACACCTACCAACCACCCAACTGAGGGACATCACCACTCAACTCTGACTTGGTTGCCACATCTATATGATAAATCAGATGTTGTAGCAATTGATCAAGGTAACCTATGGGTCGTCTAGATAAGTAAGTATGTTGTCCTTTAACTGATATATTGACCATAAACTACATATTTGGATCTATAGTCCATCGACTACCTCATTGACTATATAAACGATTTTGCTTTTTGTTAACTATATAACTAAAAGTATTGTACAATAATGAGGGCCACCGTGTTTTAATTATTTTTAACATCATTTTAATTATCTTATAACATATTTGGGTCACTTTACACAACTTATTTCAATAACCTATTACTTATGGACCTTAATAACTATATTCACACACGTCTATTGAATTTACATGATATCCAATAGTAATTATGGCTAGAATAGTAATATAATCATGCATAAACACATAAATGCGTAAAACAACATTTACATGTTAGAGTATCACAACATTCAATACATATAAAATATAAATTGCATAGTTATATTTTACAATACACCAACTTGCTACAAACCTCAAATGTTCCATCGAGCCATAAACCTCACTGGTATAATACTCTCATCAATGGGTCACCTGATGTGGCTATGACTTCACCATGGAAAAGGCTCACCTAGAGCCAACTATAATCATACACAAAACACCAAACAAGTATTAGGCCAAGTACCAACTCTAGTAGCCTCCCTAACTACATTCTCACATTCCCTAGCCTACACAACCAAAGGAAGTGCACCCCTTCTTTGTTGCTACAATTAATTGGGCTATGCCACTATTCTTGGGCTTCCAACACATGCCTGTAAGGAATCATTAAAGAACTATAGTTTCGAGAGTTCCAGCTTCCCTCAAGAGTCTTCCAGGCACCGCTCAAGCCTCACATTAAGTAGTTTGATCCAACCAAGACAAGCAAGGAGAATTGGAGATAGGTTTCTTCCAAGGAATTTAACACAATTTTACCAACTTTATAGGTTCAGTGGCTATCCAAGTTCACTTTCCCTCAAGTCTATAAGATGAAATAGTAATGGATTAGCAAGGTGAAAATGACTAATGATGGTCAAATGGTCTTGGAATGAATGATAAAATGATGGGAAGACAACTTTTGTATGCAAGTGATATTTTTTCCAAGTGCCACATGAGGAACACACCCTCACCACTTGGGGACTCGCGTAGACCACTTCCCCCTCACTTTTTGGATTTAGGCTTATGCCATGACATCATAACTTTGGGTTATATTCATAAAGTGAATTTATATATATTATGTTATTTTCATGGCTTAGGAACCATGTCATGGTTCCACCCCCTATCCTTTCCCTCTTTTGGAGTCCTATCCCCCCATACTCTTTTCATCTAATGGTTTTCAGTGATGGCATATTTTATTAACATTGGTGTAACTACATATTATAACATTAGGCTTGCTGACCTTTTAACACATAATCTCTTTAACTTTAATGATACAAGAATTCTAGCCTCAAAACATATAGACATAGGCATGTAGGGCCTAAAAAAATATGTAGATATGGACATGCGGGCTCAACGCAAATTTACTCACCAACCTAATAGAAATATGTATAAATATAACATATGGGTCATTCTAGGGATGCACTCTTTGTAGTGTCCATCATATACACATGAACAATCAAAATCGGTGTGGGCATGCCTCTCAAATAACCTCCTTTTGCTCCCACATATCATATTTAGGGTTGTAATAGCTCCATTGGAGCTTTAATATCCATATGGATTTATTCAAAAGTTTCTTGAATTTATGGTAGAAGATGTACACCAACTCTACCTAAAAGTCACCTTCGAGATCCACATGAATAATATTCCTATCAAGTACATGGTCAACATTAGGTACATAATTTTTAAGTAAAGAAACATGAAAAATGTCATGAATATGCATGAATGCAGAAAATGCGCATTGATATGAAACAAAGCCAACCCTTTCTAAGATCTAAAATGGCCAAAATAATCCATTTGCCAAATTTGAACAACTTCCCATTTGTAATGAACTCTTCCTAGCTTTTACTTTTAGGAAGACATGTTCTCCTAGTCTGAACCTGATTAACTAACCCTTGTTTGCATAATTTTTCTTCCTATCTTGTGTGGCCTTCAAGTTCTACTTATTTTTTAGCACTTGTTCTTCCATTTCCTTGAATAATTTTGGTTCAACGATGGTTCTATCAACAAGGTTATCCCAAGTCACAGGTGTGTTGCATTTCATTTCTAACCATGTAAGGCATCAAATGGACTCATCATCAAGGATGCTTGATATCCATTGTTATATGAAAACTCTACCAAGTGCAAATATTCTTCATATTTTGATGGTTTGTACATCACATATATCTTAATCATATCCTTAATCACCTGATTGACCCTCTCATTTTGTCCATCTAATTCAGGGTGAAATTTCATGTTTAAGTTTCCCAAATCCTTTGAAAAAACCCTCCCAAAAATTCAAAGTGAACTTGGGATCCCTATCTCAAATAGTTGTGTTAGGTACTCCATGTAGTTTGGTAATTTCCCTTGAATATCCTCCCAAAGATATGGTTTTTAGTGAGCAAGTATTCTATCATGTCACATTCTCTACATTTCCTTCATGCATCAAAACACTTCCTCGCTATATTTATTGCCATGTGTTTCATTCATGCATGTAAGAGGACATTTTTAATTAGGGATCATCTCATAGTTGACTATTCATCTTATACTTAATGATGGGATTTTGAATGTTTAACCTCTCATGGTAAGGTGTAGGTTGTGGAGAAATAAGTTGTTGGACGACATTATCTCCCCTATCATTTTCTTCCTCTTCTACTTGGTTGGGTGTGGAAGGATCCTGTAATAATTGCATTTATCTTAAGTTGATCTCGTGGACATCACTGGAGTGGGTTTGATAAGCAACATCATTGTTGTAGACTCATTGGGCCTACTTATTATTGGGATTTGGGGTTGGTTGAACAAGGAGCTGAGGCTATTTTAGAGGAGCATTATTTTGAGGGATGTTATCCCTTATGGAGGATTAGTCCATTATGGGTTTTGATTATGAAATGGTCAATAAGGAGGAATAAACTGACTTGGGTACTACTAGTGATTGGGCATAGCCCAAGAGGGTGGATTAGGTTTATAACCAATAAAATATTATGGAGAGTTGTGATTCCTACCTTGTTGGAATGGCCTTGGTGTTGTTGGTATTTTTTTTATTGATGAATCACATTGATTCCACACTTCCTTCTGCTTCTTGTACATATCTATGAGTCTTCACAACCAGGGCCACTTCTTAGTTGGTGAGTTTCTTCAATGTCAATCCTCTTTTATGACACAATCTTTGCTATGGTTTATTACCTTATTCGGCCTTATGAAAACCATTTTAAGTTCTATTTGATGGAATTTGGTCATATTTGGCCTAATAAATGTATTCCCTAAGGTATTTTGTTGGACGTTTTAAATTTTCATAAATTTGTGAAATAATTGCATTATAACATGAATTTAGAGGATGTAATATATATCATAAGTGATCATTCATTTCATATCTGTAGGAAACCTGGGTGAATTCCGAGACATGGGTTTTGTATATCGACATCTCAAGATGGATGAATACCTATCCAATCGTCGAAAATCGATCCTGAGATGCCTGGTCAACGCGCCTAGTTCAATAGAAAAGTAACAAGGGAGTTTGGGAATTTCACTCATATATGATTTTTTATGATTTTCTCCACAATCTAAGCACTAAACAAAGTCGATTTAATCTAATTACATCCCCAAGATAGGCCACAATCACCATAAAAGAGGACCTTTGGGTATTTAGTTGTATTTTATCTTATAAAAACAAACATATGGTGCTTTCAAAACAAGTTTATAATTTGAGTGCTTTGAAGAAATGTTTTGCAGCTCAAACTTTAGTCTTTTAATGAAGCTTGGTTCAAGCCTATTTCACCTAAAATATGTTGCTTCTTTTATTTCCAACAACTGGTAGATAGTTAGTGTGCTTATTGAGGTATGGAGCCCCCCCTCAACCAAAGCTTGTGCACTAGATTTTATGCATTGTTCATTCATTTTGTACATGTGGGTATTACATGTTCATATCTGTTCTTTTTTATGTTTGTACTCTTTATCTTTTAGTTTTTGTGTATCTCTACTTACTTTTCTCATACTAGTTGTTTCATGATACCATGCTTGTAGTTTATGTGTGAGCTCACTACCATATTCAATAACATATTGTTGTCCATACCTTGTTCCATATTGTTGTTTATATTTCATGATTTCAAGTGTTGTTCATAAGTTTTACTTGTTATAGAGTAGTTGTTTCTTATGAGGATAAGCTAGTTGACAAGCCGAGCAAAGCATTGAGAGTGCCATCCACCACATTTATTGGCGGAGAAGGCCCCAACTCTTTCACATCTTTTCACTTAGCATTATATTAATAAGCATCATAGTTCCTTGCTTTCTTTGAATCATTATTCATTTCTTGCTTTCCTAGAATAAATCAATGACTCAGGAATACACCAATTAAGAAGATAAGTAGAAGACTACTTGAGTGACCATCCATTTTCTCTCTCACAAATGGAGAAGGCCATAGTGCATTCTTACCTTTTCAAATGGTGTTGAGTTAAAGTTTATTATATTGAATACATGACTACTGGAGTGTACACTTTCTCTCATTAGCAAAAGAGGCGCTAGTTAATTAACAATCCATTAAACCAAAACCTGTTAATCTTTGTTTCCAATTTTAGTCATTTACAATAATTGGAGTGTGAGAGTTTTACATTCTTGAACATGATTGCATAGAAGACTATGACCTGTGTGAGAGGCCTTAGCGCATGCCTAGTCCAAAGTGTTCACGATTCAATTGAGTTTACTTTACATTTCATGTAATATCCCAAACTAGTAAATACAGTGAATACCAAAAACATGTACTAAGCTACAATAAGAAAAGACAACCATGCAAGCACAATTTTTACAAGCACAAATAGATTAAAAAACCATATAATAGTAGCAACAAATATGAGCCATTTTATTAAAATTTCTCTAGAGTGGAGTACAATAAAGTATAATGATAGAACCTAGGCTTGCTAATGCAAGCATGAAATACCTAGGTGAAGATCCAAGCAAAAATCCAATTGAAATGGCTCAATATGTCCTAATAGTCTGCCCATAAATTTCTATTGTTGTTTCCAGAGCTTAACTGTGATTTATGCCATCAAATTTGCTCCAAAAATTCTGAAAAATTAGAGAGAGGCTCCTCACACCCCAACTAACAAAATCAAGAAATATTTTGAGCTATTTCCAGCTCACCCGAAATGCTCAAATAGTGTGAAAATCTGAGCTAAACAAACAACTCACCCTGTTATAAGAATGAGGATTTCAGAATCGAATATCACCCAAAAAATTCTGAAATTTTAACCGCAAACTCCTCTTACAAAACCCATAAAAATCTAGAAGATCCTTGGGTTGAATCCACCAGTCACGGAGACCCAGAAATCCACGTGTAGCCCTTCACAATCTACCAGTGAACTAGATATATCAAAATTCTCTAAGAATGCACACTTTCCCTAAAGGGAAACTCCTCCAAATCCCTCCAATTTTTTTTCTTAAACTTCTGACTAAAATCAGCTCCAATGCTTGACAAAACACTACCGCTCAACCCTCGCAAAACCCACAATAGTTGATCCTCCAATGAGCAACTCGAACTGCCTCCGTGCCGAAGGATTGACAAAATGAGTGAATACTTGCAATAAAGCTCCGTGGAAATCCTGAATTGGACTCCCCAAATTACCATACTAGGGAGACACTCGAAGTTCTTTGGAATGAGGGTGGAAATTCCCCTTGGAAATTCCTTGTGCTAAAAAACACTTGTTTACTTGGTTAAGAAGCTCAAGCAAACTCTCCAATTCTAAATTGAAATGCCAAAATAGAATAATCAAAATGAGACTCTAGCCTTCTTTTTATTTTTGCTTTCCCTTCCTCATACCATGGGTCAATTTCTCTCACACTATGCTTTGATACCATGGTTTGGTTTGATTTTCCTTTTTGGTAACCTCCACAACTTATGTGCACTTTAATTTTTCTTCTTTTCCTAAATCCCAACCATTCCCTTTTCTCTAAAATTTATTTAATACCTCCTCAACTTATTTCTCCTAATTTTATTTATCTAAAAATATTTATTATTCGCCAAAATTGAAAAATTGAAAATTTCCCTTAGAAAAATGATTAATTGGGGACATTACAGTCCTCCCCGCCAAAATTTGCTTGTCCTCAATCAATGCCTGACCAAGTCCCTCTTTGACTGCTGATCACCACTTTAACCACCAATAATACCAGAGTCCCAAATTTACCACTGAGTCATCCCTAATCTGAGAACTATCCCGACATGAAGGAACCCCTCGATACCAGGATCCCAAGCCATCATAATCAATGTGAAGCACACCTTGCTTCACTCGCTATCCAACCAGATATAGGTACCAGAAGCCCTCTACATACTATTAATAAGTAGAGCATCATGATAACATATGACTCTGTCCAACTCCCCATGAAGCTGCATTACCGAGTAGTCCACCGCATGCACTCCAAGATTAAACTCCTGAAGACACAACACAATCCTTATGGAGATGAAGTCTCTCTTGCATGAACTTCCCCTACTATCCTCCTGTTGACCAATCTTCCATGCTGGTGAAGTCTCTAACACCAATAGAAAACCATTAAACCCTAATGGAACATCTACATGATTTCCCCATGTAAGAACCAGATCACCGTAAGGGTAGTTGAACCCCGAAATCCTGTGATGCCTGAATCCCATGCCAGTCTCAAAAGGTTGCCACCATGTTGACGCTGCACCACTCTAACTAGGGCATACTGCCCATTGTGTGCAGACTGTATCCTCCTCTCCTAGAATCTAATGGTGAAAAATAGGTGAAGGCCAAGCTCATCTTGCCCTGACATCTCCATGAAATCAATGTCTAGTCATCTACTGCCAATCTCGGTCCATAGAAGTAACAAGGAAAACTGACCTTGCCATCTGACAAAGGCCTCGGTGCTCCCTGTTATGTCAAATCAAGAGTGAACTGAGTCACTCTCTGCCATGA
Source organism: Pinus tabuliformis (assembly GCA_031772625.1). Taxonomy (NCBI): domain Eukaryota; kingdom Viridiplantae; phylum Streptophyta; class Pinopsida; order Pinales; family Pinaceae; genus Pinus; species Pinus tabuliformis. The sequence goes on from CM062811.1 coordinate 1,098,192,281, forward strand.
TCCTTCTCGTCACAAAATAGAGTGACCAATCATCCAACTGAATACCTGGATCCCATATCCATATCGCTGCGACAAAGTCATGACAACTACTGGAACTAACTCGTACCACGTCTCGAGTCCCTACATGCAATCAATATATGTACTCCATACATCTTGAATCTGTCTGGTATGTGCAAGATTTCCTCGTGCTTTCCATACCACACTGTGAGATATGTTATCTTGTCTCCTATAGGTGCTACCCAAAACTGCCTAGAGTCTAAACATCCACCTGCAAGATGGCTCCACCAACCACTGTATGTTCTCCCGAGACATCTCAAAATGTCTCACCAAATAGGTGTCATGCATCCCCCTAAATGTGGGCTCAAGGGTGGAGCAGGATCTACCCCTGTAGTAGATCAGACCATCCCCAAGCCTGCACCTACGAACTCGCACCCTGACCATATGCCACGGATAGAAAGCCTCGCTCTTGATGCAATGTGTCCTGTCCAACTATCTCATATGAACCTCTTGGGTCCTGTTTCTCATGATGAGAGCATCAAGAGACAATAGCCAAGTCCCATATGTCAATGTGCAATGTTGGAGAGTGATAAATGGAAGCTCATGGTCAACCCTATAATTAACTCGCTCTCCAAATCTGGGTGTGCCAAACCTAATGGTGTGCTTGATGTCCCCATTAGGAGATCTCTCCAGTGGCAACACTCCAACAACCTTTTGTGCATCATCATGCTCTGGTATACACAAATACACACCCCTGCACTCCTCTACATAACACTGAATTCTGAGGCACAACTCCGTGCACCACTGGATGTTGATCCTCACTGCCGTAACACCTTGTACCATATGGAATCCCATATGTGTCAATGCATCTGCCACTCCACTAGCAAAATCGATGTGGTGTAAGTCACTCCTCCCATTCCATGGTGCAAATCCACACACCACAACAGACTTCCATGCATCTACGTGCTCACCTATAAACCATTTCTCAATGCTACATGCTCCTACACGCCACTAGATGCCATGATCTAAAGCTGAGATAGTATGTTTTGGCTCGCACCCTACTAGTATCGCCACCTCCATTGTCACATCACCATACCCTCTCATGTATGGGCCTTGCCTCCAAAATCTCCCTAAGAGACACGAGAGGTGAATCCCCCTATGTACTAGTGGTGATGCCAACACTGTGTTGTTCCTTCATGACCATTGTGCCCCACATAACTAGGGATAACCCTCGGCCCCATACAAGGCACTATTTGGCATCCTTCTAATGCCACTGCCTTCGAAAAACTCTTGCCAGAGTATGCTAATCATCTTGTGACTTTATGCACAACCAACATGCGTAAACAACTCACGGAGTCTACCTACTCCCCTATCAATCCAACCCATCACTATTGTTGATGAAGATTCGAAAGTGTGGATGCTTAGTCATTGGATTCGTCACATCGCCAATTCCCTCACCAACCACAACCATGATGCGGTGGGGAATCCCACCTGCATCCCAGCAACTGTCATCCTGCATCTCAACTATATGGTAGGAAGCCCCTCCTAGATCCCAATGCCAACCTGGGTCTCCAGTATCCCCAATGTTTGGAATATCCCACTAATTTTTACTCTTGATTACCATCATCTCCATAAATATAGCCCACTCCACTAGGTATGAACTTAGAATCTCACGCCATCCAACCCCAAGGGCAAGGTCAAATGCATGTGTACCCATATGCACAACAACTCCAACCTGCGAACGTTGCACCTTGCGTAACTCATGTCGCCTCATCTCACAATCTCGATCAACACACGAGATCTGTTTAGGTAACTCTACCTCCCTCTCACCAGTGTGCAGAGATAACTTATTAGTATTGCATGCTCCATCTATATATGTTTGAAGTGGGCTGCTCTGATGCTTCAATGTGTACTCCTCTAGTTGTGTCGCTAGGGAATCCAACCATTCCCCAACATGAGTCATCTTTGTCACTATCTCAACATAAGCTCCTCTCATGCCATCCAACTCATTGTTATGTTGTAGAATGGTTTCTTAGACTATTGTGGCCTTCGTTTTCAATGCTAGAAGGTAGACTTGGAGCTGTCAAAACTGTTGCGGGTGGCTATCATCTGTAAACTCAATCACAACTCTAGATACTTCTGTGTCTCCTAGCACCTCATCAACTAGGGATATGTCTCCTGGCATCTCACCAATGGTGGGTAACTTTGTGCCTCTTAACACCTCATTAACGGGTGTATGCTCAATTGTCTTTATTAATGTGTCAACTGAGGCTACCGAAAGGAAACTCCAACAAGGGTGGCTCCTGTGTCACACTATGTGTATCCACATGCTCCTCACAATCTTGCATGCCCTCAGTCTCCTGCTCAACCTCTTCCTTAGGCTCCCTGTAATTTTACCTTCTCCCTACGCCCCACGATAGGAAGTAAGATCTCCTCTTGGTCCCATCATCTATCTGCTCTCATCCTATCTAATCCTCTTGAGGAGGTCTAGTGCCCTGATTCTGCTGACTTTTCCCACATGGTGTAAGTGGCTTCATTCCCGTGGAATGTGCACCTCTAGTGCCTCTATTATAAGGATGAATATAGTTTGGTTTGATTCCCTTACTGATACACAATTGGGCTAACATCTCTATCATCTCTTCATTGTTTCTAAGGATCTGCTCCATGATTTCCTGTCTACTCCTCCCCTTTTGCGTCATTGTAATATCCACAAACTTCACCAATCACTTGTGCATGTATGCTTGCACCTCTATGATCTTGTTAGCTTCCCCATAGCTGGCCAAGATCATGCTCTGATACCAATGTAATATCCCAAACTAGGAATTACAGTGAATACCAAAAACATTTACGAAGCTACAACAAGAAAATACAACCATGCACACACAATTTTTACAAGCACAAATAGATAAAAAAAAACCATAGAATAGTAGCAACAAATATGAGCCATTTTATTAAAATTTCTCTGGAGTGGAGTATAATAGAGTAGAATGATAGAACTTAGGGTTGCTATGCAATCATGCAATACTCAGGTAAGATCTAAGCAAAACTCCAACTAAGTGGCTCAACATGTCCCAATACACTCCCCAGAAAATTCTATTGTTGTTGCTAGAGGTGAACTGAGATTTATGCCATCAAATTTGCTCCAAAAATTATGAAAAATTAGAGAGAGGTTCCTCACACCCCAACCAACAAAACGCGAAATATTTTGAGCTAATTCCAGTTGACATGAAATGCTCAAATAGTGTGAAAATCTGAGCTAAACCAACAATTCACCCTGCTATGAGAATGAGGATTTCAGACCTAAATATCACCCAGAAAATTCTGAAATTTTAACCACAATCTCCTCTAACAATACCCAGAAAAACTCGGAAAATCATTGGGTTGAATCCACCAGTCATGGAAACCCCAAAATCCGTGTGTAGCCCTTTACGATCTATTGGTGAGCTACAAATATCAAACTTCTCTAAGAAGACACACTTTCGGTAAATGGAAACTCCTCCAAATCCCTCCAAAATTTCTTCCTCAAACTTCTTACCAAAATAAGCTCCAATGCTCGACAAAACACTATTGCTCAACCCCTGCAAAATTGTAACACCCCCTCCCAGGTCTACCCAAATTAACCATGCCAACTTGGGTAAACATGAGAAGAGAGGCTACTATGATCCAATTCGACCTCCTATGTCACCTTAACGAAGTGGAATCGACAAAACATCACATACAATTATCCAACATCATCAACAGACCCCTCATGAGACAAGTTAGCCACTCAGATAACCTGTCCCCGGGTCCCACTACTATTCTACAACTCTTAAGCCTTAGTCGATCTCATGCTATGGGCAAGGGAGCGACCAACAAGCTAAAGTTGCTCTCACAGGCCTTCCTTCCAGTAACTGTGGTCCAGAATTGCCAGTTTTCTGCCAGCGACCTTGAGATTTGGGCCACTTTTCTAGCCCAAAATCCTGGCCTCTGCCCAGAACTTGTTGTAACTTTCAGAAATCATTAAAAACATGATAATCATGCTAATCAATCAAAATTCACACTTAGGACTAGGCCTGGGCATCCCCAACCGGGACTGACATTCTGTCAAACACTTGGCATCAATGCAACCTACAGGTCTAGGTTACATGACAAAGCATAAATGACTAAAACAACTTGTGGAACATAACCAAAAGGATCACCTCCTTCTCCATTGAACTACCACATCATCAATTAGGTCTTGCATCCATCCATTTAACAATTACAAGTAAATATATGAAATAACCATGACATGAACCAGTCATTCAACCATGCTTATAACCAACATAAAACCATATAAATATCAGAGATATGACAACCATTAAATCCAAATATAAATCATTGCAAAGTGAGAGAACTTAACTTTTATTAATCGTAGGCAAATCCGACTAGGTTCGAGACTTCCATGTACCACCCAACCATAGACATGGTTGAACCAAATCTCTCTTTCAACCAGTCATACTCGTGCCATATTCCAAGCATGAATGTGGGATCTCATAGAACAACCAATCCAAGAACAACCAATGGAATCCAGAGCTTAAACCACCTCCACACTCATCCAACCATGATCACACCAAAACCAATGCTCTGATCACAACCGAATAGAACTTGGAATGCCATCCAGAATCCATCACTATCCTTGAGGAATTTTCCATCTCCTTGTCTCTCAGGATTTACCGCAATCCAAACCCATATCCTTAGGCCTTAAACCGAGATTTCTCCCTCAGGCTTTACCATGTATCCCACCAAAACCGGTCAAGGGATTCCTAGGCATTTGGGAATGAACCTTGAGACCACCTCTGCCCCAGATTCCAAAATCCATCCGACAATTCCAAAGTTCCAAAACCGAAATAAACATGCCAACATACCATGGCATCTGAAAAAAGGATAGGTAAGGCTGAAAACCACTGTCATAACCCAACAAGACCATGCCACCAACAACAAGAGAACCATACACCAACATGCAAAGCCATGCATGTCCAAACCATCTAGGAAATCACACATACAAAAGGTTACCTGCAAGTATTCCTACTAAAGCTGCTTGATCTTGCTTTCCTTTCCTTGTTCCTTGCTTGCTTTTCCTCTCCTTTCCTTGCCTTCCCTTTCCTTTGCTCCAAACTATAGTGCTCCAAGAAAACTCTAAGTGACCAAGAGAGTGAGAAAGCTTCAAACTTGAACTTGAAAAAATCTTACACTGTCAAGACTAACTCTGAGCAACCTGCTAACTGATCCTCATAAGCATTTTTATTAATGGGGCCTCTAATTTCTTCATTTTCCATTATTTTCCTTCAATTTCCTCCTCACATGCAACCTGTGATATTTTACCTTCCTTTTCTCTAATTTCCTTTATTTTCATAAATAAATGTGCCAAAAATGACTTTTTTCCTTTTAATGCCTTTGCCTTAGCCTTTGCCAAATTTCCTTAGCCAAAAACACACATCCAATGATGCCCTCAGGATATCTTTGCCCAACATTTAGCTTGGAATACGTGTCCCTTACCCGTGGTCTTAGTTTTCCTTTATTAACTTTTATTACATGATCTTTTCACCGGGGTTGTTACAAAAATAGTTGGAAATCCAACCCACATTAGTCGATCCACCAATGAGCAACTTGAACTGCCTCTGTGCCTAAGGATTAAAAACTAAGTGAATACCTGAAATAAAGCTCTGTGGAAATCCTGAATTGGACTCCCCAAATTACCTTACTAGGGACACACTCGAAGTTCTCCGAAATGAGGGTGGAAATTCTTCTTGGAAATTCCTTGTGCTAAACAACACTCGTTGACTTGGCTAAGCAGCTCAAGCAAACTCTCCAATTCTGAAATGAAATGCTAAAATAGAATAATCAAAATGAGACTCTAGCCTTATTTTTATTGTTGCTTTCTCTTCCTCATACCAAGGGTTGATTTCTCTCATACTACGCTTTGATACAATGGTTTGGTTTGATTTCCCTTTTTGGTAACTCCCACAACTTATGTGCACTTTGATTTTTCTTCTTTTCCTAAATCCCAACCATTGCCTTTTCTCCAAATTTATTTAATACATGCACAACTTATTTCTCCTAATTTTATTTATCTTAAAATATTTATTATTCATGAAAATTGCAAAATTGAGAACTTCCCTTAGCAAAATTATGAATTGGGGACATTACGTTTCAAGCAGTGTCTTTAGTTCAGAAGTTTTGTTTCATGCTTCCTTGATTTAACGTTAACTTTTGATTAGAATTATGATTTTTGATTTAAATTAATTTTAGCACTTAATCCTAGAAAGTGACAACCAATCTAACTTAGCTCTTTACAAATTGTATTGTGCTTCTAAGTTTATGGACATCTAGATTGATACAAATATTATGTCCTACTTTATTTACTTAAGTTGGTCTAACATTCACAATCAACATATATTTCTATAGTATTAAGTAGCATTCATTGAGATGGTGCCTTCTTGTGTATTTAGGAAAAAATATGGCTAATGACATGTGTGTTTCCTCTTGATTTTTCTTTGCCTATAAAGTATCCATCTACAAAGCTAATGACTGCACAATTTCTATTTTCATATCTTAACGTTCATGCTATCTCATTTTTTGTGATTGCGGAGGAAGTAGAAGAATAATCTACCATATTCTTACCATTTATGCCTTTTTTCTTGATTTAGAGTAATTTTTAAAAATTTGCTTGATGGTTCTATAGTTCTCCTAGTAGATGTCCCCATTTGACAAGAGGTTTAGTGTCTCCTTGAAATCTTCCCCCATCCCTCTTCATAAAAAAAGTTTGAGTAAATCTTCATCCAAAATACAATTATGTGATCTCTTGTAGCTACACTGAAATCTTTCCTCATAGTCTTCTAGAGATTCATTTTCTCCTTGGATCAATCTATATATTTTGTCTCTCATATCTCTAGATCTACAATAATCCTTGTATTTATCACCAAAGATTTATTTCATATGATCCCAACTAGAGATGTTGTTTCCTCCCACACTCATGAACCATCTCAAAGCTGAATCTTTCAATGTGGAAGGGAAGATTTTGAGCTTTTGTCGATCAATTGCGTAGTCATAATTCCTATAGAAACAACAAAGTCAACTAAGAAGGTGTTAGAGCCTTCAATAGGTAATCCATAGAAGTGGGGTACCACGCAAGGATTGATATGCGTCATTTTGTTTCCCCATTAACTTCCATTATAGGAATTCAAAAACCTCTTATTGTTCTCCATCTTTAGCCATGGTATAGTGAGATGGAGCTCCTCTTCTTCATAGAAGTTCTCAACTTCCATAACTTTTCTCTCCCAAAAGTTTGCAAGGTATTAATATGTTTCTATTGGAGAGGAGGTATCACAATCAACAACAAACTTGTTGTTTTTGATTGCTAGTTTTTGGTTCATATGTCGGTTTTTTGGTGAAAACTTCCTTGACTTATCTCTAAGTCGAGGCATGCATACTTTCTAGAGATGTCGTCATGATTTGTCTATGCTAAAACAAGAGTTGGTGTAAATTGCTTGATGATATGTGAAAAATGTAGCCTTTTAACACTTCCTTGACAACATTGTTAAAAATTGATGACTCAAAAAATGTATCAAGAGAGTTACCATCCCTCAATCTCTAGTTTAAATGCCAATGCAAGATCATACAAAATTATAATATGTTGTGCACTCTATGTGAAAGCCACACTCTTATTTCTTCCCTTATGCTACTGTTCATGATTTGGACTATCTATGGTGGTGGTTCAAATGACAGCCCAAGTCTTACTCTACTTCCTCAATAGTGGGGAAGACTACTTAATGAAAATAAATGTTGAAAATACTAGAATTTTACTAAGATACTAATTGTAGAAAATTAAAGAAATGCTTGAAAATGGAATCCACTCTAACTATTACCATTCAACCAAGTCTTTAAAACACAAGGCATTACAAGCGAGGAAATGAAAAGCATTATTGTTTAATTTGCTTACAAAAACGAGGATGCTAAAATAAGTTGAAAATAACAAGAAATTAGAATTTTAAACAAGCCAAAGCCTTAACTACTACTTAATCCCCTTGAGAGCATCATTGCTCATTGTCAAATATTATACTAAGAAGAACACATGCATTATTGATTGAAAACTATGGAAAAGTTACAACTGAACTATTCTATATAAAGTTCTTAAATCCTATAGGAAAGTTGCGTATGAAATTGTAAGATGTTGAGAAAGTGGGCAAAGTGCCCTTCTAACCATGAAAACTCTACAAGTGACATACACTACATATAAGAAAACCATATATGCTATAAATAAAAGTGTTACACCATTAACCTTCCCTTCTATAAGGAATAGATAGCTATTCTATTGGCAAATTCTTGTAAAATAAAGCTGCCTCCGTGCCTAAGGATTAACAAATTGAGTGAATACCTGAAATAAAACTTTGTTGAAATCCTGAATTGGACTCCCCAAATTATCTTAATAGGGAGGCACTCGAAGTTCTCCGAAATAAGGGTGGAAATTCTGCTTGGAAATTCCTTGTGCTAAACAACATTGTTGACTTGGTTAAGTAGCTCAAGCAAGCTCTCCAATTCTGAAATGAAATGCCAAAATAGAATAATCAAAATGAGACTCTAGCCTTCCTTTTATTGTTGTTTTCCCTTCCTCATACCATGGGTTGATTTCTCTCACACTATGCTTTTATACAATGGTTTGGTTTGATTTCCCTTTTTGGTAACGTCCATAACTTATGTGCACTTTAATTTTTCTTCTTTTCCTAAATCCCAACCATTGCCTCTTCTCCAAAATTTACTTAATACATGCACAACTTATTTCTCCTAATTTTATTTATCTTAAAATATTTATTATTTGCAAAAATTGCAAAATTGAGAATTTCCCTTAGCAAAATTATTAATTGGGGACATTATGTTTCAAGTAGTGTAATTAGTTCAGAAGTTTTGTTTCATGCTTCCTTGATTTAACGTTAACTTTTGATTAGAATTCTGATTTTTAATTTTAATTAATTTTAGCACTTAATCCTAGAAAGTGACAACCAATCTAACTTAGCTCTTTACAAATTGTATTGTGCTTCTAAGTTTATGGACATCTAGATTGATACAAATATTATATCCTAGTTTATTTACTTAAGTTGGTATGACATTCACAATCAACATATATTTCCATAGTATTAAGTAGCATTCATTAAGATGGTGCCTTCTTGTGTATTTAGGAAAAAATATGGCTAATGACATGTGTGTTTCCTCTTGATTTTTCTTTGCCTATAAAGTATCCATCTACAAAGCTAATGAATGCACAATTTCTATTTTTATATCTTCTAACATTCATGCTATCTCATTTTTCGTGATTGCGGAGGAAGTAGAAGAATAATCTACCATATTCTTACCATTTATGCCTTTTTTATTGCTTTAGAGTAATTTAATAATTTGCTTCATGGCACTATAGTTCTCCTAGTAGATGTCCCCATTTGACAAGAGGTTTAGTGTCTCCTTGAAATCTTCCCCTATCACTCTTCATAAAACAAGTTTGAGTAATTCTTCATCCAAAATACAATTATGTGCTCTCTTGTAGCTACACTGAAATCTTTCCTCATAGTCTTCTAGAGATTCATTTTATCCTTGGATCAATCTAAATATTTTGTCTCTCATATCTCTAGATCTATAATAATCCTTGTATTTATCACCAAAGATTTATTTCATATGATCCCAACTAGAGATGTTGTTTCCTCCCAAACTCATGAACCATCTTAGAGCTGAATCTTTCAATGTGGAAGGAAAGATTTCGAGCTTTTGTTGATCAGTTGTGTAGTCATAATTCCTACACATAACAACAAAGTTAACTAAGAAGGTGTTAGAGCCTTCAATAGGTAATCCATGGAAGTGGGGTACCACGCAAGGATTGATATTCTTCATTTTGCTTCCCCATTAACTTCCCTTATAGGAATTCAAAAACCTCTTGTTGTTCTCCATCTTTAGCCATGGTATAATGAAATGGAGTTCCTCTTCTTCATAGAAGTTCTCAACTTCTCTGACTTGTATCTCCCAAAAGTTTGCAAGGTCTTAATATGTTTCTATTGGAGAGGAGGTATCACAATCAACAACAAACTTGTTGTTGTTGATTGCTAGTTTTTGGTTCATATGTGGGTTTTTTTGGTGAAAACTTCCTTGAATTATCTCTAAGTCAAGGCATGCATACTTTCTAGAGATGTAGTCATGATTTTTCTATGCTAAAACAAGAGTTGGTGTAAATTGTTTGATGATATGTGAAAAATGTAGCTTTTAGCACTTCCCTGATAACACTGTTAAAAATTGATGGACTCAAAAAATGTATCAAGAGAGTTACCATCCCTCAATCTCTACTTTAAATGTCAATGCAAGATCATACAAAATTATAAGATGTTGTGCACTCTATGTGCAAGCCACACTCTTATGTCTTCCCTTATGCTACTATTCATGATTTGGACTATCTATGGTGGTGGTTCAAATGACAACCCAAGTCTTACTCTACTTCCTCAATAGTGGAGAAAACTACTTAATGAAAATATATGTTGAAAATACTAGAATTTTAGTAAGGTACTAATTGTATAAAATTAAAGAAATGCTTGAAAATGGAATCCACTCTAACTATTACCATTCAACCAAGTCTTGAAAACACAAATCATTGCAAGTGAGGAAATGAAAACCATTATTGTCTAATTTATTTACAAAAATGAGGATGCTAAACTAAGTTGAAAATAACAAAAAATTAAAATTTTAAACAAGCTAAAGCCTTAACTACTCCCTAATCCCTTCGAGACCATCATTGCTCATTGTCAAACATTATATTAAGAAGAACACATGCATTATTGATTGAAAACTATGGAAAGGTTACAACTGCACTATTCTATAGAAAGTCAATCCTATAGGAAAGTTGCATAGGAAATTGTAAGATGTTGAGAAAGTGGGCAAAATGCTCTTCTAACCATGAAAACTCTACAAGTGACATACACTACATATAAGGAAACCATATATGCTATAAATAAAAGTATTAACCATTAAACTTCCCTTCTATAAGAAATAGATAACTATTCTATTGGAAAATTCTTACAAAATAAAGTGCTCATAAATGTTACATATAAAACATAAATATAAGCAATTTAAAGTACAAAAATGTCCTATAGAGTTCCTATGGACATGGGCCCTCCTTAAGGTGTTGAGAGGCTTGAATTAACTAATACTAATCCATTGAGAAAGAAAGATCTTTCGTTAAATTGGTAAAACGAAGTACATAAATTGTGAAAAATTGGATTAATTTGATAGTTTCCAAAGTTGCAAAGAAAAATTGTATCAATGTCTAACTCTTGAGGCCAAGCCTTGAGTTCCTTCTTTTACATCAAAATAGGGAACAATCCCTTTGATATGTGCATTAGTTCCCTCCAAAATCCTTAGATTTCAGGTCTTAAATTATATTATCATTTTCAGTTAGAGAGAATGAGACTCCAAGCCAATCAAGTTGTCCTTGAGTAGATTTAAACAACCTTGGGCCGAGTGCCTACCTTAAGAGGGACAAGATCTTTGAATTTCCTCCATATTGTTGGTCAAAGGTTCCACACAAAATACTACCAAATCAACACTTATTGCATACTAAGATTAAGTAAACCATAAGCATGACTAACTCTCTCAAACAACTATAGTGATAATAATCATACAAATATCCATAATGTATATCAAAACAAGGTCACATTATATGAAATTAGGCATCAATAACACTATGAATGGGTCTAGAAGATATCCATTATACATACCTAAATTAAATTCTTTGATTTCCAAATGATATACACATTAAACAACAAAAACTGAAGCATCAATAAGCATATATATACACGCTATATGGCATACAGTTTGAAAACATCAAAGCTATTGCTTTAGTAACTATCTCAATATTTATATCTCTTTAAAATAACAATGATAGGAACTAGCCAACTCGTTGTTCCCTTTTTATTTTTGTTTAAACATAGTTGTGTGGCAATTGTACATTTTACAAGTGTTCCATCCAAATTCACAACTTTATTTTTGTTTAAACATAGTTGTGTGGCAATTGTACATTTTATGTGTTCCATCCAAATTCACAACTTTAGTTGTAGTATTTCAAAGGTATATTCCTATTCTACAATTTTATATTTTAAAATGAATTAAAATTAAAATTTTGATAAATAAACAATGATATAACTAAATACACAAAGTCAACATATTTTTTTTAACATATTTATATAATATATTTCATATTTTATTTTAAAAAGTGTTTAACCTATTACTATATATATATATATAATTTGATTTTTTTAAGTTATATGTTTTTTAGAGGGTATGTTTAGTCATTTGGTGAGGTTTGAACATGATTTTTTTGGCTAAGGAAACTATTTTTCAACTTTTTAAATTTAACTCTATATATATTAAAAAATAGATAATATTTATTTATTTTTAATTAATTTTATTTAATAAATTATTTTTTCCAAAATATATTAAAAAATAATATTTTATTAATTGTAATAATAAAAGTTAAATTAAAATATTATAAATAAAATTTAAATTGAAATAAAAAAATAATATTTAATTTTTTAATTACTTAAAAATAAATCTAATTGAATTAAGAGCAACATAAAATATTTTCGAAACTTAATTAACCATAAAAGTTAACTTAAAATATTATAAAAAAATAAATTTGAATTAAAAAAATAATATTCAATCTTTCAATTACCTAAAATATTTAACAAAACCTATATTTTTTTTGTTAGCTTGGTAGGACTATTTCTTCATCATGTCCAACTTAGCACAAGATTTGAAGACTCAATTTCTATGGCCGTTACCAATTGAACTACCCCAAACAAACATTTTCAAAACCTAATTAAAAAGAAAATCAAAAAGAAAACTCCACAGTTAAACGCGCTTGAGCCAGAGGCGATCTGGGATGGGTGACCTCCCGGGAAGTCCTGGTTACCAGGTACAAGCCCCGGAAGTGATGATTGACGCTATGTGATTCATTTCACTAGTTTCAATCCCACTTCTTCACCCCTGTGAGCATCACCCGATGCAATGAGTGCTAAGTGAACTATTCAAAAATCATGAGAAATTAGTCAGTTACGACTACCTCTCATGGAAATGGTCATACGTGAATGACTTACTTAACGCAGTTGAATCCCAAAAATGATATCTAACAAAATTATATAATTAAATACTAAAAAAACATTTTCAATTTACTTCTAACCCCTATACCCATATTCAAAATAATATTTTGTTTCTAAAAAAATAACATTTTCAATTTATTTCTAACCTCCATATTCATAAAAATAATATTTTCAATTTATTTCTAACCCCTATGTCCATAGTCAAAATAACGTTCCTTTCCACAAATAAATAAATAAATATTATAACAATATCCTATACCATATTCAAAATAACATTTCTTTCCAAAAATAAAATAAAATACAATAAATAAATATTATAACAATATCATATAAGTTCAATATTATTCCTTTCCCATCGACTAAATACGAAGAAGTGAATCACCCAAGATTATGTATATTATTCATATTCCTGTTCTAACATCAAACCTAATTTAAGTACCATCGAATCACAATATTTATTTATTTATTATCTAATTCTCGCTTTCTAAGGGATGTTATGACTTAAGGAGGAATTAAATAATTCCTCGTCTTACATCTAAATGAAATTGCGTACACAACACTATCAAAATATGCTCATAAAATAATTTTATTTATTAAATTATTTATTTTCTCTTCTCCATAAGGTAAATTTTTTTATTTTTCCCATTTTATAAAAAAAACATATTTAATATTTTAAGAATGTATTTAAAAATAATTAAAAATTAAAAATGATATTTCAATATAGATTAAACAAATCATTATAGAGGCAATAAACTCAAGAGCTCTGCAAGGAAAACCCTGCACCTAGGGTTTAGCACTGTTCTGAACAGGTTCACCAACAGTTCTGGCAGCGCACAGAGACCGATTAGTTGATCTTCTTCTCAGAGGCCGTGTACTGGCCCGACAAATGGCAGACGGGGGGTCCACTGGGACCCCATCTTACAGGGAAATAGTCATGCAGAAACACAAAGCACATGAAGGTTTCAATATCTCTGGGTATGAAGCCCGAAAAGACAGCTCTGGGACAAGCAGCGGAAGAGCAACCCAGGGGCAGAAAGATCCAAATCACGGATCAGAGATGCCAGGAAAAGTCAGTAACAGACAGGAGAAGCACGGGAACAAACCGAAAGCAGGCCAAAACAGCTCAGATCCAATAATCGCTCCGTCAGATGAAGAAAAGGAACATAGGGAGGGAAAACGCCCTATAGAAAACGAGGATAAAACGGAAGCTTCCAACCTCAGCCCCAAAAATACCCTGCAAGGAGTCTGCAAACCCAAAAAGAAGGAAGCCCTCCGTGTGGTCTTCTCAGATCCAGATATTCAGGCCTACAGAGACCACATGATGGAGCATGCAATCATATGTAAGTTTATGGGACTGTGGCCAACAGAAAGAGCTCTCTGTCAATGGATCAAGCAGCACTGGCGACCAAAAGGTGATGTCAAACTACATCTTGGAGCTAAAGGTTTTTTTACTGTTGTCTTTTCTAACCTAGAAGACAAAGATAGGATCTTCGATGGAGGGCCTTACTTCCTTTCATCAGCAGGCCTCTACATGAGGCCATGGAAGGCGAACTTCGTGCCTGAAAAGGAAACCTTCACCCAAGTCCCTGTGTGGATTCGCCTCTTCTCATTACCTATCGATTACTGGGGCCTAGCAACCCTAAAGCGCATAGGAGACCGACTTGGCACCTTCATTAAAGCCTCGGAGGCAACGATGCAAAGGAAGTACACTTCCTGTGCCAGGATCTGCGTTGAAATGGATGTCTCAGGTGCCTTACATGAAGGACTGTGGCTAGAGTTCAGAGATGAAGATTACTTTCAAGCCATCGACTATGAACAGATCCCCTTCCGGTGTAGGAAATGCCATGAACACGGTCACCTTGTCAGGGAATGCCCATTAATCAAACCAGTGGAAGAAGCCAAGCTTGAGCAGCCAGCCAAGAACCAGGAGGTTTTCAAAAAGCCAAAATCACGACAAAGGGCCTACAGGAAAAGAATAAACAAAGCAGTGACAGATCCCAGCAAAACTCTTAATCCCTTCAGCATTCTGGACTCAAAAGGTAACAACAAAGAGACAAAGCTACCAGAAGCTCCTCAAAAAAATAAGACAGACCACAGATCAACGGATGCAGAGGAAACCACTGAAAACACAGAAATACAAACGCATGAAGTAGCAGATGAACGAGATGAAGACACAGACATGCTAACAAGCGATGGGGGAAGCGAAGACCTGGAACTCAATGAAGTTCTAGAAAAAGAAGGGGTAAACCTGTCAGATATGGAAAAGCACTAGAGAACACAAGGGCTGGAAAATATCCCGGAGGAAGAAATAAAGAAGATCAGCGACCTCTTCATAGCAAGACAACAAGCGGCGCTAGACAAGCAAAAGAAAAGATTAGGAATCATGAAAGGCACAGGTAACCAATCCAAAAGTCTTTTTCTTCATTCATTAGGACGGAAGCAAAACAAGAAAAGAGGCCGAAGGATGAATGGAGAGGTTCTTCATGATTTGGGTATCTTTATGATCAATTCAGGCAAAATGAAGGATTTACACGCCTTCCTGTCCTACCAATAACCTCATCATTATTAATGAAAATCATCTCCTGGAATACAAGAGGGCTCAACAGCCACGTCAAACAACGACTTCTCAAGAGGAAGTTACAACAGGAAAAGCCAGATATTATGCTCATTCAGGAAACAAAATGTGCCACTGATCAGCTGGAGAACATCACCAAAAAGCTAGGAAAAACTATCAAATATATAGACATAGCCAGTCAAGGATGGGAAGGAGGCATTGCAACCCTCTGGGACTCCAGAGTCATCGAAATCACCTCTATGGAAGCTACCAGATCATACATTGCCACAGAATTTCAACTAACAGGTAATTCTGAAACCTACCTCTGTATAAATGTCTATGGGCCTCAGCGTTTAGAAGATAAAATTTCTTTCCTGAACTCGTTAATGAAGTTAAAGCTAAGATACCAACATTCAAAGATCATAATGGGAGGGGATTTCAACATGATTACCACCCTCCTGGAAAAAAAAGGAGGCCTTAGGCGACTAAATAGAGACTCAGAACTCTTTGTTGACTTCATGGAATCCGCCCAACTGGTCGACATCCCCCCAAAAAATGGGCTCTACACTTGGAACAACCGAAGAGGAGGAGAAAACAGGATAGCCTCTCGCCTTGACCGTTTTTTGATCTCAGAAAACATCTTACTGGAAGGAACAACAGTTGACTCTGATATCCTCCCCAGTGGGGGATCAGACCACTGGCCCATCGCCCTGGAAGCTGCCTTTCTTGAGACCCCCAAAAACAGGCCTTTCAGATTTGAGAAATTCTGGCTAACACACCCAAATTTTCCTGAACTGGTGAAAAAATGGTGGGAAGAGCCCAGGAATATAAGGGGGACCAAAATGTTTAAACTCCAGTCCAAACTAAAGCACATCAAACACAAAATCAAGGAATGGAATGCAACCGAGTTTGGTAATATTTTCCAGGAAAAGCACAATATAGAAGACCGACTAAGTCAAATTCATAAGGACTGGGCTTCAGGGATTAACAGGGAGGACTCAAATGAACAGGAAAAGATACTAATGCAGAAATGGCAGCTCCGCTGCCAACAGGAAGAAATCCTTTGGAAGCAAAAATCTCGCATCCAATGGTTGAAGGAGGGAGAGCAAAATACAAAGTTCTTCCATAGATCGACGATGGATTACAGGGGGGCTAACAAAATCCTTAAGCTTACCAATGCATCTGGAGAAGTTATTCAAAACCACAATGAGATCTCAACTTTGCTTACTAGTCACTTTAAGCAAATTGCCCAGGAATCTCAAGAAGATCGATCGGAAGCCAGAGAGGAAATAATTCAGGCCATACCCCAAATCATTACTCCAGCACAAAATGCCTCTTTGTTAAGAAAGATCTCAATGGAGGAGGTGGAGGAGGCTGTTAAAGACATGCCAAATGATAAAGCTCCGGGCCCAGATGGTTTTACTATAAACTTCTACAAAGCTTGTTGGCAAACAGTCAAAACAGAGGTCTGGGAAGTAGTTGAAGATTCAAGACGATCTGGCTCAATTCTTAAAGGCCTAAATTCTACTTTCCTAGCCCTAATCCCCAAAGAAGAGGAAGCCCGAACTCCAGAAAAGTTCCGCCCCATAGCTCTGTGCAACGTGATTTATAAAATCATCTCTAAGGTCATCGCTAACAGACTTAAACCTATCCTCCCGGACATCATCTCGGAGGAGCAGTCAGGCTTCGTGGAAGGCAGACAAATTCTGGACAACATCCTCTTGGCGCAGGAGATGATACATACTTTGCAGTCCAGAAAAATCCCTGGTATGATGATTCAGCTTGACCTTTCAAAAGCTTTCGACAAAGTGAATTGGAATTACCTGGAGGCCACATTAAGGGCTTTTGGTTTTGACAATCGGTGGACCAAATGGATTCTCGCTCTTATCAAGTCAACAAATTTCTCTATTTTGGTTAATGGATCCCCCTCGGCCACCTTCTCTCCTTCCCGAGGCATAAGGCAAGGAGACCCACTGTCCCCCTTCCTTTTTGTGATCCTCATGGAAGGGCTTAGCAGATATATTCACAGAGCCAAAGCGGAAGGGAAAATCAATGGATTGCGCCCTCTCCCCTCCACCCCTGCAACTACTCACCAGCAGTTTGCCGATGATACTATGCTGCATGGCTCTCCAACTGTCAAAGAGGCCAAGGCTTTCAAATCTATCTTATCTCTTTTCAGCATGGCATCAGGTATGGACATAAACCATTCCAAATCGACTATTTTTTTCTTTAACACTCATGTTTCTATTCAGAACCATCTCACCAGCATCCTAGGCTTTCGAAAAGGTTCTCTACCCTCGAAATATCTGGGAGCCCCGCTCACCACCAAGCCTTGGCAAAAGGTTCATTGGGAAAGGCTCATAGCAAACATGGAAAAAAGATGCAAACATTGGACCCACAGGGCTCTTAACTTTGCGGGACGCCTTGTTTTAACTAAAGCCATCCTGCAGGCCATCCCTCAGTACATGCTTTCTATCCTCCCGGCGCCCAAGGCCATCCTGCAGAAAATCCGATCCATCCAAAGATCCTTTTTATGGAGTGGCAGCGCAGAGAAGAGGAAATGGGCTCTCGTGGCCTGGGATAAGATCTGTAAATCGAAACTTGCTGGAGGTTTAAACCTAATAGACCCCGATATTAGCAACAAAACTGGGGGAGCCAAACTGTGGTGGCGCTGGCTGAAAGAGACCAACCTCCCCTGGGCCAGACACTGGAAGGAGAAATACACTCCTAACTGCAGAGACCAGGACCTCATAAGACTTCAGGAATTGCCGGAAGGTTCTCCAATCTGGAATCTAGCAAAAAGAAACCGAAACCTTATTCAGGACCACAGCTTCTGGGAGATCCAAAATGGGGAATCAGCCTTCTTCTGGGAAGATGCCTGGCAACAACATCCAAAGCTTGAAAACCCAGACCTTGAAGATTACAAAATAAACTGTCATAACAGGGGAAAATACACCGTTCATCATTACTGGATCCCCAATGGCATTGACCAGGATTGGAGAGAATGGACCCTTCCAGATACCGAAAACCCTAATGAGGAAAATAATAACATTCAAGACCTGCTTCAAGTCCTACACAAACGAAAAATTAGGATAACCTCGGAGGCGGACAAGCTGAGGTGGGGTATGAAGGGCAATGGAAACTTCACTCTTAAAGAAGCCAGAGAGCAGTTGGAACTCACAGAGCAGGGGGAGACAGCCCCATGGTTCACCAAGGTTTGGGATCCCTTATTCTGGCCAAAAATTCAAACCTTTCTATGGCTCCTTATGAGGCGTAAGACGCTCACCTGGGAGAACCTGCGAAAAAAAGGCTTCGAAGGCCCCTCCTTTTGCCCTATGTGTAATCAAGCAGAAGAAACTATGAATCACTTATTCAATACATGCGAATGGGCTAACCACATTTGGCAAGGGATAGAAACTATCATGCAGCAAAACAGAAGAGATATGGACTCCATCCAAAACACCATCACCAATTGGCCAAGCAATTACTCTGAAAACCCTCAAATCAATAGCATATGGAAAATTCTGCCAGGTTTTATCACATGGACAATATGGAAAGAAAGGAACAGAAGAATTTTCCAAAACGAGCACAGGAATATAGAGCACCTGAGAATTACCTTAATGGAGAACATTCGCCAATTGATTCTGGTAAAAAGTAAAGTAGACCCATCCAACCAAATCTCCGCGGAAGACCAGAGAATCCTGAATGCTTTCAACATTCGCTACGATCAAAGCCAAAAGCCCCAAGCTAAACAGCAGAACATCAACAGCACACCAAAGGAATGGACTCGGCCTCCTGAAGGCTTCCTGAAACTGAACTTTGATGGGGCCTCGAGAGGTAACCCGGGACCAGCTGGCATAGGAGGCCTCATTCGAAACCAGAGAGGTGAAATAATCCATATTTACAGTCAAGCTTTGGGCGAGGGCACTAATAATGAAATGGAATTCGCAGCAATGGAAAAAGGTTTAACAATTCTTCAAAGAAACCAGGCAGAAAACGCAGTAATTGAGGGTGACTCTGAGATTGCCATTCTGGTGGCAAGGAAAATCTATGGGGGAACGCCGGCCAGCAAGGCAACCAAGCACTGGCGCCTGGCTATGGTCACAGAGAGCATAGGGAAATTGCTCGGGAAAATGAAAGGCCTCATCTTCCAGGCGGTAAGAAGGCAGGCTAATTCGGTTGCCGACCACTTGGCAAACCATGGGATCGAGAACCCAAACGGAATGGTGGACAGCTGTTGGCATCAGGTCGAGAGTAATCAATTAAAGGAACGGTGCTCTCACCTCGCACGAATAGATTTGGTGGCAGCTGACAAGGTAGAATGGCAGGCCGCCTAATTCACTACCACAAGAGTATGGATAGGCCGACGGGATGAGAGCCATCAATTCACAGCAAGCATCGAAGGACAACCTGGTTGAGGGAAATAATGCGCACCGCAGGCCACAGACAATTGTACAGTATCATGATCCGGAGTGACATAAGCCGCCGCAGAACCGCAGGACAGAGGGACACTTGGCACATTCAGAACCGTGCAGGAGGAGGTGATCGAAAACATTCTCAATCATCGCAATTGCCCTCCACAACTCCGAATTGCAGCATTTATGTTGATCGGACATGCAAATTGCATGTCGCGATCCGCTCCACCGCCCGAAATCTTCCCGCTATTATCTATATATCCTTCCTTGCTCTCCATTGGAGCATCACTGCTCCGGTGCTCAACAATCAGAGATCATCGATTTGCATTATCATTCAGGCAAGCAACAATCAGGAGAGGGCTCCCATGGCGGGGGAAGGTTGTCGAAATCAATCTGCAAACAGAGACCTGCAGCTGGCTAGAGATATGTTCGAGCGGAGAACTTCCCAACGGAACAAACGGAAAATCATTGACCTGGAGGCCTCGGCACAGGAGGAAGAGAGCAAGTTATCCGACCATCAGTTAAGCCAGGAAGTAGACTGGCTGCAAGATCCGGGGACGACCAGCACTCGGGCGACTCAGTTCGTTCGCACTCAAGCAGAAGCGTGGCGCATGAAGACCATCCTGGCTAAGGCCATGGATGTCCAAGCGGAACAGGCTGAGCAACTGCGAACTCTCCAGCAGTTTGCTGCCACAATGACTAAGGAGCACATGGCTGTGGTTCAAAGCAGTGAATTTAAACTCACCGCTCTGCATGAGGAGGTTGATACTATAAGCAGAAAGCTCACTGTCCTGATCAAGCTGCTCAGGAAAAGCATTGAGCAAGACAGCAAGCCTCCAGAGCTGCAACGGGGTGGTCCGTCGAAGGTCAACCAGGAAAATGCACTCAACTGCAAAGAGATGCACACAGTGCCAGACTCCCCAAAAAAATTCTGATCAGTCTTCCCTGTCCCTCTGTCGGACTTTGTCATGTATGTTTTGTTTTCATTTTCTCAGTTATGTGCTAGCCAGTTTTTTTTGGCCTAAGTCGCCCTGCGTGGTGCACTTTTCGGCAGCACTCTGTCTCTCATGTTTGCTACTCTCCCAGTCCTATGTTTCAAACTGTTTTTAGCTGGTAAGGCCTGCCTCAAAGCGGCCAGTCAACTGCTTCGGCAGAATTTTTGTACTATATGTTACTCTTGTTAATATCAAAGCTTATTTACACAAAAAAAAAAAACAAATCATTATAAATAATCTTAAATTATAAAAGTCTATATTTTATTGATGATGATCATGATGATGGTGGTTAACGTCCACTGAGATCAAATTGGTCTATCGGACCTATAATTTTCTTAGTTTCTAATTGTCTGGCTCCTCGTCTTTCTTGGCGAGTTTGGTGTTGTAACTTTCTTTTTTTTTCTACGGTTTTCCAACTTTCTTTATCTTGCATCTCCTTCATCTCTTTTGGTTCTTGGGACATTGGTGTCTTAGCTTCGCGATCTATTGTGTTCGTCCTTTTGAAGATAGTTGGAGAAGAAGTTTGGTCTAGGAGATCTGCTTTGCTGTTAAATGAAGATTTATTTTGTGTGGTATTCGAATCCTCATAACTGTTGATGCTTGAGGGGTTGTCGAGTTCACTCTTTTGTTGTTGGGCGGGGCTTTCCCCCTGCTTGTCTTGAGAGTTGTTTCTTTCTTGCCCGATTTCTTGTGATTCAGAGTTTTCTCAAGAGTGTTCTTCTTTGATGACAGTGTAGTGTTCTTTTTGTGCTCCTTCCCACCATGCAGATCTGTGGTGATTTTTTCTAGCAGAATTTTTCTGGGAGGCTTTTGGGAAATTTTTGGCTAGGTGGCCTGTCTCAAAGCAGGATCGACATCTAAAGAGGACACTTTCATAATCGAGTTTCTGGTTCCACACATAGTCTTTACTTGTTAGGTGTATTTCGGCTGGGAATTCGGAGCTGAAGTCCATTTCCACACAGATGCGTGCATAGGTGGTTCTGGCATATTCCTTTGTTTCTGGGCACCTACAGTAAAATTTCCCAATTGCATTTCCAATGGCTTTTAGCGAAGAGAAATTCCATAGATGCAAGGGTAGGTTTGGCAATCTCACCCAAATTGGTGCTGAGGTTATGACTGTTGGTGAGGGTCGAATGATGGGTTCCACGGCCTCATGAATAGCCCTGATTTTTCCCAAAACCAAGGGCTGGAATCTACAATACATTGTTTGCTTTCAGGGTTTTCAAAATCTACTATAAAGAAACTCCTAGCACAGGGGTATATATTAATTGCATAAGGAATTAGAGGCTTTCATACCTTCGAGATCCAATTGTGGAGAGTTGTCTGCCGCGGCCAAAAACCATTGAATCGGTAGATTATGGCACTTTCAAAGAACTTGAAAGCCTCATCGAGTGAGGCCTGGACCACCTGGATAGTGGGAGTTGGGGCTTCACTGACGATATGGGCAGGAGCTTGCCCCCTAGAGGTGGACGGAACTGAGCCAGCAACTATTTTCACGAAGCTGAGAGCCATCTAGAGAATGCTTTCCTGTTGAGTATAAAAGATTGTCGAAGAGAAGGCCACAAAAGATTGCTGAAGAGAAGTGAAGAGCTGCAGATTTATAACCGCAGTAAAGAGAGAGCCGCAAATCTATAAACCGTAAAAGACCCAATGGATTTATCTAATTCAGGATCTATTATGCGCCTAGAGGGATCAAATTCCTAGAAGTGCAAACTTTTCCTCAAATTCTACACTCTAGAAAAAATTTGCACCTAGAGGTATTTAATCCCTCTAGATCCATGATAAATCCAAAGTTAAATAAATCTAAGTTGGTTTTAAATTTAATATTGTATTAATCCAAAGTTATTAAATCTAATAATATTAATATTAATTGAATTTGGGCTTTTGTGATCAATATTATGAAAAGCAAGAAAACTCTAGAATTTTATCGACAAGAAAAGATGAAGAACAAGATCTTGGCATCAAGTTAAATAACTGAAGAGATTTTTTGTTATTATTAATATTATAATATATAATATTAATATTAGATTTAATAATAATAATAATATTAATCTTAGATTTAGTGATATTTTTATATAGCACGGAAACAATTTTTTAAATAAAACTACATCAAATTAATATTTTCAAATATTATTGGAAATATTTATATATTTAAAGATTTGTATATATCTATAAGATATGTTTTTTTTTTTAATTCATTTTACAAATATTTAATTAAGAGAAATATTAAAAGATTTTGAAGCAATATTTTATTGGAGACCTGACATACTTACACATCACCCTCATAGTAAGTTGATGAAAGGTGATTTTGGGGTAAACCAATTTCCCCTTTCTTTACAAAATTTCGATCTTGAGGCTTGTGGGTTATGGCCCACAAAGCCTATCGGAAGTGTTTAAATAGCGCTTTGGCCTTAAGGCCGGGACCATACACTTATTCAGATTTTTCTTTAAAAACCCGAGACCATTCACTCTATCGGAAATACACAGGATTACGCGCAAAACCCCGCTCCGAAACACTTAGCCGGATCCCAAAAATTATACACCCGCAACCATAATTATCGGCGGGTCCGCACTCCATTGTTATCGGCATTGTCCTTTGTTATCTCCGATTTGCGATCAACGATTAGATTGCGACCATCCATTACATCCTCTGATCCAACGGTTGATGTTACACCCAATCAACAAACTTGCTTGATAGATTCTCCGACGTCGATCTGCGCTTAGTAGATCCATCGATCCACGATGATTTTGGGTGCACAACAAGCACGAGGATTAATTGCCCGAAAAGCGATTTCCTCTCTCCTCCTCGCTACTACGTGTCGCTTGATGAGTGGAATTAGAGCCAATCGGAAAACACCACTTACGACCTTTCTTCCACCCGAAATCCACATATGGTTTATAAATCCACCAATGCGATATCAATTCCTCTGTCTCTGCGATATGATCATGTCCGTTGATCATATCGATCCAACGACTCCTGTGCATTCTCGTCAGTTTCCTCCTTAATTTAATCTCGCTCGCCTTCGATGAATTTCTGCGTTTAAATCTAGTTCCTCTGCCATATACCCTGTCTTCACACTGTTAACACTCACAACACTCATATAATTGATATCATTGGATCGCCATTGATCCATATAGTGATCGATGGTCAATCAAAACCTCGCAACCCAGGACTAACTCTATATATGAAATACACATAGGCGCACAATTTCACACTGAAACACATAATTTTCTATTATATACAGAACAGTTACAATATAAGGTATTTTAGCCTTAGGCACAAGTTCTCCTTCGACGACATTGATCCCACACTCTATTTTCACCATTTTTTTGTCTATTGCTCCATATCTCTATATATCTCTTATTGAACACGCAGGTTCATCATATATATAAGGAAACATTGGATTGGATCACTGTGAAGGATCCGATCATATCCTTTGCTCAAATCTCTCAACTAAACGCATACATATGGAAAATTACAATTAATTAAGTCTTATAGAGACTTCATTCCATCATTTAAGCTCTGTTTTAACAAAAATGTCCCCTGTTTAGCTCCGATGGTCCACGTTTCCTCCTTCCTCCGCTTTGGATTCCTTCTTTGATGAAGAGTGCCTGATGCTCCTACATCAAACTCCCGAGGCACACAAATTTATGACCTCCTTGTCATATGCTTCTCCTTGTCCTTAGCAATTCTACCCACTTCTTAGTGGAACTGCCTTCATGATCTTCT
Organism: Pinus tabuliformis; assembly: GCA_031772625.1. NCBI lineage: Eukaryota > Viridiplantae > Streptophyta > Pinopsida > Pinales > Pinaceae > Pinus > Pinus tabuliformis. The sequence continues at coordinate 1,098,217,114 of CM062811.1, forward strand.
GTGAGCTGCAACCAACCTCTGTAGTAACAATATTCCTTTTCTACGCGATACCTCACCAAGCTTTCTCCTCCGAGCTTAGTCTTTTGGCATCCTTCTGGTTCTTTCCTTTGGAACCAATTGAGCACTCCTTGCTCTAGGTTGCTGCAAGTCTTATCACCTTCTACTATCGTTCACTGCATGACAGTAAGACCATAACTCTCGAGCTTTATCAACTGTACCTCTTTTCCCTTCCTCCTTCTCGCAAGAAAATTTTCCTTGCTCTGATACCAAATGATGAAAGGTGATTTTGGGGTAAACCAATTTCCCCTTTCTTTACAAAATTTTGATCCTGAGGCCTGTGGGTTATGGCCCACAAAACCTATAAGAAGTGTTTAAATAGCGCTTTGGCCTTAAGGCTAGGACCATACACTTATTCGAATTTTTCTTTAAAAACCTGGGACCATTCACTTTATTGGAAATACACAGGATTATGCGCAAAACCCCGCTCTGAAACACTTAGATGGATCTCCAAAATTATACACTTGCAACCATAATTATCGACGGGTCTGCACTCCATCGCTATCGGCACTATCCGTCATTATCTTCGATTTGCGATCAACGATTAGATCGTGACTGTCCATTACATCCTCTGATCCAATGGTTGACGTTACACCCGATCAACAAACTTGCTCGACAGATCCTCTGCCATCGATCTGCGCTTAGTAGATCCATTGGTCCACGATGATTTCGGGTGCACAACAAGCACGAGGATTAACCGCTCGAAAAGCGGTTTCCTCTCTCCTCCTCGCTGCTACGTGTCGCTTGATGAGTGGAATCAGATCCAATTAAAAATACCACTTACGGCCTTTCTTCCGCCTGAAATCCACTTATGGTTTATAAATACGCCGATGCGATATCAATTCCTCTGTCTCTGTGATATGATCTTGTCCATTGATCATATCGATCCAATGGCTCCTGTGCATTCTCGTCCGTTTCCTCCTTAATTTAATCTCGCTCGCCTTCGATGGATTTCTGCGTTTAAGTCTAGTTCCTCTACCATATACCCTGTCTTCACACTGTTAACACACAGAACATTCATATAATTGATATCACTGGATCACCATCAATCCATACAGTGATTGATGGTCAATAAAAACCTTGCAACGCAGGACTAACTCTATATATGAAATACACATAGGCGCACAATTTCACACTGAAACACATAATTTTCTATTATATAAAAAACAGTTACAATCTAAGGCATTTCAACCTTAGGCACAAGTTCTCCTTTGACTACATTGATCCCACACTATGTTTTCACCGTTTTTCTGTCTATTGCTCCATATCTCTATATATCTCTTATTGAACACGCAGGTTCATCATATATATAAGGAAACATTGGATCGGATCACTGTGAAGGATCTGATCATATCCTTTCCTCAAATCTCTCAACTAAACACATACATATGGCAGATTACATTTAATTAAGTCTTCTAGAGACTTATCCATTCCATCATTTAAGCTCTGTTTTAATAGAAATGTCCCTTGTTTAGTTCCGATGGTCCACGTTTCCTCCTTGCTCCGCTTTGGATTCCTTCTTTGATGAAGAGTGCTAGATGCTCCTGCATCATAAGTTGTAGAATGCGTCTCTCTGCGCAACTAGGCTGATTCGAGCCCATCTATTGGATGAAAGAACAATCTACCCCTAGTTGGATGTTGTCATTAGGATTGTGTGGAGTTCAATCAAACTTGAATGCCCATTAGGATAGTTTAATTCCCCCAAATTTACCTCCATCCTCAACTCCTCTCCATAAAATTTGGACTTTAAACTTAATAAAATGATTAATAATAATTAATAAACTACTAAAATCATTGGAGTTATACCATTTCTATATTATAAATCACACTCTTTAAAACCTACATTTCATTATTTATAAATATGATTTCCATGAATTTATACTTATTATAGTGTACTTTATGGTCAAATCATTTCCACATTCAACCTAATAATTTGTATGCATGTTGATTTAAATAATTTAATCTTATTTTACTTTTTTTTTTAATATATTATAGTTTTTAAAATTGTAAAACAAGTATTAAAAAATAAATTTTATAAAGAAGAGTTGAAGGTGAGAATTATTTGTAGGATATACAAATGGTTTTATGGGGAATTTGGGTTCCATTGAGCATTTTGACGACAACATTCGACAAATGGATAGATTGTTCTTCCAACTAACATTAAAACTGATTCCAATTGAATTTTAATCTAATTAAATTAAAAAAAAAATTTGTGATTTTTAAAATTATAAAATAAATATAAAGAAATAGACTTCTTTTAATTTAAGATCTAATAGAATGATTACTAATAATTAATAAACTAGTAAAATCATTAGAATTACAACATTTCTATATTATAAATCATAAACTTTAAAATCCACATTTCATTATTTATAAATATGATTTCTATAAATATATATTTATAATAGTCTTTAAACCCATGAAGTAGTTTGAATTACATCACTTTTGCATACAACCCAACCATAAATGTATAATTATAATGGTCTTTATCCATATGAAGTAGTTTGACTTACATCACTTTTACATACAACCCAAGAGAATGGATATCCCAATTTTAAGAGAATGTATATGAATTTTAGAGTCAAATCATTTCCACATTTAACATGATAATCACATGTATGTGGAAGCTCCAAGAGTTAGCTCAATCGGTAAAATCAAGTGCCTCGCCAATGGGAGGTCAGAGGGTCAAATCCCGAAAGCTCTTGGGGTTAGGTTAGTAAATAGGTCAAGGGGTGTTGATGCCCTTCGGCTGGCGTCCACTCAGTGTTAAACAACCCTGGACGTAGCGGCTACCCACTGACCCAGGTATCCGTGAACCAGTATGTGAAAAAAAGATAATTCACATGTATGTTGATTTAAATAATTTAATGTTAGTTTTTTTGGTAAGTTTGGTAGGACTACATCTTCATTATGTCCAACTTCTCACACTTGAACCCGAGAGACTTTCGACTTCATTTCCATGACCATTGCCAATTAAGCTACCCCAAACAAACGTTATTATTATTATTTTTAATATTAATGTTATAGTTTTTAAAATTGTACAGTAAATATTAAAATAATTAAATGTTATTATTATTATTTTTAATATTAATGTTATAGTTTTTAAAATTGTAAAATAAATATTAAAAAATACATTTTATGCAGAAAAATTGAGAGTAAGAATTATTTGTAAGATCATTAAAATGGTTTTGTAAAATATTTGGGTTTGACTGAGTTTTGCAAAATTTAAACGACAACATTTCACAAATGAATAGATTATTCTTCCAACCAACATTATAGTCGTCTCCAACCAAACTTTAACTTAATTAACTAAAAAATGTAATTTTTAAAATTATAAAATAAATATAACAATGTCAAAATAACCTATATGGGAAGAAATATTGTCCAACTATTAAAATGCTTTTTGTTATAAATTTGTTAAATCTTTTTAATTCTTTTTAGTTTGTTTATTATAAGATTTTGTATATTTAATCTAGAATAGATATATTAAATAATATTATCAAAATAATATTTGGTTATTTAATTTAGGGTAAATATATTAAATATCATTAAACAAAATCTGTATTTAATTTAGAGAAAATACATTAAATAACGTTATAAAAACTAATTTTTCTTTATTGGTTTTGGAAGTCTAATTCCATAAGCGAAGATTATAAAATATTATAATAGATAGATAAAAGACATTTTAGTAGAATACCTAAAAGTTAATATTTTGATTATTTATATATATATAAGAAAATAAAAATTTGGATACTTTATGAGACAGTTTAATTTATTTTAAATGGCTTCCATCCTCAACCTCTTTCCATGAAATTTTAACTTGAAATCTAATAAAATAATTGATAACCTACTAAAATTATTGAAATTACAACCTTTTTAGATTATAAAAAACACAATCCTTGAAACTCTCATTTCTGAGTATGATTTCCATGGATTTATAATTGTGATAGTTTTTAAACAAATGAAACAATTCAATATACATCATTTTTATATATAACCTATTTTCTAAGATGATGGATGTGAACTTTAAAGTCAAATCATTTCCACATTTAACATGATAATTTGCATGCATATTGATTTAAATAGTTTAATCTTATTTTTTTTAACATCAATGTTATAGTTTTGTGGGGACATATGGATATTTGTAGGGTATAAAAAGGGTTTAGGGGACATATGGATTCGAGCAAGCTTAACACAATTTTGATGACAACATTCTACAAACAGGTAGACTCTTTTTCCAACCAACATTGAGGCTGGCTCCAACCTAAATTTAGCTTAATTAACTCCAAAAAAGAAAAATAAAACAAAATATTTTTTGTGATTTTTAAAAGTAAAAAAGAAAATAGACTTCTTTTTTGAAATAACTTATTTCTTTGCTAGCTGAGATATTTTGTAAGCAATAATTTATGGAAAATGTTTTGTTTGTATGTTTGATTTTTTTTTCTTCTATGTTGTTCATGGACTTTGGAGATTAGTGACAACCATGTCAATAGAAACATTCCTGGGTATATCTACGAAGGGACCAGACCTGTCGACTCATTTCGAAGCCTAACCGGAAGGTGTTGAGGATAATTGACCCCTTGACCTCTCATAGCAAGGTACTTATGCGACGAGTACTCAGCCAATTGAGCTAACCCTTGGGGCTTAGACTTTTTTAATTTATTTTTTGGTTTGTTTATTTTAAGCAATTGTTTATTTAATTTAGGATAGATATATTAAATAATATTATGAAAAATATTTTTTTTCATATTGAATGTTGAAGCTGTAGATTTTTTCTTGTAGATTCAACAACTTGTGTGATATGCTAAAACACAAGACAAGAATCTACTCTGCTCTTCAGCGGAAACCAAAATTGATCGATGAAAACAATAAACAGAAAAGGAAGAATGTCAATCACACAACATAATAGTTCTCTGGGGAAAGACACTGCTCAAAACCCTGACTATCTATTTGCATTAACCAGAAGATATGAGAAGAAAATACAATGCTTGTTCAACCCGAACAATTCCTATAAAATTACAATCTATCTCTTTGCTTCACAAACCAGCTCAAGCCAAGACTTCACCAATTATGCTTCTTGCCAAGCCCCTACTTCCTTGCGCAATTCCTGAGAGAATTAGCCCATATTTAATTGGGAAATTCTCTCTCCATAATTGTGCAATCCATCATAGGCCCTCAACTGATTGCATGCATCATCTATACAACTCGGAAAATTATATAAATGATAGTACACTATCCCTGAACTCTAATCTCAATTGGGTCTTCCTATGAATTGACATGCATGAGTTATTTATGAGTGAATATTTAGTTAACTGGTGGAGCAGTGATGTTGCACTGGTGCCCGTCCCCACTACTAGACATCCTAGTAGTTCCTCCGACAGTTGGAACTAGTTTAACTGACTATAACTTAGTTAGACTGAGTTAATTAATAACAACTCAAAATAACTCATCTTGGGCTCCTAATATTTAGGGATCACTCTACATAATTCTAGATAGACTTCCAACTCGATTTTCCTAAGCCAACTAAGTCAAATTAACTTAGTTAACTATTACAAGTTGTTATGAGAATAGAATTTTGATATACTTCCTAATTTAATTCAAGGACAAATTAAATTAGGATTTCTTGTTTCTATTTTTAGCACTCCCTCTCAACAAGAAAGGGTTTATTTGCTACCCTGATCCCGCTTCTGTGAAACTCGAATTTACATATTGACAAAGCCTTTGTCAAAATATTTGCATCCTGCTCCTCTGTAGGAATGTACTCCAACAACATAATTCTCCTATGCACACAATCTCGAAGATGATGATACCATATATGAATATCCCTGGAATAATCATGAAAAACTAGATTCTCAGAGAGTTTGATACAACTTTGATTGTCATAGTAAATCACAGTTGGATCCATTTGCTGATCAAACAAACCAACAAGAATCTTCCTCATCCAGATAGCCTCACAATTGCTTGACTAGTAGCCATATACTTTGCTTCCGCCGAACTGAGTGGAACTGATTTGTTTCCTATTGTACCAAGAAACAACTGCTGACCCAATACTGAAGATCCCACCTGATGTGCTCTTCCTGTCGGATGGACTCCTTGCCCAATCTGCATTGGTGAATCTTGAAGCTTCACTTCCTCTGTCCATCTATACCAAAGACTATACTAAGTAGTGCCTCTGAGGTATATCAACACATGTTTGGCTGCCTTCCAATACAACTTGGTTGACTTAACCATTGCTTGACTAAGCTGGTTAACTACATAAAACATGTATGATTGTGTGTTCACCAAATACATGAATGAATCCACAATCTGCCTGTAAATAGTAGCCTCCACTACTTCACCGGAAGTAGCAGCCTTCTTCCTCCAGTTACCAACTAGAGGAGTCTCCATGGGTTTACTGCTCTCCATGTGGAACTTCTTGAGTATCTTGTTGGCATAATTTCCCCGAGAGACAAATAATTCCTCATCACCTTGCCATACTTCCATTCCCAGAAAGTAGTGCACAAGCCCCAAGTCCTTCATTTCGAACTCTCTTGCAAGATCCTCTTTGCAAGACTTGACCAACTCATCATCACCTGTCAGAATCAAATCGTCGACATATAAAACAATAATCAACAATTTACCTTCAACCACAATATGATAAAGGTTTGCATCTGCTTCACTTTTGGTGAAGCCCAACCCGGTTAAATAACTACCGATCTTGGTGTACCAAGCACAGAGTACTTGTTTTAGTCCATACAACACTTGCTTGAGTCTGCACACATGCGACTCTCTGTTGAAGGTCTCAAATCCTTCAGGCTGCTCAATATACACCTCTTCCTCAATCATGTCGTTGAGGAATGTTATCTTTACATCCATCTGATGTATCTTCCATCCCATCTATGCTGACAGTGCTAGAATGGATCTGATTGATGAGTACCTTGCTACAGGAGCAAAAGTCTCATCGTAATCAATCCCCTCCACCTGAGAAAACCCTCTAGCCACAAACCTAGCCTTGTGTTTCTCCACACTACCATCCACTGCTTTCTTTACCTTGTAAATCCATCTGGAACTCACCACTGACTTGTCTGTCGGTCTTGGGACCACATCCCAAACACTGTTCTTGACAATGGAGTCATACTCCTCAACCATGGCATCAACCAAAAATGGTTGATGCACTTGATCCAGATGGCTCCAGAAACACACGTAAGACAAAGAGGGCTCATGAAAGCTCGAAAATCAAAGTGATCAAAATGATTTTGAACCAGGACCAGAGCGAAGATATCATTGTCCTGATCGTGGTGATGTGAACGATTCGTCAAACATAGTCTATATGCAAAAGTTAGAAGCCATCAAAGTTCGGTTAACATTTTGCTGACTATGCAGGCTTAAGGAGGCCACAATTTGGATAGAACCCGACCATCGGATTTCGGCCAATCTGGGCAAGATTTCGAGAAAATTTGTGGCCCGGTTAATTTGTCTCCTTCGGGCTAAAATCTGAAATAATTTTAAAAGGCCTTATTTTTTTAATAAAAAAAAAAAAAAAAATGGTGGCGGGTCACCACCCCCGCCACCCCTCATATCCATATAACAAAAAAAAAATATTTATAATTGGAAGGACCGACGGCCATGACCCCGCCGGTCCAACCACACCCACCCAACTCCATTAACATTGCATGTATATGGGGTAGGCACGGGCCACCTCCAGTGGACCCGGCCCACACCTAGTCAACACCAAACACAACCCCACCAAAAAATGTGACGGTAATTTAGTTAAGGGCACTAGTGGGTGTCAAACTTGCCTAGCCCACGTGGTCGGCCCCCAAGCAGGCAGCCCCATTAGTGTAGTACCATAACCAATGTACCACCACTTCAACCATAAAACAAACGCACCAATTCAAATATGGATACGGAGGTATGGGGCGGGCCACCTAATACGGACCCGACCTCCCATTCAAATTCATTTTGTTTTAAACCAAACGATAATATATTAAAATGGGAGGGGCGGGGTTTGACCACCCAACCCCTCCTCAACAAACTACCAACTTTACCAACACACCAAACTACTTTCTTATGAACTCCACCAACAAACTTATATAAACACTCATTTTCACCAGCACGCCCAGGCAGATGGAGGAACCCAGAGCGGGTACAGAAAACGAGGCGGAGTCATTTTTTTCTTAATTTTATACAGGTGGAACCATCATTGAGCAAAATTTCTAGGAGGGTGAAATTTTCGCAGTGTCCAAATTGGACAAACTTTATGTCGATCTTACACCTCTCGGCGACACGAACCTGATAACATACTCAGTTTCTTGATCTGAGTAGCCGAATTGTAGAGGATCCGGAGGAGGGAATCTTTAAGGAATCTAGGGGGAATCTAAAATATTCCTTGAGCCCCAGATTTCCACTTTCTCAGAATTCAGAAATTTGACAGTCGATTTTGCACTATTCGACGCCACAAATCTGATGGTGTGTTCCGATTTTTCATTTGCTCATTATATTTTTTGGGCACTTTTGTAAGTGGAATGTAGGTGTTAACATTCATGTGTGAGCAGCCATTTTGATGCGATTCGATTCCGTGAGATCGATGGTCCGAGCAGCTTCAGCAATTTGACATCTGCTTCTTCAGATGGCCCCTGGCTATGAGGTATATGTAGTGTATTCATGCACTTCTTTTTGCTCTGCATTGTGCTCAACAAATCCCTATTTGATGTTTGATGTGGGATCTTGTTTTCATACTTGTTTCATGATTCCTGCTTGATGTGATGTGGAATCATATGTGTGATGTACTTGTTGTTATGATTCGTCATGTTGTGTTTTAAGATCCCTTTGTTGTATGTTGATGGGATACTCTTGTTGTCATTATGCATGTTTGCATTGAGATCCCTTTTATGCCATGTTGGCAGGATGCTCATCATGCATGAGTTTATGTCATACTGATAGGAGTATTTTTGACTGAGAGTTCCTGTAACGGAACATCTCTTGGAGCCACTCCTGCGTGAGGGAATTTTTCTTGTATGATAGCGACATCACCTCTTATGTACGTCATCACTATTGACAGCACTTAATGTAGCGGCCTACACCATCTTGACACCGGGGCTCGGAGACGTAGTCCCTCTTGGATGAACTCCATTATCAATGGCTTATGTTTTCATGTGTTGATGATTGACATGTTCCTCTTCTTTACAACATGCATATGTATTCATTGATGTTCTTTTAAAAATGCAATTTAACACATCACGAAAGTAAAAGGTCTTAGAAGGGTCCTTCTTCACACCGAACCTGGATCAAGTGGTATTAGAGTGGTCTTTGCGTGGATGTGAATTGCAAGCATGAACAATGGAACGTGCAGTGACAAAGGATGAAAAAGCGATGTGTGAGACCACGCTCAAAATTTCCAAAAGGGTGGAAATAATGTATGAAACTCTACAGAAAGAGACAGAGGAAAAGGAGCGATTACAGCTTTAGTTGCAAGCCATGGAAGAGGCCCTAGAAGAATCGAAGCACAACAAGTAGAATCTTCAAACATAGAACGCTAAATTGAAGATGCTTCTACATGAAGAGAAAGAGGAGAAACATAGTTTGCTACGACAGCTGCAAGCAAAGGATGAGGCCTTGGAAAAGCTGCAGTGTGACCCATGTGAGGTAAAAAGTAGTTCTCCATCTTCATGTATGTTTCTTGATGATCATTTCGCTGTTTTTGAAAATCATACCACAGGAATTGGCTCCAAACTGTTGAAGAGAATGGGGTATGAAGGAAAAGTCTTGGGCGTTAATGGCCAAGGCATTGTCAACCCCATCAAAGTGGAGGAATTACCTCGTCAGATAGGACTTGGGTATGTCAGAAAGAAAGTTGGGGAATGTGCCAAGACAACTAGCAAACCACCAACAATAGATGATGAGAAGCCCTCATCAGTTCTTTCGAAATCGACAGAGGAGGTAAAAGATGTTGATTTCCTTTCGATTTTGTCTTCACATAGTATGATTTTTGTTGGAGATTTGGAGATCCCAATTATAGGAACAAACATAAGGCTCCTTACAAGTGTTGAAAATAGAAACAAGAAATGATAAAAATTGAGAATTCAAATTCAAATTTAGTCTCACTAGTTGTTTGAAAAGTAATTAATTAATTCATCTTGAGTTAATTAGTTGGTGAAAATCAAACATGAAGTCTTTGTGAAGACATGCAACAATTATCCCTTTGATTGAGGAAGTTATCCCTTAATTAAGGAGATAAGGATGAGTTGTATTTGAGTTGTAATTAGTTAGCTCAGTTAACTGAGTTAAGTCCAGTTAAATTAGTTCCAAACAGTTTGTCGAACTAATTGTGAGTTTAGTCAGTTAATGCATGCATGCATGCAACTAGTGTTCTCCAGATAACTGAATATCTCTCATAAATAACTCATGCATGTCAGTTCAAACAAAGACCCAGTTGAGATTAAAGGTAGGTACAGTGTACTATAAGTTGCTAGGATTTTCCTATAAGAAAATCTCTTGCATGCAGAAGGAACTCGCTCCTTCAGGATTTTGCAGTTTCAATAGAGGTCACAACAGTGTGTGAGGTGATAATTACACAGGTTGCAGCTGGAGGACCCAGGAGAAACTGTGCAAGGAAATAGGAGGCTTGGAGGGCAGAGGAAAGGCATATTTGTTGTCTATTCTGTCTATGAGCAACAGTGAGGGATTGTACTGAGAGCTGGATAGCTTGAGAGCTAAAGCTTTGTGTAATCCCGAGATATTTCCACTTGTATGATAATACAGATAGCGGGGTTTTTAACTGAGGCTTTCACCAGAGTATTCTTCTATGTTTCATGTGTGATTGAATCTTCTTCTATGTTATATCTGTTCTATTTGATCTTGCTCAAATCGATTAAGCTTCCGCAAGTTTGATTGTAGAAATAAATTAAGTATTTTGCTTTAGTACATTGCATAATCAGTTTAATCTACAGTGAGAATTTCTACATGGTATTAGAGCAAATGTGATCAGAGCTGTGAACATCATATTGAGAAGGGAAAAGTTCAAAGTTTTAAGTTCTTGATTGCAGGTACAAAATCAATTTCTTATCACATCTCAAAGTTCACCAATGGCGTTCAATGGCTTGAGACTCGAGTATGCCTTGGATGGCAGCTCGAATTACATAGCCTGGAAGGATCGCATGGAAGTGGTATTAGAAGAAAATGGTTTGAAGGACTTCATTGATCAAGAAGTCCCCAAGCCAGTAGCAGCTAATGCCCAAGAATTGGCGGAATGGAAGAAATGTGTGGCGAGAGCGAGGAGGATTCTTCTGGAGGGAGTTCGAGACCATATTGTCTCGAGTCTCCATGGGAAGGAGACTCCATTTTCAATGTGGAAGACATTGAAGGACCTATATCAGAACAACAACGACCAGAGGAAGCTGGCGCTGAAGGACAAGCTTTGGAAAATCAAGTGTGAAAAGGGCGACACGATCTCTACATATCTGAACAAGCTCACCACCTGTAGAGATGAGCTTGGAAGTGTAGGAATCATGACAGCTGATGATGATATGGTGAGTCTTGATCTCCTCGGTCTTCCTAAGCGTTGGCATAGCTACCAGGACTTAGTGAATGGAAGAGAGAAACTTCCAGATTGGGAACGACTGTGGTCAGATCTGATGCAGGAGGAGATCAGGAGAAGCACCAGAGATGGTTCTTCATCCAAGGAGGATGAAGAAAATATGGTCTTAGCAAGTAAGGCAAGGAAAGGGAAGGAGAAGGATTCTCATTCCAAATCGAGTTCTTCCCATTGAGGGAAGAAGATTGACAAATCTAAAGTGAGATGCTTTAATTTTCATGAGATGGGTCATTATGCAACTAATTGCCCATCGAAGAAGTCCAAGAAGGGATCCTTGGAAGGATCTGAAGGTGAGGCATTGTCCTCTCAGTTAGAGATGGACTTCACCCTCATCACATGCATGGTTTCATCGATGGTGGGTTGTTTTTGGTACCTGGACAGTGGAGCCTCATTCCACATGACCGACGATAAGAGTTTATTCAGTACCTTGGAGGAGAAGGACTTCTAGATGCACATAGAGATGGGCGATGATGGAAAGTACCGTGTTTCAGGTGAAGGTACGGATGTTTTTCAGAGGAAGCACGGAGCTTCTCTCACCCTGACTGATGTGAAGTATAAACCTGGACTGAAGAAAAACTTGGTATCATCGCAATGGTGGAGGACAAAAGCTACGATGTTGTCTTCAGTAAGGGAAATGTTTTCCTTAGACACATCACCATGGGTTAGGTGAAACAGATTGGTTCACGGGTACAGAACCTGTATGCTCTTGAGGTTCAAGATGCATGCAAGGCCTTGAGGAGCAAGGCAATTGTTAGAGACTTGGTGGTTGAGAGGGAGAGTAAATTACCTCCCAACATGTAGCCTCAGAAGAAGTCTCAGACAATTGTGGAGGAGCCACAATTGGTGAAGCAGCTTTAGGAGGTTGTGGAGCAGCCACAACTGGAGAAGATGAGAGGAGATAGAGTGGAGGTATCCACTCATGCAGAGACCTCCAGTAGGGGGGAATTTCGAGCCAAGTGGGCAGAGGGATCACATGCAGCCATACCTCCAAGTGGGAGGTGGGTAAATGTGAAGTGATAGTCCCAAGAAGGTTGAAATAGGGGCAGGATCTTTGGGGTACCCAGCCTCTTTGATTAGATCGTGCTACAGGAGCCCCGACGAGGAGTAGTAGGACTGGTTGAGTGGGTAGAGATAGATGCGGATGGAGCGGCAGAGGGATCACATGCAACCACACCTCCAAGTGGGAGGTGGGGCGATGTGAAGTGATAGTCCCAAGAAGGCTGAAATAGGGGCAGGATCTTTGAGGTACCTAGCCTCTTTGATTAGACCTTGCTACAGGAGCCCCAACGAGGAGTAGTAGGACTAGCTGAGTGGGTAGAGATAGATGCGAATGGAGCGGTAGAGGGAGCTTCAGTATCAGAGGGTGTTTCTAGCCCAACAGGGAGGTCAGTTGGGAGATTAGTTACTTACTTCTCAGTAACTGAGTTGAAGTGCAGTAGTGGGAAACACGATGCAACATGATGAGAGGAGGTGTAGTGTAGATGCAGTACTGGGAGATAGGACTGGCAGCAGCACGAATGCAGCAGGAGGAATCAATGTGATTGATGCAGTCAGAGATCAAAGTGACATAGGCTAGAGCAGTCAGATACTGAAGAGCACAAAGGTGCAAATTTTTCAGTTGACAGAGGCAATAACAGTCAAAGACTTTGATGACAGAGGCATCATTCTGATTTAGGTTGTATGTTTTTTTTTGTTTCTAGAGTTGCTCGAGCAATAACACTTGAGAGAAGTGTTGCATGCAGAAAATTCCAAAGGTTCAAGATCGGGATCAAGTTAAATTCCTTTCTTGTTGAGAGGGAGTGTTGAAAATAGCAACAAGAAATGATAAAAATATAAATGCTAAAAATAGCATTTCTATAAATAGAATTTCAAGATATACTCCAACTTTGATTTGTCCTTGAATCAAAATTGAGAATTAAAATTCGAATTTAGTCTCACTAGCTGTTTGAAAAATAATTAATTAATTCATCTTGAGTTAATTAGTTGGTGAAAATCAAACATGAAGTCTTTGTGAAGACATGCAACAATTATACCCTTGATTGAGGAAGTTATCCCTTAATTAAGGAGATAAGGATGAGTTGTATTTGAGTTGTAATTAGTTAGATCAGTTAACTGAGTTAAGTCTAGTTAAATTAGTTCCAAACAGTTTTTGGAACTAATTGTGAGTTCAGTCAGTTAATGCATGCATGCATGCAACTAGTGTTCTCCAGATAACTGAATATTCTCTTGTAAATAACTCATGCATGTCAGTCTAGACAAAGACCCAGTTGAGATTAAAGGCAGGGACAATGTACTATCAGTTGCTAGGATTTTCCTATAAGAAAATCTCTTGCATGCAGAAGGATTTCATTCCTTTAGGATTGCGTAGTTTCTACAGAGGTCACAGTAGTGTGTGAGGTGAGAATTACACAGGTTGCAGCTGGAGGACTCAGGAGAAATTGCGCAAGGAAATAGGAGGCTTGGAGGGTAGAGGAAAGACATATGTGTTGTCTATTTTGTCTATGAGCAACAATGAGGGATTGTACTGAGAGCTGGATAGCTTGAGAGCAAAATCTTTGTGTAATCCTGAGATATTTCCACTTTTATGATAATACAAATAGCGGGGTTTTTAGCAGAGGCTTTCCCCAGAGTATTCTTTTGTGTTTCATGTGTGATTGAATCTTCTTCTCTGTTATATGTGTTCTGTTTGATCTTGCTCAAATCGGTTAAGCTTCTGCAAGTTTGATTGTAGAAGTAGATTAAGTATTTTTCTTTAGTACATTGCATAATTAGTTTAATCTACAGTGAGAATTTCTACAACAAGGACGAGGCACGAGGAGGAAGAAAAACTTTGTGTTAATAACCAAGGCATAAATCAACCATTGCAGGTTGTGCAGAGACCTCAATTTCCAGGCTCGAGATACACCAAAGAAGAATGCTCAAAGGTGTTAGATTCTTCTAAGACATTGTCGAAATCGTCGAGGAAAGAGAATGATGGGAACACATCCCTATCATACCATGACAATTTCCATTGCAAGGAAAGAGTTGGGGCAAACTCTCATCGCCATACTTACACCAGGGACGACAAGGAAAGGTATAACCAGTTTCGATATTCGAATGTTCATTTTGATTATAATCATGTTTTTAATGATGAACGTAAAACATGGAATCAAAAAACATGTACCTTTTGTGGATTACATAACCATACATTTTCTAAGTGTTGGAAAAGGATGGCAATACACGAAAAGAGGAGGCATGAACGGCCCTCGCAACAGTTGGTAAAGAAACATGGTAAGCAAATATGGAGGAAGAAAACCTATTGCAGTCATTGCGATAGAAGCGGCCATCAAAGAGCCACTTGTTGGAGGCTCCATCCAGAACAACGCCTTAAAGACAAAGTGTCAGTGCATGAACTAGATGAAACAACTGTTCGACAAGAGAAATCACCACAAGGAGGCGACCCATTCACCTTGATAAGTGAAAAATGGTTTCTAGATATGTTAGCATTTCATGGTCGTGCTTTTGTAAATCATTTGTTGCATTTTAAAATGTAAAAGTGATGACGTGTTTCCATCACTTGTTAGGCAATAATGATGTCTAGTCTTATTTTGTGTTGCATGATAAACTGTGAAATTGATGTTGTGTTCACATCACTTGTCAAAGCAAATAGTGTTTGGCCTTATCTTTGTAAATCATGTGTTGCAATGATGATGAGTTTTCCATCACTTGTTGAAGCAACAATGATATGTTGGCCTTGTTTTTGTAGCCAGGGTATTGCGTCCATCTTGTTGTAAACTTGACCACCAAGTATGTGTTATAAACTCGTGGCAAGTGTGGGACGCTTGGGTCGTTAGTTGGTCAGTTAAGACAAGCATGTAATTTGCAAAACAATGTACTACAGATTACAGGTGTCGGCTCATCGCTTAAGGCTCTGAAGAACAAAGGTGAAGGAGAGGGAAGCGAGACCTTTCAGGACACTTGTGGTGCAGGTAAGGTACAGAGAAGTTGCATATTATTTTTCATGCTTTTGGAGGACCAAAAGCTCCTCAGTAGGGAGGATTGATCTAGGTGGCTCCAGAAACACACACAGGACAAAGAGGGCTCATGAAAGCTTGAAAATCAAAGTGATCAGAATGATTTCGAACCAAGACCCGAGTGAAGATCTCGTCGTCCTGATCGCAGTGATGTGAACAGTTCGTCAAACCAAGTCCGTATGCGAAAGTTCGAAGCAATCAAAGTTCGGTTGACTTTTTGCTAATTGGGTAGGCTTAAGGAGGCTACAATTTGGATAGAACCTGACCATCGAATTCCGGCCAATCTGGGCCAGATTCCGAGCAAATTTTTGGCCTGGTTAATTTGTCTCCTTCAGCCTAAAATCCGAATAATTTTAAAAGGCCCTATTTTTTTAATAATAAAATTTTAAAAATATATATATGGTGGCGGGGGTGGTGACCCCCGCCACCCCTCATACCCATATAACAATTTTTTATTTTTTTTTAATTGAAGGATTGACGGCCATGGCTCCAACGGTCCAACTGCACCCACCCAACTCCATTAACATTGCATATATATGGGGTGGGCACGGGCCACCTTCGATGGACCCGACCCAGACCCAATCAACACCAAACACAACCCCATCGAAAAATGCGATGAGAATTTAGTTAAGGGTGTCGACGGGGGTCGAACCCGCCCAGCCCACATGGTCGGCCCCCGAGCAGGTGGCCCCATTAATGCAGTACCATAACCAACGTACCACCACTTCAACCATAAAACAAATGCGCCAGTTCAAATATGGATACGGAGGTATGGGGTGGGCCACCCAATGCGGACCCGACCCCCATTCAAATGCATTTCGTTTTAAACCAAACAATAATATATTAAAATGGGAGAACAAACTACCTACTTTACCAACACACCAAACTAATTTCTTGTGAACTCCACCAAAAAACTTATATAAACACTCATTTTCACCAGTGCGCCCAGGCAGATGGAGGAACCCGGAGAAGGTATGGAAAATGAGGCGCAGTCATTTTTTTTATTAATTTTATGCAGGTGGAACCATGACTGAGCAAAATTTCTAGGAGGGTGAAATTTTCGCAGTGTCCAAATTGGACAAACTTTATGTCGATATTACACCTCTTAGCGACACAAACCCGATGGTGCAGTCAGTTTCCTGATTTGAGCAACCGAATTTTAGAGGACCCGAAGGAGGGAATCTTTAAGGAATCTAAAAGATTCCTTGAACCCCAGATTTCCACTTTCTCAGAATTTAGAAATTTGATAGTCGATTTTGCACTATTCGATGCCACAAATCTGATGGTGTGTTCAAATTTTTCATTTTCTCATTCCATTTTTCAGCCACTTTTCTAAGTGGAATGCAGGTGTTAGCATTCATGTGCGAGCATCCATTTTCATGCGATTTGATGCCGTGAGATCAATGGTCCGAGCAGCTTCAACAGTTTGACATCCGCTTCTTCAGATGGCCCTTGGCTGTGAGGTATATGCAGTGTATTCATGCACTTATTTTTTCCATGCATTGTGCTCAACAGATCCCTGTTTGATGTTTGATGTGGGATCTTGTTTTCATACTTGTTTCATGATTCCTGCTTGATGTGATGCAGAATCATATGTGTGATGTACTTGTTGTCATGATTCGTCATGTTGTGTTTTGAGATCCCTTTGTTGTATGTTGATGGGATACTCATGTTGTCATCATGCATGTTTGCATTGAGATCCCTTTTATGCCATGTTGGCAGGATGCTCATCATGCATGAGTTTATGTCATACTGATAGGAGTCTTTTTGACTGAGAGTTCCTGTAGTGGAACATCTCTTGGAGCCACTCCTGTGTGAGGGCATTTTCCTTGTATGATAGCAACATCACCTCTTATGTACATCATCACTATTGACAGCACTTAATGTAGCGGCCTACACCATTTTGACACCGGGGCCCAGAGACGTAGTCCCTCCTGGACGAACTCCGTTATCAATGGATTATGTTTTCATGTGTTGATGATTGACATGTTCCTCTTATTTACAACATGTAGATGTATTCATTGATGTTCTTTTAAAAATGAAATTTAACACATCACGAAAGTAAAAGGTCTTGTAAGGGTCCTTCGTCACACCCAGACCTAGATCAACACTAATTCCTCAAAAGAGGATGGTTCAATCTCTACACATCCACTCATGAGACCCATGTAGCTAGTAGACCTCTCTGGTGACCTCCTTGTGATGTGGGTTCTCCCACATTCTCTCTAGCACCACACAATAACATGTGAACCTCTCTGGTGCGCTTTCTCCCATCACTAGATGACTCTGCATGAGTGAGTGTCTCCACTCCATGCTCCTCTACATGTGGCTGCTCCACATCATCCTGAGGTTCCTCCTTTATAGCTAAAATCTCTTCAACTGCATGTAGTTGAAGCTCCCTCTCAAAGGAACATCCCATGGCCTTCTCTTCATCGAATTTTACATCTCTGTGAACCATTTTCATCCTGTTGGTTGGCAGGTACACCCGATAGTTGTGAGGTGTATCAGTGTACCCCAAAAATATGCCCAACTCTGTTGTTGGCTCAAGATTTTTTCGTGCATCTTTGGTTACATGGCAGTAGACTAATGAGCCAAAATTCCTAAAGTGTGCCACATCTGGTTTTTTCCTTGAAAAATCCTCTTCCGGTGTACTCATCCCAAGAATTTGATGAGGGCTTCTGTTATGCAAATAAACAATTGTGTTGCATGCTTCAACCCACAAGTGTAATGGTAGGCCCTGATCATGCGACATTGTATGTGTCGCTCCCACAATACCCTTGTTCTTCCTTTTAGCCACCCCATTCTGCTATGGGTTATGATGTGTTATCAACTCCCGTCCAATGCTTTTTGATGCACATAAGTTCCTTAACTCACTCGACACATACACTCCACTGTTATCACTCCTGAGAGCTTTAACTTTCCTGTTAGTATCTTTCTTGACAAGTGCTTTAAATTCACAAAACTTAGCAAAATTATGATCTTTCTTCTACATGAAGAAGATTCAACGCTTACGAGAAAAATCAGCAAAAAAATCACATAATACTTGTGCTTGGTCGTGGATTCTGTCGAGAACGGTCCACACACATATGGGTGAACTCGATCGAGGATCACCTGTGCTCGGTTGTCTTTGTCGTGAAAGGAAGATTTGGTGTACTTTCCCAATGTACACCCGTTCATGTGTCTCCCTGCTCTAGTGTACCCTTGGGAAGACTGATAGAAATTTGTTGCATGATCTTCAAGGTGCCATGGTGCAAGTGACCCAACCTCTTGTGCCACATCACCAATGTCTTGACTCTGCACCTTCTCTGCTTTAGTTCTCAAGGAAGTACAATATTCTACCTCCAACTTGTAGAGGTTCTTCACTCGAACCCCTATCCTCTTCACCTGTCTTGTGGCTATGTGACGAAGGAAAGCCTTTCCCTTACTAAATATCACATCATTCAAAATGAGGAGAGAACTAGACTCCCTCTGAAAGATAACTGTACCTATTCCGATATCGCTATACCTCCCATTATCACCCATCTCGATATGCATCTAGACATCCTTCTCCTCCAAGTTACTGAAGAGCTCTTTGTTACCGGTCATGTGGAAAAAAGCTCCATTGTCTAGGTACCACACACTACCCATCATCGATGACACCATAAAATCGATGAGGGTAAAGTTTAGTCCGAACTGTGAAGTAAGAGATTCAACTACTGCTCCTCCTAAGGGCTTCTTACTGGCCTTCTTGAACAGACACTTTGTGGCAAAGTGTCAAGTCATGATAGTGAAAGAAATTGACTTTCGACATGTCCTTCTTCTTTCCACCCTAATAAGAATCTGATCTGGAAGGGGATGACTTCCCCTTCCCTTTCTTTGCCTTACCCGCTAAGGCACAATTCTCCTCATCATCATGCTTTAATGAGGATCCGTCTCTAATGTTTCGCTGAATCTCTTCCTATACCAAGCCAGATCATAACCACTCCCGCTCTAGTAGCTTCTCCCTCCCATTAACTGAGTCCTGGTAATTGTGAAAACTCTTGGGAAGTCCTAGAAGTGCTAGGCTCACCAGATCGTCTTTAGCAACAGTAATCCTAATACTTCCAATCTCATCCCGACAATGGGTGAACTTGGTCAAGTACTTCAGAATAGAGTTGCCCTTCTCCATCTTGATCTTTCTGAGTTTTTCCTCAGTGCCAACTTCCTGTGGTCACTGCTATTTTGAAACAAGTCCGTCAATGCCTTCTAAATGCAAATGGAGTCTCCTTACCGTGGATATTCGAGACAATGTGATCTCAAACTCCTTCTAGGATAACCCTTCTCGCTTTTTCCACACACTTTCTCCATTCAGCCAGATCTTTAGCATTAGATGATAGAGGCTTCGAAATATCATGATCTATGAATTCCTTGAGCCCATTGTGTTGGGCATGGAATCCCCCCCAAGGCATGTTTTGGGGCTCAAAGCCTAAGTTTTGACTGAATCTTGTTGTAAAGCTCTGCAAATTGCGGGTGCGGGGCACGAAAGTATGATAGAGTCACAGGGTTGCCTGCCCTAGTTTTGTAATGTAATTTCGGCTAGATAGACCTACCCATGGTCCGCGGACCATGGGATTGTATAAATAGAGCAAGCCTCTAAGTAGAAAAGGAAGAAAAAGATTCTAAGTGATTGAGTCGAAAGTGGAAGTGTGTCTTTGGGTCGTAGAGTAGGAGAAGGCTTTGCAGCTAAGTGCGCAAAGGCCTAGTAGTCTGTAGCTGAGTACGCGGACCCCTGCAGTTGAGTGTGCAGGGCGAGG
The DNA here is from genome assembly GCA_031772625.1 of Pinus tabuliformis. NCBI lineage: Eukaryota > Viridiplantae > Streptophyta > Pinopsida > Pinales > Pinaceae > Pinus > Pinus tabuliformis. The sequence goes on from CM062811.1 coordinate 1,098,237,525, forward strand.
TTGAGTCTATAACTAAGGAAGGAATTAATAAAGAGAAGTTTTGTTATAATTCTGTGTATCTGTTCTTGGGTTAATAAAGGATTAATATAATTTGAAAATATATTGTTTATTTATTGCTCACACCTGTATGAATGCTTTATATTGTGAAGTATACTTAATGCACTCAAGTAGGAAAAGCTAATTGACTAACGTTGGAATACCAGTAAGGTCTTGGGTAATAACACAGAATGTGACGCTCAGCCCCTGGGTAGGGCTGTGCAAAGGCAGTACATCAGACTGCGAAGTACGGGAAAGTGCGCGAAGCAACCTAAGCGCAGGACCGCTGGAACTCATCAGACATCTCCAGGGTGTGGAAACTTGGTTCTAGTACCCTCCCATGCTACTTCAAGTGAGACCTCAGTCCACGCTCCATGGACTATTGCCAAAAGGGCAAATAGTACCATTTTTTGTTTGGCTAACTTAACTTTGAGCCTGGGTCAGGCCCTAATAAGCGAACAAATGGTTCCGTTGCCGGGACCGCGATCTGCATAAGATATGTCTAATGTCGTATCACTGGAATCTGACAAAGAAAGGAATTGAAGAGTGGTTGGACAGAAAGATTCACGAGTTCACAGTGCAGGAAAATAGGAATCAACAATTATCAAAGGAAGAGTGGTTAGATTTCTACTTATATACGGAAGTCCACAAAATTTTCTTTGCATCCTTCCCCTCCGAGTTGTACGAGTGGATCGTGAAGCTAACAGATAGTCAGGGAAGGTGTAGGCTCAACAAACCTATTGTGTGGACTCCAAAGTTGGTGCGCATACTAGAAGCATCAGAAGATAAGATCGCGCACGCTGTGGATCACTGTCTCGATCAAATTATACGAGGATTTATCACTGAGTTCGCAATAGATACTTTAGTCATCTATAGCGAGGTGGAACGACGCTTCCTCAAAGGACCACGAGGTAAGTACGTTAAATCTTTGAATACTTGGATTAAAATTCTACTGTGTGAAAAGCGGGTTATGCGAATAAATTGATGTTTGGGGTTACGCGGAGTGGGAGGATCTACAGAAACGAAGGTATAGCAGAACTAGAAACTAGCCCCTTGATTTCACCTCCGTGAGAAAGCAAGGAAGAGCTCGCGAAGGTTTCACCAAGAAGTGCAATCAATTTGATAAAACAACGAATTCCGCGCATACCACCCCCACCTACACCACCACCAGTTTCACCATCTTCACCCCCGTCTTCGCCCACACCACCTCCGCCACCACCACAGTTCAATATGGCAAGCACGATAAAGTTGTCGGTGTTCAAAGGAGTAGGGAATGAAGATCCAGACCAGTTTTGGTTCATGGTAAGGGTTGTATGGGAAGCGCAGGGAGTCATGGATGACAATATAAAGAAAGCAGCGCTAGTCAGCTCTCTGTAGGATTGCGCACTGACTTGGTACATTAAGCATTCCAACGACAATCTGAATGCAGGGATTGCGGATATCCAAGCTACGCTAAATAAGGAATTTAGTAGGCAAAAATCAAAGACACAATCGATCATTGGATTTAAGGAAATCGCAATGCTTCTAAGTGAGACCCCTTGGAAGCTGGATCAAACACTGAAGTGTACAATTCGTGAAGCCAATATGACCTTGACGGATGGGCAGCACCGTGCATGGTTGGTAGCATCGCTAACGCCGCATCTAAGGAACGCGTTGTCACAGCAGAAGCTAACCACTCAGGTTGAGGCCTTGGAGATCGCAATGAGACTACACGAGACCATGATACAAGATCCTAACCTAGGAGTTCAACAAATCCACGTGCAGTTCAAAAACTTGTGCCTTGAGATGTAGAGTTTGAAACAAGACAGGATAGCTTGCCCAGAAGCGCGCGAGGAGATATGGTGCATAAAGTGCAAAGGCCAAGGACATGATAAGGACCATTGTCTAGTATTCGTGAACTACCTAGTGGGGGGAGGACCAATGCCATTGAGACCATAGGCACAAGCAGGACCAAGTGCGGCGCCTACATTATGGTGCGTGATTTGTCAGATAGGAGGGAAGCATGCTACAGATAACTGCCATCTATTATAGAAGTATACGCAGAATTCCCAACAATTGTTCTATAATTTCTGCAGGTCAGTAGGCCACGATGAGCGTACCTGTAGAAGTTATGAACTGATGATGGATCAGACTCCTACCTATAGAGTTCAGACCGAAACACGGGCCCTCGATCAAAATTCAGGGATGGCGTGCACTAGATTTCAGGGGCGCAGACGAGGTCGAGGTGGAATGGGGCCAGGAAGAGGTCACAGCCAGCTGATATGCTACAATTGTGGAGGACCGGGGCATTATGCCCGTGATTGTACAAATCCGACGAGACCATCATGCTTATATTGTACCTAGTTCGATCATGAGACAAAGCACTGTCCCATGCTGATAGTGAGGTTGCGCGATAAAGGAGCACTCCAACCTCCCCCAACTTAGAACCTACAAATGATGAGGTCTGAGCCACGCGAGGAAGACCCGAATGTAAATATCATGCTCCGAAGTGGTATCACGACAAGAGATGACAAAGGCAAGCAACCCGAAGAGAGTTCCTGGGTTCGCAAGGCTCCAACAAAGGAACCAGAATTTAATTTAGAGTGTGCTAAGGAGACATTCATGGAAGCTAAGAAGAGTTTCGCGGATGCTTCCACCTCTGGAAGTAAAGACAAACTGGAACTAGAAATGGACCCATCAATGCTCACTACATTTTTGGAGACATGCATGAAGCTACTACGTGACAGCAAAGCTGTGAAGGGACTGCAAGAACTCATCACTAGATGTGCTGGAACCACGCTAGGAGAACCGAGCGTAGTCTAGAAGCTCGGGAAGCACACAATGCGAACAAGAAGAGAGATGAGATTGATCGTGCAGATTGGGGAATATGAAATGGATCAAGTGATTTTGGATCTAGGATTGGATGCGAACATCCTTCCAAAGCAAACATGGGAGCGCATGGGCAAGCTTATGCTGCAATGGTCTCCTATTCAATTGCAAATGTCAAACCAACAAAAGATCCTACCTATGGGAATATTGCAGGGAATAACAGTAGATATTGAAGGTGCAAGCGCCCTATTAGATTTCGAAGTGATAGAGATTGTTGATGACAACAATCCCTATCCCGTGCTACTAGGAATAGATTGGGCCATTGACATGAATGGAGTGATAAATCTAAAGAAGCGCAAGATGATTTTTGAGAAGAAGTCACAGCGCGTAGTGGTACCTTTAGACCCTGTAGAAGGATTGCGCTACAGAGAGCCAGTGTGCGACTACGATAGCGACGACGATCTAGACTGTATCTACAAGATAACCGCGTAGGAGCAGGACTAGGTAAATCCCACAATGGATGGCAGACTCTCGTGGGAGCGTGAAAGTTCATGCACCTCAAATTCAGACGAGGAAATAGAACAATGGTAGAACCGGTTACAGGAGGTAACCACGCTCAATTGTAACATGATGACAAGGTCGTTACGATGCGTGGCAACATAGGTAAGATATTTGCCTATGTATGACAGGTTGACCGAGGTGGATGATTTCCTGAACAAATTTGAAATCGAAGTACTGGAACAGCAGCGTTTCGACGCTCTGAAATGGGTATTGCGCGCTACGCCCGCAAGATGGTGGGGTACGCATCAAAGAATTTTTGAGGATTGGCGCGAATGTAGAAGGATGATGCGCATGCACTTTGGAAAGCCTCAGATGTGGATGAAAGTCGAGTATGATGGACGAAACAACCCGCGCGCTGTTGGTATCAAATTATGACTATCCATTCCACTTAAAATTCTCTTTTGACTATCAATTTTGATCATTTAATCTTCATATTCCAGCTATAATCATTAGAAACTAAATGATATGATGTCATTATCATTATTTTTAGTTTGGAATTAATTTTTGAAATTATTATGTTAAAAATGACATTTTTCAGAAAATTACAAGTTGTGATTTCCTGTAAATGCTCCATTGTTTGACATGTTGCACAATAGGTGAGCAAATTTGAAGATTGTGGGCATGAAGTAAAATGTACACGGATGGTGGATCACCTATCCACTTTCAGTTTTGAAGAAAACAAGTGCCCGGTCAAAGCTGGTCAAACCTAGCCACTCCAGCAAGTTTTCCAGATTTTGTGAAGAGAATAATTTCTATTTTGAGAATTTTCTCATAAATGAAGGAACTGATTCAATTTCGACCTTCTTGGATGTAATTAATAGAATTCTGTTAGGATAATAGGGAGGAGGAATAGCTTCTTTTGTTAGAAGGATTTATTATAAATAACCTATGAAAGAAGACTATGTTTTAGAGCTAGATCGTGAACATATGAAAGTACAACTTGTGCATTTTTTATTCCAGACTTAATACAAATCTCATCACTACACTGGTACACTCTGTTTTTTTAAGTTTCCTTACTAGCTATATATTCCAATTTGAAATCAGAAGTTATTTGTGTGTAGAAGTAAAGGTTATGTTATTAGAATTATCAATTGAAAAGAGCTTGTATTCGTTGTGAAGAGAACCTTGAAAAATGATTCAACTAATTTTGATCTTGAAATTGATATATATGCTTGTTGTCATACAATTTCCCTACTTGCTTATTAGTTTTGACTTTGAAGATAGTTCTGGTTTTATTTGCAAGTGATTCAGATAGTAGTTGTTGAATTCAATTTTCAGTTTGATAGGTGATTCTTGTAAAAGATTCAACTATTATTGGGTTGCAACTTTACTCATCTTATTCATTGTTTGATTTATTTATTATTGAAATTATCTTGGATGGTTATGATTAGGAAAAGTTCTATTGAGCAATATTCTTGTAAGGGAATGTTAGGATTTTAACTAGTCATTAACACTCTGTTTTCGTGACTTAGGCAATCAGAATTTTATAAAATTTGTTTTATCTAGATTGATGTTTGAGTGATTGAAAAAGACAATGAAGGATCTCTTGTAAGGGGGCACTGTTAATTTCATTCACTAGGATCTCATTAGAACCTTAGATCCTTCTAGATCTATATGCTTTAGGTGAGCACCTCTAAGTGTACTTTCTCGGGTTGATAAAGGAATTAAGAGCTTAAATTACCTTAGTAAGTAAAGACCAAACACGCACCCAACTTTCCAGATGGGTACAGGCGTATGGTGCGCAACCTGCACGAACGCACACCATCCTTGCGATAGGAAACATGACCGACAAGCAGGAGCGGGCAAGACAATGGTGCGAACGACCCCTCCGGTTGGGACCAGGAAGTATGGTAAGACCAAGCATGCAGAAGCATATTCACGCAAAAGCTTTTGACAAAGTATGCGAAGCACTGAACACGATCCACTAGGTGAAACGAACTGACTGGGACCTGCGTGTACCAGCGACTCTCTGGGCCTATAGGACCATGTGCAAAGCCCTAACCGTGCTGGCACTTCTGAAGCTGAAGTACGAAGCGAATGTTGCAATCCCTATGGAGCATGCAAAGCTTAGTCTGCTCATAGTAGCACCCATAGATATGATGGTTCGCGAAGCTCGGAAAGAAGGGATCATGCAGCCACAAGAAACAGAATGCAGGGGACTTGAGGAAGAAATCCAACAGGGAAACCTTAGACTCCACAAACCTGAAGAAGAAAGGGTACGGTTAAGGAAGAAAAGAACTTTGATGGATGCAGAAGTCAAGAAGCTAGAGGACGGGATAAAGGAAGATTTTCTCACCGAAAAAACTAGGATGGTAAGGCAAGGTGCATACGATCATGTTGACAAGTTTGAGAAATATCGTCATGAATTGATTAGTCTAATGCCTTGGCTTGGACCACATATTGCTAAACATAATGACCAGGGTAGCACATTGCAAGTAATAAAGTACGCGATGCCGACCATAATAGTAAAAGGTAGAGATTCTCCAGGCAACATGATGAATGATCAGATGAAACTTTTCACGGGTGGTCCGACCACCTGATTATCTGAGGAAGGACAGTGTTAGCACTCCAGGCAGTTGGAAGGAAGCATGGGACTATAAACTATTCTGCTCGGGATCTGTGCGATATTGCAGATGCACGCAGAAGCAAAGAGTCACAAGGTCCGCGACCGCGCATGGGGGGCTGCACTGCCGTGCGGGTTGGCTAGAAAGTGATTGTTGAAGTCATTATTCATGATGGGATGCTTGAGTTGAGGCCAAATGGAGCGGGCGGTAGGCATTTAAGACGCGATTTATGGGCAAAATCTGGGAAAATATGCCACCAAGGGAGCATTAATGAACCAGATTTGGGAGGAACGGTTGAATTCAAATTCCAAGAGCACTATAAAATACAAAGGGCTGCCCAGCAAACAACACTTGGTCATTTGCGAATTTAGTGGTCGAGTAGAACCATGATTGTTGTGAGTCGAGCATTGATTAAGCCCTTGAATTCGCAAGTGATAGATCGTTGTACAAATACAATGGCGACAACTAAGGATGGTATGGAGATAGCAGAAGTAACCGCCGAGGAGGCCGCGCAAGCCCTAACTGTGGGGGATGTTCCAGAAGGTGCCAGGATTGTGGCAGAAATCCCAAAATCACTCTGCATGCCAAGACCCAAGAAGGACAAACAAGCAATGACCCCCATACGCGTGTCCCCACAGAACTCTCTGCGCAGCAAACTGTCGATAGGGAAGAAGGGGAAAGCCGTCACTATAGAAATATATGAAGAAGAAGAAGATCTGCAGGAGCTTATCATCGCAGAAGAAGAAGATGAAGGCATGGAGGTAGATACTCAGTCTACGCACTCGGTGAAAAAACTGCCCGACTATGTCCCCCCCGTGAAAAGGGAAGGCCAAAGTGCCCAAGGACCTGGACGAGACCAAGAGCTCACTCCAGACCCCGCTCCTCCTAGATGGCATTATGTTTGAAGGCACACACCTGGGCCGCGTGCTGAGCCTGAAATTTGAAGATTGGGACCTCGTTGACCACGAGAAGTTCCCTCACCTTGAGACCAGAAACCTCATGAAGCAGAACACCACGGGGGTGGTGACAGCATTAGAGCCGTGGAAGTGGTTGCGCAGAGTGGAAAAGGCCGGGCTGCTGAACCTACTCTAGGTGCCGCATTTCCACCACACCCCAATAACCATTTTCGTCATCAGGCAGCTACTCTGCTTGGTGCATGATGGGTGTTTATGGCTAGAGGAGCCCATCCCCATCACGATAGACTTGATTCATCGCGTCTCCCAACTTCCATACAAAGGAGAGGACCCCGCGGCCATATCGGAAGGGAAGGGCAGTGATTTGGCCATCACGGAGGCCATGAAGAAGAAGTATAAGTTGGAAAAGAAGAAGAGGGGCTACGCCATCTCCAGCATCAAGGACAAAGCAGTACGTGTGGCAACCTAAATCGTCACAGGAAAAGTTATGTGAAAGTGCCACACAGACGAGGTACTTGCATCGATGGTCGCACTGGCCGAGTAGCGCGCGGAGGGGGTCCAGTTTAACTGGTCTGAATTCCTCTGCATGGAATTTTTAGAGAATTGCTGCGAAGCCCAGGAATAGGGCAAAACGTTCCACTATGCATGGCTGTTGCTATCCATAGTGCTCGTAGTTGGGGAATTGCCGAAAGATAGTCAATTCCCCATAATTGACAGAGATTTACCGGAGGCCGTGAAGTACGCTTCGCTCTGGGCCACAAAGGATACTAAAAGGATACGCGACAAAAAAATCTTCTGGGTGCTCATGGAGATGAACATCAGAATGTGGATCAACCATAAGCCACGGTTGTCACCCACGGTTTACAACAGTCTACAGAGTTTTGCAGAATTTAAGGCAGACATGCATAAAATATATATCAGGGCGCGTAAGGACCCAACTAAACAGTGGACAAAGCTACCCTTTGTAGCCACTGACGACGCCATTTTCAATGTCCTGGAGGCATGGCCGCCGGAATGGCGCGCCCCAGACATTGTAGAAATCGAGAAGTCGACAGCGCAAAAGAAGAAAGACGAGGCCAAGTTACGCATCACACAGTTGCCCTAAAAACGAAGGAAGGGAACAACAATAGTAGAAGTACGAGCAGCGCAGGATGCGCACAGAAAGAAGCTGAGCAGGAAAAGGCCACAGTCATAACAGTAGCACAGGAAGCAATCGCGAAGGTGGGCGTGGGCCAAACAATGCCTTCGGAGGGGCAGGAAGCAGAAACAAAAGAAGGAGGCGCGGACCCACGAACTACGTCAACGCAGCTGAAGTTCCAACACCCAATAGAGCAGGCAGGGTCACAGAAGAAGGTCAAGGCCTCAAAATTGCCCATTGAATCGATCACCTTAATCGAGGGTGATCTGCATGACATCGGTGAGACAGTGCACGATGTCACCAATGAGGCTCTCCAAGATTTCACGCAGGAGAACCAGACTGTGTTGAGGGCCCTCAGAGCGCAGTTGCAGGAATTATAGGCGCGCCCCCCTCGGGTTGGTACCCTTTCGACCAACCTCGCAGTCAAATCCACGGGAGCAGAGCAAATGTTGCGTGCGCGGATGATGAACACAATAGTGCTGTCGGAAGGGGCACTAGTGACATCAAATGAGGTCGACAGGCCTTTGGTTAGCACGCTGAAAGGTCTTGGTGTTAATCTAGCTGCCCTCCCGCGCGAGACATTATATGTGTTGTAGGATGGGATAACTATAGAGCTACGAGCTAGGGAGAGCCGCATGATTCAAGTCCTTAGTGAACAGAAAATAAATATGGAACAACTAAGCCTGCAACGCGATGAATTGGTGTCGCAAAATCAACAGCTGGTACAGGTGATAGACAATGCTTGCCAAAGCGTCTCAGAGCTGGCCATCCCAGTAGATATACCAGCGGAGTCGCGGATCCACAGGTTAGTAGCAGGGGTCTGCGAGGCCAGGGAGGAAATGACAAAGGTTCAGCTGGAGATGAATCTTCAGATTGCCGAGCTATGGTTAAAGGCACAGCCATCCACTCCCCCGGAAGTTAGAGAACAGCGCGCTAGCGCTATCATAATGGGATTGAAGGAAATCGAAGGTGCAGTGCGAGATTGCACCAGCATGTTGGAAGAATCACTTAAGGTCCTCACAACTTTGCAGGAGGACCCCAAAATCCATCGCTTAGAGACAGAGACACGAGAACTCCAAGAACAGTATGATAGTGTTCAAGGAACTGCACAGACAGTAGTCCTCACCCAGAGGCTTGCGCGGATGCAGTAGGCTAAAGCACTGAAGGAGTAGGTGGACACGACACGACATAAGGAAGCAGTCCTAAAAGCACGCGTCTAGCCTTGGATTGATGAGGCCTTCACCATCACAGCAGACATCGAAGGCAAGCTCGCACACATGCAAGGGATGCACACATTGATGTAGAGAAGCACTCCCAACATAGAGGTCTCGAAACAGCATATGCAGCAGATCCAACAAGTAGTAGCTCAGTGCACTACTGACCTTCACGCAGTTGGAGAACAGTTGGAGGGACTCCGCACAAAGATCGCCGCGCCGACAGAGTGACTCGAGGGCGAGTCATGATGTTTGTGTTGGGGGCTTGTTGGGCATGGAATCCCCCCAAAGGCATGTTTTGGGGCTCAAAGCCCAAGTTTTGACCGAATCTTGTTGTAAAGCTCTGTGAATTGCGGGCGCGGGGCGCAAAAGTATGATAGAGTCATAGGGTTGCCCGCCCTAGTTTTGTAATGTAATGTCGGCTGGATAGAGGATTGTATAAATAGAGTGAGGCTCCAAGTAGAAAAGGAAAAAAAAAAGAGTTTAAGTGATTGAGTCGAAAGTGGAAGTGTGTCTTTGGGTCGTATAGTAGGAGAAGGCTTTGCAACTGAGTGCGCAGAGGCCTAGTAGTCCACAACTGAGTGCGCGGACCCCTACAGCTGAGTGCACAGGGCGAGGTTGAGTCTGTAATCGAGGAAGGAATTAATAAAGAGAATTTTTGCTATAATTATGTGTATATGTTCTTGGGTTAATGAATGATTAGTATAATTTTCAAATATACTGTTTATTTACTGCGCGCACATGTATGAATGGTTTATATTGTTAAGTATAATTAAAGCACTCAAGTAGGCAAAGATAATTGACTAACATTGGAATACTAGTAAGGTCTTGGGTAATAATGCAGAACGCGACGCTCAACCCTTGGGTAGGGCTACGCGAAGGCAGTACATCAAGCTGCGAAGTATGGGAAAGTGCGCGAAGCAACCTACGCGCAGGACCACTGGAACTCATCAGACATCTCCAGGGTGCGGAAACTTGGTTCTAGCACCCTCCCATACTATTTTGGGTGAGACCTCAGTTCGCGCTCCGCGGAATGTTGCCGAAAGGGCCAATAGTACCAGGATTTGTTTGGCCAACTTAATTTTGAACCTGGGTCAGGCCCTAATAAGCGAACACGTTGTCTTCCAACATTGCCTCCATCCTGTCCTACTAGGCTATGTAATTCGAGCTTCCCACCAGGGCATACTCAAGTCTGAAACCATAAAATGATGTATTGATAACTTTGAAGTATGAACCTACAAATTCAATTTCACATACACAACAAACTCAAATTCTCCTCTTCTAGATTGTCTTCAACTCTGATACCATGTAGGTTTTTACTTATAGATTCAACAACTTATGTGATATGCTAAAACACAAGACAAGAATCTACTCTACTCTTCAACGGAAACCAAAATTGATCGATGAAAACAATAAGAAGAAAAGGAAGAATATCAATCACACATAACTTAATATTTCTTTGGAGAAATAAATTGCTCACAACCCCAACTATCTATATTGCATTAACCAGAAGATTTAAGAAGAAAATGTGATGCTCGTTCAACCCTAACAATTTTTGCACAAGCACAATCTATCTCTTTGCTTCACAAACCAACTCAAGCCAACACTTATCCAATTATGTTGCCTGCCAAGCCCCTACTTCCTTGAGAAGTTCTTGAGAGAATTAGCCCATATTTAATTGCGAAATTCTCTCTCCATAACTACGCAATCCATCATAGGCCCTCAACTGTTTGCATGCACCATCTATACAACTCAGAAAATTATACAACTGATAGTACACTTTCCCTTAACTGTAATCTCAACCGGGTCTTCCTCTGAACAGACATGCATGAGTTATTTATGACTGAATCTTCAGTTAACTGGTGGAGCAGTGAATCTGCACTGGTGCCCGTCCCCACTATTCTACCTCCTACTAGTTCCTCCAACAGTTGGAACTGGTTTAACTGACTATAACTCAGTTAGACTGAGTTAAATAATTACAACTCAAAGAACTCAACCTGGGCCCCTAAAATTTAGGGATCACTCTACATGACTATAGATAGATTTCCAACTCAAATTTCCTAAGCCAACTAAGTCAATTTAACTTAGTTAACTATTACAAGGTGCTATGAGAATATAATTTCGATTTACTTCCTAATTTAATTCAAGGACAAATTAAATTAGGATTTCTTGTTGCTATTTTTAACAAAAGCCTAATAGAAAATCTAATTTGATGAAGGAAGATTATAAAATGTTGTGATAGATTAGATTAAAGACCTTTTGGTAGAATTTTAAGAGTTAACGTATATTTTGATTTATATATTTAAATATATATTGAAAATAGAAGAAGTTAATGATATATTAGTAAAAGTTTGATTGATATGTTTCAACATGTGAGATAATGGCTTGTATTGTTCTTAAATTAAGATCATCAAAACATTATCCACACAGAACAATACATCATCTGATTTCTTAATATATAATAAATGCTTGACACTTAAGCTTAGAGGGAGCATCTTCCCAATTCTTGCATAAGAAACTGGCATAAGTTGCGGGATACCATACTTTATGAGTTTCGGCCTTATTATTCATCCACAAGGTTAAAAGCAAAAATGTTATATTGATTTCTTTTTTTTGAGCTAGCTTCCCCTAACCACAACAAGGCTTGCATAATCAAATTCAGCATTGTGGGAGAACAACTAGCACCATCCGATTTTCAGTCACATCCAACTTAGAAGTTGCAATTGGGAGTATTTACCATGCCAAGGTCGATTAAGAATCACACTACCCCTAGGCACAATCATACGAATGGGCATGTCATTAGTAGGATTTGAACCCTTTTGAATTCTATATTAACTACCCATTTTTACCAAATCAACAAGTCAACATAAATGTCATATTGAATTAAAATTTTAGTTTTGTTAAGGGGGTCATGGTTTAGTTTTGAGCATGATGTTATGACAAGGTCTTTACCAAAGTCAACTGTTTCGATATATAAATAAGTACCTGTGGCCAAGTGAAAATCTTGGGTGACTTTAATGGAATGATATCATTTGTCAAAACAACTTAGCCTAATAAAAGTATCTGTGTTAATGGTTTGTGCCTTGAAATTTGTTTCACCTACGCAAGTAAGTCATTATGGTGCCCAACATCTTCAGCCACTTATGATGTAATTAATTTTGTACTTTTATGGTGAATGTTGCAATAATTTTTGAGTTGTGTATAAACATTACTCTTGTTTTCAAGTTGAAAGAGTTCACTATATTGAGAGAATTGAGGTGCTCTTACCACCAAAGAGGGTAAAGAAATTATTGGAGCAAAGATCCAAAAGAGACTTGGGCACTAATTAATTGGATCATATTTGTTATATATTTGCATGTTACCAATTTTTTGATCTTTACTTTACTTCCCTTCATAAAATAACACATTAATCCAATCTAATTAATTCATATATTTAGAGTAACATAATGAGTCTTCTACATATGATCGACTATAAAAAAAAATTGCAATAGCCAAGTAATGATGTGTAGTATCGATCAACCACAAACCTTAGAATAGATCCAAAGCAAATTTGTGAGCATTATGTTCATGCATAAATTATTGGGGTAGTTTGGGTAAACATGCCATGGTCATAGAGTCAATTCATTGTTGGTAGTTTTTGAGCTCTATGTTTCAATAAATCATGGTTTTTCCCATGGTATTATGATGTAATGTAGTTTATTTAAAGGCATGATGACTCCATTGTTAATTTTCTTTGGGCTAAGAATAGTAGATCTATTATTTGAAGTTGGTTTCCCTGTAAAGGTTTTTAGGGCTAAATATGGTGTCCACATGTTATTAATGTTTATGTGTTATTATCAGTTTTTCGCGCATTATCTTTTTTTATTAAAAATTGATATTATATCCGTGGTGAAAATTATCATGATAGCAAGTATATGTGAATCAAATTGTTCGTTGCCTACTAGTGCACGATAAGAAATATTTGTGGTAGAATCCACCCAATGATCGGGGTGAAGAGGAAGCAAAGACCATGCAAGGAAAGCTCATCAGAGTTGACTAAAGAGAAGCATATGATATTAATTATTAAATTTCATGTGGGTTAGCAAAGGAAGTGTACAAAAGTATACTTGTTTGCATCGTTAGTGTGGTAGTGAATTGAGTGACGTATGGAAGAGAGATATAATGAGAGAGGTTTCACAGTTTGATGCATAAGAGAATGTAGATGGAGTCAATGGTGTTGAGGACTACTGAAAGAGCCAACATGTGATGGAGAGTTTTAGTGGTGTGTGGACCTCCTAAAGGTTTTTGGTCCAAGTTTTAAAGCCTGGTCGTAGGTAGGTTGCATTCCTCAAGGTTTTTGTTAAACCTATTATTCAGGCATACATGTTGGAGTGTGGTGGCACATGGATTTATGTATAATCAAGAAGTGGAATGGACCACCTGAATAGCCACAAGGGTGGTAGGTGATGAGCCTCTAAATTAGACACAAATTAAGCCCATCTAAACCTTTCTTAGGAACATGAAGGCTATATTAAACCTATCCTTCTACACTTAATAGTGTTTTTTTAGTTGTAATATGTTCATTAGGAAGGTTTAAAGATAATTGCATATTTGTTCCTAATATTATTTATTTTTGTAGAATATTGTCAGAATATTGGGCATATTATGAAGATTTGGAGGAGGAGATAATCTAGGGACTTGCTCCCTACTACAGGAGCATCAAGATTGGATAATAAATCAAGAAGATATTATGAAATTATTGCACAAATTTGGAGCTCCAATGATTGAGAAAATCCGAGAATGTGTTCGCTGGCATTTAATGCAAATTCCTAGTGTTGGGAACTAGATCCACTATTTGAGAGATTTTGGAGGGGAAAGCTTCCTCCTTTCAAGGAGATTGCTTCCTCATCATTTTGTATAAGTACCAATTCGAATTTTCCTCTAGGGGGATGTATTTTTCTTAGTCTTCTTGTGGAGAAAACTTGTATTTTTGCAAACTCCACTTTCATTTCTAGCAGGGATGTAATTGGATTGATTCAAATAATGAAGCTTGGTGCCATTTTTAACTTCTAAAGATTGGTCACCTTCATAGAAATCTAAGTTTCCTTGGGCTTGGCCATCCCAGGAGCCTCAAAGCCATTTTGTATAATTTAATTTTCTTCTTTTCACTCCTTATTCACATGCATCTCTTGTTCTTGTTTTTCCTATTTCTGCATTTAGTATTGATGGTTTTTTGCTCGAGGATTGGGTTAAATGGTTGAAGTGAGTTCTTTTGCAAGTTATTTACAGATTCAAAAGCATGATTTCATCCTTGGAACAACTTTGGAAAGTCATAGACATCATTGAGCCACTTGGATTATTTTGCTTATTCATAAATCTAAAAATTTTGGAAGTCCCTTGTAGCAAATAGTAGTAATTTTCTGCTATTTTTTAGAACATTCTAATGAGTTTCATTTGAGTTTATTCCACTTAATTAGATCATAAAAACATTCAAGTTAATAACAAAATTTACCCCATTTAATTTTCACTTGATTAGGTTAAGCATTTGATAGGTTAACTAGCTCACTAGTTCTCGAATTTCCAGATTTTAGACTAGTAATTTTCTGTTATTTTTTAGCACGTGTGAACAAGGGTATTTTGGAGTCATTCCACTTAGAATGGAGACCTAAGACATCCTAATCAATAATTTTTTTTTCCCATCCCATTTTCATTTGATTTCCTTGGTCATTCGGTGAGTTCTCTTCTTGTAGCAAACCTATAACTTCCTGTAGCAAATCTGTAACACCACTTTTCTTCATCAATTTTGATCCCTGAAACTATGACTTAGTCTAGATGAATAATGACCCCCAACTATGATTTTATGATCAGGGGAAGCTCCTAAGCCACTCTAACCCTTCCCTTTATTCACTACAAAAAAAGAGCAGACTTAGTTTCTTTATCACAAGTATGATGCAAGTAGGTTACTGATTTACAAGCAAGTGTGAACTAGGTAGATGGTACATGCAATTTTGATTGGTAGTTTGATGAATTATTCAAGATAAAATAACTTTCTTTCTGCAAGTAGATTAACCTTTGTCCTTTCATGAATTGATTAGTTAACATTTACAAGTTGAGCAAGTAGCATTTCCATTTCTTGCAAATAGAGTAACAATCCCATTTTTCAATTAGTTTAGGCTTTGATTTCATGACATTTACTCTATTACATCATATCAACAAAAGAAGGACACATTATATGTTGCACATATAGTGCCAATACCTCTTAAGTTTGTACGAACCCCAAGTTGATAATTAAAGTTGGTAGCCTTGGGAGTTGCAACATTCTTGTTGCAATACTGAGGCTTATCAGTAGGCATACTCATATGCTAGCTTGAGGGGGGGATGTGAGAATGTGAGATGGTTGACGAACAATATATGAGAAAAAATGTCCTAGAAAACTGGGGGACACAGTGGATGGTTACTCATGTATTCTGATGGACAGTAAAATTTTTATATGGACTTCAACATAGCTATCAGGACCAAGTTAATCTCCCCAAGTCAATTTCAAGTAGGGGGGATTGTTAGGGTAGTTTGGGTAAACTTGGCTTGGTCATAGAGTCAATTCACTATCAGCGATTTTTTGGGCTCTAGGTTTCAATAACCCATGGTATTATAATTTAATGTAGCCTATTTGTAGGCATGATGACTCCATTGTTAATTTCTTTGGGGCCAAGAATAATAGATCTATTATTTAGAGCTAGTTTTCACACAAGGGTTTCCATGTTAAATACAATGTCCACGTGTTGTTAATGATTTATTAACATAATTTCCACACCTAGGTTAGCATAATTAATGATATTGATCCACATGTTAATTATGCAACCTTGAAGTTTCGTACATGTGTATGAAATTGTTAAAGTAAAATAGTTCACAAACATCTCACTTATAAATTTCTTAACCACCATAATTTCAAAGAAAAAATTCTTTTAATTAAAAAGGAGGCTAAATAAATCTATTTTACTCCAAATTTCTCAAGTAGTGAATGTTTGCACTTGGAATTTTTTATCCCTCACCAAGCTTGGTAAATTTAGTGCTAAGAAAAGAATAAGCTAACATTTATATACTCTATAGAAGTTTTTTTTTTCATGAAAAAAGTTCTATATTGATATTTCAAGGGTGAGACCAAAATATACATCATATTGCCTTTTCAATTTTAAGAACTAACATCTTGAAAATTTTCCTTTAAATTGATTTTTTATCTACATACTTTGCTAATCGTATTCAAATAAATGACCATATTAAACTTTTTTGTGTCATGGGACCTTTATTAGTACTATTAAGATAAGCTTGTTACCATGAAATGTTACAACAAAATTGGAGGCAAATTCTAAATCGATCATTGAAGCAATTCTTGTTTTCTGGGCTTCCTTGGCTTGGTTTCCAAAGGGTATTTTGGGGAAAATCCAACAGCTTTCGGTCAGATTCCTTTGGTATAGGAAACAAGAAAAACACACCTTCACGCTAACTTCCTAGAACTCCATCTCTCTCCCAAAATCCTTGGGAGGCTACAACATTAAAAAACTCTTGAATTTTTCTCAATCATTGGCTGCAAAAGATGTATGGTGCCTTATTCAAGGATTGGGACTTTGGGCAACTACAATAGCAAAAAAATACATATGGCCTTATCAATTTTGGATTGGGTTCGTACTCCTATAAAATCCTCCAGAAATGCATCCATTGTTTGGAAAGCAATACTCAAGGCATTTGTGATTGTAAATCACTTATGTTAGAAGACGGGTCATGGTCAAAATATCATAATTGGGAAAGATCCATTGATTAGCAGTCTTCATTGGCATTGGCTCCCTGACCCTTTGATTCAATCTTTAGCTGACATACATTTGTTCACTCTAAATCAGGCTACCTCTGGTTCTTCTTGGCTCTTAGTTGTTGATCTATGTTTAGAGGGCGAGGATGCAACTGCTTGGGAACATTATATTAGGGCTCTCAAATTCTCAAACATTCGCCTAACCATCAATGAGGACCAACTCATCTGAACTCAGAGCCTTCACGAGACCTATGCGCCAAAATATGGTTATTTATTTGAAATGCCACATATGGAAAATCCCTCGTAGTGGGGGGAACTCCTTTGGAAACTATTTTGTCCTCCTAAATCTATCTTATTCATGTGGCTTATGCTTAATGGGAAAGTCCCAACCTAGGACATTCTTTAAAGACTTTCTTTTTCGAGGCCCAACATTTGTATGCTTTATATGAGGCAAAATATATCTCTCATATATTCATCAGTTATCCCTTTACAGAGCAAGTCTAGTCTGAAGTAAAACATTTATGCCCTCCAGATCTAGCTTGGAAGGAAGTTACATATCATGTTCCTTAAAACCCTGGATCTTTAGCTCTCTTCCAGATAATTTAAAAATGTTTCCCTTGACTGTCAAATGGGGAATTTGGATGGATTGAAATTATGCTATCTTTGAAGACTCCCCTCCTAATTCAGCCAAATTCTCTTCTCTAAGTCTTGCTATCTCCTCCTCCTATCCCTCATCCTCTTCTCTAAGTTCTCCATCTCCCCCTACCCATGCAGAAATCCTTACTAATTATCCCAGGGCCTTCTTCGATAGGGTGGTTCAAGGCTCCCCTTCCTTTGGGGGTGGCTAGAGGGATTTTACATATCTCTCACTCTCATACCATCTCTTTCTATTCAAATATTGGTCATGCTACAAACAATATGGTTGAGCTTTTCTGTCTCTATACTACCACTTTCTTAACCTTATCCAAAAATCTCCATTTTCTTCATATCTATGGCGATTCTCAAGTGGTCATCAACTAGTTGAAGAAAAAAGCTACTCCACAATCTCTTTCTACTTCCCCTCATGGAAAATATTCAAAGAAAAATCACACACTTCTCTCTTATATCTTTTGATCACATCTACAAGCGCAAAAACAAGGAAGTTGACAGGTTATCAAAAAATGGATTGGCAATCAACAGCAACACATGCAAAATCTATGAAGATAAAGAAGGCATCAAGATGGAATCTTATTTTGACCCTTGAGCTTGTTGATGCAGGAAACACTGATAAATGAATATCTTTTTATTTCTACAAGCCACTAGTAGACTTTTTGATCTATCGATGTTGAGGATAGACTATTTATTATCATGATATATCAGCGTCTTGGGGGCATGCTTTTTGTCAACAAAAATTGGTTATTTGTTTCACAATACTTATATTTGCATAATGTCCATGGGGGGATGGTTATATACTTTTTGGGGCTCACAAAGTGGGCAATATGCTTCTCTTAATGCACAATAGAAGATATCTACATGATGTTCTTTTGTAGAGCCGTGGGGGGCTGGAAAATTTCTTTGGGCCCTGATGTGGGCAACTTTTGGACTAAAATGTATTTTTTTGCAAATCTGAGATGATGTTTAAATATCATTGCAATATTTATTTTGAGGTAACCAGGAGAAATGGTATATTTTTTAGGCAACAACCACAAGAAAGCTTCGATATATATATACATAATTTTTTTCTTTATTATAAATTACAAAGTTATATATATATATATATATATATATATATATATATATATATATATATATAGACAAAACGACCTTTTTCACAACATTTTTTCTGGTTATTTTTTAACAAAATCTTGCAGAGAGTTTATGTTGTTTAAGCTGTAGAATTTGAGTTCCCTAGGGGTTTTTCAAGGTGTTGAATCTATTTATGCATTCAAAAATGTATTTTAAACAATGAAAAATCACATTCTTGCTTGAAATTGTATCACTAGATTCTAGTGAAAAGTGACTATTTAGTCTATAAGTTAGACTATATATATATATATATATATATATAAAAATTAAATAATGTTTATATATTAGAGTTTTATATAGTATTTTCATTATATATTATTATATGATTTTTAATTACATAAAATATTATTTTTTGTAGATTTTAATTAAATAAATAAAAATTTATGAATTTATATTTTAATTACAAGCTCTTAATTGTTTAAGGAAAAATTATATAGACATTAATTATTTAGGGATAATGTTTTTTTTAGAAGTTCATTTCTATTTATAGTTATGTCAATAAGATTGTTTTTGGTTAATTTTGCTTTTTTTATCACTTTTCAATTTAGCTCAACTATAGTTCCACAAATTCTAGTGCAAAAGGTGAGTTGTGACTATATGTCCCCTATAAAATGACTCATTATATTTTATTATATATCTTAGAAGGCCCATTTTAGACCTCAAAATGCTCCTAACGATTAATAAGTAATCTACAAAGGCCAACCTTTCTAAACCCTCTAGCAAAAGTCCTTCGACTAGCAAACTAGTATCACCAATGTGCAATGTTGTCCCTCAAATGCAACTTTTCACTATATATATGTCATGCAAAAAATTGAAAAAAGATTCTTCCTCAAACCTAAAACAAATAAAACATCCCTTGAGAGCATTTCAAAGGATATTAAGGCAACTCCTCTTAGAAGATAAGTAGCATCATCAACAAGCTCTACACCTATGCCTCCCTTCTATTCATGAAATTTGTTGAATAATAACTTGTCATTTGTCATGTGTCTAGAACCTCCATTGTTCACATACCATCCAATACTAGACAATGTTAAGGGACAAACAAAAAGTCATGTAAAAGACAATGTCAAATTGAGAAGGATCCTCCTCTACACTTATTACAATCCCAACTACCTGATCACTCCCTTCCCTTCCCTTCTCTTTTTCAATAGACACTAGTTAACATAATGTCCATCCCATGACATTAGAAGCACATCACCTTACTCAAGTCCTCTTTTCCTGTATTTGAGTCTTCTTAGTAGTTTTTCTTACTACTCTTCATCTTCCCAACAAAACCAATCACATCTACTCTACCTTGTTTTGAGGAAGAATGCAATCCTCTGATTTCTTCTTGCAAAATATCAATCCAAGCCCTTAGAAACTTTAATAAGGCCTTTAGAACAAAGGCAACTTGAACAAAATATATCCCAGAAAGAACAAGTCCATTCAAAGCAATGGACACGCACTCCTAATCCTCCACCTGTCTAAATGGCAACTCGTTATTCTACTTTCAATTCTAAGACTTCTGAGATCAATGTTATGGTGTGAATATTTTTTCGAAATCATTACACTAATTTATAAATTGACATTTCAGGCCAAACAAATGTGTGGCCCAACGTCAGACGAAATATGAAGAATGAATATATATAGATATATATATAAAACCAATACATTAAAATAAGTAATTAATAAATGGTAAAAATATGAAAATAAATTAAACTTAAATTTAAGAAATCTAATAAAAATATTTATAATAATATTAAAATATTAATAATACACAATTAAACAAAGTATACTATATATATTAGAATATAATAAAAGGAAACCAACTCTAAATAAATAATATAATGTAAAAAGGAAAAATAAAGCAAATAATAAGAAATCAAACAATATCGAAAATTAGGGAGAAAGAAGGTAAGCATGCAAAGAAAAAGGCATACGGATATAATAAGAAAAACATATAAGGGTAAATTAGCAAGCAAATATATATAAATGGAAAAATAGAAAAATATAAATAAAGAATATTAATTGGATTAGAATTGGTAAATAAAATAGGGATTCAAAACTAATTAATTTTTTAGCTATTATATTTGTTGTTGAGGTTATTGGGTTGCAGTGCTAAGCATCTGTACATAAATAAGCAGTAAAATGCAAACTTAACAGGATATCTAGGCCATGAAGCATGCTCAGGAAATTGATAGCCTTCCTCATCATAGTGCATTCAAGAAGTTGAATTAATCAGCTTTGCTGCGGGGAGAAGTTAAGGAGAACACCAAGCAAGCAGAACCCACTGAAGCTCACTGCCTTAAGGCTTACATCTAGGAGTTCTTGCATGAAATTACAAGCATTGGGCCATCTATTCAGCTTGCCATTCATATATTTCATTATCCGCTAAAGATATCCTTCCTATATACTAATATGCCCATCTAAGACATCTATGCCTTCAAGTTTCGACTCAAGGTCAGCTCAAGTGGAAGTGAATTCTCAGACACATTTTAACATCCCGTGTACCTATATTACATCTCATTTTTTGTGGAGTTTGTCCTGACAGTTTGCATGGAAATCGCTTCCATCCATTGTTGCAAAATTTTGATTTTGTGCTGTCAAAGCTCAGGGCTCAAATGTAACTCTCTGATTATTAGGCACCCGTGTTCTCACCATTGCTTCAGAGGTCCATATCAGCTACTTGGCAAAAGCACCGAGTGGTTGAGCACTGACATGGTTGTGCAATATCATTCTGTAGATGCATCGATCTCTGCAGCTCTTCATGCTGGGGAATGTGCATCATGGGAAGAATTATGATGTTGATGCAAGAAAACCTGTGTGCAGCAAATTGATCATCACCTGTTCTCTGAACAGACATAAAAATTATCTTGTGGCAGGCTTTGACTTTGGACTTGCCTACATCTGCTCATTTACCTCACTTTGGTGTTTTATAGTGTTCAAGCTTGGAGGCCTAAAGTTGTCCCTATGTGTCAATCCTGTTTCTGGCTTGGTTCTGATAAGGACTTTTTTTCTCCTTGGGTCAAACATCTGTAGCAAATTGAGCTTCAACACCCGTCCTCTGGACTGACATAAAAATGCCCACTGTGATAGACCTTGACATTGGACTTTCCTACATTTGTTCCTTACCTTGCTTTCTGAAAGAATTTGGTGTTGTATAGTTTTCAGGCTTGGAGGCCTAAAATTGTCCGTGTGTGTCAACGTGCTTCTGGCTTGGTTCTGATAAGGATTTTTTTTTCCTGAGGTTCTGTGGCCTAACTCCGCTCCTGCAATTTCCTCGTTGCAGCTACTACTTGACCTTGAGTGACAACGATGTCTGTAGCATCATTTTTCATTTCTCATGTGGCATTCCATCTATGTTCTTGGTTGTCATTAGTTTGTTATTATGTAGCATTTCAGCCATGCTTACTGGTAGTCTGAAATTACATGCTTTTGATCTCTAATTATGCGATTGGAAACAATGCAGTGTAGAGTCAGTAGTAGATTGGAAACAACGCAGTGTAGAGTCAGTAGTAGTACTTTGGAGTTGGGAGTGGATATTTAATTCCCGCAACACCCTATTTTATGGGGTGAATATTTTCTTCCGCTTAGTGATATGGCACAACCTTAAGCATAGAATCTCATTTTGTATAAAGAAATACAGTATACTCCATGATGGATAAAACTCGACCCTGGATTTTCTCTGGATTTTCTCCTGCCATATATTCCTGGGAAACGATTGAAGCCTAGTCACTCACAACCCATGAAAAACTGTAAAAATGCATAAGCCTGTCATGATACTGAGTTTATGTCATTGTGGTTCATTTTGAATCACCAATAATCCCGACAAGAACACTGCCCATTCTTGAAATGATGGAAACGATTGGTATCCCTCACTACAATTTCTCGTCCTACAAGATTGGAGATGAACTTGGTGGCCGAGTGGCAGTCACCACACACTCTAAGATTCTTGACGATCCGAACAGGTGTCCCAACGGGTGTGTTAAGAATCCCAAAGGCAATGGCCAGCTTTTCACTGTGATAGTTGAGAAAATGTTCCTTCTGTTCCTCCTCCACATCGTGGAGCACAAAGTTTCTGTTCGGCACATACCCTGCCTCCTTCATTTTTCCCGACAATATTTCCAAAAATTCATATATTTTCTCTGTTTGCACATGCGATTTGTCTCCTACAAGAAAGGTATGTACCTTGTTATCAACCTCAATCCAGCTACGCCCCGGAGTCTTTTTAACTTTCCTCTCTGTCATCAACTTCCTCACCATTTCAGTATCATCCCACTTGCCAGATGTTGCATAAATGTTTGACAGAAGCACATAATGTGCAGAATTCTTTGAGTCCAACTCAAACAGACGTTCTGCCACATACTTCCCTAGTTCTATATTGTTATAAACTCTACAGGCACCTAGCAAAGAACCCCAAACCGCAGTATCTGGTTTGATCGGCATTTTGTTTATAAAGTCCAACACCTCGTCCAACTGTCCAGCACGGCTGAGAAGGTCAACCATGCAACAATAGTGCTCTATTACAGGAATGATGCCATAATCTCGAGTCATGCGATGAAAGTATTTCTGACCATCATCCACTAGGCCTGCATGGCAACATGCAGACAAGATTCCAACAAAAGTGACGCTATCAGGTTTTATGTTGGCATGTTCCATTTGCTCAAACAGTTGGATGGCCTCCTTTCCGTATCCATGCATGCCGTATCCTTTAATAATAACATTCCACAAGACCACACTCTGGTCATGCATATTGCCAAACAGATTGCGGGCATCCTCTATGATTCCACATTTAGCATACATGTCTATGAGGGCACTGGCAACAAAAACATTAGACTGAAATCCCCTTCTAATTATTTCTTCATGAACCTCTTTGCCCTGTTGGAGAGCAGATAAGTTGGCAAATGCTGGCAGAACAGTGGAAAATGTGACAGCATCTGGCTTCACACCAGCTGATAGCATTTCCCTAAAAAGCCTCAATGTTTCGTCAAAATGACCGTTCTGTGCATATCCTGCAATCATTGTGTTCCACGAAACCACCACTCGTCTCGGCATTTTTTCAAAAAGCCTCAGGGCTTCATCAACAAAGCCGTCCTGCGCATATCCTGCAATCATAGTATTCCATGAGACCAAGTCTCGGTTGGGCATATTCTCAAAGAGCTTCAAGGCCTCGTCAACGCATCGATTCCGTACATAACCCGCAATCATCGCATTCCACGACACCAGGTCTCGTTCAGGCATTTTCTCGAACAGATCCCGAGCCTCATCAACCTGCCCATTCTGTGCATATGCTGCAATCATGGCATTCCATGCAACAAGATCCCGGTCTGGCATTTTCTCAAACAGCTCTACGGCCTTATCGATCTGCCGATTTTGTGCAAATCCTGCAATCATCGCTGTCCACGAGAACTTATTCTTCTCCGGCATCTCCTGAAACAGCTCCATGGCTTCCTCAACCAGTCCACCCTCTGCATACGCTGTAACCATGGCAGTCCATGAGACAACATTCCTCTCCGGCATATCCCTAAACAGCCTCATTGCCTCTCTAAGCTGACCATTATGCGCATACCCTGCAATCATCACATTCCACGCAGTCATGTCCCGCTCAGGCATTTTCTGAAAAAACTCAGCCGCCTCGTCCACACGCCCAATCTGCCCATACCCCACAATCATAGCAGTCCAGGAAAACACATTTCGTTCAGGCATTTTATCAAACACTTTGCGTGCATCCTCAACACTACGGTTTTTCACGTACATATCCACAAGGGCACTGCCCACAACAACATCAGAACCAAATCCACCAACAATTATAGCACCGTGAACCTCCATGCCGTGCTCCAGAGCCACCAAGTTGCCGCAACCCGGGAGCACACTGGCGAACGTAAACTGATCAGGCCGGACTCCCGTTTTCTGCATTTGATAAAACAGTTCCAATGCCTCCTTGCTCTGCCCCTGCTTGGCGGAGGCTGCAATCAAAGCGCTCCATGAGACCGCATCTCGTTCTGGCATTTGTTCCATGACTCTGCGAGCGTCCGCCAAGGCCCGGCATTTCGCATACATTATCACAAGCTTAGTTTCAAAGGCCATGTCTGCCTTAAATCCTGTTTCTATAATGTGAGAATGGATTAACTTTCCCTCTGCCAGCGATTTGGAATTGATGCAGCCCTGTACCAAAGGAACATATGAAGGGTAGTCTGCCAAAATGCCCTGATGGTCCATAACCTGCAGAATACTTATGGCTTCCTTCATTTGGCCCTGCTTAGAGATTATTTTCAAATTCTTGATAAGAGTAAAAGAATCGACATTGGCTTGTGTTGGTCGTGTGTTCTTGAATTTGGGTGGGAGGGTCTGTATTTGAGATGTTTTGGTCAGTTTCTGTATTACTTGTGTCGTCGACATTGCTCTGCAATTTTGGTCTTTGCAGACGCCATCCCAAACCCAATCAAGATCTAGGTTGCAATGCACATATAAAAAGATCGAATCATAGATGGAATTTGACTAATTTGTTATCAGTAATATAGGTTGTTAAGTACGTACTTAAATTTTATATTTTCATTATAAAATATAACAAAAAAAATATAGGAATACAGCTTATTATATAGTTTTCATCATCAATTTAAAAGGAAATATTGATTTTTAAAATTTTTATTCTCAATGGATAATTGCATATAATAAATTTATTATATTATAAATTGTCAATTGAGTGAATTGTCATTCTAGTTTATTTTGTGTGATTTAGAGTAACAATCGTTATAATCCCTACCCAAATTCATTGTATTTATACCATTTTTAAAATAAGGAAAGTTTTATGAGGGAAAAAGGTAGTATAAATTTATTGAATCAATTAAATTATTACAATTTGCATAGTATGTATATGAATATTAACATAATTTTAAGCTATTCTATGTTTGGGGAATCAAAGTAATTTGTTTTGCTTTTTTACATAACTGGTTGTTTATGAATTATTTATGTTTGACATAGATGGAAATGAAGTGGTCACTTAGGACGTGAAGGATGGAGATGATGATCTGCGTTAGGGTTTTGTGTGCATCAAGTTCTATTTTGGGTGTTGTTGACAATTAGAAGACTACAAAATGGTTCAAGGGTTCGCGATGGAGTGTTTACACAACCCTCTCATAGTCATTGGGACCCCAAGCAATGTGAAGGTGCAGTTCTCAGTCTTCAGTGGGATGTCAAACAATGTTTTTCGATGAGCCATTTTTGTTGCAGATCCTAAGAGGCTCCAGTGGATGTTTGGTTGGTCTCTCATGCAAATCACATGTGTGACTAGTCTCCCCTCAACCTAGTTAGCAAATATCAGTCCTTGCAAATAACAACTACAATCTATGACGACGTGTTCTATCAGGGGTGGAGCGGATGATTTAGTCTTGCAGGGTCGTTCGACAACTTCATACTTCCACCAGATCGAGGCTCCCTTGCATGCACAATGTTACGGGAGTGTTTTTATGCTATAGCAAGGTGGCTCCCTTGGAGCTTAGGGATGGAGTCGTGCTCGATATGCCTGCCCCAATGCTTTAAATCTCATATTTTCTTTGGTTTGTAGGTGTTACACAGTAATTTGTTACTCTCCCGTCACTCCCTGTTCCTGATCTCGGAGAACCCTAGTAGTAACTATTGTGTTATACATTCACCATGAAACCTATGCTCTTACATCCCTTGAAGTTTGAAGAAAGTAGTCCCCACTCCCTTCAGAACATTTCCAGAGAATCCTTCTTAAAACCCAGTTTTTAAGATCAACGCTCTTTCCTAGTGTCTCACCCACGCCGATGGCAGAGTTTTACACTGTGACCCGCGCCGATCGGCACTACTGTTAGCCCAATACTCGCGTCGGTCTACTTCTGGATTGTTTTTATAAAAGGAAACGGAGTTTCACATCTAGAAACTTCTAGTGGTGATGTGTTGGATGTTCGTTTGGTTGGATAAGGGTCGAGAACTCCATATAAGGTTCTTTCACCCTTAAAAGTGGACCTTCCCAAGGAGATAAGACCTTCTTCCCCTTGAGTGGATCTCATTCTTATCCTCCTCTCCCTATATAAACCACTTCCTCTTACCCTTTTTGTTACAATACAACACATAGTGAAAGTGGTGGAGAGATAGAACCAACTGCAAGATTATGAAATTTTTAGCTTTTTTATAGAAGAATATTAGTCTTAGATGACAAAAGACTAGTCTTTGGTAGCTAAAGCATGAGGAGGGAGAGTTAGAGCTTGGAAGCCATTTCATGTCAAGCTAGAGGAGGAAAAGAGTGTTGAAAAGGCATGTAGCAGGACTTGGATACCGCATTGGAGATCTCCAATGTCAAGGCTTCCATTGTATTTCTCTTTGAAGTTTATTTTAATACAACTAATGGTTTATTTCCTATATCAGGTGTAATATTACATTTGATAGCTTAGAACTCCTTGACCTTTTAAGTAGATTGGATTCAATTTTATGCTATCATGTTTGCTGTTGTTTCTTGCATGTTTGTTTCAGGTACTTGAACGAAAGGAACGAAAGGAAACTGGAGCAAGGAAACAAGATCACCATCAAGTGGATTAGCATTATAAGAGGTAGGCCCTCTTATTCGATTCTAATCTAAGGAAATTTACATTAGATTGTCTTGTTTGTGGCTAGACCCACTCTCTTGGGCTAGAGGGATCATCTCTGCCTGCAGAGAGGATATTCCTACACCACAAATTGGCAACAAATTCCACCATTGACATGATGTGTAAGCATCGACTTGGCCAAATAATATAGTAAAACTCATAAAGGGTTGTGTCCCCATGCCCCCCTGGGTGAGTGAGGGTTACGAGTCATAAGATGGAAACCCCGTTGCGATAATGGGAAAATGGTAGAGACTCGGCAAAAAAGGCGCATGAAAGGAGGCGAGGAAAACCTGAACTCATGATGAGGAAAAGGTGCCCCTAGCGTGACTCATCAAGGTCTAGAAAATAACAGGGGTACTTGCCAAAAAAGGTGGGGGGAAATTGGAAGTATTCAGTTGTATTCTTCACTTGAGGTAGCGTGTCACTCTTGAAAATTAAGACTCATTTGTTGTTCATGTCAGGTTTTGGGACATCCTTACTGTGTCACTTTCCATCCTAGGTTTGGGTTATCCATTTTAACCTATCATCTGATCTCTACCACGTCAGCATCATGTTTTATGATATCATGTTTGTTGTTGTTTCTTGCATGTTTGTTTCAGGTACTTGAACGAAAGGAACGAAAGGAAACTGGAGCAAGGAAGCAAGATCACCATCAAGTGGATTAGCGTTATAAGAGGTAGGCCCTCTTATTTGATTCTAATCTAAGGAAATTTATATTAGATTGTTTTGTTTGTGGCTAGACCCACTCTCTTGGGCTAGAGGGATCGTCTTTGTCTCCAAAGAGAATATTCCTACACCACAATTTGGTGACCATATTTTTGTTTCTTGCATGTTTGTTTCAGGTACTTGAATGAAAGGAAACGTGATAGCATAAAATCGAATCCAATCTACTTAAAAGGTCAAGGAGTTCTAAGCTATCAAATGTAATATTACACCCAATATAGGAAATAGACCATTAGTTGTATTAAAATAAACTTCAAAGAGAAATACAACCGAAGCCTTGGCATTGGAGATCTCCTTTGCGGTATCCATGTCCTGCTACACGCCTTTTCAACACTCTTTTCCTCCTCTAGCTTGACATGAAATGGCTTCCAAGCTCTAACTCTCTCTCCTCATGCTTTAGCTACCAAAGACTAGTGTTTTGTCATCTATGACTAGTCTTCTTCTACCAAAAAGCTAAAGATTTCATAATTTTCAGCTGGTTCTATCTCTCCACCACTTTCACTATGTGTTGTATTGTAACCAAAAAGGGTAAGAGGAAGTGGTTTATATAGGGAGAGGAGGATAAGAATGAGATCCACTCAAGGGTGAAGAAGGTATTATCTCCTTGGGAAGGTCCACTTTTAAGGGGGAAAGAACCTTCTATGGAGTTCTCGGCCCTCATCCAACCAAATGAACATCTAACACATCACCACTAGAATTTTCTAGACGTGAAACTCTGTTTCCTTTTATAAAAACAGTCCAGAAGTAGACCGACGCGAGTATTGGGCTAATAGTAGTGCCGATCGATGCAGGTCACAGTGTAAAACTCTACCATCGGCGCGGTTGAGACACTAGGAAAGAGCATTGATCTTAAAAACTGGGTTTTAAGAAGGATTATCTGGAAATGTTCTGAAGGGAGTGGGGACTAATTTCTTCAAACTTCAAGGGATGCAAGAGCATAGGTTTCATGGTGAAATTATAACACAGTAGTCACTACTAGGGTTCTCCGGGATCAGGAACGGGGAGTGACAAGAGAGTGAAAAATTACTGTGTAACAGATGCCCCCTAAAGCATGAAGTCAAAGCTAAGAGCGATGGCTGAAATGCTTTAAGACGGAGTGAGGACTTGGAATACCAGCATCGGAAGACCTGCAACTCAAACATACATGTACATATTTGAAATATGATAGTCATGCCTGATAAACATGAGAGGCATATAACAATACATGAATCCATGGTATAGGCGCAACTATCCATCAAGAAAAGGATCATGTGCATGGATCCTCGGCATGGACGCAACCATCCGACTGAAGGGATCATATGAAATAGATCCACGGCATGGGCGCAACCATCCGCATAGAGAGGATCAAAATGAAAAGACCCATGGCATGGGCACAACCATCCGCATAGAGAGGATCAAAATGAAAAGACCCACTGCATGGTCACAAGCATTCAACTGAGCAGGATCAAAATGATACCCACGACATGGTTGCAGCCATCCATCTAAAGAATCATGTATATAATCATGAATGACTCATCACTCCTCGCAACTTGGACTTTTGTGATCTAAGCCTAGGGTCTTGCGCTCCAACACGACCCGATCAAAGTACAAATTCTAACATGTGAATAGATGTGCTGAAGTCGAACATGCTAGAAAATCACTTGATTACCGGCCAATGATGTGAACTGTTAACAAGCGCGAGAGAAACCACCCATAATGTTAATGGCTCTCAAGGTACTATCAATACAATTCATGAAGTGTGAATAAGGAACTGAAGTCGAACACCTATGAAATCACTCAATCGAGGGCCAATGATGAGAACCTGTCGTCAAGTGCGAAGAACTTGCCATTGAGGCATGCAAGCTCTAAGGTACTAGAAAGGAGTTTCTAGATCAACTTCCTGGATAATGAGCTGAAGTTGACAGGAAGCGATCTGTCGAAGGAAGGTCATAATGGATCCTTCATCATCGGCATGAAATGGGAAACACAATGAATGAGAGTAATCCAAGAATGTGACAGATGATCAGACAATGTACAGGCAAGAAGACTTCTCTTGAACATGTGGATGACATGACTCCGGAGTTTGGCATCATTTTACATCATGGGATTCTTCATACTCTGGGATTCTTCTGGTTAGGCCCTCTAGATTTCGGGCAATCTCCTCTTTGTTGTCCACTCCTTCCTGGTAAGGAGCGACCTTGAACTGTTGAGCCACACATCTAGCTATAAGGGACAATCCTGCTGGTCTTTCTAGTCCAACATCTACAGTTACAAAGTTAATATGTCACGAATACATATATGAAAAAAATAATAAAAAACCTAAAAAAACAAAATTGTTTTGCTCACCTCCATCATCAAAGTCTTCTCCCTTTGGGAGTGGTATGTCAAGATCACTATGGAAGTCAGTCCCGTTGTACGACCAATCCTCCACCACGATCAACTATCTTCTGAGCCATACAAAGAAGGTAGG
Source organism: Pinus tabuliformis (assembly GCA_031772625.1). Taxonomy (NCBI): domain Eukaryota; kingdom Viridiplantae; phylum Streptophyta; class Pinopsida; order Pinales; family Pinaceae; genus Pinus; species Pinus tabuliformis. The sequence goes on from CM062811.1 coordinate 1,098,268,082, forward strand.
CCTGTAGGACATCTATTGGCCCCCTCCAGATCTAGGCATCATCTCACTCCATCGAACCATCCATGGATCTCGTGGTACTGGAGGGTTCACCTCCACCATCTGGTAATGGAACAATGGGATCTGTTCCAAGAAGAAGGTCACTAAGACAGAGCCATATCCAAATTTCCTTAAGTTCCCGTCTTTGCATTTGGATAGTTGTCGTTTCATGTTTACCTTCATGGCCTCTGCCCAGTTGAAGACATTGGGCGCCATGCAATCCACAACATACTGGAACCGAGATTTGTTGGAATCGTGTAGTGCTTGAGCCCCAACCACTTGGTTGATGGTTAAGAGTATTACCTTCAATACAAGATCGTTTATGGTCATGATGTCGATCTTGCTGCTTGTAGATTTCAAGGCTCCCGGGTAATGTTGGGCAAGCAGCATGTTTACACTCGCCCCAATAGGCCTACCTCCATACAATTGGATTGGTTCCCCTCTGCGGGACAACCCAGTAATGAAGTAGATGTCTAAAGTCTCCAACTCCAGCTCTTGGTCATGGATCACAAATACCTCCCGTCCAACGTCCCATAGATTGATCAGGTATTGTAGTAGCTCAGGTTGAGCCCGTAGGCCTGGTGTCAGAAAGAACTTGAGGAGCCCACAGTTCCTCAATGCATCCAAACAGTTTGGATCTTCCAAGGCCATTTGGTCTATTCGTTCATGCTCTCGTTCTTTCCACTCAATAACCATCTTTTTGCTTTGTTTTTCCTATAAACATCCCACATTGGATTTAGCATTAGTCTTTACAAAGGAAAATTCAGATTTAAAGCATTAGAATTGGGAAAAATTTGTAAAAATCCTATTCTCTGCGCTGGCGCAAGTCCCCGTGCTAGAAGCTCCTGATCAGCGCGCTCCCGTGCCAACCAAGGGCGATTTTTTTTTTCTAAAAATCCCTTAAAATCCTTGAAAGGATGTTAAATGCTATAAAAACAGGTATCAATGCAAATATTAGAGCCTCGGATCTTACCTGCAACAGACGGTTCGACATTCGGCTTCCTGGATCCGCAGAAATCCGCTCCTAAAGATTTAGGGCACAAGTGGGTAAAAGTTGCTCCAAATGAGGCAAATGAGGTAAATGGTAAATTTTTTTTACTTTTTTCCTTTTTGTAAGCTTTTCGCTTTGTTTTAGGGTTTTAAAAGGTATTTTTCGCCATTTTTCCTTAGAAATGGATAATGTGTTTTCTTCTTGTGCAGCGACAGGTGATGGTTTTTCGACGGTGATACAAAATTGGATTCGTATTTAAGCTCTTTTCCCTACTCGTCAAAAACTTAAATGAAAAGATTGCCGAGTACTTTTCCCTTTTTTACTCGTTAAAGAAAATAAAAATGGGGAGTCTACCTTAAGCCCTTTTCAAACTCTCAAAACATAGAAGATTGTCAAGTTCTTATCGTTTTGACCTCGTAAATGGTTTCGAAACGTCGTTTACCCAGTATACGTTTACCCCTTTTTCGGGTTGGGATAAACTCCTGGGATGATATGGTTAAGAGGTTCTTTTGAGTATTGTTTTCTACCTTTTCGGGCTCGAGAGACAACTTTATGAAAATGGACCTTTTGGAGTTTTCTTTTTCGTGTCTTTTCAAACTCTCTAAACATGAAAAATATACCGAGTTTTCCCTTTGTCGAACTCATTAAACTTTAATGACATTGGATTCGTCACCATGAAGGACATGAGCTTCTCCTTCCTAGGGCTTGTTAATCTTACTAGGTCGGATCTATCTGAAGGATGGACTTACATTACAAGCATATGTTATCCCCTTCAAGATTGTGATAAAAAATAATTGGGGTACCTGCCAGAAATGGTGGGGGAAAATGGAAAAATTTTACTAGTTGTATCGGCAGCTTGTCACTCTTGAACATGACACTCTTCTACTTCGTGTCGGGTTGGGATATCCTCACTTCATCATTGACCTTCTTGGGTTTGGGTCACCACTTTTTTCCTTTCCATCTGATATTTTCCACGTCAACATGACCTCCGATCCTATGGATCCAAAAACTGCCAAACTCCGGAGTCATATTGTTGATATGTTCAAGAGTTCATCCTTCTACAGTTTACACTCATTCCTGATTCTCTGTATCATCGATAATCATTACATCCCTTGTCTCGTGTCGATGATGTGGGATACATCATGGACCTACTTCGATAAGGTCACTTCCTGTTGACTTCAGCTCATTATCTGGGAAGTTGGCTGAGAGACTTCCTTCCAGTACCTTAGATCTTGCATGCCTTAATGGCAAGTTCTTCACACTCAACGACAATTTCTCATCATTGGCTTTCGATCGAGTGACTTTGCAAGTGTTTGACTTCAATTCCTTATTCACACTCCATGAATTGTGTCGCTGGTACCTTGAGAGCCGTTGTCATTATTAGTGGTTTCTCTCGTGCTTGCTAACAGTTCACATCATTTTCTGGTAATCAAGCGATTTTCTAGCATGTTCGATGTCAACACATTTATTCACATGATAGAATTTGTACTTCGATCGGGTCGTGTTAGAGCGCAAGACCCTGGGCTCAGAATACAAAAGTCCAGGTTGCAGGGCGATGTGGCATGATCATGCTTTCATACATGTCTCTTTCAGATGGATGGTTGTGACCATGCCATGAGTTTGTTATATGTGATCCTTCTCATTATTGGATGGTTGCGACCATACCTTGGGTTAGATATGATCCTTCTTACTGGATGGTTGCACCCATACCTTGGATCCATTTACATGATCTTCTTCTAGATGGCTACGTCCATACCACGATTCATGTATCAGATATTTTAGTGATGTATATGTATCTATGCTTACTTTCAGGTTTTCCTACGACAATTTTTGGTTCCATGCATCTACTCATAAAGCATTTCACCCCTCACTCTTGTTTGGCCTTCATGCTTTAGGGGGCATCTCTTACACAACATTTTGTCACTGTCCTTGTACTCCCCGTTCCTTGATCCTGGAGGACCTCTACAGTGACCTTCATGTGTTTCCTATCATGAATAACATGTCCTTACATCCCTCTTCATCTGCAAAACATTTCCCTCTTACATCATTTCCCAAGAATATTCCTTCAAACTCAATTTTCAAGACCGGCGCTATCACTTAGTTTCTTCCCTACATTGATTTGGAGAGTCTAACACTGGGCCTAGCGCCAAACGGCACTGGTAATCCATTCATGACCCATGCCAACCCTCTTTTGGAAAGTTTTTAAAAATGGAGTCGAAGCTTCCAGGTCTAGAAGCTTCGTGAATAGAAGTCTGGTAAATGGTTAAGCAAGATAGAGCTGAGAGAGACTGTTTGGGCTCCTTTCCCCTATTAAAATGGAACAAACCAAAAGGGATAAGGCCTCTCCCATCATAAGAGGATCCATTTCCCCTCTATCAAAGCTATATAAACTCCTCCTTTTCCAACCTCAGCTAGCTAATGAAAGGGCTGGAATAATCTGCAAATCTTGATAGCCATCTTGAGAGCCTTAGCCTTCTAGTTTGTGTTTGTGAAGGGAGAATAAGCTTGTAGTTTGTTTGGTTTGGAGAAAAGAGGAAGAAGCCTTGAACTTCCATTTTTTTGAGGGTGAATCATGAGATGCTAATAGTGGTGCTGGAACCCGGACACGTCGAAGGAAACCTGCAACGCTAAGGCGAAGGTTGTACTTTCCTTTTTGTCATAATAATACAACTGATATTTTGTTTCCTATATCAATTGCATATGTTATTTGGTAGCTTAAGACTCCTTAGCCTCTTAAGTAGGTTGAATATTTTGTATGTTATCATGTGTGCTTTGGTTTCTTGTCTCATTGTTTCAGGTGCTTGATTGACACTAAGGTGCTGATCCCTGGAGCAAAGCAATACAAGAGGTAGGATCTTATCCATTCTCAATCTAAAGGAGCTTATATTAGATTGTATTGTTTGTGGCTAGACCCTCTCCCCAAGGCTAGAGGGATTGTCTCTGTCCATCGAGAGAACCTTCCTACTCCACAGTAGGGTATAAAGACACTAAAGGAGACACCCCATATGTTGGATCTACGATGGGTTGCATCAAAGCTTGGGTTTTTCCCTTTCTTGGGATACCTCCCCATCTCTTCCTCTTAGATATAGTTGAGAGACATGCAGGGAAGGAAAATTTTCAGATCTTCCTAAAACAATTAAATGGGAAGACTCTTGTCTATTGCATTTGGAGTTCGGATCTAGTGGAAAATTTGAAGTGGGCCATTCAGGACAATATGGGTATTATGGTATCTTTACAAAGTTTGATATTTGAGGGGAAATTAATGCAAGACACACTTCATTTGAAAGATTATGGTATTGAAAGGAACTCAACCATAATATTAAATCTAAGGTTGTAGAGGGGAGATTCAGGTAACAGAAACCCTAAGGGACCAACTTCATTCAAGGACACAGTGAAAGAGAAGAATGTCACTCTAGCTGATGAGATCCAAAATCTATCTGGTCCTTACAAAAGTTGAGCAAATAGATAAGGTGCCAGCGATGGACATAAAAACCTCAAAGGTAAAATCGTATTTTGTTTATCTACAATCTAAGGCATTGATATGCAGGTTTAATGGGTTCTAGCCAAGACCTGAAGAATTATATCAGTGGGTGTTTTCTTCTTAGACATCAAATTGAGATCTCTATATATTCTCTAAGGGTTTCTTCATAGTTCAATTTGATACACAACAAGATATGGACAAAGTTCTAAACAAAGAGCCATGATTTTGGGGTAGAGTTGGGCCTTTCATTACCCCATGCTTCCTAGAATTTGATGCTACAAGTATGGTGGTAAAAACAATTTTGGTATGGGTGAGGTTACCAAATATCCCTCTTCCTTTCTAGTGCCATCAAGTCCCAGAGGATATTAGAAATACTCTAGGTAAATTTAAAAAAAAAAAAGTACTTGAACAGATTAGCAAAAGGCATCTTTACATTTTCCACAATATGTGTAGAGAAATACCTTAGCAAATTTCTCCTTGATCATATCCATTTAAAACATGAAAACTTTTAGTGAATCCAAGTTTTAGATTATGAGAATACGACATTTAGATGTCAAACTTGTTATCAAGCAGGACACCTACAGAACACTTTCCCATAGGAAAAAAAGATCTCGAAAAAAGAAAAAGAGGCAGGCCTCTAAGCTAAGGGATTGGAAGTTTCCTAACACTTCCAAAGACAAAGAAGAAGAGCCTATGGAAAATGCTCCAAATGTAGATGCTCAGACACAACCTAACAACAAAGCAAAAGGAGAAGTTGGGGATCAATTAGGATTCATGATTCAGAACTAGAAGGGCAATGAATCATCGGAGGTCATAGCAATAGAGCAACAGAAAGTGGAAACACCCATCGAAAAATAATCGGGGGTACAAAGAGATCCCATGTATCCGAGAGCTCGGAATTAGACAAAGAAGTCCCATTGTAGGCAAATGGAAATCAACCGAAAATGGTAACAATTTCTCCCAACCAAGGAGTTTGGAAAAAATTTTAGAAAAAGAAAGGAAAAAAGGGGAAGCTAAGTGACTATTACCACACTTAGCCTTGGAAATATTTTGTAATTTGTTTTCAATTTTTTTTTTATTTTTTATTATGCACTAGCTGAAAGGTTGACATGATCGAATGCTCACTAGCAGCTGCAGAATGTAATTTTGATCCTTGTTTTCAAGGTGAAGTATCTAAATATTAACAAAAAAATTAAATGTAAATGAAAAGAAATACATAGTCCAAAACTAAAAATAAATTCTGATGATTAGCATTTAGTTGCAATGCAAATTTTTTATAAAATTATTTTTTTATTGTAGATGTCAATTACCTTGTTAAACTCTTCTTTAACACTTTTTTTTCTCACTTGCATTTGCCTCTCAACTAGCCTTGCTTTAACTCTTATTTGATTTTTTGGAATGTCACTTCTTAGGTTTGATATGGATTTTTGACCCTTTTCTATTGTGCAAGTATGTGGTGCAACTAAGGAGGACTCATTGTAATGTTTCAACTTCAAAGTTCTTCTTTACCTTATGAACCCTTTCCTCCCATAATTCATGTGGTTGTTTGCATCTTCTTATTTCACATCATACCCTGTGGGTTTCATTTCTTAGTTTAATCATCCCTTGTTCTTCATGTCACTATTTGTTAGCTTCAAATAGTTTTAAATTTTAATTTCTCCTTGCTTATTGAAATTTTGTATGTAATATTGTTGTCCCTACTAGCATATTTTTTCCATTTCCCCTTGTTATATCTTTCTTGAATATGGTTTTTATGTTCTTTTAATTGATCAAGCAACTATCCTTTTTTATCACAATCCTTAAAACCAATTTCTACAGATCCCATGATTTCTTTCACCTTCTCAACTCTCCTTAGACAATTTTGGTCTGAAACCCTTTGTTGTCCATCGTTATCATTTTCTGTAAACACAAAATCAGTTTTCTAGGAGCCTCCAACCCAATTAGGTACAATCTTAATTTTGCAAGAAATGTTCTATATGAGATTTTGTTTTAAATTTTTGTGTTGCGTGTAAGTAGGTGTGTTTTTACAACATTCTAGTTGCTTCCACTCACATTTATTGATAGAACCCAAACTTCATAGTCTAATCATAAAGACCCTTTCGGGATTACACCACTACTTGAAGAGCTTATCATTGAAGTTGACATGGTAGTAGACAATTACATAGTTATATAATGTAAAGAATGTATAACCAAATAAGGAATTATGCAACTTAATCAAATTATGTTGAAAGGAGAATCACCTCAATACAACAACTAGTACATCATAGATCAACACAAGAAGAATTTTCCGTGAGTGGTAAGACCATTATTGGGGAGGAAAAAATCCTTAGATGGAAGGTTTAATATTGTACAAGATGAGAGGTTGATTAAGTACATAACCATTAGATTCTAGTCAAGAAGATGTTTCACATAAATATAGCTCAATAAAGGTCACATATAATTCGTCCTTGCTTCAAAAGTGTGAGTTTAAGTTGATTTTGACCCATAGAATGTATCAAATCGGAGAATCTATAATTATAAATGCATGGTTATAATCATGAGACTTGAGTCATGTGAGCTTAAATAAATAACCCTATTTGAAATCATGTAAATATGATTGTATGGATTCCTACTAAGAAACTCAAGCCAAGGCCTAAATAGTGAATATATAGGCATGTAGATTATATAATTATACTTAAATGGGTCATTTGATAGCTTTTCCATGGTGAACTCACATTATATAATAATCAATGCTAGAATATAACACATAATGATCTAAGATTATTGAAAAGAGCACAAGAGTAGCTATGATTCCACCATAAGGGAAGAGGAAAGGGAGCCTATGGAAAATTAATCATTTGTTATCACACAATAGGCTAGGATCTCATCTCATTTCTCTTCATGTGCCTTAAATGAAGCCACCCACCTCAACTAGCATATAAATCCAATCATTAATTCCACATAGAGGTTGGTGGGGAAGTATGCTTGTATCATGTGCCTTAAATGAAGCCACCCACCTCAACTAGCATATAAATCCAATCATTAATTCCACATAGAGGTTGGTGGGGAAGTATGCTTGTATCATGTGCCTTAAATGAAGCCACCCACCTCCACTAGCATATAAATCCAATCATTAATTCCACATAGAGGTTGGTGGGGAAGTATGCTTGTATAGTTATTGAGGGGTGGACTTAGTACAATCATTTTTCATTCACTTTGTAACAATCCTGGTCAAAAAATTGTGTAATAAAGTTAATAAAGGAAAAATAATAACCATGGTCATGGGACACATATTCCAATTTGAATGTTGGGCAAAAACATAGTGATGGGAATCACTTGTGATTAATTAATGGTTGTGTAAATTGGCAAAGGCAATGGAAGGAAAAGTGGCATTAATTGACATTTTATTTATGAAAATAATGGAAAATAAGAGAAAAGGGAGGCGAAACACAGGTTGTGTGTGAGGAGGAAAATGAAGGAAAATAATGGAAAATTGAAGAAAATAGATGTCTCATTAATAAAAAGGCTTTTGAGGATTAGTTGAAATACTTTTGTCAGTTTTAGCTTGCAGCTCTCTATTCTACTCTCTCTTTCATACTCTTGGACACTTAGAGTTTTCTTGGAGCACTCTTGGAGGAGTGTGGCATGCTTGGGATTTGGAGCAAGAAGGCGAAGGAAGAGTAGGAAAGCGTAAGAGGACACTGGGATCAACATCTACAGTGGGTTTTGCTTGCATGTACCAAGTTGCATGTATGATTTCCTTACTAGTTTTGGCATGCATGACACATGCATGTGGTTTCTTGGTTATGATCTGTCATTGGCATGGAGGATTGTCTGGATTGATGGTGGATTTGCCTAACCTTGCCATTTTCTGGATAACCATGGTGTTTTGGGTTTCTTTCCTTTTTTTTTATGGTTGTTTCTTAGGTTCCTTATGGTTGTGGGTTGAGTTATTGGTTCTTGGAAGCCTTGGTTGGACAAATGCTCTGGAAGCCCTGTAACAACTTGGGTTGAGTTACTAGCCCTAGAAGCCTTGGTTGGACAAACGCTCTGGAATCCCTTGGTGGGTTGAGTTACTAGTCCTGGAAGCCCTAGTTGGACAAATGCTCTGGAAGCCTAGCAACAACTGTGTGTTGAGTTACTAGTCTTGGGAGCCTTGGCTGGAACAAACACTCTAGAGCCATGGAAAACTTGGGTAGAGACCAATCTGGTGATGGTTAGTGATGTTTGACTGTGAGGTGGAATCACTAGTTGAGGGTTGAGGTGGTTTGGCCTCTGGAAGCCCTGGTCTAGTTTTGTTTGATTTGTTTCATGAGATCCCACACTCATGCTTGGAATATGGTGTTGAGTCCCAAACCTGCATCTTCCCTATATACCTTTTCAGCCTTCTTTTCCATTTACTTGATCCACCAAGCTGTCAAATCATTGCATATTAGTCTAAAAAGAGCTTATAAAATGGTTTCCTAACTATGTTTGTTACTGTTGTTTGATTTATATTTTTGTTCAATCAGCTGCGGAAACTTGTCACTTTCCACAGCCAGCTCAAGTTTTCGCAGCCATTTTGTTAAAGACTATGTTATAGGTGTCCAATGGAGAATCCGGCCACATGGGCAAGCTGCAAATGACATGTGCATGGAGTGTGTCCCCTTGGTTCAGCCGAATCACTCACAAATAGCCATGGTCAAAGACGGTCAAAGGAGGGTTCAAACCAAGAGTTTTGTGGTGGCACGACTCTATTTTGCCCACGTGAAGTTTTGCGTGGCAAGATCCTCAATCTACGGAGGTGTGCCAACACCTGTGGATCAATCCGTGAATTGAATCGAGCAGCCACCATTCCATGGATTTATCTGTCATGATTACCATACCGCTAGATCTAATGCCGTGGAGATTTACGTGTCTGTTTGGCAACGTAGAATCTAGGAATCAGTTATAGCATTTTCACTTATAAATAACGCGTTATTATACGCTTGATAGTTAGCTTTGATATTTAATCTTGACTGTGTTTTCCGAGCCCACTGTACCGTGCTCTATTTCTATGTTTTTACTGCACTTTAATATATGAGAAGACAACATTCTTGAATTCGATTTGTGACTGAGTATTGATTGGCCGAGGTTGCAGAGGGCCCCTATACACCAAGGCTCTGTATCTACTATATAATTTCTCTCCTTCTTTCATTATGTTACTATTTTTTTTAATTAGTTGCTTGTATATATTTCCTGATATTTATACTAACTGCTGATTCATCTTTCCTTTTATGCTTTCTCATGATTGCTAGCTGATCAATATTTTCTCTTTCAGGTTCTTGTAGGCAGCCCGGGCAAATTACATAGTTTTAATGACTACTGACATGAGATCATCTTGTCCTTTCTGCTGATTCATTTACTGAGTTTTAATTCCAGCATTGTCATTTCTTTCAGTTTTGCTTTGCTTATTTACTTTTCTGCAACTTAGATATCATATTACTCATCTGTTTATGATTTCCTTCCTATAGCCAAGTGACTCAATTAGTGAGGAATCAGAATATTATTTGATGTAGTATGATTTAGTTTGCTTTCCTGCAAGTTAGTGATTAAATTAATTATGTCATTTTCAGGAATTGAAATATGAATGAGTAGTTAAATCTTAGTTTCATTTTATGCAATTTGATTTCCTGCAATTTAGATATCATATTACTCAGCTTGTTTATGATTACTTCCTATAGCCGGAGCGAGTCGAAAGGTGAAGGGTCAGAATGTGGGTTGAAGTAGTGTGATTTAGTTTGCTTTTCTTTCAGTCTTTGAGTTGCTTTGAGTTCAGTTTTTGTTTTCTTTTCATACAGCAGTAAGGATACTGGGCCATTGTCACTAGTTCACTGTTTTGGTACATTTATTTTCTTTTGAGAATTGATTTCATCACAGTCAGTTTGAAACCTTCTTTTTGAGAACTTTAAAGTTTGGAAAATCATTGTATAAATCACCATTACCATCCATACTTGACTTTCAATTTCGCCATCTCACGCTAGGGAATCCACAGAAGATAAACCCAAAAACAACCAAAAATTCAAAAACGACAAAGAAATAAGAAATCAGTTATCTTGCATATACAGTGCACTTCACTTCAGCAGTTTACGACTCCCGGATTGACATTTTAAATATAAATTTAGGACACACTAAATTGACCAAACATTTTGGCGCCATTGCCGGGGAAGTGAAACTAGGTAGCCAATTTCTTAAAAAAAAAAGAAGAAAATTTCAAGGAAGGAAAAATTGATAACTTCTCAAAGTATGCACTCCTCTTGCACCTAGTGTGATCTGGAGGATCAGAAAAGAGAGAGTTATTGGTTTAATAATTTATTGAGTATGCTCTCTTCTTGCACCTAGAGTGACCTGGAAGATCAGAAAGAGAATTATTAGCCCGAATTGAAGAAAAATAAAAATGACATGCATAGCGCAAGAGATTCTAGGGGAAGGTTTTTAGCTAGGGCCAAGAGTTTGATTTTTACAACTCCATCTACTTCAAGGAATAGACAAGAGACACCTCCATCATCTCCAACTCACACTCCTAGCCTTAGGATTCCTAGAATTCAAGAGGCAGTAGTTGAATTAGGAGACTCTCCCACACCATCCATCGAATCTGAATTAGGAAAAGATCCTTTCTCTACTTCTACATGGAGACACATTGTAGTTGAAGAAGTAGAATCACCTGAAGAAGAAGAGGGAGAAATTCCCCCTCGTTTGCCATTAGTAGAGGAACCAAAGAACTCTGAAGTCTCTGAGGAAACTATCATGACAGAGGAAGTAGTAAACGGATTCGGTAGAGGTAGAGGTAGAGGAGGAGGAGGAGGAAACAATGGAGGAGGTAGAGGTAACAATGGGGGAAATAGGGATGGAGATAACTCATTCGGATTTCCTATAGTTGATGAGGATTCGCGAGCAAAAATGAAAAACATTTCACCATCTGTCCTCCCAAACTTTCATGGGTTAAGAAATGAGGATCTTGAAACATTTCTATTTGAGTTTGAAGTCGTGTGTCGAACTTGTGATTATCTGGAAGACTCTCAAAAACTCAAATTGTTTCCTTCAACATTGAAAGGAGCTTCTTTGAAATGGTTCATGGGATTAGTCACTCAATCCATTAGGACTTGGAATGATATGAAACAAACATTTTTGGATAGATACCTGGACTATTGTATGCCCACCAATCACAAGAATGAGGTATTCAAAATGGTGCAAAGAGAAGATGAAAACTTAGAGGATTTACTTGAAAGATTTCAATACAACCTGAAAAGAGCAAAAATGAATAACTTAGATGAGGAAACCTTGAAAGCCCTTCTATTAAAAGCCATTAGAGATGAATGGATAGATATTTTGAACATGATGGGAAAAGGAGATATATCTCAACTTCCACTGCATGATATAGAAGAGCTATGTGTCCATCTCTCAAGGGGAAAATCTAAAACTGGAAAAGGGCCTAGAGATCCTTCTCTCATTAGAGCAAACAAATCTGCAACTGGATCAGTAAGTAGGGCTGAGATTGGCAACATGCTTGATGAATTCAAAACTGATATCTTAGAGAGTCTTAGTGAGCAACTAGACACCCTTAAAATACAAAACAAGCAGAAAGCAGAAGCTGAAGCTTTGGCCATGTTTTTCCCAAAATGTAGAAAGAAACATGCTCTAAGGGAATGTCCCTTGGATGCAAAATTTGTAGAAACATGTGTGATTTGTTCAGAAAACCATGAGACCAAGGATTGTCCTTCAATTCCTAGGCTCAAAGTTGTCTTTCAAGAAGATCCAAATTCAATTGAGTCTCTTTGTTTTGTTGCAAGGAGACCTTGGCAGGGGCAACAAAATCAAGGGTTTAATAACTCTATGAACTTTCAAACCCCACCAAATTGGAATCCTTGGCAACAACCTTAGTCCCAACCTCAAAATCCTTTTCAATCATGGGTACAAGGTATGCAAAATCCTTATGGGAGATTTGCTCAGTTTTATCAATATCCTCCATCTTTTCAAAATCAACAAGCTCCACAACTTCCAAATCAAAATCCACAACTATCATTGCCATTTCTACAACAACAACAACCTTCTCAACAGAATCCAAATTCTCAACTCTTGCTTCCATTCCAACAGAAGACAAATCAACTACCTTCCCAGCCATTGCCGAACCCCAACAATAAAAACCCTCAAAATGCTTACATGGTAGAAGGACAACAATTTCCTACCTATATGATTGTTCCTCTCAGTGATGTACAACTCAGATCTGGTAGAGTTTTAGATAAGCCTTCTATAGATGCTCAAAAGCAAAGCATTTCTGAGGAAGATTCTCTTGAAGCCAATAAAGGTTCTGAAGCATCTCTTCAAAACCCAAGCACTCAAAAAGAAAAAGAAAAAGAGTCAACCCCCCCAACTCCTATAGTTGAGCAACCTGCATCTTCATCCACACCTCCTTTTCCTGAAAGATTACAAATTGACAAAGGGGTGGAAAAACAAATCTTGTTGCCTGACTATGATTTTCTAGATGAATTAAAGAATGTCTGTATCAAGATTCCCTTGTTACAAGCCATTAGAGAGATTCCTATTCTAGCAAAAACAATAAAGGAGTTGAGTCTTAAAAGACCAGGAAGGAAACTGAGAGATACAAGAAGAATCCACCTGGTAGGAAAAATTGCAGATATCATGATGGGAAAAATTACTATGCAGAAGTATGTAGATTCGGTAGTCCAATTGTCAAAACACATATCAATGGGGTAGAAATTCCAAATACTTTGATTGATTTAGGGGCTGCTATCAACATTATGAGTAGACAGACTATGGAACAGCTAAAACTTCCTAATCTTCTTTTTACACCTACTTTATTGCAACTTGCAGATCGATCAATTATCAAACCAGATGGTGTATTAGAAGACATTTCGGTCTCCTTAGACTCTTGGGAATATCCAGTAGATTTCATGATTTTAACTCCCAAGAGTAATTTAGGAGGGCACCCTCTCATCTTAGGAAGACCTTGGCTAGCCACAGCTGATGCTTTTATCAGTTGTAGGTCTGGGGATATGTATATTTTTGATGGTAATTCAACAAAGAAATTCAATCTGTATCCTCAAGCAAAAGCAATTACAGAAATAGGAGATAATGAGTGGGTTGATGATGAGGATACTATACAACCTGTCTTTACCATTTCTGAAATCAGTGAAGATAGTCAAATTCTGAACACATTAGAAAACTTTGAAACATCTTCAGAATATGACCACACACAATTTCAGTTAGATTCTGACATTGAGTATCTATCATCTAGACAAATGTCTCTTTTCTCTATGGAAGAGTTTGGTAGTTCCGCCACTGAGATCTTTCTAGGTAAAACATTGAATATCAACAAAAACTTGGAAAAATCACAACAGGGAGAGCTAACCAAAATTTTGCAAAAACATTCTACTACATTTGCATGGGAGTATACCGATATGAAAGGTATTGATCCTAAGACTTGCATTCATCACATCTATATCGAGGAAAATAGTAGACCAATCAGACAACCTCAGAGAAGGATGAATCCAAACCTTAGGGAGATAGTGAAAGAAGAGCTCCAAAAACTACTCAATGTAAACTTCATTTATCCAATTTCAGATAGCCAATGGGTTTCTCCTTTGGTTATAGTACCTAAAAAGAATGGTAAATGGAGGGAATGCATTGATTACAGGGAATTAAACAAAGCAAATTTGAAGGATCACTTTCCTTTACCCTTTATCGATCAGGTATTAGATACTTTAGCAGGCAAAAAGTATTTTTCATTTTTGGATGGTTTTAGTGGCTATAATCAGATTCAGGTAGCACCTGAAGATCAAGATAAGACCACATTTACCTGTCCATGGGGAACTTTTGCTTACCGAGTACTTCCTTTTGGATTATGTAATGCACCCGCAACATTTCAAAGGGCAGTACTAGGAATCTTTTCTGATCTAATCCATGATTGTGTAGAGGTTTATATGGATGATTTTACAATTTATGGTAATTCATTTGAAGAGGCATTAGAGAATTTGGAAAAAGTCCTTATAAGGTGTAAAGAAACAAACCTTTCATTGAGTCATGAAAAATTCTTTATGATGTTTACTGAAGGTATTGTTTTGGGACATCATATTTCGGGGGATGGGATTAAAGTTGATAGATCAAAAGTTGAAGTCATCTCCAAGTTGCCTATTCCAAATTGTCAAAAAGATGTTAGAAGTTTTCTTGGATTTACCGGATACTATAGAAGATTTATTGAAAACTTCACCAAAATAGCATCTCCACTCTTCAAATTACTTACAAAAGACTGTGAATTCAAATGGGATCCTGACTGTCAATCTACATTTGAACTTTTCTGAGAGGGCCAAATTGGAAACTTCCTTTCCATATTTCTACAGATGCTTCAGATACAGAGCTAGGAGTTGTGTTGGGTCAAAAGGATTTAGTTCCTTATGCCATTTACTACACCAGTAAAAATTTGACTCCCACCGAGTTGAACTATACTGTGACTGAAAAAGAGTTCTTAGCTGTTGTTCATGCAATCAATAAGTTTAGACATTATATAACAGGTTATGAAACTTTTGTCCATACTGATCATTCTGCAATTAGATATCTAATGAACAAACCTGTTACTAATGGCAGAGTTACAAGATGGCTCTTACTTTTACAAGAATTCAATATTATTGTGTTGGATAGACCAGGGAAACAAAAGACAGTAGCTGATTTCTTGTCTAGGATCCAAAATACTAACGAAGATTCTCCTGTAGAGGATAAGTTTCCAGATGAATATTTATTTGCAGCAACTACTAAGACTCCTTGGTATGTAGATATTGCTAACTATTTGGTTACAGGGAAGCTACCTCCACATTTATTTCCTAGTGGAAAAAGAAGAATTATTCAGGAGAGTTCGAATTATTCATGGATTTCTAATGAATTGTTTAAAACAGGGCTAGATCGTGTGATCAGAAGATGTGTTCGGGAAGATGAAATGCCTGACATCCTTAAGGCATGTCATGATGAACCATGCGGTGGACACTTTGTTGACAAAAGGACGGCCTATAAAATCCTTTCTTTAGGATATTATTGGCCTTCCCTCTTCAAAGATACAAAACAATATGTCAGAAGGTGTGACAGCTGCCAAAGAGTTGGGAGACCGACTCTTTCAAATGAAATTCCATTACAACCACAGGTACTCATCGAACCCTTTGAAAAATGGGCTTTAGATTTCATTGGACCCATTAATCCACCATCTAAACAGAAGAAGTATATATTGATATGCACTGATTATGTCACTAAATGGGTAGAAGCCAAAGCATTGCCTTCTGCCACTGAAAATTCAGTTGTTAATTTTCTTTATGAGGATATTTTTACTCGCTTTGATGTCCCAAGAGAAATTGTGATAGATCAGGGAAGTCAATTTACATCTAACTTGATGGAGAAGCTGATGGAAGAATACAAAATCAAGCACAGAAAATCTACTCCTCACCATCCGCAAGCAAATGGCCAAGTGGAGTCTACAAACAAAGTTCTTGAGAGCATCATCACCAAAACTGTCCATCTACACAGAAGAGATTGGGCAGAGAGGCTTCCTGAAGCCTTGTGGACCTACAGAACTACATGGAGGAATACAACAGGACAATCTCTCTATGAAATTATTTATGGGAAAGAAGTCCTGCTCCTCATTGAATTTCAAGTCAAGACTTTCAAGATGGCAGTTCAGTTGGGGATGAATCTATCAGAAGCCCAAAAGCACATAATGGAGCAGCTGAATGAGCTAGATGAGATCAGACAAGAAGCAATTTTAAGAACTGATCTAGTTCAACATCAAAGAGCTAAGTGGCATGACAGATACATCAAAGAGAAGAAGTTTCAAGAGGGAGATTGGGCATTACTGTTTGATTCCAAGTTTAAAGACTTCAAAGATAAATTTCAGACTCATTGGCTTGGGCCATATGAGATTGACAAAGTCTTTAGCTATGGAGCGGTAAGAATCAAGACCATTGATGAATTTCAAACTCCTCTCATTGTGAATGGCCACCGATTGAAAATTTATCATAAGCCACTCTCAAAAGAGGAATTTGTCAAAATGTTTGAAGAGAATTCTGCAATAAGGCTGGTGAAGAAGAATCCTTCTTCCCCACCAGCCTAGCCTTTGTTTCTTTCAGTTTTCAAAAAAAAAAAAAAAATTGTATAAGACTGAAAACCAATCACAGATTGGTGGTCTTATACAGAAAATGTAGAGTGAAAATCAGGGACACCTGACACTCTATATTTTCCAAAAAAAAAATCTCTTCTCTCCTTTTTCCATCTTCACTCCACCTCATTTTCCATTCCACTCCATCTCCATCTCATTTTCATTTCACTTCATTTCATCAATAAAAGTCCCTTTCAGGACTATTTTTACTCAGTTAGTTATTATCTAACTATCTGTGTTCAGCTAAGAGGGTGATGTGTCAGTTTCCGCAGCTGGTAGCAGTTTCCGCAGCCAGAAGCAGTTTCCGCAGCCACCACTCTGTTTTTCAAATCCACAGTCAAAATTTTAGTGCAATAATCATGAAAATGCGGGTGTTATTAAGCATATGCTATGAAGACATGGAGCATCTCCAAGACATCAAGGAAGAGAAGTTGGTTAAAAGCTAATGAGCAAGAAATGACAAGGTTTCCAAAGGCATGAGCAATTTTTTTTATCAAATAGCAATTAAAGTCACGATTATGCATAGTTATCAAACCATAAAAGCTCTACTATGTGCAATGATCGTCACGATAGCTCCATTACCCACTACCATTACACGATATTAGTCCGCACACCATGCATTCATTTCTTAACAGTCTCATGATTGATTTTCGGGTTTAAACTCATAGTCGACTGCACTTTCATTCACCACCTGTAATCATGAGATGTGACCTATCCCATTACAGCTCTTCTCCACCGCATTTTCCGCAGCCATCCATTAAAACATGTAACAATTCGTACGCAGCCGTAATTCAAAATCTCGACTTCACTCCATTCCCTTACCATCCTATTAAGACCATCTTCTTTACATACGTCTGCACTTCCTCTTGTGAACTCATTACGGCTGCTCATCCTCTGTTCCGCCTGTAATCCCGAAGCACTCCCATTACTTGCTATCCATCTACCGATTGCAGCCACTGTATTTTGCTATAAACCCTACAACTGATCCACCTTCCCTCTGCTAAACCCTCACACACAATTGAGTTTTCAGTTGAAATTCAAAACAGAGGAAGGAATGGGACGATTACTAAGGGCAGAACCAGAAGGACCTAAATATTTAGAAGGTTACCCTTAAGCAAAATATTTGCTAAAGAAAGCCAAATGGTTACACTTCATCCAAAAATTTAAGGGCTATAATAAAGAGGTAACCAAAGCTTGTGCACGGTCTTTCGATGGCCAAATGGTGGAAATTGGAGACTTGAAGCTCACGGTGACTGAAACAACAAAAGCAGCTGCCACAGGCTTACCCCAGGAAGGTGAGCGATGGTTTAAAAACAAAAGCGTGGACGAACAGGCATGAAGAATTATGCTACGAAACCCAGGTATGGACACCACTGTGTTTACAAAAGGAATTCATGTTCATGCATTGAAAGAAGAATGGGCCAGTCTACTGTTAGTTATCCAAAAATTTATCACTTGCGAAGGACGCTTTGGTTCAATGTACATGTACCATGCTTGTTAGGATATTCCAACACATAGGAAATAGTTAAGTACAACTTGGTCTAGTATAGAGTTAGGTATAGAGTTAGGTAAAGTGTGCTTCTTTACTATGTACATTTTGTAACTTACAATCCGACGGTCACGATATGTAGTGATCTGACGGTTCAGTCTCTCCTCGGTATTACCGACACTTGATCCGTGGCTTGACACCCGATTGGTCCATGATCTCTATTTAAAGAGCATGGAGGGTCATTTGTAGGGTAATCCGTCTATGAGAGAAGCATATGTAAATTTTCATTCTTTTATTAATAAATTGCCTGAAGTGGCCGCGTTGGCTCAGGTCGTGGACTGTTTCCCTCTTTGAGGGTTTTAACCACGTCAAAAGTACCGGTGTATTGATATGTGATCTGTTTGTGAGTGGTGTCCTTTGGTGTTCTGTCTGAGGAACTTACCATGTAAATTCCTACATGGTATCAGAGCTATTTGAGGGCCGCATCCGTTGGTGATCCAAATCTGAAGCCGGTAGAACTGCATCTGATTGTCGTTTCCTAGATCTACTGTTTTTGACTGCTTTCGGGCCAAGAGGACTGCTCTGTTGTGTTGGGAGCATCTATTCTAGTGAGGAACCCCTTTCGTTTCACGCGAAAAGGTTTCCGGTAGCCCTAGCTACGTCATTTTTAAGATCTGGAGGTATACAGTGTTTATTTGCAGTTTACAGTTATTTTCTCTCTGTTTATTTCAGTTTTCGGTTTATTTAGCCTTTTTTTATTACCGGATCTATACCTTTCATTTCTGCGTATGCTCTTTGCCCTGCGACTCTGTGCGATCTGGGCAAATCAAAACAGAAAGGAAGGATTTTTCTCATGCGTATGCTCTTTTCCGCTGCGCCTTAGTGTGATCTCGGAAAATCAGAAACATTGAGGAAAATATTTAGTTTCCAGCTAAAGCTAACTTCGAGTCGCAAGGTTCGTTTTTGAAAATATTTAGTTTCCGGCTAAAGATAACTTCGAGCCGCAAGGTTCAATTTTTTTGCATGTCCGTGTTGGGTTTTGTGTTTTTGTTTTGTAGGGAAAAAGAGCTTTCTCAAAGTAAGCACGCAACCCAAAGCATCAACCCCCTCTCTCTCTCTCTCTCAAACTTTTTGTATAGCTCACTTGGTGCAAAGCTAATTTATGAGAGTAAAGGTCTTGGGTTCAAGTCTCCATTTTGTGGGGGCGGATTTTTCATTTCCGCACATTCCCGCACTTTGTCGGCGACTTCATCAAATTTTCTTCAAAAAGCCATAACTTCTTCATCCGGAAGCCGTTTTCAGAACCGTTTTTTTGAAACAACCTAATTTTTCGAGATCTTTCCATTGAAACACTTAGTTTCAGCATCTATAGCTTCAGTTTTTTTTAAATGGAAAGTCCATGCCAAGTTATTCTTGACAGCACCAACTACTTCCAATGGTGGTCCTACATTGTGGATTTACTTAGAAGTAAAGGTCTTTACAGAATAGCCACAGGCCAAGAGACCAAACCGAAAGATGAAGACAAGGCAGCTAAATGGGAAAATAGACAAGACCAAGCACGTGGGTTGATAGGGATGTCTATTTCTCCAGATATTAGATTCCATATTGCAGAACTTGATACTCCTGATGAAGCAATGAAACAGATTACTAAAGTCTTTGGAATTAAAAATGAACTTAAAGCCCATCAACTTGAAAATGAATTGCTTACATTGGACCCCAATAATTTTTCTTGCATTGAAGATTTTTTGTCCAAGTTCAAGACCCTTAGACTTCTCTTGGAAGGTGTTAAGGTTAAGAAAGAAGATAGTAGCCTTATCTACTCCATTCTTACTAAGTTGGGACCAGCCTATTCTGTGTTTGTTTCCACCTTCCATTCTACAAGAGAAGCCTTCATTTCTCAAGGACAAACCTACAAGTCCCCTTCCTTTGATTCCTTTTGTGATTCTTTAATAAGAGAACAAGAAAAACTCTTACACCTTGGTCTTCTTCATCTTGGAAACTCTTCTAAGAAAGCGTTAGCCGCCTAGCAGCAACCAAATCCAAAGAATCCTAAGAAGTTGTATCCTAAAAAGAATGGTCCTAAACCAAACAAGGGTCCTAAGCAATTTTAGCCTCAAAATGAAAAATCATTTCAACAAAATGATAAGACAAATAAAAACAAAGGGAAGAAGACTGATAGACATTGCAACTTTTGTAATCGAGATGGCCACTTAGAATCCAAATGCTTTAAGAAGATGGAAGCCTTGGAAGCAACAATGAAGAAGCATAACATCCATTTGGAGCAATCTTCAACTTCAACTTCATCTTCAGGAATGGCACTTTCTGCATGTGGTTGTCAAGCATCTCGGTCTGGCTATGCACTAAATGTATCTTCTTCTTCTCATTCTCATGAGTGGCTCATTGATTCTGGAGCTTCTTATCACATGGCCAAAAACAAAGCCATGTTTTCTTCTTTAAATGATTGTAACACCAAAAATATATATGTTGGTGATGATAGATCTCTTAGTGTTGTAGGGACTGGAACTGTTCATCTAGACAATGGTCAGTTTAATGATGTATTATGTGTTCCAACCTTATCCTGCAACCTTCTATCTGTATATCAGATAACCCATTCAGGTGAAGGTAAAATCGTTGAATTTTCACCTCACGATGTTGTAATTAAGGACCTAAGAGATCCTAGACAGATTTTAGCTACTGGCATTGCTGATGATTCTACAAGGTTGTATAAGTTTCACAACTTTGGGTCATCAAATCTTCCCTCAGTATTTGTTGCTCATAATGATGAAGTGAGAAAACTTTGGCATGAGCGATTTGGTCACTTAAACTATCGCTCTCTTCAGAATCTATGTAAAGAAAATATGGTGACAGGTCTTCCAATGGTATCTTGCAGAGATGGTGTTTGTTTCGGATGTGTACTCGGAAAACATCATCGAGACAATTTTGGAAAACGTGCCTCTTGGCACGCCTCAGCCCCTTTACAACTCGTGCATAGTGATTTATGTGGTCCACTTCCAGTTGCTTCATTCTCTGGCTACAAGTATTTCTTAACTTTCATTGATGATTTCTCCAGACGCACTTGGGTATACTTCTTAAAACTCAAGAGTGAAGTATTTAACATGTTCTTGGCCTTTAAGGCCTTTGTTGAAAAACAATCTGGACATCAAATTCTTAAGCTAAGATCTGATAATGGCGGAGAATATGTTAAAAACACATTCATCAACTTTTGCACTGAGAATGGAATTCAAATGCAACATACTGTTCCATATACTCCACAACAAAATGGTGTAGCTGAAAGGAAGAATCGCACCTTAAAGGAAATGGCTAATTGTATGCTTCAATCTAAAGGACTTAGTCTTAATTATTGGGTAGAAGCAATTAACTGTGCAAATTACATAATAAATCGCACTCCTACTAAGGTTTTAAAGAATATCACTCTAGAAGAAGCATGGAGCTCAATCAAACCAGATGTAAGTCACTTTCGTGTTTTTGGAAGTGAAGCATGGGCCCATATTCCAGATGAGAAACATAAAGCTTTAGAACCTAAGAGTGAAAAATGTATTTTTGTTGGATATTCTGAAGATGTCAAAGTATATAGACTTATTCCACTTAAATCCAAAAATGTTATCATTAGAAGAGATGTAAAGTTTGCTGAAAATATATCGGCCTGCGAGCCTAGTTCGGCGGATGTGCCACCTCTCCCTATCTCTTCTACTTTTGAAAATATTTCTTCTTCAGATGATGAAAGCGAGGATGGAAATCCTCCCCCACCTTCTCAGGATCCTCCTTCAGCTCCTCAGCTTCCAAAATGGGTCCGTGCTACTCGGGATGCAGCAGGTGATCTTGCCAGTGATCCTATAGATCAACGATGTACACGTTCTCAGTTCGAGAGAGCCTCTTCTTTACTGGCTCAAGCTTCAGTGAATTATGATCCTGACACCTTTGCAGAAGCTTCAGGCCATCCAGATTGGGAAGCAGCTATGAATGAAGAATATCATTCATTATTGGCAAATGATACATGGGATTTTGTTCCTCTACCAAAGGGACGAAAACTTGTTAGATGCAAATGGGTTTACAGAACCAAGTATGGACCAGATGGGAAAGTTGATAAACATAAAGCTCGTCTTGTTGCTAAGGGTTTTTCACAAGTTGAAGGCATTGACTACACTGAAACCTTCTCCCCTGTTTCCAAAATGAACTCTATCCGCCTTGTTCTTTCCCTTGCTGCTTCTTTCAAATGGGAAGTCCATCAGATGGATATTAAATCCGCCTTCTTGCATGGGGACTTGCATGAAGAAATCTATATGGAACAACCTATTGGCTTTATACAAACAGACTCTAGCCTTGTATGTCAGCTTAAGAAATCCCTTTATGGTCTCAAGCAAGCTCCTCGAGCTTGGTATGCCAAAATGGATAACTTTCTTTTAGAAAATGGCTTTTCTAGGTGTCATTCTGACAATAATGTCTACACCAAGAAAGTGGGCAAGTCTCTTATCATTCTTGTTCTTTATGTTGATGATCTTATCCTGACTGGTAGTGATCCCAACCTTATAAACCATGTGAAGTCTAGCCTTAAAAGGAAGTTTGAAATGATGGACTTAGGACACTTACATTATTTTCTTGGTCTTCAAGTCTTGCAATCCAAGGAAGGTATTTCCCTTTCCCAATCCAAGTATGCCTGTGATATTCTATGCCATTTTCACATGGAAGACTGTAAGCCAACCCCTTCTCCCTTTCAGTCTGGAGTCAAACTTTTAGTCACTTGTACTTCTCCCGAAGTTGATGCTACCTTATATCGTCAACTTGTAGGAAAACTTTTGTATCTAACCCATACTCGTCCTGACCTTTCCTTTGCTGTTGGCCTTGTTGCTCGGTTTATGCAAAACCCACGTGAAAGTCATTGGAAAGCAGCTAAAAGAATACTTCATTATGTTCGAGGTACAGTTCAGTATGGGATTCATTACAGTGCTGAAGCATCTCCTCTATTGGTTGGTTTCACTGATTCCGATTGGGCTGGTGACCCTGATGATCGGAAGTCTACTGCAGGTTATGTGTTCACTCTTGGTTCAGGACCTATTACATGGGCTTGCAAGAAACAAGGTGCCATTTCTCTTTCTTCAACAGAAGTAGAGTATTGTGGTGTCGTAGAAGCTAGTAAGGAAGCCTTGTGGCTTCGTCAGATCCTGTCAGAGTTTGGCTTTCAGCAGCAGCATCCGACTACACTTTGGTGTAATAATCAAAGTGCCATTCAGCTATGCAAAGATCCAGTCCAACATCAGCGCAACAAACACATTGAACTACACATGCACTTCATCAGAAAGCTCATTCACGACCATGTTTTTGAAGTGCAATATTGTTCAACAAATGATCAAGTTGCAGACATCTTTACAAAGGCTCTCACAGAGGCGAAGTTCACTAAACTTTGATTTATGGTTGGAGTTCAGGAAGTTGTCACTAATAGGCTCTAGTGCCTCCTTCCTTATCCTATTGTGTCATATTTGTAAATCCTTCAATCCTATCCCAAGTTGTTCTTAAGGGGGGATGTTAAGATATTCCGACACATAGGAAATAGTTAAGTACAACTTCGTCTAGTATAGAGTTAGGTAAAGTGTGTTTCTTTACTATGTACATTTTGTAACTTACAATCCTACGGTCACGATATGTAGTGATCCGATGGTTCATTCTCTCCTCGGTATTACCGACACTTGATCCGTGGCTTAACACCCGATTGGTCCATGATCTCTATTTAAAGAGCATGGAGGGTCATTTGTAGGGTAATCCGTCTGTGAGAGAAGCATATGTAAATTCATTCTTTTATTAATAAATTGCCTGAAGTGGCCGCGTTGGCTCAGGCCGTGGACTATTTCCCTCTTTGAGGGTTTTAACCACGTCAAAAGTACTGGTGTATTGATCTGTGATCTGTTTGTGAGCGGTGTCCTTTGGTGTTCTGTATGAGGACATTACCCTGTAAATTCCTACAATGTTAGACTGTTGATGAATTTCTTAGAGAGTCAAACTCTTAATTTGCCTTATTTCTTACTGTTGAGTTTGAAAAAGATGAGTATCATAGTCCAAAAACAAATAGGAAATATAGAACCTCATCTATATCATCATGGACTTGTAAAGATTCTCATTGAGGACCAACTGAAGAAAAACAAAGATACCTGGGAACAATTCTTGATAAGACACTACTTTCAAGAGCCATCCGAGGCATCTGAAAGTAGTACATCAAATACACCAAAAAGGAGTAGGAGAAAAGAAAAGAGTACCATAGTCCAAGACTCTCCTACTACAGAAACTCAAGAAGTTGGTCAAAAAGAAAAAGAGAACAGAACTAAGGACAAGAAACAGAGAAAAGTGAAAGGCAAAAGAAACATATAAGAAGTCTACCAATCACCTGAGCCATCTATAGAGGAAGATTATCAAACACTGTTGGAGAGATTAGTGCATCTTCAAGAACAGGCTGCTATAGCAAAGAAAAAGGAAAAAGGGAAACAGAGCATACAAGAAGGGAGTAATAGTCCACCATATTTAAGGAGAAGCACTAGGCTTAGAGGAAAGGGGAGCAAAACATAAGTAAAACGGCCCCACTTCATTGACTTGGGTGGGGAAACACCCAAGAAACCTCCAGCTGGCCGTAGTCCACCTCGTCCTCAGCCAAGTATTGAAACTAGTCCTCCACATGTTGATGAAAGCCCTTCTCGGCCAGAGCTAGAAAGCAGTCCTCCTCCTCCACAAGACTTTGAACTCAGTCCAAGAAAGACACCTGAAATAGATCCCAGTCAACAGGAGGTATATGACTACCTTGAATCTTTAGAAAAAACAGCTGCAGGTCCGAGTACCACTCTACCCCACATGACACCAGATGCACAAGTTCAATCCTTAAAGCAAGAGGTATTTGAAAAAGAGGTTCTAAACAGGCACATCAAGCAAGAAAATGAAGCACTTAAGGAGCAGAGCAAAGTAGATAAAATTAGTCATGATAATACCATGCTTCATTTGGGACTATGGCAAAAGAAAAACAAGAAACTAAATAAAAAGTGCAGAAAATTGAGCAGAGAATTGATCAATCTCAAATTCAGATGTATAATAAGGAAACGCAGGATGGTGGTAGCACCAAAGAAGAAGAAAAGAGGACTAGATGTCCTAGCAGAGGCTTCAAAACATATGGATTAAAGGTGAATGAATAAATTTTGGTTTCATGAGGACATGCAACACCTTCACAGTGGGGGTATGTTGAGTCCCAAACCTGCATCTTCCCTATATACCTTTTCAGCCTTCTTTTCCATTTGCTTGATCCACCAAGCTACCAAATCATTACATATTAGTCCAAAAAGAGCTTATAAAATGGTTTCCTAACTATGTTTGTGACTGCTGTTTGATTTAGATTTTTGTTCAATCAGCTGCGGAAACTTGTCACTTTCCGCAGCCAGCTCAAGTTTCCGCAGCCATTTTGTTAAAGACTATGTTACAGGTGTCCAATGGAGAATCTGGCCACATGGGAAAGCTGCAAATGACATGTACATGGAGCGTGTCCCCTTGGTTCAGCCGAATCACTCACAAACAGCCATGGTCAAAGATGGTCAAAGGAGGGGTCAAACCAAGAGTTTTGCGGTGGCACGGCTCTGTTTTTCCCACGTGAAGTTTTGTGTGGCAAGATCCTCAATCTACGGAGGTGTGCCAACACCTGTGGATCAATCCGTGAACTGAATCGAGCAGCCACCACTCCATGGATTTATCTGTCATGATTACCATACCGCTAGATCTCGGGTCGTGGAGATTTACGTGTCTGTTTGGCAGCGTAGAATCTAGGAATCAGTTATAGAATTTTCACTTATAAATAACGCGTTATTATACGCTTGATAGTTAGCTTTGATATGTAATCTTGACTGTGTTTTCCGAGCCCACTGTACCATGCTCTATTTCTATGTTTTTACTGCACTTTAATATATGAGAAGACAACATTCTTGAATTCGATTTGTGACTGAGTATTGATTGGCCGAGGTTGCAGAGGGCCCCTGTACACCAAGGCTCTGTATCTACTGTATAATTTCTCGCCTTCTTTCATTATGTTACTGTTTTTTTTAATTAGTTGCTTGTATATATTTCCTGATATTTATACTAACTGCTGATTCATCTTTCCTTTAATGCTTTCTCATGATTGCAAGCTGATCAGTGTTTCCTCTTTCAGGTTCTTGTAGGCAGCCTGGGAAAATTACATAGTTTTAATGACTACTGACATGAGATCATCTTGTCCTTTCTGCTGATTCATTTACTGAGTTTTAATTCCAGCATTGTCATTTCTTTCAGTTTTGCTTTGCTTATTTACTTTTCTGCAACTTAGATATCATATTACTCATCTGTTTATGATTTTCTTCCTATAGCCAAGCGACTCAATTAGTGAGGAATCAGAATATTATTTGATGTAGTATGATTTATTTTGCTTTCCTGCAAGTTAGTGATTAAATTACTTATGTCATTTTCAGGAATTGAAATATGAATGAGTAGTTAAATCTTAGTTTCATTTTATGCAATTTGATTTACTACAATTTAGATATCATATTACTCAGCTTGTTTATGATTACTTCCTATAGCCGGAGCGAGTCGAAAGGTGAAGGGTCAGAATGTGGGTTGAAGTAGTGTGATTTAGATTGCTTTGCTTTCAGTCTTTGAGTTGCTTTGAGTTCAGTTTTTATTTTCTTTTCATACAGCAGTAAGGATACTGGGCCATTGTCACTAGTTCACTGGTTTGGTACATTTATTTTCTTTTGAGAATTGATTTCATCACAGTCAGTTTGAAACCTTCTTTTTGAGAAATTCAAAGTTTGGAAAATCATTGTAGAAATCACCATTACCATCCATACTTGACTTTCAATTTCGCCATCTCACACTAGGGAATCCACAGAAGATAAACCCAAAAACAAACCAAAAACTCAAAAACGACAAAGAACTAAGAAATCAGTTATCTTGCATATACAGTGCACTTCACTTTAGCAGTTTACGACTCCCGGATTGACATTTTAAATAGCAATTTAGGACACACTAAATTGACCAAACATATGGCACGAGGGTGATTTTATTAAAGAGAGATTTGGTTCAACCAATCTATGGTCAGGTGGTATGTGGAAGTCCAAGGCTTGCTTGTATTTTGCATATGGTAATAAGAGCTTCTTTCCTCTTGTATTGATGGGTAAATAAACTTGTTCATATGTGATTTTTATGGTTGTTATACCTTTGTAAATTTTGTTGAATATATGTTGGTTATGAGGATGTTTTATGACAGACTTGATGTATGGATCTCATCATGTTTTGATTAGAAAATGAATGAACAGTGAATAGATGACCCAATATATGATAATGCAACTATAGTGATAAGGCATCAATGCTTCCTTATGAATCTCATATATGATTGAGACCCCTATCTCTGATCTGTTATTATGATCTATAGATTGCATATTTGTGACATGTTTGACAAAATTCCTGTCATGGCTAGTAGGGGTCTGATCCGAACTTAAATAGGAATGCAACAACTTACAGATATAATCATAAACATAGAGATGTGGCATAAAAACACTTCATTTCATTAATGGGAAAATATTGAACTAAGCTTACAAATAGAATGGAAATAAGATAGCTCGGGCGATGTTAGCTTATCTCTGAGGAGAGATGTGGCTGTAGAAATTTTGAATAATATGACACATATTCACAGAGATTATCCTGATTATGTACTATTGCGGAATACATACACAATACATAAGCTCCTCTACGTTGATCATCAATTTACAGAAGCATAAACATTCAGAGGCGCACATAGAAGCATCAATCACACATATCAACACAATATTTTCCGGGGAAAGCATCTCGCTAAAAACCCAAATATCTGTATATTATAGTGATTGAATCAAGTAACATTACACAGTACAATGCTTATCACAAGAAATCCAGTACCAGCTCCACCTGTTACACACAAAACTAGCTCAGATCTGATCTCCAAATCTCTCCCGCTGCTTTGCCTGCCTCTATTGCACAATACCTGCTGAGAATTGATGAGAATGGTTTACCAAACTCATATTTGACCTGCAAATAATTACTCACACTGTGTTGGACATGAGCATAGGCTACAATCATCATGCAAATCATCATGCACAGCTATAGTCACAACTAATAGCAATCTGATCCTCTAACACCTGTCCCTGCTGAACTGAACATGCACTGACATGCAACTAAGTTAACTGATGTATTCTATAGTTGCATTATGAGTTAATAACTTGTGAATTAATTAATAACTAATTCACCCAACTCATCTCTAGTCTATTGATCAGTTAGACTAAATACAACTAGTTTAACAAAGCTAAACTGAACACAACTCCATCAACTGCACCTCCAGTCCACTAAACTCAACTCACTTGAGTTCTAACTGAAGTCCTGCATGCAAATATTAGTCATCCCATGGTAACCACGTATTTCCTTCTGGGATCTGCATGTACCACATCCGTAGCTCATCTTGAAGTGCTCCAAGAGAATAAGATCAAGTTTATAGTCCAAATATTATTATGAGACATTAATATTTGACTTTTCTATTTTTGACAGCCAGTCTAAAAATAGACTTTGATCACTCATACTATGATCACTCATACTGTGGTCACCCATACTGTGGTTACCCATA
Organism: Pinus tabuliformis; assembly: GCA_031772625.1. Lineage (NCBI taxonomy): Eukaryota > Viridiplantae > Streptophyta > Pinopsida > Pinales > Pinaceae > Pinus > Pinus tabuliformis. The sequence goes on from CM062811.1 coordinate 1,098,296,893, forward strand.
CTGTGATCACTCATACTGTGATCATCCCTGCTGGGATCAAAAATAGAACTTGTGCCATAATTTGCCTGTGGGTCCACTTAGTGAAGGCGACTCTTTTCACTAAGCTCCATCATCTTGTTGCATTCTCAACAAGCATTTCTTGTTGCACACTTTTCAACACTCCCTCTCAACAAGAAAGGCTTCCTCTCAAACCTGATCCTGTAACTCTGGAATGTTCTCCATGCAACACATCTGGCCAGTCCACTTGCTCTGTCATCAAAGTCTCTGACTGATATTGCCTCTGTCGACTGAAGACTCTGCATATCTGTGCTCTTCAGTATCTGACTGCTCTAGCCTCTGTCACTTTGATCTCTGACTGCATCCATGTTGCTGCTGGTTCTATCTCCCAGCATTGCATCCGCACTGCACCTCCCAACTGACCTCCCTGTTGGGCTATAAACACCCTCTGATGCTGAAGCTCTACCTGCTACTAACAAGTGCTCCCTCTCTAACATCTGCGCTATTGCAACATCTCCATGCATCTCGCACCATTGCACACCTCTCTGACATCTGCGCTACTGCAACATCTCCATGCATCTCGCACCATTGTACACCTCTCTGTGCCACCTAGCACTGTGCAAAACACTTGTGCCTCTCGCATTGCTGCAGCCTGCTAGCTATGCGCTGTCCTGGGATTCCCTGCACTGTCGCTCTCTCTGCCGCTCCATCCGCATCTGTCTCTACCCAATCAATCAGTTCCTGCTACTACACATTGGGGCTCCCGTAGCAAGGTCTCATCCAAGAGGTTGGGTACCTCAAGGATCTTGCCCCTCCTCCTTGGGATGATCAATCCACATCACTCCACCTCCTACCTGGAGGTATGGCTGCATGCGATCCCTCAGCCCACCTGGCTCGAAGTTTCCCCCTACTGGAGGTCTCTGGATGAGTAGATGTCTCTACTCGATCTCCTCTCAGCTTCCCCTGTTGTGGCTCCTCCACAACCTCTTGAAGCTGCTGCACCAATCGTGGCTCCTCCACAATCGTCTGAGACTTATTCTGGCTCTGCATGTTGAGCGGTAATATACGCTCCCTCTCAACCACCAAGTCTCCATCAGTTGCCTCGCTGCTCAAGGCTTTTCATGCATCTTTAACCTCAAGAGCATACATGTTCTTGACCAGTGAACCAATCTACTTCACTTGTCTAGTGATGATGTGTCTAAGGAAAACATTTCCCTTACTGAAGACTACATCATAACCTCTGTCTTCCAGCATCGCGATCGACACCAAGTTTCTCTTCAGTCTTGGTACATACTTAACATCGGTCAAGGTAAGGCGAGCTCCATGCTCCCTCTGAAAAATAACTGTGCCTACACCTGAGACACTATACTTCTCATCATTACCCATCACTATGAGTATCTGGAGATCTTTCTCCTCCAAAGTACTGAACAAACTTTTGTCACCGGTCATGTGGAAAGAAGATCCACTGTCAAGAAACCAACCACTTCCCACCATGGATGAAACCATGCATGCGAAGAGTGTGAAATCCAACTCAAACTGTGAAGCAAGTGCCTCACCTTCAGATCCTTCCCTGGATACCTTCTTGGACTTCTTCTTTGGGCAATTAGTAGCATAATGGCCCAACTCATGACAACGAAAGCATATCACCTTCAACTTGTCAACCTTCTTCCCACCACTGGAAGAACTGGATTCAGAAAGAGAACCCTTCTCCTTCCTCTTCATCACCTTACTCGCTAAGGCACAGTTCTCCTCATCCTGCATGGATGAAGAACCATATCTGGTGCTCCGTCTAATCTCCTCCTGCACAAGATCTGACCAAAGTCTCTCCCATCCTGGCAGTTTCTCTCTTCCATTCACCGAGCCCTGGTAGCTATGCCAACTCTTAGGAAGGTCAAGGAGTGCTAGACTCACCATCCTCATCCGACAGTCACCCCCACACTTCCCAGATCATCCCGGCATTGGTTGAACTTCATGAGATACTGGGGCATACTGTCTCCATTCTCACACTTAATGTTTTTGAGTGTTATCTCTTGCTTTGGAATTAAATTCGAATTCCACCAGCTCAAAAACTCAACCACTTCTGATCTAGAATTCGTGAGAACAAAGTATTTCTTGTACAGAGATTGACTATCTAGGCATTCACCGGATATCTCACCTTACAAAAGAAGGATGAATCCAGAGGCTACCTGGCCCGATTACCGACTCTGCCTGAAGAAATAAATTGTAAACACTTTCTGAATAATAGATCTGATGATCAACATCACTGATATCATGTAGAACTTCTTCTATAAATCAGCTCGCTCTGATACCATGTAGAAATTTTGAATAATATGACACATATTCACAGAGATTATCCTGATCATGTACTATTGCGGAATACATACACAATACATAAGCTCCTCTACGTTGATCATCAATTTACAGAAGCAGAAACATTCAGAGGTGCACATAGAAGCATCAATCACACATATCAACATAGTATTTTCCCAGGGAAAGAATCTCGCTAAAAACCCCAACTATCTGTATATTATAGTGATTGAATCATGTAACATTACACAGTACAATGCTTATCACAAGCAATCCAGTACCAGCTCCACCTGTTACACACAAAACTAGCTCAGATCTTGTCTCCAAATCTCTCCCGCTGCTTTGCCTGCCTTTATTGTACAATACCTGCTGAGAATTGATGAGAATGGTTTACCAAACTCGTATTTGACCTGCAAATAATCACTCACACTGTGTTGGACGTGAGCACAGGCTACAATTATTGGTATTGGCCAATTCGTTTGCATACTCAATCCCTCTGATTGTGCAAATCATCCTGCACAACTATAGTCACAACTGATAGTAATTTGATCCTCTAACACCTGTCCCTGCTGAACTGAACATGCACTGACATGCAACTAAGTTAACTGATGTATTCTATAGTTGCATTATGAGTTAATAACTTGTGAATTAATTAATAACTAATTCACCCAACTCATCTCTAGTCTATTGATCAGTTAGACTAAATACAACTAGTTTAACAAAGTTAAATTGAACACAACTCCATCAACTGCACCTCTAGTCCACTAAACTCAACTCACTTGAGTTCTAACTAAAGTCCTGCATGCAAATATTAGTCATCCCATAGTTAACCATGTATTTCCTTCTGGGATCTGCATGTACCACATCCGTAGCTCATCCTGAAGTGCTCCAAGAGAATAAGATCAAGTTTATAGTCCAATTATTATTATGAGACAATAATATTTGACTTTTCTATTTTTGACAGCCAGTCTAAAAATAGACTTTGATCACTCATACTGTGATCACTCATACTGTGGTCACCCATACTGTGGTCACCCATACTGTGATCACTCATACTGTGATCATCCCTGCTGGGATCAAAAATAGAACTTGCGCCATAATTTGCCTGTGGGCCCACTTAGTGAAGGTGACTCTTTTCACTAAGCTCCATCATCTTGTTGCATTCTCAACAAGCATTTCTTGTTGCACACTTTTCAACAGTGGCGGCTACATGCCTCTGAACTGTGTTATAATGAGGCTCAAAGGCCTATCTATTATTAAGAAACAAAGGAAAACCCTAAACATCCAAAAACCTAACCCTGGGATATGAAGCACCAAAACCGTCAGCTCCATTTGGGTAAATTGGTACATCAACTTCTTGGGGTCGTAACTTTGGCATACAATCTCCATTTAGCTATCATAATACCTCATTTCGAATATCTCAAAGAGAAGGTTGAAAATAGATTGTTAGCCCTTTTAGCTTCGGACTGCACGTGAGTCGAATCTATCTGAGTAGATGTAAATGGTATGGCCACATCAATGGGGCATAATGGATGAAATCCCATCCCTACCTGAAAGAGGTTGTGGCCTATGGAGTCGTGGAGAGCTCTGTTGTAGCTATGTTGGACATAGGGGAGACTTTCATCCCATGTGCGTGGATTCTTTGAGTTTTACATGTGCAGAATGTGTACGACCATTCTATTGAAAACCTCTGTTTGGCCATCAGTTTGGGGATGGAAAGTCGTGGACATAGTGAGTTTTGTATCCAGCATCAACCAGAGACTTGACCAAAGTGCACTGAGGAATCTATTGTCCTGATCTGAAATAATGGATTGTGGGATCCCAAAGTGTACCCACACTCGCTCAAAGAAGAGCTTAGCAGTGACCTCTACTGAGATACTCTTCTTGCAGGCTGCCATGATGGCCATCTTAGAGAATCTGTCAATGCCCATGAAAATGAAATTGTTTTCATGCTTCGTAGAAGGAAGGCCCGACATATAATCCATGGAGACAAATTCCCAAGGCCGACTAGGAGTAGGTAGAGGAGTATACAGGCCTTGCTTCTTGAAGGTTGGTTTGGCAAATGGTGCAGGCGGTGGAGGATCTAATGCACTTCCCAACATCTTGACGAAGTTTCATCCAATAAAAATACTTTTGCAATACTGCCATTGTTTTCTCTACTATGAAATGTCCAGCGACTTGATTGTAGTGCGCCTCCCAAATCATCTTGGCAAACTCACCGTAAGGAACACATATGTGTCCCAAGTGGCATAACAGTGCATCCTGAAGGTGAAAATTTGAAAATTTCTTCCCTTCCAGGAGTGTCTGGTATATGCTATCAAATTCTGGATCACTCTTGTAAACATGCAGCCACCCCGATGTCTCATGCCCACAGGAATCAAGCACAGTGATCAACACCATGACCGGTGGTCTGCGGAGGCAATCAGCGACATTATTTGTGTTTCCCTTATTATACTTAATGTTAAAATGGAACTGTTGCAGATAGGTGGACCATTTCTGATGGCGATTGTTCTGCAACTTCCCTTGTGTCTGTATGAACTGTAGAGGCTGGTGGTCTGTGTGGATGACCGTTTCCTTCCCCAGAATGTAATGCTTCCATTGACGACAGGCCTGCACAATGGAATACATTTCTTTGTCATAAGTGGGGTACTTTTGGACTGTGTCTGAAAGTGTCTCAATGTGGTAAGCCACTGGATGCCCATGTTGAGTAAGAACTACCTCAATAGCATAGTCAGAGGCATCTGTCTCAATCTCAAATGGTTGTTGCAAGTCTGGTAATGTGAGCACTAGTGCAGAACAGAGATGATTCATCAACTCAGAGACGCTCGATGTTGGGTTTCTAATCAAAATAATTTTGTTTTTTCTCCGCCCTTGGTGACTTGACTTAAAGGCCAAGCGATATGAGAGAACCCCAACACGAACCTGCGGTAGAAATTGGAAAGACCCAAAAAGCTGCGGGGCTTTGTTAGAGTGGTTGGGGTTGGACAATATTGAATGACTTATATCTTGGATGGGTCCACATGTACACCCTGCTCATCAATGATGTACCCCATATATTGAACCCGGGTCAGGCCAAAGGTGCATTTCTCCAAGTTAGCACACAACTTGTGTTGTGGAAGGGTTTGAAGGACCTGTCGAATATGGTGAAGGTGTTATTCCCAACTCTAGTTGAAGATCAAGATGTCATCTAGATACACCACCATGAATGCATTGGTGAAGGGCCACAAGATATCGTCCACCAGTCTCATGAAGGTTGCAGGGGTGTTCGTCAATCTGAATGGCATGACCAACCATTTGAAAAGGCCCTCCTTGGATTTGAAGGCAGTCTTCCACACATCGGAGGGTTCGATAGGCACTTGGTGATAACCTAACTTCAAGTCAATCTTGCTAAAATATTTGGCCCCCTTGAGCTGGTCCAGAAGGTCATCAATCCGCGAGATTGGGTACCTATTCCAGACAGTGATATTGTTTAGCACCCGATAGTCAATATAGAGTCTCCAGGTCCCATCCTTCTTCTGTACCAATACAATCAGGCTCCCACAGGGTGATGAGCTTGGCTTGATGTGCCCTTCTTTGGTAGTTCCTGAATTTGCCTCTTGATCTCATCGTTCTCCAGAATAGAGCATCTATAGATCGGTCCATTGGGCAGCAGCGCACCCGGGGTCAGATCGATGGAGTGCTTGACCTAACAATGGAGAGGTACCCTTGTGGGTGAGGAAAAAATGTCCCTGTAATCCTCCACAACTTTGTCTATCTGTTGTTGCCGTGCAGAGGAGCTTTGCCTGGAAGCCATTGCCACAACCTTCTTCTTGCCTTGGGGGCGAATCACAAGGAAAATGAATTTCCTGGTCTAGGAAATGAACTTACTCCATTGTTTTGCAGTGATCAAAGAGATGGCGGTAAGCGAGGCTACCTCCGGTATCCTGTACAATGTACTAGCCAAAGTAATAATCACAGAGGGAGGTCTAGACTCGTATACAACATGTCGCTTCCACAAGTATGGTTGTCCTAACAATACATCAAAAACTTCAAGAGGAGCAATGTCACATCAATACATCCGTGAAGGGCTTGATGCTATAGGGAAGGCGACACGGCTAGTTGACATGAAGATCATCCTTGGTGAAGCCACCAAATGGTGTACGATTGTGGATGTGTTGTAGTCTTTAGGCCCAGCCGCTTCATGAATTCTGCTAAAATGAGGTTCTTTTGGCTCCCGCTATCGACAATGAACTACAATAGAGAACCCTTCACCTATGTCTGTGAGTGGAAGAGGCGTTCCCCTCCTCTGGATCTTCAGGCTCAATTTTCTAGATCTTTGTGGTGGCCATGGTGGAATTTGGCTCCGCATCAATGATTTGCTTCCCTTTGTCAGTCCCCTTATTGGGTTCTGATCTAGAGTCGGAACCCATGTCTGATTCATCAGTCCCCTTATTGTGAGTGCAGCTCTTATGGAACTCACACCATTTTCCGTGTCCTTCTTCATCTTTGTGGTGTTGTTCTTTGCTTGCGACTTCAGTGGGTTGTCCTAGGTAGCCTTACATTGGCTTGGTCCCTTGTTCTATGGTTTGGGGGTACCTCTTCCTTGCTTTGGATTCGCAGCTCCAATGTATTGCTTCTTCTGTTAAACTTATGCTCAATCATTACAAGGTACCGATACAACGTGCCGAGCGAGGAAATGTCTAGGAACTCCATCTAATCCTAGATGTACTTGTGTAGATAGCCATGGTACTTGAGAACCAAATGCTGCTCAGTATCCTTGATACCCAACTTTGTGCGAAGGGTATGGAAAGTATTTGTGAACTTCAACACATCTTGGTCCCTTCCTTGCCGTAGCGTGGTCCACTTTACGTATTTATCTTCATAGCTCCCGATAGGGTAATATTGTTCCTTGATGGCATCTCGAAAGAATTCCAAGTGGGTGCAGCTGAAAACAATGAGGGTTCACTCTCATCCTTTTGTTCACAGTAGGTTTCCCACCAGTCCTTGATGTGTGGGGAAACTTTGAGAAGTGAAAACATAATATTTTCCTGATTGGAAAAGTCATGAACTAAAAAATATCCTTCCAATAGATTTAACCATTTATCTAAGATGTCTGCATCTATCAGGCCTTCGAATACGGGAATATCAAAGTTAACTTGTACCTTAAAAGGTGTGGCGCCTCGAGAGTGGATGCTGGGTGAAGATGCATCGGCTGTGGGTAGTCGTCGAAGGATCTGGGCAAAGTTATCCATCATTGCGTCCCTATGTCGCTCAAGAGCTTCTTCGAGCAACATTTTGAAAGGATCTACCACCCCCTCATCTTTCTTTTTTTTTCCGCCATGGGAGGTCGTCAGGTTTTGTGAGGCTGATCCTACAATTTTTGAACCAGATCGAGCCCTAATTCCTTATACCCCGACCTCGTTGGGGACATGCACAAAAAAACAGAGAAAAAGCAGTTAGCTCTAATACCACTGATCTGAATTTAAAGATGAACGCAACAACTTACAGATATAATCATAAACACATAGATGCAGCAGAAAAACACGTCATTTCATTAATGGGAAAATATTGAACTAAGCTTACAAACAGAATGGAAATAAGATAGCTCGGGCGATGGTAGCTTATCTTTGAGGAGAGATGTGGTGGTTACATGCCTCTGAACTGTGTTAAAATGAGGCTCAAATGCCTATTTATTATTGAGAAACAAAGAAAAATCCTAAATATCCAAAAACCTAACCCTAGGAGATGAAGCGCCAAAATTGTGGGCCCCGTTTGGGTAAATTAGTACATCAACTTCCAAGGGTCGTAACTTTGGCATAGATCTCCGTTTGGCTATCATAATACCTCATTTCAAATATCTCGAAGAGAAGGCTAAAAACAAACAAGTAGCTTATTTGGGACTTTTTCGGTCTCTCCGTTTTCCCTAAAAATGTCGTTTAGGACCTCAAAACAGCTTTGGAAGTTCAGGACCCGAAAAATTGCCAAAAATACTAAATTGTGCTACAATTAAGGAAAATGAAAAGCTAAAAGAGACAGTGTTGGGAGTTCAAGTGGAATAGGCGGGTGGCCACCAATATCCACCTGGATCATTCCTCCCCACTTAGGAAGCAATGGACCCCATGTGTTGAGTGCCTCCACGAGATGGGGAAACTTCTGCTGAACTTGGTCCCTGGTGAGCCACTTTCGTTGGTGAAGGAGTTGTCTAGCTTTAACAACCCGATATAGTTGGATCTTCTGCTGGTGAGTTCTCTTGATCTGTGTGTCCATGATCCGATCAATGGTGGCCCGTTCCATTCAGTCTAGGTTTAGCTTTGTTGGTGTGAGTTGTTCTGCAATGTCATATGTGTCCAACAATGGTGGGAAGTATGGCCGAAGGTGATCTACATTGAACATTGGGTGCAGACCAAGGAACAGTAGGATGTTGAGCTCGAAGTCATTGTCACTGATGGCCTTGGTGATAGTGTATGGCCCATATTGGAGTAGGTGAAGCTTGCGGTGGGGTCCAGCAAGGCGCTCTTTCTGCAAATGAAACCAAACTTTTTCGCCCACCTGGAACTTGTGTGGCACTCGATGTTGATCATCATTGGATCTGTCCAATATAGCATGGACCCGTTGGCGGATGTGTTGAATGCGCTCAATGAAATTGTTAGCCCTTTTAGCTTCAGGCTACACGTGAGACTAATATACCTGAGTGGCTGTAAATGGTATGGCCACATCAATGGGGCATAATGGCTGAAATCCCAACCCTGCCTGAAAGGGGTTGTGTCATGTTGAGCTATGGAGAGCTCTGTTCTAGCTGTGTTGGACATAGGGGAGACTTTCATTGCATGTGCGTGGATGCCTCGAGTTGTACATGCGTAGAATGTGTACAATTATTCTATTTACAACCTCTGTTTGACCATTAGTTTTGGGATGGAAAGTCATGGACTTAGTGAGTTTTGTATCCAACATCGAATAGAGACTTGACCAAAGTGCACCCAGGAATCTACTGTCCTGATCTGAAATAATGGATTGTGGGATCCCAAAGTGTACCCACACTCACTCAAATAAGAGCTTAGTAGTGGCCTCCGTTGAGATACTCTTCCTGTAGGCCGCCATGATGGCCATCTTAGAGAATCTGTTGACGACCATGAAAACACAATCGTTGTTGTGCTTAGTAGAAGGAAGGCCCAACATATAATCCATGGAGACAAATTCCCAAGGCCGGCTAGGAGTAGGTAGAGGAGTATACAGGCCTTGCTTCTTGAAGGTTGGTTTAGCAAATGGCGCAAGCGGTGGAGGATCTAATGTACTTCCCAACATCTTGACGAAGTTTCGGCCAATAAAAATACTTTTGCAATACCGCCATTATTTTCTCTACTCCAAAATGTCCAGCGACCCGAATGTAGTGCGCCTCCCAAATCATCTTGGCACGCTCACATGAAGGAACACATATGTGTCCCAAGTGGCATAACGGTGCATCCTGAAGGTGAAAATTTTGAACTTTCTTCCCTTCTAGGAGTGTCTCGTATATGTTGCCAAATTTTGGATCGCTCTTGTAAACATGCGGCCACCCTGATGTCTCGTGCCCACAGGAGTCGAGCACAGTGATCAACGCCATGACCGGTGGTCTGTTGAGGCAATTAGCGACATTATTGGTGCGACACTTCTTATACTTAATGTTCAAATGAAACTATTGCAGATAGGTAGACCATTTCTGATGGCGATCGTTCTGCAACTTCCCTTGTGTCTGTGTGAATTATAAAGGCCGGTGGTCTGTGTCGATGATTGTTTCCTTCCCAGAATGTAATGCTTCCATTGACGACAGGCCTGCACAATCGAATACATTTCTTTGTCGTAAGTGGGGTACTTTTGGACTGTGTCTGAAAGTGTCTCACTGTGGTAAGACACTAGATGCTCATGTTGAGTAAGAACTACCCAATAGCATAATCAGAGGCATCTGTTTCAATCTCAAATGGTTGTTGCGGGTCTGGTAATGTGAGCACTAGTGCAGAATAGAGATGATACTTTAACTCAGAGAAGGCTCACTGTTGGGTTTCTGACCAAAAGAACTTTGATTTCACTCCGCCCTTGGTGACTTGACTTAAACACCTAGCGATATGAGAGAACCCTAACACAAACCTGTGGTAGAAATTGGCAAAACAGAAAAAGATGCAGAGCTCTGTTAGAGGGGTTGGGGCTGGCCAATCTTGAACGACACGTATCTTGGATGGGTCCACATGTATACCCTGCTCATCAATGATGTACCTCGGATATTGAACCTGGGTCAGGCCAAAGGTTCATTTCTCCAAGTTAGCACACAACTTTGTTGTCGAAGGGTTTGAAGAACCTCTCGAATATGGTGGAGGTATTCTTCCCAACTCTGGCTGAAGATCAAGATGTCATCTAGATACACCACCATGAATGCATTGGTGAAGAGTGGCAAGATGTCATCCATCAGTCTCATGAAGGTTGCAGGGGCGGTCATCAATCCGAACAGCATGACCAAGCATTCGAAAAGGCCCTCCTTGGGTTTGTAGGCAGTCTTCCACACATCAGAGGGTTCGATAGGAACTTGGTGATAACCTGACTTCAAGTCAATCTTGATGAATATTTGGCCCCCTTGAGCTGGTCCGGAAGCTCATCAATCCAAGGGATTGGGTACCTATTCCGGACAGTGATCTTGTTCAGCACCCGATAGTCAATGCAGAGTCTCCAGGTCTCATCCTTATTATGTACCAATACAATCGGGCTCCTACATGATGACGAACTTGGCCTGATGTGCCCTTTCTGTAGTAGCTCCTGAATCTACCTCTGATCTCATCGTTCTTCAGAATAGAGCATCGATAAATCGGTCCATTGGGCAGTGGCGCATCCAGGGTTAGATCGATGGAGTGTTTGACCTGACAATGTAGAGGTACCCTTGTTGGTGAGGCGAAAATTTCCCTGTACTCCTCCACGACCTTATCCATCTGTTGCTGGCGTGCCAAGGAGCCATGTCTAGAAGCCGTGGCCACAACCTTCTTCTTGCCTTAGGGGCGAATCATAAGGAAAACAAATTTCCTGGTCTGGTAAATGATCTTACTGCATTTCTTTGCAGTGATCAAAGAGATGGCGATAGGCGGGGCTACCTCCGGTATCCTGTACAACTTATTAGCCAAAGTAATAATCACAGAGCAAGGTCTAGGCTTATATACAACATGTCGCTTCCACAAGTATGGTTGTCCTCAAAATACATCAGAAACTTCAAGAGGATCAACGTCACACAATACCTCATCCGTGAAGGGCTTGATGTTATAGGGAAGGCAACACTGCTGGCTGACACAAAGATCTCGTCCTTGGTGAAGCCACCCAATGGTGTATGGTTGTGGATGTGTTGTAGTCTTTAGGCCCAGCCACTTCACAACTTCTACTGAAATGAGGTTCTTTTGGTTCCCGCTGTCAACAATGAATTGTAGCATAGAACCCTTCACCCACATTTGTGAGTGGAAGATGCATTCCCCCTCCTCTGGATCTTTAGGATCAATTTTATGGATATTTGTGGTGGCCAGAGTGGCACTGGGCTTCACGTCAATGATCTACTTCCCTTTGTCAGTCCCCTTATCAGGTTCTGATTCAGAGTCAGAATCCGCATCTGATTCGAAAGCCTTCAGCTCAACCACCAGTGACTGCTTGGCCTGACACTCGCTTGTATTGTGAGTGGAGCTCTTATGGAACTCGCACCATTTTCCCGTGTCCTTCTTCGTCTTCATGGTGTTATTCTTTGCTTGCGGCTTCGGTGGGTTGTCCTGGGTCACCCAGCCTTGACTTCATCCCTTATTCTGTGGTTTGGAGGCACCTTTTCTTTGCTTTGCTTTGGATTTGCAGCTCCAAAATCCTGCTTCTTCTATTTAAACTTCTGCTCAATCTTTACAGCGTACCGATACGCCGTGTCGAGCGAGGAAATGTCCAGGAACTCCATCTCATCCTGGATGTAGCTATGTAGACAGTCGCAGAACTTGAGCACCAAATGTCACCCAGTAACCTTGATACCCAACTTTGTGCGAAGGGTATGGAAAGTATTTGTGAACTTCAACACATATTGGTCCCTTCCCTGCCGTAGCGTGGTCCACTTTATGTATTTATCTTCATAGCTCCCGACAAGGTAATATTTTTCCTTGATGGCATCTCAGAAAGAATTCCAAGTGGGTGTAGCTGAAAACAGCGAGGGTTCACTCTTGTCCTTTTGTTCACAGTAGGTTTCCCACCAGTCCTTGACGTGTGGGGTGGCTTTGAGAAGTGCAAACATAATCTTTTCCCGATTGGAAAAGTCATGAACTGAAAAATATCCTTCCAATAGATTTAACCATTTATCTACGACATCTGCATCTATCAGGCCTTCGAATATGGGAATATCGAAGTTAACTTGTACCTTAAAAGGAGTGGCACCTCTAGAGTGGCTGCTAGATGAAGATGCATCGCCTGTGGGTAGTCGTCGAAGGATCTGGGCAAAGTTATCCATCATTGCGTCCCTTTGTCACTCGAGAGCTTCTTCGAGCAACATTTTGAAAGGATCTCCTGCCCCCTCATCTTTCTTTTCTTCCACCATGGGAGGTCATCATGTTTTGCGAGGTTGATGCTGCAATGGTTCAACTAGATCGAGCTCTAATTCCTTATACCCTAACCTCGTTGGGGACTGTTGACATGAGGATTTTTCGCTATACCAACAATGGGAACTTACCCGATCACAAACCCCAATTAGGCCTGTTTTCGTTTGGAATGGCTAGTTCCAACGAGTTTCAAGGGACCCCGTGAACTGTAATAGGTGTTGAAAGATTGCTTCTAGGAAGAAGAATTCAATTAAATCAACAAAATAAAACAGCTAACCACTATATATTAAATCCTATCTACACTTCTTCTAGCTACTCTAATCTAGTCCTAACTATCCTAATCTATCCTGCGGGAGCAAAAAAAAGGAGGTTAAACATCATGTATAAATCCCGAGTCCATATGAATCAATTACTGGTCCACATAAGAACAAGGTTGTATTAAATCCTAATCGCAATGCAATTACTTATATAGGAATATATATTCCTTTCCATACAAATAACACCTGCAACTGATGTTTAACAAAGTCTGGAATCAACAACCTTTCATGAATTATCAATGCTATTGAATTACATTCAAATAACCAAGAACAACCATGAACTGCTAGTTATCAATATGCATGAAACAAATCACATTTGTTTTTATACAAGCAACAACACATTGGTTCCAAACATATCATAGAAAAGGAAAAATAAATCTGAAACACAGGCTCCTTCTTGAACCAAACAATCCTCTTTATTCACAATAAATCAAAGCTATTTTTCTCCAAACAAAAAGCCCTCCTTTCCTATCCGGAGAGAATATTTATGCCCCTGGAAATGACTCTCGGTCTTCCTTTTCACCCTTTTGCCTTCCCTATGTCCTCTTTCACTATGTAGATCATAATACATAGATGAAGAAAATCGGTGTCACTCCTGACACGTAGAGAGCATTTCCTATCACTGGATCACTTCATTTCCTATGGAAATGAATAATTATTGATTAGAAGGGGATGACTGTGTGTCATCCCTTCATGATGAAATCTGGGACAACCTCTCCTTCGGGATACATAGGCAACATGTGGAAATCGGCTGAGAATGCCAAAGGTTGGCTCTTTCAACAGAGCACACCCGTATAAATGAGTTCTCCGGATCCGCTTATGCATCCTTTACTCCTCGCCTGCAGAGAAAATAAACACCATTCATGTTCATATAAATATGATAAAAATGCTTAAAAAACAAATAGATCTTTGCCTTCATTAAGCTCTATGATATCAAGAGCAACAATCATTAAAGAATCAGCCCCTGGTCTTTAATCCATGCGCTGACTTGGTCTCACAGGCGAAAATCCGATTTACACTGAAAATCCTCGCAAAATACAGAGTGGAATCCAAAACCCGGACTCGAAATACTATAGGCAAGAACCTATACCCTATTGGGTCCGCCATATCGCATTGCATCGTGCCATGTGTTTGGGCTTAAAGCTATGCCGATTGTGCCTTTCGGTTGGCTAGACCCGACATACATATATGTTGTGGTTCATAATTCCTTTGGGTCCGCCGCATAAGGCTTCCCTTTGTAAAACCCAGACTCCAACGTATTATCGCAAATACAAGGGAAAACATGGAAAAACCTGTGGCCGGTCGTAAGGCTGGACTTCAAATATTATGTATTTGGGCATATAATCATCGCCAGGTTCGGCTATCACCACTCCGATAACTGCATAACTTTGGGCTCCGCCGATTGCGATAAGTGATTGGGGTAGGCGGACTCGAAATATATATATATATATATATATATATATATATATATGGCACTTAATAGTCCTAGTGGGTCCGCAAGGTATGATTTCCCAAAAGCCCCGAATTCAATGTTTTTCGAAAACACAAGAATATATGGGAAAACCCTTACGATCGGACTTGAAATATTATGTGCCCTAGTCAATAATTGTCGTTGGGTCCAGGTGATAGCGGTGTGATTATATATAGGCCCCGACCCGAAACATATATATCGTGGTTAATAAAACCATTGGGTCCGGTAGATAGTGGCGCTATATATATATATATATATATATATATATATATATATATATATATATATATATATATATATATATATATATATATATAAGCCCTGGACCTCCCGATAGCGATAAGCGATTTAGCTTCAGACCCGATATATATATGTAATATGGTTGATAATGCTGTCGGGTCTGGGAGACAGTGGAGCACCTTATATATAAAAGCCCGGGATCCCGCCGATAGCAATGTGCGATGGGGCTCCAGACCCAAAATATATGCATTTGGGTTAATAAAACCGTCAGGTCTGGAAGCCATGTATGTGTTGCGTTTTAATGTTGATTGCGGTAAGTGAAAATGGGTGATTTGTGCATATTGATGAAGGATTTTCATTATAAAGAGTTATAATGGGAACGAGGTGCGATAGAGGGTTTTGGAGTGTTAGGAAGGGTTGCGATGGAGGAAATGAATGGAGGGTTTGGAAGGGCTAGAAATGGATCATATGGCAGATTTTTAAAGAGGGGGGCTCAACCATTAGGAATTGAAGGTTTTACTCGGCAACGAGTTAAAGTCTTTAAGCTAAAACAGATCATTCAGAGAGGTGAAAATCAACTTTTAGGGAGCCAATTCAAAATTGCTGCCAAGGCAAGTTTTGATAGGGTGGTGGTTGTGGCCACAATAGGGACATGCAAAGAAAAATAGAGAAAGAGCAGAGCGCTCTGATATGACTGATCCAAACTTAAACAGGAACACAAAAACTTACAGATATAATCAGTAACAAAGAGATGCGGAAGAAAAACACTTTCAATTCATTAATGGGAAAATACTGAACTAAGCTTACAAACAGAATGGAAATAAGATAGCTTAGGCGATGGTAGCTTATCTCTGAGGAGAGATGTGGCGGCTACATGCCTTTGAACTGTGTTACAATGAGGCTCAAAGGCCTATTTATTATTAAGAAACAAAGGAAAACCCTAAACATCCAAAAACCTAACCCTAGGAGATGAAGCGCCAAAATTGTGGGCTCCGTTTGGGGAAATTGGCACATCAACTTCCCGAGGTCGTCACTTTGGCATACGATCTCCTTTTGGCTATCATAATACCTCGTTTCAAAGATCTCGAAGAGAAGGCCAAAAACAAACCGACAAGTCGATTTGGAACGTTTTTGGTCTCTCTGTTTTCCCTAAAAACGTTGTTTAGGGTGTTGGGTGTGGAGCCTGATTATCTTCTATATTCAAAGGTATCGCCGCATTGGACCCCAGTTCGTAATGGGGTGGCAACGCCGCCCATAAAATATTCGTTGCAGGGGGGGTCTAGGGGGGGCGGCGCCCTTGAAGCTTAAAATAGATGTAAAATTGCCTTGTAAAATTTCGTATTTTCGTAGTTGATCTGGGCCATTCATTAGGCAAAGATATGACAGTAGAAGTTATGTTTAATTTATGGTTTTTTTCCCTAGAAGGCAACCCCTCGCTATATATGAGGGAATTGTATTACATCTATGTATATCTGTATTTTGAGTGAGGAAGAGAGAGGAGATTGAGAGCGAAGAGGGAATTACAGTGGATCTGCTGTAGGTTGTATCTCTTTAGTTTGCTGGATAATATAAAAGGAAGGACTGGCTGTTTCTCCGTGGACGTAGCCCAAACTGGGTGAACCACGTATATTTGTGTCTCTCTCGTTTTATGCGTTTTCTGCGTTTATGTTTCTGCAATATTTTATGTGTTCCATTACTCTGAATATATAGTTTTCTAACAACTGGTATCAGAGCCGAAGGTATATTTCACTGATAAACTCGTAGGAGAGAAGGGTTCCTGGTTCGAGTGGGAGCAATGGCGAAAGATGGTAGGTTTAGGGTCGAAAAATTTAACAGCCAAAACTACCAGTTGTGAAAGATGTAGATGGAAGATTATTTGTATCAGAGAGATCTGTACCAACCTTTGAGCGGAAAGGCAAAGAAGCCGATGAGTATGACAAACATAGAATGGGATATTCTCGACAGAAAGGCACTTGGAACAATACGGCTGTGCCTAGCGGCGTCGGTAGTGTTTAATATTTCAAAGGAAACGACAACAAAGGGTTTAATGTCGACATTGGCCAAACTATATGAAAAACCCTCAGCCTAAAATAAGGTATTTCTTATGAAGCATTTATTTAATATGAAAATGTCAGAAGGTGGATTTGTTGCTGATAATTTAAATGAATTTAATACAATTACCAGTTAGTTCAGTTCTGTAGGGGTAACTTTTGATGATGAAGTTAGGGCTGTGTTATTTCTGTGCTCATTGCTAGAAAGTTGGAATGGTTTATTTATAGCCATTAGTAACTCTATCTCTGGACCTAGTACTTTAGAGTTTGATGATGTTGTTGGTGCAATCCTTAGTGAGGAAATGCGATGAAAAAGCTCTGGTGAGACATCAGGTAATGCTTTGACTGCAAAGACTAGGGGAAGAAAAATGGAAAGAGGAAAGAGCCCAGGATATCGCAGTAAGTCAAGGAAAGGAAAATCCAAGTCTAGATCGGGGATAGTGTGCTAGAAATGCGGGAAGAAATGACACCTGAAGAAAGACTGCAAGTCTTGAAAGGGAAAAGAAGGAGACGTGCAGCAAGAAAACAATCATGAAGTGAATGTGACAAGTGATGTGTTGCAAGATGTTTTGACTCTTTCATTAGAAAATATTATTGATACCTGGGTCATAGATTCAGGGGCCTCATTCCATGCTACTCCTGATACGAAAAATTTTCATGATTATGTTCAAGGAGATTTTGGATAGGTTTGATTGGGTGATGATAAACCCTGTAAAAGCATTGGAATGGGTACATTTTTTGTAAAAAAGAAGAATGGAAATCAATGGCTATTGAAGGAGGTAAGGCATGTTCCAGATCTGAAGAAAAATCTTATTTCAACAGGGCAGTTTGGAGGTGAGGGCTGTGTGACTACTTTTACATATAAAACCTAGAAGGTCACTAAAGGATCCCTAGTAATAGCGAAAGGAGAAAAGGTTGGTACATTGTATTTATGCAATGGTATTTCTAATTATGTTAATGCTTTAACCTCTAGGGTAGAAGATACGACATTGTGGCATCATAGGCTCGAGCACATGGGTGAGAAGGGGATGCAGATTCTTCACTCAAGAAATTTTTTGCTAGGTTTGAAGCATGTTGATTTAAAATTATGTGAGAATTGTGTTTATGGAAAACAGAAGAGAGTCAGATTCCTCAGAGTTGGGAAAGAAAAGAAGAGTGAAAAATTAGAGCTTGTGCATACAGATGTATGGGGACCTGCTCAGGTATCATCTCTTGGTGGCTCTCGTTATTATGTTACTTTTATTGATGATGCAACCAGAAAAACCTAGATTTATTGTATTCGAAATAAATCTGATGTATTTGATACTTTCAAGAAATGGAAAGCTTTGGTTGAAAATGAAACAGGAAAAAGGTTGAAGTGTCTTAGATCAGACAATGGAGGTGAATATTGCAGCAAATAGTTTGATAGGTACTGTTCAGAGAATGGAATTTGCAGAGAGAAGACAGTTCCAGGAACACCACAAGAA
Organism: Pinus tabuliformis; assembly: GCA_031772625.1. NCBI lineage: Eukaryota > Viridiplantae > Streptophyta > Pinopsida > Pinales > Pinaceae > Pinus > Pinus tabuliformis. Next base: position 1,098,315,289 of record CM062811.1, read on the forward strand.
AATGGTGTGTCAGAAAAGATGAACAGGACGATCATGGAGCGTGCAAGGTGCATGAAATTGCATGAAGGATTGCCTTTACAATTTTGGGCAATTGTTGTAGATATTGTTGTTTATCTAATAAATAAAGGGCCTTCAAGTTCCTTGATGGTGGTATTCCAGAGGAGGCATGGATAGGTAAAAAGGTAAACTACTCATTTTTAAAAACTTTTGGTTGTGAAGCCTTTGTCCACATTAATAAAGAAAATAGAACAAAGCTTGAGGAAAAATAAAAGAAATGTACTTTTATTGGATATGATGTTAATGATTTTGGTTATCACTTTTATGATTATGAAAAACACAAAATCATTAGGTGTAGAGATGTCATATTCAATGAAAAGGTTTTGTATAAGGATCAGCTTCATGAAAAGAAATAAGAAAAAGAAAACAGAGAATACACAGTGCTTGATGAGATCACAGAAAAAGTGATGGTGCCTGAAAATCATAATGATCAACATCCAAAACAACAACCACAGTAGCAACAATCACCTTAAACACTTGAAAGTGGTGTTAGAAGATATACCCGGATAAGTAGACCCCTTGAACGATAATCTCATTCATTATATTATGCTTTGTTGACTGATTCTGGTGAACCAGAATGTTATGAAGAAGCAGTGTAGGTAGATACTAGGAAGAAATGGGAGCAAGCCATGAAAGAAGAGATGGACTCCTTAGCACATAACCAGACTTGGGACTTAGTTAGATTGCCTGCAGGTAAAACAACATTGCAGAATAAATGGGTTTACAAGTTGAAGGAAGAAGATGGAGGTAGAAAAAGGTATAAAGCCAAACTTGTGCTGAAAGGGTTTGCACAGAAAAAGGGTCTAGACTTTGATGAGATATTTTCTTCTATTGTTAAAATGACTTCAATTAGAACTATTTTAAGTCTAGTAGTAGCTGAAGATTTGCATCTTGAGCAGTTAGATGTAAAGATAACTTTTCTCCATGGGGACTTGGAGGAAGAGATATATATGCAACAACCACAAGGATATGAGGTAAAAGGGAAGGAGAAACTAGTGTACAAGTTGAAGAAGAGCTTGTATGGCTTAAAACAGGCTCCAAGACAGTGGTATCTAAAATTTGACAGGTTTATGTCTGAACAAGGTTATACTAGATGTCACTCTAATCATTGTGTTTATCTCAAAAGACAAAATGATGGCAGGTATATTATATTGTTATTGTATGTAGATGACATGCTTGTTGCAGGTTCTAGCATGCAAGAAATAAATGTGCTCAAAATAAAATTAGCAAACTCATTTGCAAAGAAGGATTTGGGTGCTGCAAAACAAATCCTTGGTATGAGAATAACTAGAGACAGGAAGAATCGCAAATTAACATTGTCTCAAAGTGAGTACAGAGAAAAGGTGCTGAAAATGTTTAATATGCAGAATGCAAAACTAGTTAGTATACCTTTGGCTATCCATTTCAAATTAAGTAAGGAGGAGTGTCCCAAGACTCAAGAAGAAATGTCTTATATGTCTAAAGTTCCATATGCATTAGCAATTGGAAGCTTAATGTATGCAATGGTCTGCACAAGGGCTAATATTGCACATGCAGTGGGAGTTATAAGTAGGTACATGAACAATCTATGAAAAGAACATTGGATGACGGTGAAGTGGATTCTCAGGTATTCGAGAGGTACCATAAATCAAGCATTATGCTTTGCTGGTTCAAAAATTTCTCTACAGGGATATGTTGATGCAAATATGGCGGGTGATAGAGATAACAGGAGGAGCACAACAGGGTATGTGTTTACTGTAGGTGGAACAACTGTCAGTTGGGTATCAAAACTGCAAAGTGTTGTTGCACTCTCAACAACAGAAGCAAAGTATGTTGCTGCTACAGAGGCTAGTGAAGAAATTATTTGGTTACAAAGGTTTATGGATGAATTGGGTAAGAAGCAAGAGTTGGACAGGTTATACAGCGATAGTCAGAGTGCCATACATCTTGTAAAGAACTCTGCATTTCATTCCAAGACTAAACATATACAGCTCAAGTACCATTTCATACGGCCAACATTGGAAGATGGACAGTTGAAGCTGGAAAAAATACACACTAGCCAGAATCCTGCAGACATTTTAACAAAAGTTGTAACCAGGGAGAAACTGAGAATCTGCTCAGTTTCAATTAGTCTTCAAGTATGATGAAGAAGATGAGAAACAACCAAATCCGAAGTGGAGTCATTGTCCAACAAATGAAGCAGCGATGGAGTTGTTATAATCAGTCTCCAAGTGGGAGATTGTTTGGTGTGGAGCATGATTATCTTCTATATTCAAAGGTATTGCCGCATTGGGCCCTAATTCGTAATGGGGTGGCAATGCCGCCCGTAAAATATTTGCTGCAGGGGAGGTCCAGGGGGGATCGGGGGTAGTGCCCCCGAAGTTAAAAATAGATGTAAAATTGCCTTGTAAAATGTTGTAATTTCATAGTCAATATGGGACGTTCATTAGGCAAAGATCTGACAGTAGAAGTTATGTTTAATTTAGTGTTTTTTGCCCTAGAGGCAACCCCTCGCTATATATGAGGGAATTTTATTACGTCTATGTATATTTATATTCTATGTGAGGAAGAGAGAGGAGATTGAGAGCGAAGAGGGAATTACCGCGGATCTGCTATAGGTTGTATCTCTTTAGTTTGTTGGATAATATAAAAGGAAGGACTGGTTGTTTCTCTGTGGATATAGCCCAAACTGAGTGAACCACGTATATCTGTGTCTCTTGTTTTATGCGTTTTTTGTGTTTATGTTTCTACAATATTTTATGTCTTCCATTGCTCTGAATATATAATTTTCTAACATAGGGCCTCAAAACGGCTCCGGAAGTTCAAGACCTGGAAAACTGCCAAAAATACTAAATTGTGCTACAATTAAGGAAATCGAAAAACTGAAAGAGACAGTGTTGGGGTCCAAGTGGAATAGGAAGGTGGCCACCAATATCCACCTGGATCATTCCTCCCCCCTTAGGAAGCAATGGTCCCCATTGCATTGAGTGCCTCCATGAGATGAGGAAACTTCTGTTGAAATTGGTCCCTAGTGAGCCACTTGCCTTGGTGAAGGAATTGTCCAGCTTTGACAACCCGATATAGTTGGATCTTCTGCTACCGAGTTCTCTTGATCTGTGTGTCCATGATCTGATCACTGGTGGCATGTTCCATGTAGTCTGGGTTTAGCTATGTTGGTGTGAGTTGTTTTGCAATGCCAAATGTGTCCAACAATGGTGGGAAGTATGGCCGAAGGCAATCTACATTGAACACTAGGTGTAGACCAAGGAATGGTGGGATGTTAAGCTCAAAGGCATTGTCACTTATGACCTTGGTGATGGTGTATGGCCCATATCAGAGCAGTCGAAGCTTGCGGTGGGGCCCAACAAGGCGCTCTTTCTGCAAATGAAGCCAAACTTTGTCGCCCACCTGGAACTTGTGCGACACTCGATGTTGATCATGGCGCTGCTTGTACTTAGCATTGGATCTATCCAATATATCATGGACTTGTTGGCGGATGTGTTGAATGTGCTCAAGGAAGTTGTTAGTCCTTTCAGCTTCAGACTGCACGTGAGCCGAATCTACCAGAGTGGCTATAAATGGTATGGCCACATCAATGGGCCATAATGGCTAAAATACCAGCCCTACCTTAAAGGGGTTGTGGCTTGTTGAGTTGTGGAGAGCTCTGTTGTAGCTTTGTTGGACATAGGGAAGACATTAATCCCATGTGCGTGGATGCTTCGAGTTGTACATGCACAGAATGTATACAATTATTCTGTTGACAAGCTCTGTTTGGCCATCAGTTTGGGGATGGAAAGTTGTGGACTTAGTGAGTTTTGTATCTAACATCAACCAGAGACTTGACCAAAATGCACTCAGGAATCTACTGTCCCGATCTGAGATAATGGACTTTGGGATCCCAAAGTGTACCCACACTCGTGTAAAGAAGAGTTTAGTAGTGGCCTCTGCTGAGATACTCTTCTTGCAGGCCGCCATGATGGCCATCTTAGAGAATGTGTCGACGACCACAAAAACACATTCATTGTCATGCTTAGTAGAAGGAAGGCCCGACATATAATCCATGGAAACAGATTCCCAAGGTCGTCTAGGAGTAGGTAGAGGAGTATACAGGCCTTGCTTCTTGATGATTGGTTTGGTAATGGCACAGGAAGTGCAGGATCTAATGTACTTCACAACATCCTGACGAAGTTTCGGCCAATAACAATACTTCTGCAATACTACCATTGTTTTCTCTACTCTGAAATTTCCAGTGACCCGACTGTAGTGTGCCTCCCAAATCATCTTGGTACGCTCACTTGAAGGAACACATATGTGTCCCAAGTGGCATAACAGTGCATCCTGAAGGTGAAAATTTGGAACTTTCTTCCCTTCCAGGAGTGTCTGGTATATGCTATCGAATTTTGGATCGCTCTTGTAAACATGCAGCCACCCCGATGTCTCGTGCCCACAGGAGTCGAGCACAATGATCAACGCCATGACCGGTGGTCTACTGAGGCAATCAACGACATTATTGGTGTTTCCCTTCTTATACTTAATGTTCAAATGGAACTGTTGCAGATAGGTGGACCATTTCTGATGGCGATCGTTTTGCAACTTCCCTTGTGTCTGTATGAACTGTAGAGGTCGATGGTCTGTGTGGATGATCGTTTCCTTCCCCATAATGTAATGCTTCCATTGATGACAGGCATGCACAATGGAATACATTTCTTTGTCGTAAGTGGGGTACTTTCAGACTGTGTCTGAAAGTGTCTCACTGTGGTAAGCCACTGGATGCCCATGTTGAGTAAGAACTGCCCCAATAGCATAGTCAGAGTTATCTGTCTCAATCTCAAATGGTTGTTGCAGGTCTGGTAATGTGAGCACTGGTGTAGAACATAGACGATTCTTCAACTCAAAGAATGCTCATTGTTGGGTTTCTGACCAAAATAACTTTTCTTTCACTCTACCCTTGGTGACTTGACTTGAAGGCCAAGCGATATGAGAGATCCCCAACACGAACCTGCGATAGAAATTGGCAAGACCCAAAAAACTGCGGAGCTTCGTTAGAGTGGTTGGGGCTGGACAATATTGAATGATGTGTATCTTGGATGGGTCCACATGTACACCCTGCTCATCAATGATGTACCCCATATATTGAACTTTGGTTAAGCCAAAGGTGCATTTCTCCAAGTTAGCACACAACTTGTGTTGTCAAAGGGTTTGAAGGACTTGTCGAATATGGTGGAGGTGTTATTCCCAACTATGGCTGAAGATCAAGATTTCATCTAGATACACCACCAAGAATGTATTGGTGAAGGGCTGCAAGATGTCTTCCATCAATCTCATGAAGGTTGCAGGGGCGTTCGTCAATCCAAACGGCATGACCAACCATTCGAAAAGGCCCTCCTTGCATTTGAAGGCAGTCTTCCACACATCGGAGGGTTCGATAGGCACTTGGTGATAACCTAACTTCAAGTGAATCTTGTTGAAATATTTGGCCTCCTTGAGCTGGTTCAGAAGGTCATCAATCCATGGTATTGGGTACCTATTCCGGACAGTGATCTTGTTTAGCGCCCAATAGTTAATATAGAGTCTCCAGGTCCCATCCTTATTTTGTACCAATACAATCCGGCTCCCACGGGGTGATGAGCTTGGCCTGATGTTCCCTTTCTATAGTAGTTCTTGAATCTGCCTCATGATCTCATTGTTCTCCAGAATAGAGCGTCGATAGATCGGTCCATTGGGTAGCGACGTGCCAGGGGTCAGATCGATGGAGTGCTTGACCTGACAATGCAGAGGTACCCCAGTGGGTGAGGCAAAAATTTCCTTGTACTCCTCCACAACCTTGTCCATCTGTTGTTTCCGTGCAGAGGAGCCCTGCCTGGAAGCTATGGCCACAACCTTCTTCTTGCCTTGGGGGCGAATCATAAGGGAAACGAATTTCCTATTCTAGGAAATGATCTTATTTCATTTCTTTCCAGTGATCAAATAGATGGCGGTAGGTGGGGCTACCTCCGGTATCCTGTACAACTTATTAGCCATAGTAATAATCACAGAGCAAGGTCTAGACTCATATACAGAATGTTGCTTCCACAAGTATGGTTGTCATAACAATACATCAAAAACTTCAAGAGGAGCAACGTCACACAATACCTCATCTGTGAAGGGCTTGATGCTATAGGGAAGGCGGAACTACTGGCTGACCCGAAGATCTCATCCTTTGTGAATCCACCCAATGGTGTACGGTTGTGGATGTGTTGTAGTCTTTAGGCCCAACTACTTCACAACTTCTGCTGAAATGAGGTTCTTTTGGCTACCGCTGTCAACAATGAACTACAACGAAGAACCCTTCACCAACATCTATGAGTGGAAGAGGCATTCCCCCTCCTTTGGATCTTCAGGATAAATTTTCTAGATCTTTGTGGTGGCCATGGTGGCACTAGGCTCCGCATCAATGATATGCTTCCCTTTGTTAGTCCCCTTATCGGGTTCTGATTCAGAGTCAGAACCCGCATCTGATTTGGAATTCTTAAGCTTGGCCACCAGTGACTGCTTGGCCTGACACTCACTTGTATTGTGAGTCGAGCTCTTATGGAACTCACACCATTTTCCCATGTCCTTCTTCGTCTTCGTGGTGTTGTTCTTTGCTTGCGGCTTCGGCGGGTTGTCCTGGGTAGCCTCACCTTGGCTTTGTCCCTTGTTCTTTGGTTTGGGGACACATTTTCCTTGCTTTGGATTTGCAGCTCCAAAGTCCCGTTTCTTCTCTTTAAACTTCTGCTCAATCTTTACAACGTACTGATACACCGTGTCGAGCAAGGAAATGTCCAGGAACTCCATATCATCCTAGATGTACTTGTGTAGACAACAGCAGTACGTGAGCGCAAAATGCCACTCAGTATCCTTGATACCCAGCTTTGTGCGAAGGGTATGGAAAGTATTTGTGAACTCTAGTACATTTTGGTCCCTTCTGTGTCGTAGCGTGGTCCACTTTATGTATTTATCTTCATAGCTCTCGACAGGGTAATAATGTTCCTTGATGGCGTCTTGGAAAGAATTCCAAGTGGGTGCAACTGAAAACAACGAGGGTTCACTCTCGTCCTTTTGTTCACAATAGGTTTCCCACCAGTCCTTGACATGTGGGGCGGCTTTGGGAAGTGCAAACATAATCTTTTCCCTATTGGAAAAGTCATGAACTGAAAAATATCCTTCCAATAGATTTAACCATTTATCTACGACGTCTGCATCTATCAGGCCTTCGAATATGGAAATATCAAAGTTAACTTGTACCTTAAAAGGAGTGGCACCTCCAGAGTGGTTTCTGGATGAAGATGCATCGCCTGTGGGTAGCCGTCAAAGGATCTGGGAAAAGTTATCCATCATTGCATCACTATGTCACTCGAGAGAGCTTATTTGAACAACATTTTGAAAGGATCTCCTGCCCCCTCATATTTATTTTCTTCCGCCATGGGAGGTCATCGGGTTTTGCGAGCCTAGTCTTGCAATGGTTCAACCAAATCGAGCCCTAATTCCTTATACCCTGACCTCGTTGGGGACATGCAAAGAAAAACAGAGAAAGAGCAGACCGCTCTGATACCACTGATCTGAACTTAAACAGGAATGCAACAACTTACATATATAATCATAAACACAAAGATGCGGCAAAAAAACACTTCATTTCATTAATGGGAAAATATTGAATTAAGCTTACAAACAGAATGGAAATAAGATAGCTTAGGCGATGGTAGCTTATCTCTGAGGAGAGATGTGGTGGCTGCATGCCTTTGAACTATGTTACAATGAGGCTCAATGGCCTATTTATTATTGAGAAACAAAGGAAAACCCTAAACATCCAAAAACCTAACCCTAGGAGATGAAGCACCAACATTGTGGGCCCCGTTTGGGTAAATTGGTACATCCACTTCTCGGGGTCGTAACTTTGGCATACGATCTTCATTTGGCTATCAAAATACCTCATTTCGAGGATCTCGAAGAGAAGGCTGAAAACAAACAGCAAGTCGGTTTTGGGCATTTCCGGTCTCTTCGTTTTTCCTAAAAACGTCATTTAGGGCCTCAAAATGGCTCTGGAAGTTTAGGACCCAAAAAACTACCAAAAATAGTAAATTGTGCTACAGCTAAGGAAACCAAAAAACTGAAAGAGACAGTGTTGGGGGTCCAAGTGGAATAGGCAAGTGGCCACCAATATCCACCTGGATGAGGGTCAGATCAAGTACTTGTACTAATGAATGCATTAGTAGCCTTATTCTATTGTTGTTTATCATTTATGGAAGTTTCATGAAGTTTTGAGTGGTGGTCTAAGCCTTGGCCCTCAAAAGTGGCACAAAATCTGGGATTACTGGCTTAGAATTGGCTGAAAATTTCCACAGTCGTTGCCATGCCTTGTTGTGGGAGCGACTAGAAGGCCTCAATCACATGCATCGATTTTCATGGGAGTGATTGGGGGTCTAGATCAATGAAATGTCACGTTTTCTCAAGGGTTGGTCACTTGGAAGGGTTGGTTGGCTCCTAAAGGTTCTATAGCATGTTTGGAAGGTCATAATGGTTTTGTATTCTTGGTTCCACTTCCTTAACTATACATGGGGAGTTAAATCACATCATAGTAGCCTCTTGTCACATATTTACCCCAACAAATTGGTTAACTTGGGTAAATGTGGGAGGAGGGTGTTACAAAATGGTATCAGAGCATGGTTCACCCCTTAGAATAGATGGGCAGTGTGTGTTGGGAATGCATACATATTGGTTGCATATGTGTTCTTCATGCTTGTGGTCTATATGCATGTTGTGTATGCATGGTGTTGGTCATGGTTGCATTTGTGTCGCCATGTGAAATTTGATGGTGTTGTTGTTGGGTGTGGTCATCATGAGTGCATGTCAGTTGTGCATTGGTCATGCATGTCAGTGTTTATGTGTTGTTGTGAGTACATTGACATGGTGATAGTTGTCTTGCATGAGGTCATGGTATGTGGTTGGTATGAGCATGCATTGATGATTGGATAATGGTTAAAATTATAATTAAATGTTGATATGATTATGTTTATATATCTATTGCACTAATATGGTTGGTCTTGTAGACGAGATATCCTCCCTTGAACTAAACTAAGGTATGTTGGTTTTTTATGGTTTGGTTTAGCTGACATGATATACCTTGCAGGAAGAGAAGATCAAAGCTGACTAGCAAGATGGTAGACTATAACTCATGAGATTCTCCCTATAGATTAGATGAGCAACATGGTGAGGGATATTCTCATGACATAGTAGACACTCAGAGAAGTTTGAGGTAGAAATAAGGAGTTTCAAAGAAGATAATGACTGAATCATTAAATCACAAGAGAGGCTTTTCAGGGCACAGGAGAAACAAGCAGAAGTCAATGTGGTGATTCTCCAGATCTTGTCAGACTTGTAGAGACATGGACCACTTAGAATTAGTCATGGACAGGAGGATAAGACTAATGGAGCATAGGGTAGCAGGTCACATGGTTGGCATAGGTTGGATATAGATGACACAGTTAGAGAGGGTAGATTCTTGGATACACCTGGTAGATGAGGCAGTGGACATGGGATTTACTCTAGTTCTGGTTCAGAGATGTATCATGGTCATCATTGCTATCATCCTTACAGGAGGAGTGATAAGGGATATTTGTCGAATGATTTAAAGAAAGAAAAGCCACCTACATTTGATGGGGAAATGAAGAAGTCACAGGATGCCAAAGCATGGTTGCTTGGGATGAATAAGTTCTTCAGGTTACATGATTACTCAATGAACATGAAGGCCAGGATAGCGACATTCAGTCTTAAAGGTAAAGCAAATATTTGGTGGGAAGATGTAAATAATCTCATAGGAGTTGACTTGGAGTGAGTTTGAAAGACTATTAAGGAAGAAGTATCAATTGGAGAGATACTATGACAACAAGGAAAAATATTTCTATGAGCAGAAGATAAGATCTATGACCAATGAGGAGTACACTAGCAAATTCTTGGAGTTATTGAGGTATGTGCCTTACCTCAAGGACGAGAAGGCCAAGATCCATTGATTCATTGGTGGGTTGCCGATAGTGCTCAAGAAAAGGATTGAGTTTGATGAGCCTAGATCATTAGAGGAAGCCATCTGGAAGCTAAAGAATTGTTTTGAACAATCAAAGTGCATATCTGAGACAAAGTTGGAATGGAAAGGTAATGCAAAGAATAAATGAAAATCGGATAAGAAGCGAACAAGACCTCAAGATACAAGTAAAAAAGAGAATGTGGCACCACATAAGAAGTTCAATGCATTTGATAGAGGACAGGGATTATGGTCTGAGGAGCAGAATGAGGGTGCACGTTGGAAACCTTTGCAATGTTGGACTTGTGGTGGAGATCATCGCAGGAGAGATTGTCCACAACATCAAGGTGGTAGACCGTAGATATACGGTTCTCAGAAGACACATATAGTGGGGGATTTTGGACCAGAGTATTCCACAGATCTATGTACCATTGGAGAATATGCACGTAGATCACCAGACATCTATTAACTAGATGGACGATAATATATGTGATTAAGTTGTTTCTATTTTGATTGACCTTGGATCTAATTGTATTTATGTTAACCCTGACCGGGTGGATAAGTGTGGTTTGAATAAAGAAGTGCATGCATAATCTTGGTTAGTGCAGTTGGCTAGAGGTACAAAGAAGAGAGTTTGTCACTGGGTAAGAGATTGTGCATTTTAGTTGAATGGTATGCCCACATTAGCAAATTTGAATGTATTGTCATTGGAATCATATAGTATGTATTTTCGTTGGGTATGGACTAGTTGTATCTTCATGGGACCGAGGTGGATTGTTATGACAAGGATATTGAATATCTGGATGATAATGGGGAACAAAGAGTCTTGTAGGGTAGTAAGATGACAACATTAGTTAGACTGACGACATCTATATAGGAAAAGTGCAATCATAGGAGAGGGTGTGTGTTATTCACAGTGCATATTTCCAGTGACAAAGGTAAGGAAGTTGAGGATGTAGATGTCTTGAGCAAGTACTCAGTTCTACAACAGTTTCAGGATGTGTTTCCAGTAGATATTTCAGATTTTCCATGTCACAGGGAAGTGAACTTTTCTATTGAGTTGGTACCAGGGGCGACACCAACATCAAAGGCACCTTACAGGATGAGCACACCAGATTTGGTGGAGTTGAATTTGTAGTTGAAGGAAATGCTTGACAAGGGATACATTAAGCCAAGTGTATCGCCTTGGGGTGCACCGGTGTTGTTTGTGAAGAAGAAGGATAGTACTCTCAGGTTATGCTTTAGTTACAGGCAGTTGAACAAGGTAACAATCAAGAACACGTATTCGTTGTCAAGGATTGATGACTTGTTTGATCAGTTGAAGGGAGCAACAATGTTCTTGAAGTTTGGTATGAGATCAGGATACCATCAAGTATGCATTAAGGAAGAGGACATATACAAGACTACTTTCCAGACCAGGTATGGGCATTATGAGTTCGTTTTAGTTCCATTTGGTTTGACTAATGCTCTAACTACTTTTATTTGCTTGATGAATAGTGTATTGTGTCCTTATATGGACAAGTTTTTTATTGTATTCATTGATGACATATTGATATATTCTAAGAATGAGGAAGAAAATGTCGAACACTTAGCAACAATATTGAGATTTATGTATTCAAGCTTCCGTGAACCATAATGAATTAAACAAAGTCTTTCAGTAGAAATCACATGAGAGAATTTTTTTGGCCGACGCGTTTCGAACCAACAAGTGTGGTTCATCATTAGGACCAGATGAAGAGCCAGACCATGGCAAAGGCTTAAATAGAGAGCAATGTAGAGACATAATTCCAAGTAACGGCTATATTTGAACAATAATGTTTAAATTATAATATTAATTTATTAATATATTAAAAACAAATATTATTAAGTAACAACTATATTAAATGGCTAGTTTTTGAAAAATAATATTTAAATTAATTTATTAAAACCGAATATTACTAGTTCTTGAAAAATAATATTTAAATAATGATATTAGTTTATTAATTTATTAAAATATTATTGTTTAAATATTTTTCAAAAACTAGCGTTTAATATAGCCGTTACATATTAATATTTTTAATAAATTAATAAATTGATATCATTATTTAAATATTATTTTTCAAGAACTAGTAATATTTGGTTTTAATAAATTAATTTAAATATTATTTTTCAAAAACTAGCCATTTAATATAGTTTTTACCCATTAATATTTTTAATAAATTAATGAAATAATATCATTATTTAAATATTTTTTTCAAAAACTAGCTATTTAATATAGTTGTTACTTAATAATATTTGTTTTTAATATATTAATAAATTAATATTATAATTTAAACATTATTGTTCCAATATAGCCGTTACTTGGAATTGTGTCTCTACATTGCTCTCTATTTAAGCCTTTGCCATGGTCTGGCTCTTCATCTGGTCCTGATGATGAACCACACTTGTTGGTTCGAAACGCGTCGGCCAAAAAAATTCTCTCATGTGATTTCTACCGAAAGACTTTGCTTAATTTAATATTGAGATTGTTGAGAGAATATCAGTTGTATGTTAAGCTCAGTAAATGCAGTTTATTTCAGATAGAGGTACATTACTTGGGACATGTTGTTTCCAAGGAAGGTATAACAATGGATCTAGAGAAGGTAAGGGTTATTATGGAGTGGGCAGCTCCTAGGAATGTGCATGAGGTAAGATCATTTATGGGGCTAGAAGGTTATTATAGGAGGTTCATCAGGAACTTCTCACATATTTCTTATCCTATCATGTCATTGCAAAGGAAGGGTAAGAAGTTTGAATGAACAGAGGAAAGTTCAACCATTTTTGAGCAATTGAAGTAGTTGTTGACAAATGCTCAAGTTCTAAAGATTGCAGATCCAGACAAAGATTTTGTGGTATGTATAGATGCTTGCAAGAGAGGTCTTGATGGAGTCCTTATGCAGGAAGGTCATGTAGCCTGCTATGAATCGAGGAAATTGAATGAGCATGAGCAGAATTATTTGACACGTGATCTTGAGATGGCATCGATCATCCATGCATTGAAGATGTGGAGGCACTATCTTCTTTGCAGGAGATTTGTATTGATGAGTAATCACAGTGGATTACGGTATCTATTTAACCAACTAAATCTGAGTTCCATACAATCTAGACGGTTGGTCACGATTAAGGAGTTCGACTTTGAGATCAAGGACATTAAAGGTAAAGAGAACAGGGTTCTAGATGCTCTTAGCAGGAAGATACAGGTAAATCACATAGCCGCTATGAGCTCCTATGGGACAGATCTATAGGATCGTATCTTGCAGGAAGGACAACAAGATGATAGGTATATGGAGCTTATGTACAGGTTACAACAGGGTATAGGTGATCAGAATGGGAACTATTGTCTCACAGCAGATGGACTGGTTAGGTTTAGGGACAGGATATATGTGCCAAACAAAAGTGAGCTCAAGAAGCTTATCTTGAGGGAATTTCATACTAAGCCATATTCAAGTCACCCAGGATATTAGAAGACATTGACAACGGTGAAGAAGTTCTACTATTGGCCAAAACTGAAGAAGGACGTGGCAAAGTTTTTGGCTAGATATTTGGATCGTCAACAAGTAAAATAAGAGTGTAATCATCTAGGTGGTTTACTACAGTCGATTATGATTCCAAATTGAAAATGGGAAGTCATTTCCATGGACTTCGTCATAGGTTTTTCGAGGACATCTAGATAACATGATTATATTATGGTTGTGGTTGAAAATTTGACAAAGGTAGTGCACTTCATTCCAATAAAGTCTACATATTCAGTTAATGATGTAGCATAGGTATTCTGAAGAAGATTGTGTCAAACAAGGATGCTAAGTTCACTTCTAGGTTCTGAAAAGAGTCATTTGCAGGTTTGGGTATAGACTTGGCCTTCAATACAACATATCATTCACAGATAGATGGACAAACAGAGAGGGACAACAGGATATTGGAGAACATGTTAAGGATGTATGTAATGTATCAAAAATGGAGGTGGGAAGAGTATCTTCCACTGGTTGAGTTTTCTTACAACAATGGGCACTAGGAATCCTTGAGGATGAGTCTGTTGAGGCATTGTATGGGCAGAGTTGTAATACTCCCATTAGTTGGAGTGATCCATTGAACAGGGTGTTGATTGGACCAAACATGTTGGACTTAGATAGAACAAGAAATGCAAGTAATCAATAATAATATGAAGGCAACACATGATAGACAAAAGAGTTATGAAAATCAAAACAAGATGTTTAAGGAGTTACAGTTTGGGGAACAGGTGTACTTGCGCATCAAGCCCAAGAAGAGCTCCTTGATGATTGGATCATGTACCAAGCTGACACCTTGATTTTTTAGACCTTTCAATATTCTTGAGAGGATTGGACCAGTAGTATATCGCCTTTGACTGCCTACGACAGTGAAAGTCCATGATGTATTCCATGTTTCATTACTTAAGAAGTAGGTTAAAGATGTTGATCATGTGATTGACTGGTTTGTATTGTAGGTATAACCAGAAGTAGAATTCCATCCAGAACCTCAGTTCATTTTGTAGAGAAATATGTTCATGCTCTGGAACCGAGAAATCGAGTAGGTTAAAGTGCAATGGAAGTACTTTGGGCCCAATTAAGCTACATGGGAGATGGAGGATCAGATGCGGGATATGCATCCTTCTCTAGTCGTTAGTTGAGTGAATGTTTTGGCATATATTTTGGTGTGATGTTTTGGTATATGTATATGGATGTAAATACTTCCAAGAGCTATGTTATAATGCTCCAATAAGCGGTATGGGTGTCATGTCATTATGGTTGTCATGTGGGTATGTTTCTCATGTTGATTTGCTTCTCATTAGGATGATCATTGTAAATACTGCAACGAGCTAAGCTATAAATCTCCATGGGCAACATGTTTTGATTTTCAATAGTCTTGTTGGTTGTAGGTCTCATTGAACATCGAGGGTGGTGTTCCCCTAAGGGGGAGGGTTCTATAGAAACCCTGGTCAAAAATTTGTGTAATAAAGTTAATAAGGCAAAATAATAACCATGGTCATGGGATACATATTCCAAGTTGAATGTTGGGCAAAAACATAGTGATGGGGATCACTTGGGATTAATAAATGGCTATAGAAATTGGCAAAGGCTTTGGAAAGGCAAAGTGGCATTAATTAGCATTTTCTTTATGAAATAATGGAAAATAGGAGAAAAGGGAGGTGAAAAGTCATAAGTTGCACGTGAGGAGGAAAATGAAGGAAAATAATGGAAAAATGAAGAAAATAGAGGCCTTATAAATAAAAAGGTTTATGAGGATTAGTTGACAGAATTTTGTCAGTTTTAGCTTAAAGCTCTCTATTCTACTCTCTCTCTCATCCTCTTGGACACTTAGAGTTTTCTTGGAGCACTCTTGGGATTTGGATCATGAAGGAAAATTAAGAGCAGGAAAGCACAAGAGAACATCGGGATCATCAGCTACAACGGGTTTAGCTTGTAGGGACCGAGTTGCATGTATGGTTTCCTTGCTAGTTTTGTCATGCATGCCACATGCATGTGGTTTCTTGGTTATGATGTTTCATTAGAATGGAGGATTTCCTGGATTGGCAGTGGGTTTTCCTAGCCTTGCAATTTCCTAGATAGCCATGGTGTTTTGGGTTTCTTTCTTTTGTTTTCTAGTTGGTTCCCAGGTTCCTTGTGGGTTGAGTTACTAGTTCGTAGAAGCCTTGGTTGGAAAAATTCTCTAGAAGACCTGTAACAGCTTGGGTTGAGTTACTAGTCCTGGAAGCCTTAGTTGTACAAACACTCTAGAATCGCTTGGTGGGTTGAGTTACTAGTCTTGGAAGCTCTGATTGGAAAAACACAATGGAAGCCTGGAAACATATGTGGGTTGAGTTACTATTCCTGGAAGCCTTGGTTGAAACAAACACTCTAGAGCCCTGGTTGGAACAAACCCTCTAGAGCCCTGGAAAACTTGGGTAGAGATAAATCTAATGATGGTTAGTGATGTCTGACCATGAGGTGGAATCACTGGTTGAGTGTTGAGGTGGTTTTCCCTCTGGAAGCCCTGGTTTGGTTTGTTTGATTTGTTTCATGAGATCCCACATTCATGTTTGGAATATGGCATGGGGGTGATTCGCTGAAAGAGAGATTTGGTTCATCCAATCTATGGTCGGGTGGTTCATGAAAGTCCTAGAGCTAGTTTCATTTTTCATATGGTAATAAGAAATTCTTTCCTTTTGTATTCATGGCTAAATATAATTTTTCATATGTGGCTTTAATGGTTGTTATACCTTTGTTAATTATGTTGAATATATGTTGGTTATGAGGATGTTTTATGATAGATTTGATGTATGGTTCTCATCATGTTTTGATTATAAAATGAATGAACAATTAATATATGACCTAATAGATGATAATGCAACTATTGTGATAAGGCATCGATACTTCCTTGTGAATCTGAGACAAATATGAGACACCTATGCCCAAATCTGTTATAATGACCTATCGATTACATATTTGTGATATGTTTGACGAAATCCTTGTCATGGCTATTAAGGGTCAGATCAAGTGCTTGTACCAAGGAATGAATTAGTAGCCTTATTCCATTGTTGTTTGTCATTTGTGGAAGTTTCATGATGGTTTGGGTAGTGGCCTGAGCCTTGGCCCTAAAATTGTGGCACATAACGTAGGGTCATTGGCTCAGAACTGGTTGAAATAGTCCACAATTGTTGGCATGCCTTGCTGTGGGAGCAACTAGAAGGCCTCAGTCGCATGCATGGCTTGTCATGGGAGCGATTGGGGGTCTAGATCAATGAAATGTTAAGTTGTCTCAGGGGTTGGTCACCTGGAAGGTTTGGTTGGCTCTTGAAGGTTCTATAGCATGTGTGGAAGGTCAAAATGGATTTTTTTTTGTCGGTTCCACTTCCTTAACTATACATGGGGAGTTGAATCATATCATAGTAGCCTCTTGTCACATATTTACCCAGCAAACCAGTTAACTTGGGTAAATGTGGGAGGAGGGTGTTACACACTCTATCATTCTATCACACACATCCATCCTCTACACTTCTCATGTTGTGTTCTCCCTTGCTAACCATGAACCAATAGGGAAATTGACAAAACCAGTGTTGTGAAAGAAGAATTTACAAACATTGGATGAGAGATATATGGTCATAAATGAGCATAGAGGCTAAGAAAGTTATGAAGCTTTCAACCACCATGCCTTTGTTGTTCATTAGATTCTTGAGAGACAAGTTTTATTCTTCCATCCATTTCCAGGAAGCATACAATAGAATGGATTATTTTTTCCTATAGTGAAGAGCATTGGAAGGGAAGAATATCCCCAAGGGACTATAGAATATAGAAAGGGAAGATATTATTTGTGTTTTATAGGGAAGTGTAAGGGAGTGCCATGTTTGTTTGACAACTACACTAGATGCCTAGAGTGCTTTGTAATTTGTGGATTAGTTGAGCTATGAGAGTAAATGAGTTATGTTAAGTTATATAGAAGTTCATAGATTGGTTTCTTCAAAATAATGGCTTCATAGCTTAGCTTGGAGTGGCATTTGCCTTGGATGCATAAGATTTGGTGAATTTTTTCTCTTATGAAACCAATATCATAGACTATATTATATTAAAATATAAGACTTTGGTCTTTATTTATGAATATGCAATTGAATGTTATATATACATACACACACACACACACACACACACACACACACACACACACACACACACACACACACATATATATATATATATATATTGCATGATGTATGTGATAATTATGTGTAAATCTAGTCATGCACATTTACTTTCATGAATTCTTATTATCCATGCATGTTTATAACACTACATTTTATTATTGCATTGTGTATGTATTTATATCATTCTAGTCCTCTATGGAAATCCATTTTTGTCTTGCAATAATGAAATGGTCTCTTGAGGACAAGAATTGTAACATCGTATTTTGTTTCTCCCTATCCCATGGTTGTTATGGTTAGGTAAGGAAGTCAAATAATTAATGAAGTTTTCACACTTTATAATATGCATCATTTTTGTAGTTTCACAATGTAGTGTAATTCACATGAAATTAGTGCAAAACTTGAGAACACAAGAAAAAAGAGAGATAAACCCCAAGACATATTTCTTTGATAATAGAAAATGGAGACCTATGTTCACTTGTCGTTTCAAGAGGGTAACCTCCAAGAGTAATGCTTTAAATACAATCACAATTCTTGACAAAACATTACATAACCTTCTATTCAATATATATCTATCCATAGAGAATATTAACTACCTATGGGCCCACTTATAATGAAAACCTACTAACTAATTTGGGTCTTATTAACAAAGAGGACCCCTTTTTTTTTAACAAGGCCAGATAGTGGATATATTACCAAAAGATGAGGTGGAGAAAGCTCTTATTACATTCGGCGATAGTGAAACTGAAAACCAAGCATTGAGAATGTGTTGGGAGCGCAGTCCCTTCTCCTATGCTTGAGTTCAAAATTTTATAGATGTCTATAACTATTCTAGAGTACTGTCTTACGTATTGACCTGAAAGTAAAGTAAATTTACATAACATTGATTTTCTTGTTGCTTTTCAAGGCTTGTACACTGACTGTTCCTGAGAGGGTTGCTTCTTCTTGCCATAATGGACAGAGTTTTCACCTTCTTGGCTCATGGTGGTGGTTTTGAAATATGCCACTGCCTCCTCTAAATGCATGCATTTGTCTTTAAGTGCCATGATCTCTTCTTTCTGAGCTTCCATGTTTCTTTTTTGATAACTATACTCCATTCTCATTTCAGCCCTGAGGTCTTTCAATGATTCTTGGAGTCTGTTGATCATGAATTTATTCGCTTTGCATGTTGGACATGCATCATTCCTTGTTGCCTTTTCTATGGGATTGAATTCCATTTGATTTCCTTCCTTCTCTGTCTTTTTGGGTTGCTTTTTGTTCCTTTTGTTGTTGATGTTCCTGTGCCTAGTGTTTCCTGAGATGATCCCTTTGCTGCTACGATTGCCTGTTGTTCTTTTGCAATGAGGGAATATAATGTCTGATGAAGAAGTAATATACTAATGTTCCTGGGGAAATGTAGAAAAAATAGAGTGGAGTATAATTGAATGGGCATTATTGAGAAGAGGGATCAAGTGCGTTCTAGTGGAGGAGTGAGAGGGATTGAGTAACCTGTGATTTGGTAAGCCTGCGACAGGCCTCGAGCTGGCTGAGATTATAGGAGAGGAGGGAGCGAAATGGAGTGAAGGGGAGCGAAAATGATGTTGGTGGGTTTGGCTTTCTTGTTGTCTGATGTTAGCCTTTAGATGGAGACTATTATGATGCCAGATGCGCAGGAGGAGAATCGAATGGAGGCTCAGAGAGAGTGGAATTGCAAGAGGCAATGACGAAGCGATGTGGAGCTGATGATGGGAGCGAGTTTGCCTAGGATTAGAACTGCATAGATTAATGCAGACCGAGTTATGCTTAAAAGGAGAAGGAGTGATATAATACCTGTCCTTGATAAGATGTTTTGCTGTGAAATTCATGAGAGCTTGATCGCAATTGTCCTTGCTTTCCAGACTATGTAATGATTTTGGATTCCCCCTGCTTTTTCCTTTGAAATATCGTGACCATTTGATTTCTTCTACAAGGATATCTTCCTGATGTTTCCTTGTTGTCATTTTGGATATTTTTTTGGGGATGTTCACTGTTTCTTTTTTAACATATTCATTCTTCATGACATATGATGTGGACTTATGAAACGGAGTTGTGATATGTCTCTTTTTTCTCCCTTGTGTTCCCTTCTACTCTTTGGACTGCTTGATTTGCATATTGATATGCCAATTGATTTTGAGTTCTCAAAACATGTCTTAAAGTCACAACTCCTAAGCCTTATAAATTCTTACTGATCCTCTTATATACTTGTTTATGAATACATTGTTGGGATTTTTATCTCTAGCCATTGCCTCTATTATTATGGTTGAATCTCCTATTATGATTGGGTCTCAAATCAATCTTTTTTTAATTATTGCTGTCCCAATTAGCAAACTGTAAGCTTCAACTTTATTGTTTGAAACTTCTTCGAGGCCCCATTCATATGTAACTATTTCTTTCCCATCAGGGTCAAGAATGATTCCTCCTACCCCTGCTTTCCATAGGTTATGTTTTGACGCCCCATCAAAGAAAAGACAATGTCTTTTTTGCTCTTTTTTCCAAATTGCAAATTCTTCTTCACTCAGTCTAATTTTCCAACTCTGAGTTGAAGGTTTTTTCTTTTGTCCTATTTGTCCATTATTATTTCTTATGGATTTATTGAACCAGTCTTTCTCTTCTTGTTGAAGGATGTTGTAGCCTATTGCTGTTGTTCCTTTTACATTTAGGATTCTAGAAGTTAAGCCCCAAGTTTTAGAGAGAATCTTCCCTATTCTTGGGTCTGGTTTTTGAAAATACTTTTGTTTCTTGTCAACCAAATTTTCCAACATGGTACTGCTGGGATGCATTTCCAGAACCTTTGTATTGTCACCTTCTTCTTTGTTATGTACGGGTAAGCCTTCTCCCAGGCTTGGAAAAATTCCAGCAGAGGCTTTGCGAAATTTAGGTTGATTTCAAGGGGACTTGTGAGCTGTTGCCAACATTCTTTGGCTAACATGCAATCCTGGAATAAATGTTGAATGTTCTCTTCTTCCTGCAAGCACATTGGGCATCTAGAAGGGCCTTAGAAGCCTTTTTTTTAAGTTTTCACTAGTTAGGATCTTTCCTTTTAAGAGAGTCCAAATAAATATTTTAATCTTGGGTAAACTTTCAAACTTCCAAACTGTCTTCCAGAGGCCCCAATTATGTTGATTTGGATGATCTTGTAAGATTTTGTAACCAGTCTTGACTGTGTATCTTCCTCCACTTGGGTCCCAAAGGAAGTCATCTTCTTCATCATAGCTTATGGGCACTGCTCCTTTTAAGTGTTGCCTTAATTTGAACCATTGCACTTTTAGATTTTCAGGAGTTATTATATTTTGCCATGCTTTCCAATCTCTCTGGTTCCAAACAAATATTGATTGTAGAGTATTGAGGCCTCTTTTTACCATCCATTTTTTGATGCCCTCAAGTTCCAAATGAGTTTTTAAAGGAACTTCACCCATAATTATATCCTCCCAAATTGATATTGTTTTCCCATTGCCCGGGATTTTAGATATATGATTTCTAAATAAAGGGATTGTCTTTTTCACGAGTTTCTAGACTTGAGTGCACGGCCTTATTGGGATATTTTCATTCAGCAAACTTATTCTAGATTTGTCCATATATTTTGAGGCGAGGGATTTTTTCCACCAGCTCTCTTTTCCTGTGATCAGTCGCCATATTATTTTCATTCCCAGAGCAACATTCATGAGGCCAGGTAGACTTATTGATAAGCCTCCTTGTTCATATGGTAATATTACTTGTTCCCACCCAACCAAACTGAATTTTTTGTTTTCTTGTTTCCCCCCTGCCATAGAAAGCTTCTTAGAATTAGCTCCATTTGTTTGTGTGCACTTGCTGGTGCCAAAATTATTGCAAACTAATAGATTGGAGTGATGCAAGTAATGATTTTATTAGGATCGCCCTTCCTGCCATATTTAGCCACATCATCCCCTAGCTCTGAATTTTGTTTTTCATTTTTTCAATCTGTTTGGTCCATAGTTCTGCCTTCATATTTTTTTTAGAGATGGGGAACCCCAAATAGAAGAAATGGGTCCATTTTTCCTAGATGGGGATTTCTAGGATTTGCGAAATCCTTTGCATGATTCTCAGAGGGGTTCTCCAACCATAAATTTTGCATTTTGAGTTGTTTAAGAGCCCACCTGAAACCTAAAGAAAATCATCAAGAATTATTTTGAATCTTCTTGCAATTATTGTGGAGGCCCCTCCCAATAATAGGTTGTCATCCGCAAATAAGGAGTGGTTTATGGTATTTACTCCTCTTGCTATTTGAAGCCCAATAATATTTATTTCTTTTCTTTGTTTTTCCAATGTTCTGCTTAGAGTTTCAGCCATTATAATATAGAGAAAATGAGAGAGTGGGAATCCCTTTTTAAGACCTCTAGTGCTTTGAAAAAATTCACTAGGCCTTCCATTTATGAGAGGTGCTATCCATGGATTCGAGATGCAAGCTTGGATGACCTCTATTATTTCATGAGAGAATCCAATTTTTTTTAGCACTGCCATTAGATATGGAAGGTTGGCCCTATCAAATGCATTTTCCATATCTAGTTTGATAATAATTCCTTTCTCTTTCCTTTGCATGCTGGAGTGGACGACTTCCTGAACAATAATTACATTATTGATGATTTGCCTGTTGGGCACAAAACCTCCTTGATTTTCTGATACTATTGTCGGAAGAACTTCTTTGATTCTGTTTGCAATTATTTTATTAATGATCTTGTAGGAGGAGTTGCAGAGGGAAATGGGGTGAAATCTATTGAAAGTGGAGGGGTTGGATTCTTTTGGGACTAGAGAAAGATAAGAGGATTTTGTGTTGTTTCCTTTTTTTTTTTTTGAAAACATTTTTAACCATTCTCAAAAAATCCTTTCTTATAATATTCCAATGTTGCCTGTAGAAAGCTATAGTGAAACCATCTGGCCCTGGGGCCTTGTCTGGATGTAGGCTTCAGATGGTTGCCACTACTTCCTCTTTTGTTATCTCTTTGCATATTTTTGAATTTTTCTCTTCTTTAATTTTTTTCTTGGTGTGTTGTAGGAAGCTTTCATAATCTGCTGCATCTTCACTAGTTGAAAGAAGGTTTTTGAAATGTTGATGGGCTGCTTTTTTCAGTTCCTCTGCTCCTTTGACCTCTTGTCCATCAACTTGGATTTTGTCTATCTGATTCCTTGCTCTTCTTATTTTAATGGTGTTGTGGAAGAAGGTTGTATTTTTGTCCCCTACATTGAGCCATAGGCTTCTGGATTTCAGTCTTGCCTCTTCTTCCTCTTTCCTATTTTCCCTATATATTTCCCAAAAAATCTCCTTCTCTCTTAAATAATCTTGCTTTTCCTCCTCTTTATTTTCCTTTTCAGTTTGCATGCTGTCCATTTTATTTTGTAGCTCTGTTTTTCTTTTTTCTTTTTTCATTTCATTTGCTCTTGCCCATTCCTTAAGCCTAGCTCTCATATTTTTTAATTTTGTTTCCCAAATATATTGGGGTGATCTAGTGATTCTTGGTGCCCATGCTTCTTTGATTTGATTTCTAAATTCTTCGTTGCTGTCCCATATTGAGTTGTATCTAAATGGTAGAGGTCCTTGATTTTCCATTTTTCCCATAATTATTACCACCAGCTTATGATCAGAGGTCGTGGTGTGAAGAATTTTTTATTTTATTGAGCTGTAACCTGCTGCTATGTTTTCTTGGATCAGTATTCTATCCAATCTTTCCTTTATGTTATTTTTTCCCACTCTTTTGTTGCTCTAGGTATATTTTCCATTGTTTGGGGGAATATCCATTAGGTTGTGTTTCTCCATTATTGTTTCCAAAGCATCCCTGGATGGGTCTGTATGATATGTCCCTCCAAACTTCTCTTCTATATTTCTAACCAAATTTAGATCCCCTCCAAGGATTATTTTTCCATTTTGTTTTTCATTTAGAGTTTCTTTTATGGTGTTACAACATTTCTCTTTTTCTCTGTACTGGTTGGGGGAATATATGTTAATGAAGTTGTACTGCTCTTTTGTGCTTGTTTGCTTTAAATATATTTGGATCTAGTGTTGTTCCTTTTTTTGTTGTACCATTTCCCAGTGTCCTTTTTTCCATATCATGCAGATTCCTCCTGAAGCTCTTGTAACCTGTATTGCTTCCCCTTCATAATTATTAAACACACATGGGCAACAACAAATAGGAAAGATAAAACATGAGAGCTCAATTTTTATTAACAAATGATTTACATTTATAATACATGTTGTGACCGTTGGGTTTCAAATCCCAAGGTCTCTTGGACTCCTTTTGTCCATTCAGCTTCCACACTAACCCATTGAGGATTAGGTGTCCAACATTCCCCCCCTTAATCCGAAGGGTTATGTATGAGTCCAAGAAGAGAATTGTAATACAAAATGTGCAAAAAATGCATGGCAACACTAGACTGAATGTGCTCTCTGAAATGTTGGTATAAAGGGTGGTGGTTTAAGGATGACCACCAACACTGGAACGCTTAGTGCAGTTTCCGGAACTCTTCCAAAACTGGCAAGAAGCTGAAGTCTTCTGCTAGAGGAAGTGCTCCTATTGTTTTGAAGAGGGAAACCTTCAACCATGAAAGGGAGGTCTCACCCCACAAAAAAGGGAGAACTTCAACCTGAAAAGGGAAGTCTCAACCTATGATGGTTTAAGGATGACCAACAACTCTGGAATGCTTAATGCAATTCATGGAACTCTTCCAAAACTGGCAAGAAGCCGGAGTCTGTTGCTAGAGGAAGTGTTCTCAATTTTGTTCCTGGAATTCTTCCGAAACTGGCAAGAAGCTGAAGTCTTTTGCTAGAGGAAGTGTCCCAGATTACCAAGTGGAGGCATGTTCACGGGCATCTTTTTTTCTGGCTACAACTCTAAATCTGGTATGGC
Source organism: Pinus tabuliformis (assembly GCA_031772625.1). NCBI lineage: Eukaryota > Viridiplantae > Streptophyta > Pinopsida > Pinales > Pinaceae > Pinus > Pinus tabuliformis. Next base: position 1,098,339,905 of record CM062811.1, read on the forward strand.
AAGTTGTGGCTCAAGTTCGCTTGATGTGACTTTGAAGCTTGTAGATGACCATCATTTCCCCCCTGTCATATACAAGGTGAGATGATGGACAAAACTCAACTGCAAGACTGTTCAATACTCTGGAACAAGTTTTGTCATCTGTTTGGAATATCTTCTTGGCTGTTGATGCCCATTGCCAAGAAGCGATCCATCCAAGATGAATCTTTGTTCTTGCAGGACGTTTATTTCTAAAGCATCTGTGTGAAGAATGGGTGGTTTTATGACAATTCTTACATGGATGAAGGTCAAAACAGTGATCTTTCAAATGGCCAACTCGGTCACAGTGTTGGCATTTCACAATCTGTTGTTGTTGTTGTTGTTGTTGTGGAAGAGGGACAGAGTCTGGAACATCTAAAGCTGAACTGTCATGAGGAGCAAGTGAACTATCATGAATGAATCCAGCACTCTGAAACTGAATGGGCTTGGCGTAGTCTGGAATATGAAAGTACAAGTCCTTGTCATATCCAAGACCAGTTTTATGCTTGTTGTGGACAAGCTGTTCCCAAGGTCTGATGATGGGCTTGGGAAGTGCAGACTGAGTTTCTACATCTGCATGTACAATTGCTGCTTTATTGGGTACTAAATCTGAACCAACTGTAACATTATTGACTTGCTTCTGATGGGTTTCAGTCTCAATGTTCTGAACAGAAACATGTTCAGAATGAATCATCTATTTTAGTTCTTCTTGCTGTAGTTGAGTTTCAAGCTGCAAAAATCAATTTTCTCTTGTGCATTTTGTAGATAGACTTGAATGTCTGTGAGAGAAACTTTGCTAACTTTTAATGTTTCATGATTAGTAGACAATATGAGAGTTTTGAGGAACTCTAATACTTCACTGATTCTAGCCATTTTTTTTTTCAATGTCAAATTTACACCTTAAAAACTGATCACAAATACTACTCAGTGCAGAAAAGTAATACCCACTCACGATACACAGCAATATCCTTTATAAATGTGCAGCAAATGAATCAAGTAATCAATGCATATATATGTAGACAGATACTATAATGAGTTTTAATACCACAACTGGGGCAGCAACAACTACAAACTTGCTTGGATCCTTCAAATACTCCTTCCCTTTTGAATCAGAAATGATGGCTAACAAAACTTCAACAATTATAACACCATCATGGACAAGACTTGAATGCTCATATGCCTTGACTGGGGTACGAATCAATATTCTCTGATCTTGCCACTTTCTTCAAAGAAAACAATAGTCCACTTCAATATTTGAGATACCAGATTTGCATGAAAACAATAGTCCACTTCAACTTTATGTAATAATTGCATGAAGATATTTGTAGTGATGTACGCTGCTACCAGAGGTGCCACTCTGCAACTAGTTCATGATTCGCTATAGGACAAGTCCACGTCCCTTTATCAATAATCCCCTTGACTCCAAATGAACTACGGACAGACAATGTCTTCTTTTCCTCAACTTGAGATCTTGATCAATTTTCCCAAAGTTACCAGTGATTCCAAGCCTATGAAGGACTGGAAACTTGGAGCAACTATAGCTATAGTGATAGCTCGTGTCTCTGCCCTGTGTAGATTCCTTTACCAAAATTTAAATGATTTTTTGCAAATAGCTGCTATGCAGGCTCCTTCACAATAAATGTCTTTTTTTCGCAAAACAGATGATATCAAGCAGTATTCAAGGCAGACCCCATCAATGAGGAAAAGCAGAATTCTTTATAGCATGAAGGCTCAATATTTTGTCTACAAAAATGTGTTTACAATGTACATGCATCTCCTATGAGATCTCTCATTCAGTGCTTCTTGGGATGAATGCATGGACTTTCTTCAACATTTTTCATGATCAACATTGGCTTTGTTGTTTTGATGATTAAACGTGCATAACTAAATTTCTTTCAACCCCAACGCCTTCGCTTTTGAAGAAAATCAGTATGTTAAATAAAAGTAGCAACATTTGACCATTCCAATGGCTCAGCGACGAAAAGCAGTCACAAAACGAGGTATGCTAGCATAGTTTGGAAATGATAATTCAGGTCACGCCATAAATCGGGGGGCACATCTGATTTTCCGCGTTAAAGTGACAACATTCTGAATGGATAGTGTAAATAAAAAAATTTATAGCACATTCAACAGAGGTATATACAGTACTCCAACAGCGTCTCTCGGCTACCACCGTGGGCTCGAATCAATGCAACACTTTACCAATACACCACCGTGGGCTCGAATCAATGCAGCACTTTGCCAATACACCACCGTGGGCTTGAATCAGCGCAGAACTTTACCAATACACCACTGTGGGCTCGAATTAGCGCAGAAATTTATCAGCTACCACTGTGGGCTCGAATCAGCGGAAAACTTTACCAATACACCACCACGGGAAGACACACCGTTAACCACTTTGCATGTTGAGAGGTTGATTCTCGATGGAGGAAATATGGAAGATGCAATTCATGAGACGAAGACAGCCTAGTAAAAATACCATACCATAGACAACTTACTAATGTCATAGACAGCGTTAGCTTACAACTCAAATAAATAAACAGCGTACGCAGATGCCACTGCAAATGTGGAGGTCCTCATTTCCATTGTCGTTACAGGTTATGAAACTAGAGAGAATCAATCAAAAGCTGAATCACGGCGCTGAGCGAAGCAGCCAAATCCAAACTGCTAATCTCCAATAGCTTCTAGGACACAAATGCCTTAAACGGTGAAACTTCAGCTGAATCGTTCAAATAATGGCGTAGAGCTCCTAGCAAGGCATGCCTGTGCCACAACTGGTTCGCTAGGAGACAACAGCCGAAGAGAGTAGGAAGATTCACCAGCGTTAACTAACGGAGAGCATCATTCGAGTAGCAAAGAGACAACGTTCTTCAAAACAGGAGCAGTGTTCTTCAAAACAGTTCAACGTAGCATTTTGCTCGTTGCTCTGTTCAAACTGTGCGCTTACGGTGCTGGTTGCAGGCGACGCCAGGAGCTGGGCATTCTTTGTCAGTCCAAGAGACGTTACACCCAAAAAAACGTGCAAACAATGATTAGAGAGCGCAGGGAGGACAATTATGAACAACCCAGGGAGCGCAGAGGGCGCAGATACTCTCAGAGATTTGCAGCAGCGACTGAGGGGGCAGTAGACAGAAGGCACAGTCTTGATAGAAAAACGCATATATGACACTGCCACAGAAGGCGCAGACTTGACAGAGAAACGGTTAAAGATAGTGGAAGCAAAATACGTTATAGCAGATGTGCATGAATTTCGATTAGGCACAACAGAGATATAATCCAAGGAATCAACAGAGTAAAAGCATCAAATTTCTGACTGTTAGTGAATTAATGGAGTGATATGGACAGTGAACAGAAATGTCATAACTGATATGCACATAGAGGCCACAAAACAAATGGCTCAAATTTGAGCAGGGCAGGAGATCGCCCGCTCTGATACCATGTTAAACACACATGGGCAACAACAAATAAGAAAGATAAAACATGAGAGTTCAATTTTTATTAACAAATGATTTACATTTATAGTACATGTTGTGACCGTTGGGTTTCACATCCCAAGGTCTCTTGGACTCCTTTTTTCCATTCGGCTTCCACACTAACCCATTGAGAATTAGGTGTCCAACAATAATTTTTAAGTTTTTTTATTATTTTTTCAGTTTCTTGACTATTTGTTTTGGTCTCGTGAATCATAAAGATGTCTGGATTTTCTTTTGCCAAAATGTCCCTTGCTGCATTTTCTTTGAAGGATGATCCCAATCCTCTACAATTCTAGGAGACCACAATCATTATTTATTTGTTGGGTGATGCAAGGGACCTTTCCCTCTTTGCTGGCTTTTGTCATTGTTTCCTTAACTCTTTCCCAAAAATGAATCCATTGGTTGTTGTGTACCTAGAGCCATTTCCTTTGCTGCAGCTTCGTCCCTTAGCTCTTTGTTGGACTTCCTCCCTGCTTTTTTTTTATGTTCAAAGGTTTGAAGGGATTCCTTTGACTGATTTCTTGTTATAATTTTGTCAACAGATGGAGGGGGCGGGGAACAGATATTTGTGAGAGGAGGCGATATGGAAGAGTTGAGAGGTTGGGGAGGGGATCTAGGGGAAGGAGGGGCTATGGGGTCTTCCAAGGGGCCAAAAGGATTTAGGCTAATAAGGGAAGAGAGGTTGTCTGCTTTTGGAGATGAAGGGAGAGGGTCAGGGGAGGCAAGGGGCTGCGTTGAGGAGGAGGGGGGTTGTTTATTGGATGTCTTCTTCTGTTTATCTTGTTTCCATTTGTTTTATGAATCTTCTGCATTTTCATTTTCATTTTCATTTTTTTTAACATCTATTAGCAAAATGACCGTATTTGTGACATACCTTGCATTTGAAAGGAATTTTCTCATAGTCTAGCTATTGAATGTGCGTCCATTGGTCCACTTTGATTTTGATTACCTCCGGAAGCCCTTTCCCTAGATCCACTTCTACGAAGATTCTAGTGCACACATGCATATTCTCCTTTGGTTCGCACCTATCTATGTATTTCCCAACAGCATTTCTGATGGCCTTTACTGAATCATGTCCCCAGCAGTGAAGGGGGAGGTGAGGCAGCCTAACCCATACTGGAGCAGCGCCGGGCACATCCATTTCCAGATCGAAATTTGGTGTCCATCTGTTTAGATACAGTCCTCTTGTGTCCATGAAGTATGGGCCGTTCCTAAATATCAAATCGCGATCCTCCTTGGTTTCAAAGTGAAAGGTGTAGTATCCTCTTCCACAGAATCTGATTGATATTTTCCCATTTATCAACGCAGTCCAGTTCCTTTCAACCCATTTCTAGACCGTCTTGGGTGAGGGCCATAACCCAGTGAACTGCCCGACTAATCCACGTTCAGCAAGGGATAACGCTGCTCTACGAGGGAGAGCAGGAGGGAGGGATATTTCAGGGATGTCTTCCAATCTTTTAACAAACTTGGTTATTGACAGTCGATTTTTGGTCGGACCCATTGCAGAGATGAGGGAAGAGAAGGCTTTTGCAGATTCTTCTGTTTCCTGTTGACGATTTGGAAGAGGATCTCCATCCTCTGGAGGATCCATTAGGCCTTGGGCCTCAACAGAAGGAGGATGCTAAGGGGAAACTTCGATCTGTGCATCCTTGAGCTATGTTTGGCTGCGCAACTCAACGCACAGTAGCGGCAGTGGCAGCGTTTATCTCAAAAATAACAAAGAGGACCCTTTTTACAATGAGTGACTATTAATTAATTATTTAATAGGCCGCATACATTAATAATGTATCCGAGGGAGTTAGAGTAAGAACCTAACACACAATGACAAATTGATTTGTCACAAGACTTGATAAGACTTAGGTTTCATAATTTTACAATACAAATTATTGTTAATTATGGAGTTAGTTTCACTAACAACTTGTTGCACAACCTTACGCATTAGCATTGCCACATGCACAATAGTAGAACAATCAATATTAATGTACTATTAGAAGTTGAACAACTCAACAAAAGGATAGATGAATATCCCAATTATCATGAAATATGGTATTCCAATCAATTCTTTACTCCTCTTTGAATATTAAAATTTGTATATATTTAATAATGACCAAATAAAAGGCAAAACGAATTTTCTTCCCTTAGCTATAATATTTTTATCAATCTTGTTAAATGTTGGTAACATGATTGGATTTCAAGGGTTTCATTCCATAAGGAAGCCAAGGTTCAAAACTTGCAGTAGTTGGGAGGAGACAACAAAAAAAATCCAACCATGTTAAGGGGTGGTGTTTCCAAGGCCAGGTGCAATCCCAAGGGATTTTGGCAACTTAGAATCCCTTGGGTGGTGGTTTCTTAGACTATAGGCTAGTCCGACAAGTCATTGACACCCTAGCAAAAAACTAATTTCTATCAATTTTAAAATTGTATGTGGTTTACTAATACATGGTTCTTTCATGTTGCTTATACGTAACTATATGTGTTCTATGTTGATAACATTTTGTAAATGATTTATTTCTACAACATGTGTGTCATTGTTTTTATGTTTTTTATTGCATTTGACAAGTTTGTGAGTTGCATCATTACTTACATTGTATATGAAAGTAAAATAAAAATCTATGTAATTTTTGGTGTGGGTATGCATTTTTGAGTGACTATCATACATACCAACAAACTTAGATGGAAGAAATCACTAATATACTTGTTAGAATTCACATAGCTAACAAAATTCCTTTATATCTTTATTAAATAAGTAGTAAATAAGGATTATTTGTTCCTCTCGGGCAAGAGAATAAACTGCAACAAGGGGTAGTATCTAGTCTCATGTGTGGGATTAAGTTTAGATGCTACTAGAAAGCACATGACCACATTGGATATACAATAACAATGACCAGAAGGGATATTGGTCTTTTGGCAGAAACTATATTTTGGTCCTAGAATAAGACTTAAACTACTTCTAATTAGCTAAAATTTTATCTTCCTTAGATGTAAGGAAACAAGTTAACAACCTAAGACTCATAGGCATCTAGCAGGAATTAAAGTCTACCCCCTTATGGACCGTCAACAAATTCTTTTAGGTGGTGTGGCTTTCCCTGAATAATAATGGGGGGTTAGTTGAAGCTCACATTTGTAGATAATAATTAGTGATGGTTGTCCTAGTTATTAATTAACAACTAAGTTATGATAGGTTTTGCCATCTTTGAAAATAATAATAATAAATACGATGTTAAAGTTAAAAAAATAAATAAAAAATATCTATGTATTATTTATTATTTTCTAACAACCAAGTCATTTTTGGAATCTAGATAGTTTATCTCAATCCACTCTTCTCTATCTCTTACGCTTCAACTAATACTCTAGAATAATCATGGTGTTCCCAAGAAGATCATATTAGATAGAGATGCCAAGTTCACTTCCAAGTTTTGGGAGTTGTTTGCAGGTTTGGGGATAGAGTTAGCTTTTAGTATAACTGTTATCACCCCAAGAAACTCTCCTAGGTTGTATCTCAAAGATGCTCGGGAACATTACAAACTCAACAAAAATGTTGGAAAATGGTGGATGAATGAAAGAAATGCTGCATATTCAAGCCAGATAACCACTTCTACTATGCTTAACCCTAGACATGGGTGAACACCCCCAAACTACAAGGCTTTAGACCACCAATTACTCACAGTTTTAGGGAAAATGTGAAGATGGAGAAGACTGATCACACCAGCAGATGCACAGGACCCTGAGATGGCCAACTGCAACCAGTTAAAAGGTCTGTCAATCTATTTCTTAATGCACAGACAGGATGACAGCTCTCTGGCATTAAAACAACAGAAACCTGCATACAAATTCAATGATACAGCTAAATTCTAACACAGAGGTGGGATGACAGCCCCTCTAATGCTAAACATCAACAACACATGAAATAATGCATAACAGGCACAACCTGGAACAAAGAAAAAGAAGTGAAAAGTGAGCAATTAACAACAAAAGAAGCTTGTATTAGCTGGAAATGAAGACTAGAAGCTGCAGGTTACACAATAGTTGCAATCTCCAGAAGTTGAAGTTTACATCAGAATAACATCCATCAACCTCATTACATCTTTCTCCTGAGTATATATAGAATTTGTTTACAAAAACACTCTGCTGAGTTCCACGAGGAGGGGTCATAATGGACCACCCACACATATTAACTCTTCTGATAATTTATCTGCTACAATCTGATGGTCTTAATGAATAAATCGACCTTTTTGCTGCTCTGTTGTCCTTTTCTGAACATATGGAATGTAATGTGTACAAGGTTCCATGACTGATTAATACCTTGATCTGCTCGAGGTCGTCCTTCTTGTCCTTGACCGTGCTGCTCTTTGAATGTAGTTGCTAAGAATTCAATGCGCAGTGTACCGGATTATGGCTTCCTTCCTCCTTCACGTGCACAGGACAGGATCAAAAACATGGAAAATGCATGAAAATGGACGTTGGCCTATGAATGAATACTAATCATTGGATGACAAAATGGATGGCGGAGATCGGAAGCGAGAGGAATCGGGAGGCGGATGATGGAATAAACGAGGGCCGTCAGATCATGTAATCGAATGGTGGAGATCATTTGATGGAGGATATCGGAAGATAGGCGGATGGAGAAATGAGGGCCATCAGATCTGGACGCGGCAGATCCGATGATGATCAGGAGCGAAAGGAGCATGTGCGTTAACGGCTGGTGGATAGGTGGTTTCGCGGGCGGGCGGTTTCCCCGCACCGCTTTCGGCGCTCGGCGGTTTCCGTAATGTGGGTTGCGATCCAGTTAAATTAAGACACGTGGCTGGCAGGAAACCACTTCCCTGTGGGTTATCGTTCTTGCAGGTTCGCGGGGTGGGGGCTACGTACATCGTCGAATCTGCGGGAGATGATCGGACGGCTGCGGGTGAATGCACATATTTCGGGGTTGATGTGATAGGTAAAGCCACGGGTTTATGAATATGATCGTGTGGGTTATAAGTGTTAAGACTTAAGCGCCCTGGGGCTAAACGCAAAATGGGTTTATACGAGGTATAAACAGGTTATCGGGTGTTATAGGTTTTAAACAAAAAGAATCCCAGGAGCCCGAAAAAGGGTTTAGGCGGGGTTTACAAAGGACTATAGAGAAACATGAAAATAATGGGTTAGGGGAGAAATAGCAGAATGGAAGAGGAGGTGGAAACGGAGGTGGCGAGAGTTACAAGGAAATAATGCAAATGAAGGGGAAGGATAAAATAAACAGCTGCAAACCCTCTACAACCCAAACCAACACTGTCTAACCTGATTTAATCCATCAAATGTTGCAAATTGTAGCAAAGCAAACACTGGCTCCTTCTGGGGATGAGATCCTCCCTATGAGGTCTCAAGAACCTGCAGACCATTGCCTTTCCAGCTGAAAGCAAATTAGTCAAAATTCCTAGTGTTCCATTGGGCATGGACTCTACTTTGCCTGCACGAAACTGATAAAAACAAAATATTTACAGCCTTTAAGGCCAAAGACCTTAAACAACATAAACTTTCAAAAACCACCCATTAACTGGGCCATCAAAAACTATCTCTCCTCCCATACTTTTCAGAAAGTGTTGTTCCCTTGAATCTGTGAAATAATGAAAGGCCCTGTCCAAAAAGCATAAAATTTCCCATGGTTGCCTTTCTTTTCCTTCAATGCATCCCATTTCAAAACCAAGTCACCAATCTGAAAATTATTTGTTTTTGCCTTTTTGTCAAAGGCTTCCTTGATCTTTCTCTAATGTGTTGCAGCTTTTTCAACCAGCTGCTCTCTAATCTGATGTATTTCTGCTAGATCAGTGATCCTCTTTGCCATGCATTCTTCCTCATCCTGCTCTTGTTGAATGAATTTTGCCACAGGGAGAATTAATTGAATTGGGAAGACAACATTAGTTCCATATACCATCTTGAAAGGAGAATTGCCTGTGGATTTTTTAATGGTCACTCTGTCAGCCCACAGTGCATACTTGAGCTTTGAATCCCAATTCTTTTTATTGTCCTCTAACAACTTTTTAATTATCCTGATCAGACTTTTATTAGAGGATTCTGCTAGACCATTTCCCTGTGGATAATATGAGGTGGAATGAACAAGTTTGATACCCATTGAATCACACATTTCCACCAGTTCTTTTGCCCTGAAAGCTGCTGCATTATCTGTGATTAGTTTATGTGGACAACCAAATCTGCTGAAGATATTTTCTATCAAAAACTTCATGACCACATTATGATCAGCCTTCCTTGTAGGGACTGCTTCAATCCACTTAGTGAAATAATCAGTGGCTACTAATATCCACCTGTGCTGGCCACTGGAATGTGGATTGATTTCTCCAATAAAATCCAAGCCCCACTGCTGAAAAGGTCCTTTTGCAAGTATTGGTTTTAAGGGCAGGGACTTCAACTGTCGTTTCCCTTCAAATATTTAGCGCCTGTCACAAGATTTAACAAAAGAAAATACATCAGAAAATAAAGTGGGCCAATAGTACCCAGCTTTGAGAATTTTATGGGCTGTAGTCTTCCAATAATGGTGCCCTCCACACATGCTGTTATGAAACTGCTGCATAACTTCTTTTGATTGTTCTCTATCCAGACACCTTAAAAATATTCCAGATGGATCCCTCCAGTAGAGCAAATTTTTATTGATGCAATATTTTTTTGCCCTAAGCTTCATGGTTCTAGCTTGACTTTGAGTAAATTCTGAAGGGATTTATAGCTTCAGCAAGAAATTAATTATTTCAGCATACCGTTACATGAAGCTGTATTTTCGGCCACTAACTGCTTTCTCTCTGTTTCAGCTGTTTTTTCCTCTTCTGCCTAACTATTTTCTGCAATTGTGCACAAGAAATCAATATCTAAAGACCTGCAATTTTCTTTAGCCAATAACTTTGCAAGCCCCTGACCTTTGACCAGCTTGGTGGGCTTCAGCTCTATATTAAATTCTATCATTTTTGCAATCCATTTTGCCCATCTTCCATCAACATCAGGTTGTGTTAAGACATCTTTTATTGCAGCAGAGGGTACATATGCAATTATCTTTGAATGCAAAATATAAACTCTAAAATCTTTCAAGGATTTAATAAGAGCATATGCCTGTTTCTCAATAATATCATACCTCAGTTCAGCATCCCTCAAATTCTTGCTGAAAAATGCCACTGGATGTTCTGAACCTTCTTCATTTGCCTGCAATAAAATAGCTGCAATGGTGTCTTCAGAGGCAAATGAGAAAATATGGAACTCCTTGCTGTAATCTGGGCTGCTTAGTGTGGGAGCTTCCATAATGGCTTTTTGATGGAATCAAATGATTTTCTTGCTATATGAGTCCATTTGATTTCTGCCCCTTTCTTCAACATGGAGGTAATGTGCTTCACATATTCAGCAAAATTTGGAATAAACCTCCTTACAAAATTTATTTTGCCCAAAAAAGACTGAATATCCTTCTTTGATCTAGGGACAGACAAAGTTTGAATTGCTTTGACTCTTTCTGGGTCAATTTGAACACCTGCAGCAGACACAATATGTCCTAATAGCTTGCCTTCATTTAAAACAAATTGAGATTTTTTGGGATTGACTGATATTCCAAACCTCCTGCACTTCAGAAACACTTTTTTCAAATGTTGTAAATGATTTTGATGGCTGCTGGAGTAAACTGTTATATCATCAAGGTAGATAAGCACAAATTTGTCCTTCTCTCCCACAAATGCTATATCCATAGCTCGCTGAACAGCATTCATCAATCCAAATGGCATTTTGGCATACATAAAAGTGCCCCAAGGAGTGGTGAATGCAGTGTTTTCTTGATCATCTGGGTGCACAGCAATCTGATTAAAGCCTGAAAATCCATCCAAAAATGACATCACTTTAGCTCTTGAGACCTTTTGTAGAAAATGTTCCATCTTTGGCAGAGGATAGTTGTCCTTCTTGGAGCATTTGATTAAATTTCTGAAATCAACACACAATCTGATTTCTCCACTCTTCTTCCTCACCACCACTAGATTGGCTACTCATTTAGAATACCTGAAAGGGACTATGATCTTGGCAGCCAACAATTTTTTAATTTCCTTTTCAATCAGTGGAAGAAGCATAGGATTTATTGGTCTCAGTTTCTATTTGAATGGTATTGTGTCTTTCTCCAAAGGGATTTTATGCTGAATTATATTCTTATCATATGTTTTCAGGTCACTATACTCCCAGGCAAACACATTAGCAAATTGCGTCATTAAATTGCAATATTCAGCACTTTTATCAGATGATAAATGAGTGGACAAATTTACATACCTAGGCTAACCTGGACTTCCTATATCATGCTTACAGACTGCAGATTGGTCTTCTTTTTGGGCAGCCTTATAAGGCACATCATTTTGGTCAAACAGTCTTTCGAGAGGAATTAAACCCTTAGGAATATGGTTGATAGAAAGCTGGACAATGTTGTCTTTACCAATTTTATTTCTAAGCTGGGATTGGGGGTTTTCTTCTAAGGCTTCATTATCTTGGTCAATTTGCATTTCAAAAAATTCATCAATGACTTGAAGGAACCTATTTAACTCATCATCATCATTAAAAACTTTCCAATGCTGGACATTATCAGGCAAGGAAGGCCTATACTTCATTTGGACTTCATACACTAGTTTGGGAGGCATAGGAGGAATAAATAGACTGGCAGACACAGCAAGGGAATCAACAAGCTGATTTTGGGCTTTAGGAATATATGAAATACAGAAATAATCAAAAGAGTCGCGGATTCTCCATACCTCATCTTTGTATGCCTTCAACCTTGGGTGCTTTGCTTGAAATGATTTATTTATTTACTGAATAATCAAATCAGCATCTCCAAACACCTTCAAATTCTTGATTTCTTTGTGCTGCATCAAGGCCCAACAACAGTGCTTCATATTCTACTATGTTGTTTGTGACTTGAAAAACCAGCTTAAAAGACAGTTGAATACTTTCTTGTTGTGGAGATACTAGCACCACTCCTGCCCCTGTAGTCTCTCTGGAACATGCTCCATCAAAGAACATTTCCCAAACCTGACTTGCTTGCTCTTCATCGGTCTGAACTGTTGGTTTCCTGATCTGCATTGAGGCCTTCTGAGATTCTTCTATTTGGAGAATACATGCTCCAAAATCAGTGTCCACTGCATAAATGGGATGATTTGTAGGATTCTTCTCATCGCTGATGATATATGCCAACTGTACTTCTCTGTACAATCTCCCGTTTTCTCCTCCAAAAACTGGAACAATTGCATAATATAGATCATTTTGTAGTGTCCCACCTAGTCTCTTAATCCACCCTCTGGGCAACAGCATGCAAAACTTAGGAGGGACATCTGCTACCACAATATCCATCATCATACTCTTCATGGGTAGCTGAGTTAAGGTAATGGCCAGATCTTTAATCAATCCAAGACATTTCACCTTCCTTGAATCAAAATAAAATAAATCATGATAGGGTCTGGTGATATCAAGGCCTAACTCTTCCATGACAAATTTAGGCATCAAATTGTGGCTGGCCCCTGTGTCTAGCAGGCAATTGTGGAGGACTTTATCATGAATGGTCAAGGAGACATAAAAAGATGGAGAATTATTATCAGCAGGTTCAATCATAGGGTTGAGCACAATGGCAGGCTTGTCATCTTGCAAATTGACAGAGTCAGTGGAGGTTTGTGTGGTTTCTAGCTCAAGGGCTTCAAGGATAGGCTTTCTAAATACTTCATTCTTCACCAACTCTACCAGAGGCACAACTATTTTCAATTTCTGAACTTCTGACTCAAAGTTGAAAGAAGAAGATGACTTATCAGAATTTTTTACCTCTTGAATTGGAGCTTTGAGGATGACTGGATCAGTTGCTGGTTTTCTCTGCTTGATATTCTGTGGTCCTATTTGGACAACAGCTCTTTGTGCGGATTCTCTTTGACATTCTTTGCATTCGACCTCAGGTTATATCTCTTCTGTTGTTCAGCTTGTAGAACAGCTTCTCTATCCCACTCCTGACTGTTTTGTTCTTGCAGTAATAATTCTTCATAAGCAGCCAAAGTCAAAAATGCAGCGCTGCCTTTATCTTCCATGCAGTGAATTTCATCCCCATCCTCTTCAAATTGTTCCTCATCCATGACTACATTTTGGAAAGGAGCTTTAACTTTCTGATCTTCTTTTGATTCTTCACCCCTCTGCATAATCTGTAACTGCTCATTTGTTCTTCTAAATGGAATAGGATTGCTAGGAGCAAATGTGTTCTGCTGCCTTTTTTTTGCTGAATTCTGCTCAAACTTTAACTTAGAAATTTCAGCAGCCAATGACTCTATCATCTTAGTCATTTTGTCTAATTTAGGCTCTGAAGATGATGTAGAAGAAGTAGAAGCCTGACCTCTCTGCCTCCTTCTATCAACCTGATTTTTAAGCTTTTCTGCAGCCATAATATTGGATTCCACCTCCAGTTCTGCATCCTGCATATCAGCTAGAGTGGCACACCTTCTTTCTCTCAATAATAGGCAGAAATAAGAGTCAAAAGCATTGGCATAAGTGAGTTTGGCAGAGGTAGGAGTAGACTTTACCTCAACTGGCATCTTACTATACATACGGTTAAATCTCTTATTGAAATCAGGCAATGATTCCCCATTTTCCCTCTTCAAATTACCAAACTCAGTATGATAATATAGCAAGTCCTTTTTATCTCCCCATTGCTTCAAAAATGCGTCATCTAATGCTTCAATATCTATTATAGATCTCTGGGGCAATTCTCTAAACCACTTCCTAGCCTCTCCATCAAGGCTCTGGACAAAAACTCTCATCCACACATCATTTTCACTTATATCTAAATTATCAGCATAACTGTAAAAAGCTTCAAGATGTTCTTCTGCTGTCACTCCTTCTGTTCCAGTGAATTTAGGCATATATTTTTTATATTCTCCCACGGGCATAGGATTTAAAGGAACAGGTAAGACTAAAGGTCCATATCTAGCACCAACAATTCTCTCAATCTTCGTGGGTGCTTGTTGTCCTGCCATGACTGGAGTATTTGGAAAAATACTAGCAGATTGAATAGTAGGGAGTAATGTGATGGATGGCAGAGACAAAGGAATGTTTTGGACTAAAAGGGAAGTTTTCTTTGGACTGAGATTCAAAGGGGAACTAACTGACAAAGGGGCTGTATTAATCTTTGAAGAAATTTCCTTAATAATAGTGTTGTGCTCTAAATATTCTAACTATAAATCTTCAGCAATAACTTTATCTTTCAAAGATGAATAAGATTTCTTAGGCTTACCTGATCCTGATGCCCCTTTCTGTGATGCTTTCTTTGATTTAACAGTCCTCTCAGTGTCAGGCACTGGTTCAGCTGGTGTTTCTGAGGATTTCTTCGAGTATGTCTCACAAAATAAGCCAGAACATCAATGTGGAGTCACCAAAGGATGGTCTTCCTCCAATGGAGTCACCAGATAGATGATTACAACTAGAAACTGTGTTCAAACCTTGTCTATCATCAAAGCTTGAAGCTGTGTCGTTTTCCCAGGGAAGCTGAGCTTCAATTCTCCTTTCCCCGGCAACGGTGCCGATTAATGTTATCACCCCAAGAAACTCTCCTAGGTTGTATCTCAAAGATGCTTGGGAACATTACAAACTCAACAAAAAATTTGGTAAATGGTGGATGAATGAAAGAAATGCTACATATTCAAGCCAGATAACCACTTCTACTATGCTTAACCCCAGACATGGGTGAACATCCCCAAACTACAAGGCTTTAGACCACCAATTACTTACAGTTTTAGGGAAAATGTGAAGATGGAGAAGACTGATTACACCAGCAGATGCACAGGACCCTGAGATGGCCAACTGCAACCAGTTAAAAGGTCTGTCAATCTATTTCTTAATGCACATACAGGATGACAGCTCTCTGGAATTAAAACAACAGAAACCTACATACAAATTCTAAGATACAACTAAATTCTAACACAGAGGTGGGATGACAGCCCCTCTAATGCTAAACATCAACAGCACATGAAATAATGCATAACAGGCACAGCCTGGAACAAAGAAGAAGAAGTGGAAAGTGAGAAACTAACAGCAAAAGAAGCTTGTATTAGCTGGAAATGAAGACCAGAAGCTGCAATTTACACAATAGTTGCAGTCTCCAGAAGTTGAAGTTTACATCAGAATAACATCCATCAACCTCATTACATCTTTCTCCTGAGTATATAAAGAATTTGTTTACAAAAAACACTCTGCTGAGTTCCACGAGGAGGGGTCATAATGGACCACCCACACATATTAACTCTTCTGATAAATTGTCTGCTACAATCTAATGGTCTTAATGAATAAATCGACCTTTTTGCTGCTCTGTTGTCCTTTTCTGAACATATGGAATGTAATGTGTACAAGGCTCCATGACTGATTAATACTTGATCTGCTCAAGGTCGTCCTTCTTGTCCTTGATAGTGCTGCTCTTTTAATGTAGTTGCTGAGAATTCAATGCGCAGTGTACTGAATGATGGCTTCCTTCCTCCTTCGCGTGCACAAGACAGGCTCAAAAACATGGAAAATGCATGAAAATGGATGATGGCCTGTGAATGAATACTGACCGTTGGATGAAAAAATGGGTGACAGACATCGGAAGCGGGAGGAATTGGGAGGCGGATGATGGAATAAACGAGGGCCATCAGATCATGTAATCAAACGGTGGAGATCATTTGACGAAGGATATCGAAAGATAGGTAGATGGAGAAATCAGGGTTGTCGGATCTGGACGCGGCAGATCCGACGGTGATCGGGAGCGAAAGGAGCACGCGCGTTAACGACCAGGGGACAGGTGGTTTTGCGGGCAGGCGGATTCCCCGCACCGCTTTTGGCGCTCGGCGATTTCCGTAACGTGGGGCGTGATCCAGTTAAATTAAGACACGTGGCTGGCGGGAAACCACTTCCCCGCAGGTTATCATTCTTGCAGTTTCACGGGGCGGGGGCTGTGTACGTCGTCGGATCTGCGGGAGATGATCGGACGACTGCGGGTGAATGCACATATTTCGAGGTTTATGTGATAGGTAAAGCCGCGGGTTTATGAATATGGTCGTGTGGGTTATAAGTGTTAAGACTTAAGAGCCCGGGGGCTAAACGCAGAATGGGTTTACACGAGGTATAAACAGGTTATCGGGTGTTATAGGTTTTAAACAAAAAGAAGCCCAGGAGCCCGAAAAAGGGTTTAGGCGGGGTTTACAAAGGACTATAGAGAAACATGGAAATAATGGATTAGGGGAGAAATAGGATAATGGAAGAGGAGGTGGAGCTGGAAACGGAGGTGGCGGGAGTTATAAGGGAATAATGCAAATGAAGGGGAAGGATAAAATAAACAACTACAAACCCTCTGCAACCCAAACCAGCACTATCTGACCTGATTTAATGCATCAAATGTTGCAAACTGTAGCAAAGCTAACAATAACTTAACATCCGCATACAGATGGACAGGCAGAAGAGTTATGCAGATCAACACAGAGCATTCAAGGATTTTCAGGTTGGGGAGCATGTGTACTTGTCCATCAAGCCGAAGAGGATCTCCTTGAGGATTGGATCATGTGCTAGCTCGCACCTCAGTATTGCGGGCCTTTTAAGATCCTTAAGAGGATTAGACCAATGGTCGACTTGCATTGTTGCCGATAGTGAAATTCCATGATGTTTTCCATGTTTCATTTCTTAGGGGATATGTGCAGGATGTTGATCATGTGATTGATTGGTTTGTATTCCAGGAGGAACCAGAGGGAGAATTGCAACCAAAACCTCAGTGCATATTGTATCAGAAACAATTCATGCTTAGGAACCGAGCAATAGAGCAATTTAAAGTGCAATGGAAGCACTTTGGGCCCAATGAAGCTACATGGGAAATGGATGATCAGATGTAGGCCTTGTATCCTTCATTATTTACTGATTCAAGCAAATGAGTTTTTGTATATGTATACATATGTGTGTATTGTTGTAAATACTGCAATCAGATGGGTTATAAATATTGTGTCGAGATATATCATAAACCTCCATGCGAAGTATGTTTTTTTTTTTTGGTTTGTTGGTCCTAGGTGTCATAGAACACCGAGGATGGTGTTCCTCCAAGGGTGGGGGGGGGGGGGGTGTTGTAACATCCCCGAGTTAAAGTTTCATGTAATAAAGGATAATAAAGGCAAAACAAGACCAAGGTCACGGGACACATATTCCAAGCTAAATGTTGGGCAAGCACTATAGTGGGCCCCACTTTTGGTTTATTTATGGCTATGGAAATTAGCAAAGCCATTGGCAAAGGCAAAGAGTCAATAATTGGCATTTCTTTATGAAAATAAAGGAAAATAAGAGAAAAGGAAAGTGAAGAGACACATATTTGCATGGTAAGGAAATTAGAAGGAAAATGAGGGAAAATGGAAATAAGAGATACATCAATGATAAAAAGGCATCTGAGGATCAGTTCACAGCTTTGGTCAGTTCAGTTTGTCTCTCTCCTTTCATTCTCTCTCTCATACACTCTTGCACACTTGGAGTATTCTTCGAGCATTTTGGAATTCACTTGGATTTGAAGAAAGGAAATCGAATGAAAGCAAGGAGAAGGTTGGATCAACAACTTCAACAAGAGGATTTTGCAGATAACAGGTTGCATGTCTGATTTCTTAGCACTGTACATGCATTTGTTTATTTGGTTAATTTATTGTCATTGGCATGGGTTTTTACTAGTTTGACAGTGGTTTCATCCTTGCCTTCCCATTTCCTATATAGTCATGGTGTGATGGGATTCATTCTTGGTTGAGATTTGGATTGTCATAAGGTTTTGGAATTGGGTGAGGTGGACTCAAGAAAATTCCAAAGGGTTGGGGGTGGAGATGGTTTTCTCTAGGAAGCCCTCAACAAGTGGGTAAAGATAGGCAAATTCCTCAAGGTATGGTGAAGAAATTTTTAGGCATCCAAACTTGGTTTGGTTTTGTGATCTTGGGACTGGCTTAGGTGAGATCACGGTAACTTGAGGGTGGAGGTGGTTTAACCTTTGGATTACATGGTTGATTCCCATGAGATCCCACATTCATGCTTGGAATATGGCATGACAGTGATTGGTTGAAAGAAATATTTGGTTCAGCCCAATCTATGGTCGAGTAGTACATGGAAGTCTGCGACTTGGTTGTATTTTTCATAAGTTAATAAGAGATATTTTTGTATTATGATCTATTAGCACTTGTACTTGTTATTATGTTGATTTGATGGTTGATTTATCATGGTTAATATTTTGGTTATATGTTGGTTATAGGCATGGTTCTATGATGTGATCTAGTTATGGCTCTTTTTCATGATTCAATAAGTACTTGAATTGCTAATGAATGCATGGGCTAATAAGTCTTATTGCATCTATTTGAGATGGAATTAGACCTTCTTGGTGATTTTCAGGTGAAGTTCAAATATTTATGACCAAATATGCATTCATGACCTACAACTTACATGCTTACCTTATGTTTGATGAAATGTCTAATGTGTACTAGGAAATATAGGTCAAGTTATTGCTTCAATTTTGAATTTTTGGCATTGTTATCACCTTAATTGTGATTCTGGAAAGTTACAAGCAGTTCTGGGCAGTGGTCTAGAGGCTAGCCTATAAAAGTGGCTCAGATCTCAAAACTAGGGAATTTAGGTCCTAACCGCATGGAATAACGATTATGAGTGTGGTTATAGCCTCATAACTACATGTAGGGTATGTCAAGGGTGAAGATATGGACTTAGGTCAGTGAAAATGGTTCCAGTCGAGGATTGACCACCTGGGGTGGTTTGCATCCTGCTGAGTGCCTTGTGGTCTCTAAGGGATGTCAGTTTGTGGTTGGATTGCATGCCTTGCTTATGTCACAGGAAATTGGAGACTAAGTCTTGTCATAGTAGCACTCACCCTCACATTTACCCTAGGGAGCTTGTAAAAGCAGGGAAATGTTGGGAGGGGTGGTTACAATTATGTTTTTCAGTCTGACTTTACAAGTTTCATCATTTGGGTTTTAATGCTATGTTTGATATTATATTCCTATAGATATTTTTTTTATCTTCTGCATTTATAGATGTTATTCTTATTTTTTTAAGCTGTAAAATAATTTTGTTGAGGCTATAAATCAGGATTTGTACCCAAGTTCTTGGCCTAGCTAGCTAAGGATTCGAAAGAGTGTCACAAATCAAGATTGTTCATCAACAGAAGGTTCATTGAGGGATTCTCAATGATAACACACCCAATCACCTCTTTTCAAAAGAAGGGTGTAAAATTTGAACGGACTCATGATTCTAAAAATGCTTTCCAGCATTTGAAATTACTATTGATAGGTGCACCAATTCTACAAATAGTTGATCCAAATGAGAAATTCATTGTGTGCATTGACACACGCAAGGAAGGACTTGGAGGAGTCCTCATGTAAAATGGGCCTGTAATATGCTATGAATCTAGAAAAATAAAATATCATGAGAGAAAATATGCTACTCATTACTTAGAGTTGGTGATTGTATTCCATGCTTGAGATATGGAGTCATTACCTCATGGGTATGAAATTTGAATTTAGAACAGACAATAGAGGCCTTAGGTATTTATTTTGACAACCAAATTTAAATACAAGAAAAATAAGGTGGTTGTAATTACTAGGTGAATATGCCTTTGAAATCAAGCACATAAAAAGGAATGAGAACAAGGTGGCAGATGCACTTTGTATAAGAAATGATGAAATGCTTGTTCTACCATCGATATATGCATGCTTGATCTAGAAATCATAATTCTAGAGGTTGGAAATAGATATCAACAATATTTTCAAATTAAAGAAATCCTAATAGAATAATGTGTCGCCTAAGTACAATGATTATGAGTTGAGAAAGATTTCGTATATACAAAATCAAAATTTACATACCAAATGAAAAGGGTGGTATTAAATGAGATGCTCAATTGTACACTAAGCTAGACATCCAGGGTACCAAAAGACTATATCAATTGTCAAAAATTAATACTTTTAGTTGGGTATGAGAAGTCAAGTGGTTGATTATATTTCAAAGTGTTTGGAATAATAAATAGTTAAGGTTACACATAGACATCCAGCTAGACTACTTCAGTTTATACCCATTCCTAAGTGGAAGTGGGAGGTTGCTTCCATTAATTCATTACAAAAGTACTTAAGATCATGAGGCATCATGATTCCATTATGGTTCTAGTGGGTAAACTTACTAAGGTTGTCCACTTTATTCCAATGAATTAAACATACAAGGGAATTAACATTGCAGAGATATTCATGAGGGAAATTGCCAAACTACATGGAGTACCGAACACAACCATTTGAGATATGGATTCCAAGTTCACTTTGAACTTTTGGAATGGTTTTTTCAAAGGATTTGGGAAACTTCAACATAAAATTTCACCCTAAATTAGATGGATAAAATGAGAGGTTCAATCAGGTGATTAAGGATATGCTTAAGACATATATGAAGGACAAACCATCAAAATGGGAAGAATATTTGCACTAGGTAGCATTTGCATATAAAAATGGATTTCGAGCATCCTTGATGATGAGTCCATCTAATGCCTTACATGGTTAGAAATGAAACATACATGTGAATTAGGATAACCTTGTTGATAGATCTATCGTTGAACCAAATTTGTTCAAGTAAATGGAAAAGCAAGTGCTAAAAATTAAGTAGAACTTGAAGGCTATTCGAGATAGGAAGAAAAGTTATGCAAACAAGGGTTACATAATTAGGTTTAGATTGGGAGAACATGTCTTCCTAAAAGTAAAAGCTAGGAAGACTTCACTAAAAATGGGAAGTTGTTCAAATTTGGCAACTAGATATTTTTGGCCATTTTAGATCCTAGAAAGGGTTGGCTTGGTTTCATATCAACTCGCTTTTCTACATTCATGTATATTCATGACATGTTTCATGTTCCTTTACTTAAAAAGTATGTGGCTAATTCTAACCATGTACTTGATAAGAATATCATTCATGTGGATCCCAAAGGGGACTTTTACGTAGAGTTAGTGTACATCTTGGACCAGAAAGTCAAGAAACTTTGGAATAAAGCCATAGGGATAGTAAAGCTTGAATGGAGCTATTACAACCCTAAATATGTTATGTGGGAGCTAAAGGAGGTTATTTGGGAGGCATACCTACGCATATTTTGATTGTACATGTGTATATGATGGACACCAAGGATAATGCATCCTTAGAATGACCCATATGTTGTAATTGTGCATATTTCTATCAGATTGGTGAGTCAATTTGTGTTGACCTTGCGTGCCCATGTGTACATATTGTTTTGGGGCCTACATGCCTATGTCTATATGTTTTGAGGCTAGAATTATTGTATTATTAAAGTCAAACATCATATGTGCTAAAAGGCCAACAAGCATAATAGTGTAATATGTGGTCACGCGAATGTTAATAAAATATGGCATGACCGAAAAACATTAGATGAAAAGAGTATGGGGCGATAAGACTACACAAGAGGGAAATGTTAGGGGGTGGAACCATGAAATGGTTCCTAAACCATGAAAATAACATAATATTTATAAAGTCACTTTATGAATATAACCCAAAGTTATGATGTCATGGCATAAGCCTAAACCCAAAAAGTGAGGGGGAAGTGGTCTAATCGAGTCCCTAATTGGTGGGAGTGTGCTCCTCATGTGGCACTTGTAAAAATTATCACTTGCATGTAAAAGTTGTGTTCCCATCATTATCTCATTCATTCCATGATCATTCAACCATCATTGGTCATTGTCACCTTGCTAGTTCATTGCTAATTCATGTTATAGACTTGAGGTTAGGTGAGCTTGGATAGTCAGTGAACCTATAACTTGGTAAATATGTGTTAAATTCCTTGGAAAAGAACCTATCTTAGATTATCCTTACATATCTTGGTTGGATCAAACTGCTTAGTGTAAGGCCTAAGTTGTGCCTAGAAGACTCTTGAGGGAATTTAGAACTCTCATAACTATAGTTATTGAAGGCTTCCTTACTTGATCGATTGTAGCAACAGAGAAGGGGTGCACTTCCTTTGGTTGTGTAGGTTGGGGGATGTGAGAATGTACTTAGGGAGACTACTAGAGTTGGTACTTGGCATATTCCTTTTTTGGTGTTATGTGTATGCTTGCATTTGGCTCTAGGTGACCCTTTCCCCTAATGAAGTCATAGCCCCATCTTAGGGATGACCCATTGCTGAGAGTATTAAAGCAGTGAGGTGTATGGCTCGATGGAACATTTGAGATTTGTAGCTAGTTGGTGTATTGTAAAATATAACTATGTAATTTATATTTTTATATGTATTGAATGTTGTGATACTTTGACGTGTAAATTTTGGTTTACGCATTTATGTGTTTATGCATGATTATATTGCTATTCTAGTCATAATTACCATCAGATATCATGTAATTGCAATAGACATGTGTGAATATAGTTATTAAGGTCCATAAGTAACAGGTTATTGAAATGTTGAGTAAAGTGATCCAAATATGTTATAGCACAGTTAAAATGATGTTAAAAATAATTAAAACATGGTGGGCCTTATTATTGTACAATACTTTTAGTTAAATAGTTAACGAAAAGTAAACCCATCTATATAGTCAACAAGGTAGTCGATGGAATATAGATCCAAATATGTAGTCTATGGTCAATATATCAGTCAAAGGACAACATACTTACATATTCGTCGACTGACAGGTTATCTTGATCGATTGCTAGGATATATTATTTATCATATAGATGTGGCAACCAAGTCAAAATTGAGTGGTGATGTCCCTCACCTGGGTGGTTGGTAGGTGTTATGTTGTAAAAGCCTAAATATTAAGGGGGTGGATCAATTTAGGTCATGGAAGGTTGATTGTTGAGGGAGAGTATCCCCTGAGGATACATAAAATTAAATAAGGAGAGAGAATATCCCTTTGATCCCTATTTCAAAGGTCATGCAGGCTTACTAGAGGAGGGAGTAGATCCTTGTTACGTTGAGAAATCCACATAACACACACATACACATACACACTCACAAATATATATAGAGTGAGAAGATTATGAAACTAGGAAGGTTAAAATTTACAATGCCTTTGATACAATTTAGTCACATGCTCATTAAGTTAAATTAATAATAAATGAAGAAAACCCTAACAAACTATTCACGAGGAGGAAGTAATAAAATACAAAGTTCCATTCCTATGTCTCATGTGTATATAAGAGACTCACAGTATTATGTTATTAAAAGTTCAAGATTAAGATGCATCTATGTTATTTTATTCTATTATCATGGTTACTGTGTTTTGTATATATTTTTAATTATGGTTGTCTTTTACTTTTCGCTTTTATATTGCAAAGCTCAATTTTTCTTTCGTTTTAGTTTATTAGTGTTATGTTACATTACACATCTTGTTCATACAAGGTTATAGTGTGCACCTCACTTTTTTCGATGCAACCACAATCTAACAAGCCTCATTTAATGATATTATTACAAAGGAGAGCCTTAGAAAATTTCAACCCTTAACATTTGCTCTCATTTAAGACAATGGAGATGAAAACAAATCATGTCCTGTCATAAATTATATAAAGGTCGTTAAATAATGAAATCCCATGATATATTTTTATCTATAGTTCTAAGGTAACATGGATTTTTTCATGTAACATATTATGGTAAAAATCCACATGTAGTTCCCCTCATTTCAAGGATGGAACCCGATGAAAACCATGGATTCTTTAAGGAACAAAGCCATGTCAACGACAAGGCTTAAAGCCACTAAAATGATATATTCATTATGAGCACAAGATGTCACTAGTAAGAATAGTACTTGTGTGGACAAGATAACACTCCATCCCATATGCATTCAAGCTAGACCCAATTGAACAAGGTAACATTCACATGTGTTATATAGTTGAGATATTTGCCTCCAATTTTGTTGTAACATTTCATGGTAACAAGCTTATCTTAATAGTACTAATAAAGGTCCCATGACACAAAAAAGTTTAATATGGTCATTTATTTGAATACAATTAGCAAAGTATGTAAATAAAAAATCAATTTGAAGGAAAATTTTCAAGATGTTAGTTCTTAAAATTGAAAAGGCAATATGATGTATATTTTGGTCTCACCCTTGAAATATTAATATAGAACTTTTTTCATGAAAAAAAAACTTCTATAGAGTATATAAATGTTAGCTTATTCTTTTCTTAGCACTAAATTTACCAAGCTTGGTGAGGGATAAAAAATTCCAAGTGCAAACATTCACTACTTGAGAAATTTGGAGTAAACCAGATTTATTTAGCCCCCTTTTTAATTAAAAGATTTTTTTCTTTGAAATTATGGTGGTTAAGAAATTTATAAGTGAGATGTTTGTGAACTATTTTACTTTAACATTTTCATACACATCTATGAAACTTCAAGGTTGCATAATTAACATGTGGATCAATATCATTAATTATGCTAACCTAGGTGTGGAAATTATGTTAATAAATCATTAACAACACGTGGACATTGTATTTAACATGGAAACCCTTGTGTGAAAACTAGCTCTAAATAATAGATCTATTATTCTTGGCCCCAAAGAAATTAACAATGGAGTCATCATGCCTACAAATAGGCTACATTAAATTATAATACCATGGGTTATTGAAACCTAGAGCCCAAAAAATCGATGATAGTGAATTGACTCTATGACCAAGCCAAGTTTACCCAAACTACCCTAACAATCCCCCCTACTTGAAATTGACTTGGGGAGATTAACATGGTCTTGATAGCTATGTTGAAGTCCATATAAAAAATTTACTGTCCATCAGAATACATGAGTAACCATCCACTGTGTCCCCCAGTTTTCTAGGACATTTTTTCTCATATATTGTTCATCAACCATCTCACTTTCTCACATCCCCCCCTCAAGCTAGCATATGAGCATGCCTACTGATGAGCCTCAGTATTGCAACAAGAATGTTGCAACTCCCAAGGCTACCAACTTTAATTATCAACTTGGGGTTCGTACAAACTTAAGAGGTATTGGCACTATATTTGCAACATACAATGTGTCCTTCTTTTGTTGATCTAATGTAATGGAGTAAATGTCATGAAATCAAAGCCTAAACTAATTGACAAAATGGATTGTTACTCTATTTGCAAGAAATGGAAATGCTACTTGCTCAACTTGTAAATGTTAACTAATCAATTCATGAAAGGACAAAGGTTAATCTACTTGTAGAAAGAAAGTTATTTTATCTCGAATAATTCATCAAACTACCAATCAAAATTGCATGTACCATCTCCCTAGTTCGCACTTGCTTGTAAATGAGTAACCTACTTGCATCATACTTGTGATAAAGAAACTAAGTCTACTCCTTTTTTGTAGTGAATAAAGGGAAGGGTTAGAGTGGCTTAGGAGCTTCCCCTGATCATAAAATCATAGCTGGGGGCCATTATTCGTCTAGACTAAGTCATAGTTTCAATGGGGATCAAAATTGAGGAAGAAAAGTGGTGTTACAGATTTGCTACAGGAAGTTATAGGTTTGCTACAGGAAGAGAACTCACCAAATGACCAAGGAAATCAAATGAAAATGGGATGGGAAAAAAAAAATTATTGATTAGGATGTCTTAGGTCTCCATTCTAAGTGGAATGACTCCAAAATACCCTTGTTCACACGTGCTAAAAAATAACAGAAAATTACTAGTCTAAAATCTAGAAATTCGAGAACTAGTGAGATAGTTAACCTATCAAATGCCTAACCTAATCAAGTGAAAATTAAATGGGGTAAATTTTGTTATTAACTTGAATGTTTTTATGATCTAATTAAGTGGAATAAACTCAAATGAAGCTCATTAGAATGTTCTAAAAAATAGCATAAAATTACTACTATTTGCTACAAGGGACTTCCAAAATTTTTAGATTTGTGAATAAGTAAACTAATCCAAGTAGCTCAATGATGTCTATGACCTTCCAAAGTTGTTCCAAGGATGAAATCATGCTTGTGAATCTATAAATAACCTGCAAAAGAACTCACTTCAACCATTTAACCCAATCCTCGAGCAAAAAACATCAATACTAAATGCAGAAATAGGAAAAACAAGAACAAGAGATGCATGTGAATAAGAAGTGAAAAGAAGAAAAGTAAATTATACAAAATGGCTTTGAGGCTCCTGGGATGGCCAAACCCAAGGAAACTTAGATTTCTATGAAGGTGACCAATCTTTAGAAGTTAAAAATGGCACCAAGCTTCATTATTTGAATCAATCCAATTACATCCTTGCTAGAAATGAAAGTGGAGTTTGCAAAAATACAAGTTTTCTCCACAAGAAGACTAAGAAAAATACATCCCCCTAGAGGAAAATTCGAATTGGTACTTATACAAAATGATGAGGAAGCAATCTCCTTGAAAGGAGGAAGCTTTCCCCTCCAAAATCTCTCAAATAGTGGATCTGGTTCCCAACACTAGGAATTTGCATTAAATGTCAGGGAACACATTCCCGGATTTTCTCAATCATTGGAGCTCCAAATTTGTGCAATAATTTCATAATATCTTCTTGATTTATTATCCAATATTGATGCTCCTGTAGTAGGGAGAAAGTCCCTAGATTATCTCCTCCTCCAAATCTTCATAATATGCCCAATATTCTGACAATATTCTACAAAAATAAATAATATTAGGAACAAATATTTAAACCTTCCTAATGAACATATTACAACTAAAAAAACAATATTAAGTGTAGAAGGATAGGTTTAATATAGCCTTCATGTTCCTAAGAAAGGTTTAGATGGGCCTTAATTTGTGTCTAATTTAGAGGCTCATCACCTACCACCCTTGTGGCTATTCAGGTGGTCCATTCCACTTCTTGATTATACATAAATCCATGTGCCACCACACTCCAACATGTATGCCTGAATAATATGTTTTACAATAACCTTGAGGAATGCAACCTACCTACGACCAGGCTTTAAAACTTGGACCAAAAACCTTTAGGAGGTCCATACACCACTAAAACTCTCCATCGCATGTTGGCTCTTTCAGTAGTCCTCAACACCATTGACTCCATCTACATTCTCTTATGCATGAAACTATGAAACCTCTCTCATTATATCTCTCTTCCATAAGTCACTCAATTCACTACCACACTAACGATGCAAACAAGTATACTTTTGTACACTTCCTTTGATAACCCACATGAAATTTAGCAATTAATATCATATGCTTCTCTTCAATCAACTCCGATGAGCTTTCCTTGCATGGTCTTTGCTTCCTCTTCACCCCGATCATTGGGTGGATTCTACCACAAATATTTCTTATCATGCACTAGTAGGCAATGAACAATTTGATTCACATATACTTGCTATCACGATAATTTTCACCACGGATATAATATCAATTTTTAATAAAAGAAGATAATGCAAGAAAAACTGATAATAACACATAAACATTAATAACATGTGGACACATATTTAGCCCTAAAAACCTTTATAGGGAAACCAACTTCAAATAATAGATCTACTATTCTTAGCCTAAAGAAAATTAACAATGGAGTCATCATGCCTTTAAATAAACTACATTACATCATAATACCATGGGAAAAACCATGATTTATTGAAACCTAGAGCTCAAAAACTACCAAAAATGAATTGACTCTATGACCATGGCATGTTTACCCAAACTACCCTAATAATTTATGCATGAACATAATGCTTACAAATTTGCTTTGGATCTAGTCTAAGGTTTGTGGTTGATTGATACTACACATCATTATTTGGCTATTGCAAAAAAAAATTATAGTCGATCATATGTAGAAGACTCATTATGTCACTTTAAATATATGAATTAATTAGATTGGATTAATGTGTTATTTTATGAAGGGAAGTAAAGTAAAGATCAAAAAATTGGTAACATGCAAATATATAACAAATATGATCCAATTAATTAGTGCCCAAGTCTCTTTTGGATCTTTGCTCCAATAATATCTTTACCCTCTTTGGTGGTAAGAGCACCTCAATTCTCTCAATATAGTGAGCTCTTTCAACTTGAAAACAAGAGTAATGTTTATATACAACTCAAAAATTACTGCAACATTCACCATAAAAATACAAGATTAATTACATCATAAGTCTCTGAAGATGTTGGGCACCATAATGACTTGCTTGCGTAGGTGAAACAAATTTCAAGGCACAAACCATTAACACAGATACTTTTATTAGGCTAAGTTGTTTTGACAAATGATATCATTCCATTAAATTCACCCAAGATTTTCACTTGGCCACAGGTACTTATTGATATATCGAAACAGTTGACTTTGGTAAAGACCTTGTCATAACATCATGCTCAACACTAAACCATGACCCCCTTAACAAAACTAAAATTTTAAATCAATATGACATTTATGGTGACTTGCTGATTTGGTAAAAATGGGTAGTTAATATAGATTTCAAAAGGGTTCAACTCCTACTAATGACATGCTCGTTCGTATGATTGTGCCTAGGGGTAGTGCAATTCTTAATCGACCTTGGCATGGTAAATACTCCCAATTGCAACTTCTAAGTTGGATGTGACTGAAAATCGGATGGTGCTAGTAGTTCTCCCACAATGCTGAATTTGATTATGCAAGCCTTGTTGTGGTTAGGGAAGCTATCTCAAAAAAAAGAAATCAACATAACATTTTTGCTTTTAACCTTGTGGATGAATAATAAGGCCCAAACCCATAAAGTATGGTATCCTACAACTTATGCTAGTTTCTTATGCAAGAATTGGGAAGATGCTCCCTCTAAGCTTAAGTGTCAAACATTTATTATATATTAAGAAATCAGATGATGTATTGTTCTATGTGGATAATGTTTTGATGATCTTAATTTAAGAACAATATAAGCCATTATCTCACATGCTGAAACATATCAATCAAACTTTTACGAATATATCATTAACTTCTTCTATTTTCCAATATATATATAAATATATAAATCAAAATATACATTAACTCTTAAAATTCTACCAAAAGGTCTTTAATCTAATCTATCACAACATTTTATAATCTTCCTTCATCAAATTAGATTTTCTATTAGGCTTCTGTTAAAAATAGCAACAAGAAATCCTAATTTAATTTGTCCTTGAATTAAATTAGGAAGTAAATCGAAATTATATTCTCATAGCATCTTGTAATAGTTAACTAAGTTAAATTGACTTAGTTGGCTTAGGAAATTCGAGTTGGAAATCTATCTATAGTCATGTAGAGTGATCCCTAAATTTTAGGGGCCCAAGTTGAGTTCTTTTGAGTTGTAATTAATTAACTCAGTCTAACTGAGTTATAGTCAGTTAAAGTAGTTCCAACTGTTGGAGGAACTAGTAGGAGGTAGAATAGTGGGGACGGGCACTAGTGCAAATTCACTGCTCCACCAGTTAACTGAAGATTCAATCATAAATAACTCATGCATGTCTGTTCAGAGGAAGACCTGGTTTAGATTACAGTTCAGGGAAAGTGTACTATCAGTTGTATAATTTTTTGAGTTGTATAGATGGTGCATGCAAACAGTTGAGGGCCTATGATGGATTGCGTAGTTATGGAGAGAGAATTTCCCAATTAAATATGGGCTAATTCTCTCAAGAACTGCTCAAGGAAGTAGGGGATTGGCAGGCAACATAATTGGATAAGTCTTGGCTTGAGTTGGTTTGTGAAGTAAAGAGATAGATTGTACTTGTGCAAAAATTGTTAGGGTTGAACAAGCATCACATTTTCTTCTTAGGTCTTCTGGTTAATGCAATATAGATAGTCAAGGTTGTGAGCAATTTCTTTATCCAAAGAAATATTGAGTTATGTGTGATTGATATTCTTCCTTTTCTTCTTATTGTTTTCATCAATCAATTTTGGTTTCCGCTGAAGAGTAGTAGATTCTTGTCTTGTGTTTTAGCATATCACATAAGTTGTTGAATCTATAAGTAAAAATCTACATGGTATCAGAGTTGAAGACAGTCTAGAAGAGGAGAATTTGAGTTTGTTGTGTATGTGAAATTGAATTTGTAGGTTCATACTTCAAATTCATCAATACATCATTCTATGGCTTGAGACTTGAGTATGCCCTGGTGGGAAGCTCGAATTACATAGCTTAGCAGGACAGGATGGAGGCAATGTTGGAAGACAACGTGTTCGTTTATTGGGGACTGACCCAGGTTCAGAGTTAAGTTAGCCAAACAAATCCCGGTACTATTGGCCCTTTCGGGAATATTACAAACTCAACAAAAATGTTGGAAAATGGTGGATGAATGAAAGAAATGTTGCATATTCAAGCCAGATAACCACTTCTACTATGCTTAACCCTAGACATGGGTGAACAACCCCAAACTACAAGGCCTTAGACCACCAATTACTCACAGTTTTAGGGAAAATGTGAAGATGGAGAAGACTAATCACACCAGCAGATGCACAGGACCCTGAGATGGCCAGCTGCAACCAGTTAAAAGGTCTGTCAATCTATTTCTTAATGCACAGACAGGATGACAACTCTATGGCATTAAAACAACAGAAACCTACATACAAATTCAAAGATACAGCTAAATTCTAACACAAAGGTGGGATGACAGCCCCTCTAATGCTAAACATCAACAACACATGAAATAGTGCATAACAGGCACAGCCTGGAACAAAGAAAAAGAAATGGAAAGTGAGCAATTAACAACAAAAGAAGCTTGTATTAGCTGGAAATGAAGACCAGAAGCTGCAGGTTACACAATAGTTGCAGTCTCCAGAACTTGAAGTTTACATCAGAATAACATCCATCAACCTCATTACATCTTTCTCCTGAGTATATAAAGAATTTGTTTACAAAAAACACTCTGCTGAGTTCCACGAGGAGGGGTCATAATGGACCACCCACACATATTAACTCTTCTGATAATTTGTCTGTTACAATCTGATGGTCTTAATGAATAAATTGACCTTTTTGCTGCTCTGCTATCCTTTTCTGAACATATGGAATGTAATGTGTACAAGGCTCCATGACTGATTAATACCTTGATCTGCTCGAGGCCATCCTTCTTGTCCTTGACCGTGCTGCTCTTTGAATGTAGTTGCTGAGAATTCAATGCACAGTGTACCAGATGATGGCTTCCTTCCTCCTTCGCGTACACAAGACAAGCTCAAAAACATGGAAAATGCATGAAAATGGACGATGGCCTATGAATGAATACTGATCATTGGATGACAAAATGGACGGCAGAGATCGGAAGCGGGAGGAATCGGGAGGCGGATGATGGAATAAACGAGGGTCGTCAGATCATGTAATCGAATGGTGGAGATCATTTGACGGAGGATATCGGAAGATAGGTGGATGGAGAAATGAGGACCGTTGGATCTAGACGCGACAGATCTGACGGTGATCGGGAGCGAAAGGAGCATGCGCATTAACAGCCGGTGGATATGCGGTTTCGCGGACGGGCGGTTTCCCTGCACCGCTTTTGGTGCTTGGCGGTTTCCATAATGTGGGGCGCGATCCAGTTAAATTAAGACACGTGGCTGGCGGGAAACCACTTCCCCGCGGGTTATCGTTCTTGCAGGTTCACGGGGTGGGGGCTGCATACGTCGTCGAATCTGCGGGAGATGATCGGACGGCTGCAGGTGAATGCACATATTTCGGGGTTGATGTGACAGGTAAAGCCACATGTTTATGAATATGGTCGTGTGGGTCATAAGTGTTAAGACTTAAGCGCCCGGGGCTAAACACAGAATGGGTTTATACGAGGTATAAATAAGTTATCGGGTGTTATAGGTTTTAAACAAAAAGAAGCCCGGGAGCCCGAAAAAGGGTTTAGGCAGGGTTTAGAAATGACTATAGAGAAACATGAAAATAATGGGTTAGGGGAGAAATAGGAGAATGGAGGAGGAGGTGGAAACGGAGGTGGCAGGAGTTACAAGGGAATAATTGATCCAGGTGGATCTTGGTGGCCACCTGCCAAGTCCACCTGGACCCCCACCATTGTTTCTCTCAGCATTTTCAGTTTCCTTAATTGTAGCACAACTTACTATTTTTAGCAGTTTTTCGGGTCCTCAACTTCCGGAGCCGTTTTGAGGCCCTAAACGACGTTTTTTGGGAAATCTACCGCCAGCGATTTTTTTGATAAAAATCATTTTTTCCGTCGTAGTCCTCGGAGAGATATTTCCAATGGGCTATCATGCGCGTCAAACGGATATAATACGACCAATCCGCGACCCCGGGAAGTTGGCTGTCCAACTCACCCCAAAACGGGGCCCATAATTTGGCGTTTCATCTTCTAGGGTTAGGTTCTGGAATGTGAAGGGTTTTCCATTGTTTCTCAATAATAAATAGGCCTTTGAGCCTCATTGTAAACACGGTTCGGAACAATTCAGAGGCATGTAGCCAACACATCTCTTCTCAGAGATAAGCTACCATCGCCCTAGCTGGGTTATTTCCATTTCTATTTGTAAGCATATTTCAGTATTTTCCATTAATGAAATGAAGTATTATTTCCGCTGCATATCTGTCTTTATGGTTATCTCTATATTTCATTGCATTCCCATTTAAATCCGGATCAGTGGTATCAGAGCCAGGTTGCTTTTTCTCTGTTTTTCTTTGCATGTCCCCAACGAGGTCGGGATATAAGGAGTTAGGGCTTGAACTGGTCGAACCTTTGCGAGACCAGCCTCGTAGATCCCGATGGCCTCCTATGGCGGATGAGAAGAAAGATGAGGGGGCAGGAGATCCTATCAAAATCTTGCTCGAAGAAGCCCTCGAGCGACAACGGAACGCGATGATGGACAGTTTTGCCCAAATCCTTCAGCGGCTACCCAGAAGCGATGCATCGGCTTCCAGCAGCTACTCTGGAAATGCCACGCCCTTTAAGGTACAAGTTAATTTTGAAATCCCCATATTTGAGGGTCAGATAGACGCAGATGCTGTAGATAAATGGTTAAATCTACTGGAGGGTTATTTTTTTGTTCATGAATTTTCAAGTCGGGAAAAGATTGTTTTCGCTCTTCTCAAAGCAGCCCCCCACGTCAAGGACTGGTGGGAAACCTACTGCGAGCAGAAGGATGAAAATACTGGTTCACTATTTTCAGCTGCACCCACCTGGAATTCATTCCGGGATGCCATCAAGGAGCAGTACTACCCTATTGGAAGCTATGAAGATGAATACATAAAATGGACCACGTTGCTGCAGGGAAGGGACCAAGATGTGCCGGAGTTCACCAATCTTTTCCATACCCTTCGCACAAAGTTGGGTATCAAGGATACGGAGCAACATTTGATACTCAAATACGCGGCTGCCTGCATAAGTACATCCAGGAAGAAATACAATTCCTGAACATCTCCTCGCTCAGCACAGCGTATCGATATGCCGTCAAGGTCGAGCAGAAGTTTAAACAAAAGAAGCGAGACTTTGGATCTGCGAATCTGAAGCAAAGGAAAGGTGCCGCTAAAACACAGAACAAAGGACAAAGCCAAGGCGGAGCAGCCCAAGACAACCCGCCAAAGCTGCAAGCAAAGAACAGCACCGCAAAGACGAAAAAGGACACGGGAAAATGGTGTGAGTTCCATAAGAGCTCCACTCACAACACCAGTGAGTGTCGAGCCAAGCAGTCACTGGTGGCTGAACTAAAGGTTCCAGAATCAGATGCATGTTCCGACTCTGAGTCAGAACCCGACAAGGGGGATGACAAAGGGAAGCAGATCATTGACGCGGATCCCAACACCACTGTTGCTACCGCAAAGATCCAGAAAAATGAACCCGAAGATCCAGAAGAGGAGGAGCGTCTCTTCCACTCCCAGATGTGGGTAAAGGGCTCCCCGCTACAGTTCATTGTTGATAGCGGGAGCCAAAAGAACCTCATTTCGGCAGAGGTCGTGAAGCAGTTGGGCTTTCCGACCACATCACATCCACAACCATACACCATCGGGTGGCTTCACCAAGGACGGGATCTTCGCGTGAGCCAGCAGTGTCGCCTTCCGTACAACATCAAGCCCTTCACGGATGAGTTATTGTGTGACATTGCTCCCCTTGAACTTTGTGATGTATTATTAGGACAACCATACTTGTGGAAGCGACACGCTGTGTATGAATCAAGGCCCCGTGCTGTTATTGTTACATTGGGAAATAAGTTGTACAGGATACCAGAGGTAGCACCGCCTATCGCCATCTCTTTGATTACTGCAAAACAATGCAGTAAGCTCATTTCCAAGACTGGGAAATTTGTTTTCCTGATGATACTCCCGCAAGGAAAGAATAAGACAGTAGCCATGGCCTCCAGACAAGACCCCTCCGCACGACAACTACAGATGGATAAGGTTGTGAAGGAGTACGAGGACATCTTCACCTCCCCCGCAGGGGTTCCTCTGCACTGTCAAGTCAAGCACTCCATCGATCTGACCCCAGGTGCACCGCTACCCAATGGACCAATTTATCGGCGCTCCATTCTGGAGAACGATGAAATCAAGAGGCAGATTCAGGAGCTGTTGCAGAAAGGTCACATCCGTCCGAGTTCATCACCTTGTGGGAGCCCGATCGTGTTGGTACAGAAGAAGGATGGGACTTGGAGACTCTGTATTGACTATCGGGCGCTGAACAAGATCACTGTTCGTAATAGGTACCCGATCCCACGGATTGATGACCTCTTGGACCAACTAAAGGGGGCAAAATATTTCAGCAAGATCGATCTGAAGTCAGGATATCACCAGGTACCAATCGAACCCTCTGATGTGTGGAAGACTGCCTTCAAAGCCAAGGAGGGCCTCTTCGAATGGTTGGTTATGCCTTTCGGATTGACGAATTCTCTTGCAACCTTCATGAGGCTAATGGATGACATCTTGCGGCCATTCACCAACTCATTTGTAGTGGTATACTTGGATGACATTCTGATCTTCAGCCAGAGTTGGGAAGAGCACCTCCACCACATCCGACAGGTTCTTCAAACACTGCGGCAACACAAGCTATGTGCCAATTTGGAGAAATGCACTTTTGGCATGACCCAGGTTTAGTATCTCGGATACATTATTGATGAATAGGGGGTGCATGTAGATCTGGCCAAGATCCAAGTCATTCGGGATTGGCCATCTCCAACCACTCTGATGGAGCTCCGCAGCTTTCTAGGTCTTGCCAACTTCTACCGCAGGTTCGTGTTGGGGTTTTCTCATATCACTTGGCCCTTGAGTCAAGTCACCAAAGGAGGAGCGAAAGAAAAATTCTTCTGGTCTACATCTCAACAGAAGGCATTCAGAGAGTTGAAAGATCGCCTCTGCATGGCACCAGTGCTCGCGTTACCAAATTTACAACAACCATTTGAGGTCGAGACAGATGCCTCTGACTATGTTATTGGGGCAGTCCTTACTCAACACGGGCATCCAGTGGCATATCACAGTGAAACACTTTCAGACACAGTCCGGAAGTATCCCACTTATGATAAAGAGATGTATTCCATTGTGCAGGCCTGCCAACAATGGAAGCATTACATTTTGGGGAAGGAAACGGTCATCCACACAGACCACCGACCCCTGCAGTTCATACAGACCCAAGGGAAATTGCAGAATGATCGCCATCAGAAGTGGTCTACATATCTGCAACAGTTCCATTTGAATATCAAGTATAAGAAGGGCAGCACCAATAATGTTGCAGATTGCCTCAGTCGACCACCAATCATGGCATTAACCACCGTGCTCAACTCTTGTGGGCACGAGACTTCTGATTGGCCACTTCTCTACAAAAGCGACCCAGAATTTGGCCACACATACCAGACACTCTTGGGGGGT
Organism: Pinus tabuliformis; assembly: GCA_031772625.1. Taxonomy (NCBI): domain Eukaryota; kingdom Viridiplantae; phylum Streptophyta; class Pinopsida; order Pinales; family Pinaceae; genus Pinus; species Pinus tabuliformis. Next base: position 1,098,376,104 of record CM062811.1, read on the forward strand.
CGGCATGTTCCATATTTTCATCTCCAAGATGCCCTGTTATGCCACCTGGGTCACCTTTGTGTTCCTTCAAGCGAGCGTGCCAAGATGATTTGGGAAGCACACTACAGTCGGGCTGCTGGGCATTTCGAGGTCGAGAAAATGGTGGCAGTACTGCAAAAGTATTTCTATTGGCCAAATCTTCGACAAGATGTCGGGAAATACATCAGATCATGTACTGCCTGTGCCATTGCCAAACCAACCATCAAGAAGCAAGGCCTCTATACCCCGCTGCCTACCCCTAGTCGACCTTGGGAATCCATCTCCATGGATTACATGTCAGGCCTTCCTTCCACTAAGAATGGAAATGACTATGTTTTGTGGTCGTCGACAAGTTCTCGAAAATGGCCATTATGGCGGCCTGCAAGAAGAATATCACAGCAGAAGCCACTGCTAAACTCTTCTTTGAACGAGTTTGGGTGCACTTTGGGATCCCACAGTCTATCATCTCAGATCGGGATAGTCGGTTCCTCAGTACATTTTGGTCCAGTCTCTGGTCAATGCTGGACACCAAACTCACTAAGTCCACAGCCTTCCATCCTCAAACTGATGGCCAGACAGAGGTTGTCAATTGGATGATTGTACACATTCTGCGCATGTACAACTCAAAGCATCCACACACATGGGACGAGAGCCTCCCCTATGTTCAGCACAGCTACAACCGAGCTCTTCATAGCTCGATGGGCCACAGCCCTTTTCAGGTGGGTCTGGGATTCCAGCCACTATGCCCCATTGATGTGGCCATGCCACTTGCAACTACTCACACAGATTCAGCTCATGTCTTGTCCGAAACAGATAAGGAAACCAGCTTCATTGAGCACATCCAACATATTCGCCAGTAGGTCCATGACATTCGGGAAAAATCAAATTCCAAGTACAAGCAACGACATGATCAACATCGGGTGCCACACAAGTTTCAAGTGGGCGACAAAGTCTGGTTGCATTTGCAAAAGGAACGCCTTACTGGAGCCTATCGGAAACTGAGACCACTCTGATATGGTCCTTACACCATTATTAAGGTTGTGGGAGACAATGCATTTGAGCTCAGCATTCCCCCATTCCTTGGCCTACACCCAGTGTTCAATGTGGACCGCCTTCGGCCATACTTTCCACCATTGCTAGACACATCCGACATTGTAGAACAGCTCACACCCACAGAATTAAATGCAGATTGCATGGAACAAGCTACAACTGATCGGATCATGGACACACAAGTAAATAACATTCGCCAACAGAATATCCAACTGTATCAAGTTGTCAAAGCAGGCCAACTCCTTCACCAGGGCAAGTGGCTCACCAGGGACCAAGTTCAGCAAAAGTTTCCCATCTCATGGAGGAACTCAACGCAATGGGGACCATTGCTTCCTAAGGGGGGAGGAATGATCCAGGTGGATCTTGGTGGCCACCTGCCAAGTCCACCTGGACCCCCACCATTGTTTCTCTCAGCATTTTCAGTTTCCTTAATTGTAGCACAACTTACTATTTTGCTCAGTTTTTCGGGTCCTCAACTTCCGGAGCCGTTTTGAGGCCCTAAACGACGTTTTTTGGGAAATCTACCGCCAGCGATTTTTCTGGTAAAAATTGTCTTTTTCGTCGTAGTCCTCGGAGAGATCTTTCCAATGGGCTATCATGCGCGTCAAACGGAGATAATACGACCAATTCGCGACCCCGGGAAGTTGGCTGTCCAACTCACCCCAAAACGGGGCCCACAATTTGGCGTTTCATCTTCTAGGGTTAGGTTCTGGAATGTGAAGGGTTTTCCATTGTTTCTCAATAATAAATAGGCCTTCGAGCCTCATTGTAAACACGGTTCGAAACAGTTCAGAGGCATGTAGCCAACACATCTCTTCTCAGAGATAAGCTACCATCGCCCTGGCTGGGTTATTTCCATTTCTATTTGTAAGCATATTTCAGTGTTTTCCATTAATGAAATGAAGTATTATTTCTGATGCATATCTGTCTTTATGGTTATCTCTATATTTCATTGCGTTCCCATTTAAATCCGGATCAATAATTCAAATGAAGGGGAAGGATAAAATAAACAGCTGCAAACCCTCTGCAACCCAAACCAGCACTGTCTAACCTGATTTAATCCATCAAATGTTGCAAACTGTAGCAGAGCTAACACTGGCTCCTTCTAGGGATGAGATCCTCCCTGTGAGGTCTCAAGAACCTGCAGACCGTTGCCTTTCTAGCTGAAAGCAAATTATTCAAAATTCCTAGTGTTCCATTGGGCATGGAGTCTACTTTGCCTGCACAAAACTGATAAAAACTAAATATGTACAGCCTTTAAGGCCAAAGACCTTAAACAACATAAACTTTCAAAAACCGCCCATCAACTGGGCCATCAAAAACTATCTCTCCTCCCATACTTTCAGTATGAAGGTGTTGTTCCCTTGAATCTGTGAAATAATGAAAGGCCCTGTCCAGAAAGCATCAAATTTCCCATGGTTGCCTTTCTTTTCCTTCAATGCATCCCATTTCAAAACCAAATCACCAATCTGAAAATTATTTGTTTTTGCCTTTTTTTCAAAGGCTTCCTTGATCTTTCTCTAATGTGCTGCAGCCATTTCAACCAGCTGCTCTCTAATCTGATGTATTTCTGCTAGCTCAGTGATCCTCTTTACCATGCATTCTTCCTCATCCTGCTCTTCTTGAATGAATTTTGCCACATGGAGAATTAATTGAATTGGGAATACAACATCAGTGCCATATACCAGCTTGAAAGGAGAATTGCCTGTGGATTTTTTAATGGTCACTCTGTCAGCCCACAGTGCATACTTGAGCTTTGAATCCCAATTCTTTTTATTGTCCTCTAACAGCTTTTTAATTATCCTGATCAGACTTTTATTAGAGGATTCTGCTAGACCATTTCCCTGTGGATAATATGAGGTGGAATGAACAAGTTTGATACCCATTGAATCACACATTTCCACTAGTTCTTTTGCCCTGAAAGATGCTGCATTATCTATGATTAGTTTATGTGGACAATCAAATCTGCTGAAGATATTTTTTGTCAAAAACTTCATGACCACATGATGTTCAGCCTTCCTTTTAGGGATTTCTTCAATCCACTTAGTGAAATAATCAGTGGCTGCTAATATCCACCTGCGCTGGCCACTGGAATGTGGATTTATTTCTCCAATGAAATCCAAGCCCCACTGTTGAAAAGGTCCTTTTGCAAGTATTGGTTTTAAGGGCAGGGACTTCAACTGTTGTTTTCCTTCAAATCTTTCGCACCTGTCACAAGATTTAACAAAAGAAAATACATTAGAAAATAAAGTGGGCCAATAGTACCGAGCTCTGAGAATTTTATGGGTTGTAGTCTTCCAATAATGGTGCCCTCCACACATGCTACTATGAAACTGCTGCATAACTTCTTTTGACTGTTCTCTGTCTAGACACCTTAAAAATATTCCAGATGGATCCCTCCAGTAGAGAAGATTTTATTGATGCAATATTTTGCTGCCCTAAGCTTCATGGTTCTAGCTTGACTTTGAGTAAATTCTGAAGGGATTTCTAGCTTCAGCAAGAAATTAATTATTTCAGCATACCAGTTGCATGAAGCTATATTTTTGGCCATTAACTGCTTTCTCTCCATTTCAGTTGTTTTTTCCTCTTCTACCTGACTATTTTCTGCAATTGTGCACAAGAAATCAATATCTAAAGACCTGCAATTTTCTTCATCCAATAACTTGGCAAACCCCTGACCTCTGACCAGCGTGGTGGGCTTCAGCTCTATATTAAATTCTATCATTTTTGCAATCCATTTTTCCCATCTTCCATCAACATCAGGTTGTGTTAAGATATCTCTTATTGCAGCAGAGGGTACATATGCAATTATCTTTGAATGCAAAATATAAACTCTAAAAGCTTTCAAGGATTTAATAAGAGCATATGCCTGTTTCTCAATAATATCATACCCCAGTTCAGCATCCCTCAAATTCTTGTTGAAAAATGCCACTGGATGTTCTGAACCTTCTTCATCTGCCTGCAATAAAATAGTTGCAATGGTGTCTTCAGAGGCAAATGAGAAAATATGGAACTCCTTGCTGTAATTTGGGCTGCTTAGTGTGGGAGCTTCCATAATGGCTTTTTTGATGGAATCAAATGATTTTCTTGCTATATGAGTCCATTTGATTTCTGCCCCTTTCTTCAACATGGAGGTAATGTGCTTCACATATTCAGCAAAATTTGGAATAAACCTCCTTACAAAATTTATTTTTCCCAAAAAAAACTGAATATCCTTCTTTGATCTAGGTACATACAAAGTTTGACTTGCTTTGACTCTTTCTGGGTCAATTTGAACACCTACAGCAGACATAATATGTCCTAACAACTTGCCTTCATTTAAAGAAAATTGATACTTTTTGGGATTGATGGATATTCCAAACCTCCTGCACTTCAGAAACACTTTTTTCAAATGCTGCAAATGATTTTGACAGCTGCTGGAGTAAACTGTTATATCATCAAGGTAGATAAGCACAAATTTGTCCTTCTCTCCCACAAATTCTATATCCATAGCTCGCTGAAAGGTGGCTCCAGCATTCATCAATCTAAATGGTATGCCAAAAGTGTCCCAAAGAGTGGTGAATGCAATCTTTTCTTGATCATCTGGGTGCACAACAATCTGATGAAGCCTAAAAATCCATCCAAAAATGACATCACTTTAGCTCCTGAGACCTTTTGCAGCAAATGTTCCATCTTTGGCAGAGGATAGTTGTCTTTCTTGGAGCATTTGTTTAAATTTCTGAAATCAACACACAGTCTGATTTCTCCACTCTTCTTCCTCACCACCACTAGATTGGCTACTCATTTAGAATACCTGAGAGGGACTATGATCTTGGAAGCCAGCAATTTTTTAATTTCTTTTTCAATTAGTGGAAGAAGCATAGGATTTATTGGTCTCAGTTTCTGTTTGAATGGTATTGTGTCTTTCTCCAGAGGGATTTTATGCTGAATTATATTCTTATCATATGTTTTCAGGTCACTATACTCCCAAGAAAACACATCAACAAATTTCCTCATTAAATTGCAATATTAAGAACTTTGATCAGTTGATAAATGAGTGGACAAATTTACATACCTAGGCTTACCTGGACTTCCTATATCATGCTTACAGACTGCAGATTGGTCTTATTTTTGGGCAGCCTTATAAGGCACATCATTTTGGTCAAACAGTATTTCGAGAGGAATTAAACCCTTAGGAATATGGTTGCTAGGAAGCTGGACAATGCTGTCTTTACCAATTTTATTTCTAAGCTGGGATTGGGGGTTTTCTTATAAGGCTTCATTATCTTGGTCAATTTGCATTTCAGAAAATTCATCAATGACTTGAAGGAACCTATTTAACTCATCATCATCATTAAAAACTTTCCAATGCTAGACATTATCAGGCAAGGAAGGCCTATACTTCATTTGGACTTCATACACTAGTTTGGGAGACATAGTAGGAATAAATAGACTGGCAGAAACAACAAGGGAATCAGCAAGCTAATTTTGGGCTCTAGGAATATATGAAATACAAAAATAATCAAAAGAGTCTCTGATTCTCCATACCTCATCTCTGTATGCCTTCAACCTTGGGTGCTTTGCTTGAAATGATTTATTCATTTGCTGAATAATCAAATCAGCATCTCCAAACACCTTCAGATTCTTGATTTCTCTATCTTTTGCTGCATTAAGGCCCAACAGCAGTGCTTCATATTCTGCTATGTTGTTTGTGACTTGGAAAACCAGCTTAAAAGATAGTTGAATACTTTCTTGTCGTGGAGATACTAGAACCACTCCTGCCCCTGCAGTCTCTCTGGAACATGCTCCATCAAAGAACATTTCCCAAACCTAACTTCCTTGCTCATCTTCAGCCTGAACTGTTGGTTTTCTGATCTGCATTGAGGCCTTCTGAGATTCTTCTATTTGGAGAATACATGCTCCAAAATCAGTGTCCATTGCATAAATGGGATGATTTGTAGGATTCTTCTCATCACTGATGATATATGCCAACTGTGCTTCTCTGTACAATCTCCTGTTTTCTCCTCCAAAAACTGGGACAATTGCATAAGATAGATCATTTTGCAGTGTCCCACCTAGTCTCTTAATCCACCCTCTGGACAACAGCATGCAAAACTTAGGAGGGACATATGTTACCACAATATCCATCATCACACTCTTCATGGGCAGCTGAGTTAAGGTAATGGCCAGATCCTTAATCAATCCAAGACATTTCACCTTCCTTGAATCAAAAGAAAATAAATCATGATAGGTTCTGGTGATATCAAGGCCTAACTCTTCCATGAGAGCTTTAGGCATCAAATTGTGGCCTGCCCCTGTGTCTAGTAGGCAATTGTGGAGGAATTTATCATGAATGGTCAAGGAGACATAAAAAGATGGAGAATTATTATCAGTAGGTTCAATCATAGGGCTGAGCACAATGGTAGGCTTGTCATCTTGCAAATTGACAGAGTCAGTGGAGGTTTGTGTGGTTTCTAGCTCAAGGGCTTCAAGGATAGGCTTTCTAAATACTTCATTCTTCACCAACTCTACTAGAGGCACAACTATTTTCAATTTCTAAACTTCTGACTCAAAGTTGAAAGAAGAAGATGACTTATCAGAACTTTTTACCTCTTGAACTGGAGCTTTGAGGATGACTGGATCAGCTGCTAGTCTTCTCTTCTTGATATTCTGTGGTCCTATTTGGACAGCAGCTCTTTGTGCAGGATTCTCTTTGACATTCTTTGCATTCGACCTCAAGTTATATCTCTACAGCTGTTCAACTTGTAGAACAGCTTCTCTATCCCACTCCTGATTGTTTTGTTCTTGCAGTAATAATTCTTCATAAGCAACCAAAGTCAAAAATGCAACGCTGACTTTATCTTCCATGCAGTTAATTTCATCCCCATCTTCTTCAAATTGTTCCTCATCCATGACTACATTTTGGAAAGGAGCTATAACTTTCTGACCTTCTTTTGATTCTTCAGCCCTCTGCATAATCTGTAACTGCTCATTTTCTCTTCTAAATGGAATAGGATTTCTAGGAGAAAATGTGTTCTACTGCCTTGTTTTTGCTGAATTCTGCTCAACCTTTAACTTAGAAATTTCAGCAGCCAATGACTCTATCATCTCAGTCATTTTGTCTAATTTAGGCTCTGAAGATGATGTAGAAGAAGTAGAAGCCTGACCTCTCTGCCTCCTTCTGTCAGCCTGATTTTTAAGCTTTTCTGCAACCATAATATTGGATTCCACCTCCAATTCTGCATCCTTCATATCAGCTAGAGTGGCACACCTTCTTTCTCTCAATAATAGGTAGAAATCAGAGTCAAAAGCATTGGCATAAGTGAGTTTGGCAGAGGTAGGAGTAGGCTTTACCTCAACTGGTATCTTACTATACATATGGTTAAATCTCTTATTGAAATTAGGCAATGATTTCCCATTTTCCCTCTTCAGATTACCAAACTCAATATGATAATACAGCAAGTCCTTTTTATCTCCCCATTGCTTCAAAAATGCATCATCTAATGCTTCAATATTTTTTATAGATCTCTGGGGCAATTCTCTAAATCACTTCCTAGCCTCTCCATCAAGGCTCTGGATAAAAACTCTCATCCACACATCATTTTCACTTATATCTAAATTATCAGCATAACTGTAAAAAGCTTCAAGATGTTCTTCTGTTTTCACTCCCTCTGTTCCAGTGAATTTAGGCATATATTTTTTATATTCTCCCACAGGCATAGGATTTAAAGGAACAAGTAAGACTAAAGGTCCATATCTAGTAGCAACAATTCTCTCAATCTTCGTGGGTGCTTGTTGTCCTGCCATGACTGGAGTATTTGGAAAAATACTAGCAGATTGAATAATATGGAGAATGTGATGGACGACAGAGACAAAGGAATGTTTTGGACTAAAAGGGAAGTTTTCTTTGGACTGAGATTCAAAGGGGAACTAACTGACAAAGGGGTTGCATTAATCTCTAAAGAAATTTCCTTAATAACAGTGTTGTGCTCTAAATCTTCTAACTGTAAATCTTCAGCAATAACTTTATCTTTCAGAGATGAATAAGATTTCTTAGGCTTACCTGATCCTGATGCCCCTTTCTGTGATGCTTTCTTCGATTTAACAGTCCTCTCAGGGTGAGGCACTAGTTCAGTTGGTGATTTCTGAGGATTTCTTCGAGTATGTCTCACAAACTAAGCCAGAACTTCAATGTGGAGTCACCAAAGGATGGTCTTCCTCCAATGGAGTCGCCAGATAGATTATTACAACTAGAAACTCTGTTCAAACCTTGTCTATCATCAAAGCTTGAAGCTGTGTCATTTTCCCAAGGAAGTTGAGCTTCAATTCTCCTTTCCTAGGCAACGGCGCCAATTAATGTTATCACCCCAAGAAACTCTCCTAGGTTGTATCTCAAAGATGCTCGGGAACATTACAAACTCAAAAAAAATGTTGGAAAACGTTGGATGAATGAAAGAAATGCTGCATATTCAAGCCAGATAACCACTTCTACTATGCTTAACCCTAGACATGGGTGAACATCCCCAAACTACAAGGCTTTAGACCACCAATTACTCATAGTTTTAGGGAAAATGTGAAGATGGAGAAGACTGATTACACCAACAGATGCACAGGACCCTAATATGGCCAGCTGCAACCAATTAAAAGGTCTGTCAATCTATTTCTTAATACATAGACAGGATGAAAACTCTCTGGCATTAAAACAACAGAAACCTGCATACAAATTCAAAGATACAGCTAAATTCTAACACAGAGGTGGTATGACAGCCCCTCTAATGCTAAACATCAACAACACATGAAATAATGCATAACAGGCACAGCCTGGAACAAAGAAGAAGAAGTGGAAAGTGAGAAATTAACAACAAAAGAAGCTTGTATTAGCTGGAAATGAAGACCAGAAGTTGCAGGTTACACAATAGTTGTAGTCTCCAGGAGTTGAAGTTTACATCAGAATAACATCCATCAACCTCAATACATCTTTCTCCTGAGTATATATAGAATGTGTTTACAAAAGAAACTCTGCTGAGTTCCATGAGGGGGGTCATAATGGACCAACCACACATATTAACTCTTCTAATAATTTTTCTACTTCAATTTGATGGTCTTAATGAATAAATCGACCTTTTGTTGCTCTGCTGTCCTTTTCTAAACATATGGAATGTAATGTGTACAAGGCTCCATGACTGATTAATACTTGATCTGCTCAAGGCCGTCCTTCTTGTCCTTGACCGTGCTGCTCTTTGAATGTAGTTGCTGAGAATTCAATGCACAGTGTACCAAATGATGGCTTCCTTCCTCCTTCACGCGCACAGGACAGGCTCAAAAACATGGAAAATGCATGAAAATGGACAATGGCCTATGAATGAATACTGACCGTTGGATGAAAAAATGGACGGAGGATATCGGAAGCGGGAGGCGGATGATGGAATAAACGAGGGCCATCAGATCATGTAATCGAATGGTGGAGATCATTTGACGGAGGATATCAGAAGATAGGCGGATGGAGAAATGAGTGTTACCGGGAAAAGTGTCTATTTAGAACTGCTCTATCCCACTAAGGTGTGACAGCTGCCTTAGAAACAAACAGAGAAAAACTACTTTTGTATTTCCTTTATGAACTATAGATAGAGAGGAATAGAAAGAACCAACCTGTGTCTTGCGCTAATCCTTTGATCCAATCCCTCTCTTCTTTGACAGCTTCCAGCTACCTGCTCCCTTACTTGCCCAGCTTCACCAAGTACCTGTAAGATCACAGAAGAAGAACACTATACAAAGACATGGATCTATATTGATAAACAACTTAGGATCAGATTTAAGTTAACCATAGAAATGTAACAAGCATCAATGATACAAAAGCATGGAGGAAAAACTCAAATAGTTTTTATTGATAAACAAGAAAAGATCCAGGAGGAGTTACAACCGATGATTCCTGACCCAGCATCAACCTCCCAGCAAAGAAGCCCCTCTTCACCTCCAACAAAGCATAGATCACCCAATACTCTAATGTTTATCTCAAAACCAACAGCAATTCCTTACAATGTGCAAAATTCCAGCCTCTGGATCTCTGGGATGAGGGATCCATATATAGATATTTGTAAGGATGATGAGCCAGCTTGTGATTTGATTAGTTTCTTCTCTCTATCAGTTCTTGCTTCCACTTGGAGACTGAAGGCCTCTTACTCATCCTTGGTCGAATTCAGTGAGGCAAGTGTCATAAGAGAAGATTTTGGAAGCTTCCATTGTCTCTCCACCTCGCAGAATGACACTGCCATTTGTCATTTCTCGCCCAACGCACCCTCATAGTGCATTTAGGTGCGTTGCAACGCACCTAGCCAGTGTATTTAGGTGCAATGCAAAGCACCTAGCCAGTGGAGACGCTGAAATGATCATGTTTTGACTTATTCTGAGCAGTTTCTGGTGGAGAACTTCTGGGAGAAGCTGTAATTTGTTGACCTTGTTCCTTTAGGGGTTAGAACAACACTTTTAGGGACCTAGGAGCCCTTGGTTTATGGACATTTCATGCTTGGAGTTGTAAGGCACAAAAATGTCTATAACAATGAGGGCAGTCGAATCTGGACGCGGCAAATCCGACGGTGATCGGGAGCGAAAGGAGCGCGTGTGTTAACGGCCAGGGGACAGGTGGTTTCGCGGGCGGGTGATTTCCCCGCACCACTTTCGGCGCTCGGCGGTTTCCGTAATGTGGGCCGCGATCCAGTTAAATTAAGACATGTGGCTGGCGGGAAACCGCTTCCCCGCAGGTTATCATTCTTGCAGGTTCACAGGGCGGGTTTGCGTACGTCGTCGGATATGCGGGAGATTATCGGACGGTTGCGGGTGAATGCACATATTTCGAGGTTTATGTGACAGGTAAAGCCGCGGGTTTATGAATATGGTCATGTGGGTTATAAGTGTTAAGACTTAAGCGCCCGGGGCTAAACGCAGAATGGGTTTACACGAGTTATAAACAGGTTATCGGTGTTATAGGTTTTAAACAAAAAGAAGCCCGGAGCCCGAAAAAGGGTTTAGGCGGGGTTTACAAAGGACTATAGAGAAACATGAAAATAATGGGTTAGGGGAGAAATAGGAGAATGGAAGAGGAGGTGGAAACGGAGGTGGCGGGAGTTATAAGGGAATAATGCAAATGAAGGGGAAGGATAAAATAAACAACTGCAAACCCTCTGCAACCCAAACCAGCACTGTCTGACCTGATTTAATCCATCAAATGTTGCAAACTGTAGCAGAGCTAACAATAACTTAACATCCGCATACAGATGGACAGGCAGAAGAGTTATTCAGATCAACACAGAGCATTCAAGGATTTTTAGGTTGGGGAGCATGTGTACTTGTCCATCAAGCCGAAGAGGATCTCCTTGAGGATTGGATCATGTGCCAAGCTTGCACCTCAGTATTGCGGGCCTTTTAAGATCCTTAAGACGATTAGACCAATGGCTGACTTGCATTGTTGCCGATAGTGAAATTCCATGATGTTTTCCATGTTTCATTTCTTAGGGGATATGTGTAGGATGTTGATCATGTGATTGATTGGTTTGTATTCCAGGTGGAACCAAAGGGAGAATTCCAACCAAAACCTCAGTGCATATTGCAGCAGAAACAATTCATGCTTAGGCATTGAGAAATAGAGCAAGTTAAAGTGCAATGGAAGCACTTTTGTCCCAATGAAGCTACATCGGAAATGGATGATCAGATGTAGGCCTTGTATCCTTCATTATTTACTGATTCAAGCAAATGAGTTTTTGTATATGTATATATATCTTTGTATTGTTGTAAATACTGCAATGAGATGGGTTATAAATATTGCGTCGAGATATGTTATAAAGCTCCATGCGAAGTATGTTTTTTTTTTTTTGGTTTGTTGGTCACAGGTATCATAGAACACCGAGGATGGTGTTCCTCCAAGGGTGGGGGGGGGGGGTTTGTAACATCCCCGAGTTAAAGTTTCATGTAATAAAGGATAATAAAGGCAAAACAAGACCAAGGTCATGGGACACATATTCCAAGCTAAATGTTGGGAAAGCACTATAGTGGGCCCCACTTTTGGTTTATTTATGGCTATGGAAGTTAGCAAAGCCATTGGCAAAGGAAAAGAGTCAATAATTGGCATTTCTTTATGATAATAAAGGAAAATAGGAGAAAAGGAAAGTGAAGAGACACATATTTTCATGGTAAGGAAATTAGAAGGAAAACGAAGGAAAATGGAAATAAGAGATACATCAATGATAAAAAGGCATCTGAGGATCAGTTCACAGCTTTGGTCAATTCAGTTTGGCTCTCTCCTTTCATTCTCTCTCTCATACACTCTTACACACTTGGAGTATTCTTGGAGCATTTTGGAATTCACTTGGATTTGAAGAAAGGAAAGCAAAGGAAAGCAAGCAGAAGGTTGAATCAACAACTTCAACAAGAGGATTTTGCAGATAACAGGTTGCATGTCTGATTTCTTAGCACAGTACATGCATTTGTTTATTTGGTTAATTTGTTGTCATTGTCATGGGTTTTTCCTGGTTTGACGGGGGTTTCATCCTTGCCTTCTCATTTCCTATATAGTCATGGTGTGATGGGATTCATTCTTGGTTGATATTTGGATTGTCATAAGGTTTTGGAATTGGGTGAGGTGGACTCAAGAAAATTCCAAAGGGTTGGGGGTGGAGATGGTTTTCTCTAGGAAGCCCTCAACAAGTGGGTAAAGATAGGCAAATTCCTCAAGGTATGGTGAAGAAATTTTTAGGCATCCAAACTTGGTTTGGTTTTGTGATCTTGGGACCGGCTTATATGAGATCACAGTAACTTGAGGGTGGAGGTGGTTTAACCTTTGGATTACCTGGTTGATTCCCATGAGATCTCACATTCATGCTTGGAATATGGCATGACAGTGATTGGTTGAAAGAAATATTTGGTTCAGCCCAATCTATGGTCTAATAGTACATGGAAGTCTATGACTTGGTTGTATTTTGCATAAGTTAATAAGAGATATTTTTGTACTATGATCTATTAGCACATGTACTTGTTATTATGTTGATTTGATGGTTGATTTATCATGGTTAATATTTTGGTTATAGGCATGGTTCTATGATGTGATCTAGTTATGGCTCTTTTTCATGATTCAATAAGTACTTGAATGGTTAATGAATGCATGGGCTAATAAGCCTTGTTGCATCTATTTGAGATGGAATTAGACCGTCTTGGTGATTTTCAGATGAAGTTCAAATATTTATGACCAAATATGCATTCATGACCTATAACTTACATGCTTACCTTATGTTTGATGAAATGTCTAATGTGTACTAGGAAATAGAGGTCAAGTTATTGCTTCAATTTTGAATTTTTGGCATTGTTATCACCTTAATTGTGATTCTGGAAAGTTACAAGCAGTTATGGGCAGTGGTCTAGAGGCTAACCTAGAAAAGTGGCTCAGATCTCAAAACTAGGGAATTTAGGTCTTAACCGCATGGAATAAGGATTATGAGTGTGGTTATAGCCTCATAACTACATGTAGGGTCTATGAAGGGTGAAGATATGGACTTAGGTCAGTGAAAATGGTTCCAGTCGGGGATTGACCACCTTGGGTGGTTTGCATCCTGGTGAGTGCTTTGTGGTCTCTGAGGGATGTCAGTTTGTGGTTGGATTGCATGCCCTGCTTCTGTCACAGGAAAATGGAGACTAAGTCTTGTCATAGTAGCACTCAGCCTCACATTTACCCTAGGGAGCTTGTAAAAGCAGGTAAATGTTGGGAGGGGTGGTTACAATTATGTTTTTCAGTCTGACTTTACAAGTTTCATCATTTGGGTTTTACTGCTATGTTTGATATTATATTCCTATAGATATTTTTTTATCTTTTGTATTTATAGATGTTATTCTTATTTTTTTAAGCTATAAAATAATTTTGTTGAGGCTATAAATCAGGATTTGTACCCAAGTTCTTGGCCTAGCCAACTAAGGATTCGTAAGGGTGTCACGAATCAAGATTGTTCATCAACAGAAGGTTCCTTGAGGGATTCTCAATGATAACACACCCAATCACCTCTTTTAAAAAGAAGGGTGTAAAATTTGAACAGACTCATGATTCTAAAAATGCTTTCCAGCATTTGAAATTACTATTGATAGGTGCATCAATTCTACAAATAGTTGATCCAAATGAGAAATTCATTGTGTGGATTGACACACGCAACGAAGGACTTGGAGGAGTCCTCATGTAAACTAGGCCTGTAATATGCTATGAATCTAGGAAAATAAAGTATCATGAGAGAAAATATGCTACTCATTACTTAGAGTTGATGATCGTATCCCATGCTTGAGATATGGAGTCATTACCTCATGGGTATGAAATTTGAACTTAGAACAGACAATAGTGGCCTTAGGTATTTATTTTGACAACCAAATTTAAATACAAGAAAAATAAGGTGGTTGTAGTTACTAGGTGAATATGCCTTTGAAATCAAGCACATAAAAAGGAATGAGAACAAGGTGGCAGATGCACTTTGTATAAGAAATGATGAAATGCATGTTCTACCAATGATATATGCATGCTTGATCTCGAAATCATAATTCTAGAGGTTAGAAATAGATATCAACAATATTTTCAAATTAAAGAAATCCTAATAGAATAATGTGTCACCTAAGTACAATGATTATGAGTTGAGAAAGATTTCGTATATACAAAACCAAAATTTACATACCAAATGAAAAGGGTGGTATTAAATGAGATGCTCAATTGTACACCATGCTAGACATCCAAGGTACCAAAAGACTATATCAATTGTCAAAAATTAATACTTTTAGTTGGGTATGAGAAGTCAAGTGGTTGATTATATTTCAAAGTGTTTGGAATAATAAATAGTTAAGGTTACACATAGACATCCAGCTAGACTACTTGAGCTTATACCCATTCCTAAGTGGAAGTGGGAGGTTTTTTCCATTAATTCATTACAAAAGTACTTAAGATCATGAGGCATCATGATTCCATTATGGTTCTAGTGGGTAAACTTACTAAGGTTGTCCACTTTATTCCAATGAATTAAACATACAAGGGAATTAACATTGCAGAGATATTCATGAGGGAAATTGCCAAACTACATGGAGTACCGAACACAACCATTTGAGATATGGATTCCAAGTTCACTCTGAACTTTTGGAATGGTTTGTTCAAAGGATTTGGGAAACTTCAACATAAAATTTCACCCTAAATTAGATGGACAAAATGAGAGGTTCAATCAGGTGATTAAGGATATGCTTAAGATATATATGAAGGAGAAACCATCAAAATGGGAAGAATATTTGCACTTGGTAGCATTTGCATATAAAAATGGGTTTTGAGCATCCTTGATGATGAGTCCATCTAATGCCTTACATGGTTAGAAATGAAACATACCTGTGAATTAGGATAACCTTGTTGATAGATCTATCGTTGAACCAAATTTGTTCAAGGAAATGGAAAAGCAAGTGCTAAAAATTAAGTAGAACTTGAAGGCTATTCGAGATAGGAAGAAAAGCTATGCAAACAAGGGTTACATAATTAGGTTTAGATTGGGAGAATATGTCTTCCTAAAAGTAAAAGCTAGGAAGACTTCACTAAAAATGGGAAGTTGTTCAAATTTGGCAACTAGATTTTTTTGGCCATTTTAGATCCTAGAAAGGGTTGGCTTGGTTTCATATCAACTCGCTTTTCTACATTCAGGTATATTCATGACATGTTTCATGTTCCTTTACTTAAAAAATATGTGCCTAATTCTAACCATGTACTTGATAAGAATAGCATTCATGTGGATCCCGAAGGGGACTTTTAGGTAGAGTTAGTGTACATCTTGGACCAGAAAGTTAAGAAACTTTGGAATAAATCCATAGGGATAGTAAAGCTCGAATGGAGCTATTACAACCCTAAATATGCTATGTGGGAGCTAAAGGAGGTTATTTGGGAGGCATACCTACACCTATTTTGATTGTACATGTGTATATGATGGACACCAAGGATAATGCATCCTTAGAATGACCCATATGTTGTAATTGTGCATATTTCTATCAGATTGGTGAGTCAATTTGTGTTGACCTTGCGTGCCCATGTGTACATATTGTTTTGGGGCCTACATGCCTATGTCTATATGTTTTGAGGCTAGAATTATTGTATTATTAAAGTCAAACATCATATGTGCTAAAAGGCCAACAAGCATAATAGTGTAATATGTGGTCACGCGAATGTTAATAAAATATGGCATGACCGAAAAACATTAGATGAAAAGAGTATGGGGCGATAAGACTACACAAGAGGGAAATGTTAGGGGGTGGAACCATGAAATGGTTCCTAAACCATGAAAATAACATAATATTTATAAAGTCACTTTATGAATATAACCCAAAGTTATGATGTCATGGCATAAGCCTAAATCCAAAAAGTGAGGGGGAAGTGGTCTAATCGAGTCCCTAAGTGGTGAGAGTGTGCTCCTCATGTGGAACTTGTAAAAAATATCACTTGCATGTAAAAGTTGTGTTCCCATCATTATCTCATTCATTCCATGATCATTCAACCATCATTGGTCATTGTCACCTTGCTAGTTCATTGTTAATTCATGTTATAGACTTGAGGTTAGGTGAGCTTGGATAGTCAGTGAACCTATAACTTAGTAAACGTGTGTTAAATTCCTTGGAAAAAAACCTATCTTAGATTATCCTTACATGTCTTGGTTGGATCAAACTGCTTAGTGTAAGGCCTAAGTTGTGCCTAGAAGACTCTTGAGGGAATTTAAAACTCTCATAACTATAGTTATTGAAGGCTTCCTTGCTTGATCGATTGTAGCAACAGAGAAGGGGTGCACTTCCTTTGGTTGTGTAGGTTGGGGGATGTGAGAATGTACTTAGAGAGACTACTAGAGTTGGTACTTGGCATATTCCTTTTTTGGTGTTATGTGTATGCTTGCATTTGGCTCTAGGTGACCCTTTCCCCTGATGAAGTCATAGCCCCATCTTAGGGATGACCCATTGCTAAGAGTATTAAAGCAGTAAAGTGTATGGCTCGATGGAACATTTGAGATGTGTAGCTAGTTGGTGTATTGTAAAATATAACTATGCAATTTATATTTTTATATGTATTGAATGTTGTGATACTCTGACATGTAAATTTTGTTTTTACGCATTTATGTGTTTATGCATGATTATATTGCTATTCTAGTCATAATTACCATCGGATATCATGTAATTGCAATAGACATGTGTGAATATAGTTATTAAGGTCCATAAGTAATAGGTTATTGAAATAAGTTGAGTAAACTGATCCAAATATGTTATAGCATAATTAAAATGATGTTAAAAATAATTAAAACATGGTGGGCCTTATTATTGTACAATACTTTTAGTTAAATAGTTAACGAAAAGTAAACCCATCTATACAGTCAACAAGGTAGTCGATGGAATATAGATCCAAATATGTAGTCTATGGTCAATATATCAGTCAAAGGACAACATACTTACATATTAGTCAACTGACAGGTTATCTTGATCGATTGCTAGGATATATGATTTATCATATAGATGTGGCAACCAAGTCAAAGTTGAGTGGTGATGTCCCTCACTTGGGTGGTTGGTAGGTGTTATGTTGCAAAAGCCTAAATATTAAGGGGGGTGGATCTATTTAGGTCATGGAAGGTTGATTGTTGAGGGAGAGTATCCCCTGAGGATACATAAAATTAAATAAGGAGAGAGAATATCCCTTTGATCCCTATTTCAGAGGTCATGCAGGCTTACTAGAGGAGGGAGTAGATCCTTGTTACGTTGAGAAATCCACATAACACACACATACACATACACACTCACAAATATATATAGAGTGAGAAGATTATGAAACTAGGAAGGTTAAAATTTACAATGCCTTTGATACAATTTAGTAACATGCCCATTAAGTTAAATCAATAATAAATGAAGAAAACCCTAACAAACTATTCACGAGGAGGAAGTAATAAAATACAAAGTTACACTCCATATGTCTCATGTGTATATAAGAGACTCACAGTATGATGTTATTAAAAGTTCAAGATTAAGATGCATCTATGTAATTTTATTCTATTATCATGGTTACTATGTTTTGTATATATTTTTAATTATGGTTATCTTTTTCTTTTCACTTTTATATTGCAAAGCTCAATTTTTCTTCCGTTTTAGTTTATTAGTGTTATGTTACATTACACATCTTGTTCATACAAGGTTATAGTGTGCACCTCACTTTTTTTGATGCAACCACAATCTAACAAGCCTCATTTAATGACATTATTACAAAGGAGAGCCTTAGAAAATTTCAACCCTTAACACTTGCTCTATTTTAAGACAATGGAGATGAAAACAAATCATGTCCTGTCATAAATTATATAAAGGTCGTTAAATAATGAAATCCCATGATATATTTTTATCTATAGTTCTAAGGTAACATGGATTTTTTCATGTAACATATTATGGGACAAATCCACAAGTAGTTCCCCTCATTTCAAGGATGGTACCCGATGAAAACCATGGATTCTTTAAGGAACAAAGCCATGTCAACGAAAAGGCTTAAAGCCACTAAAACGATATATTCATTATGAGCACAAGATGTCACTAGTAAGAATAGTACTTGCGTGGACAGGATAACACTCCATCCCATATGCATTCAAGCTAGACCCAATTGAACAAGGTAATATTCACATGTGTTATATAGTTGAGATAAAGCACAAGGCGTCTAGCCCGAGACAACCATCGGTTCCTCCAAATTTGAAATCTCTTTTCAATTTTTTTCCAAAAGCCAAGCCCAATCATGAATATGATAATTACATGGTTTGAGTATAAACCCTCGGTATTTTATCCCAAAATCGAAGCCTTTTCTAGAAATATGGAGGATGTTCTCAAAGGTGGACAATCCATTTTCTAGTAAAACCATGTTGTAGAGAGAAGAATTATGTCTGTTTATTTGCATTCCAGTGGCCTGATTGAATGGCTGAAGGAGAGACTGAAGGTGGATAATATGGTGTAAGTCCCCATTTGAGAAAATAAGGATGTCATCCACAAAGAGGAGATGGGTCTAGAAACAATTTGGAGAGATGACAATACCTTTATAGATGCCCTATCTAACATCTAAAGAGATCATCATGCTAAGGTCTTCTGCCACGAGGAGAAAAGGCAAGGGAGAGAGTGGACAACCCTACCACAAACCACTTTCAGTGTTGAAGAATGGGGAGGCAAACCCATTGATAAGAACCGCAAAGGGGAAGAGATGAAATTTAAGACTCAAGAGACAAGATAACGAAAACCCCAAATGGATTAAAAGGATACGAATATAGAGCATGTTTACATAATCAAAAGCTTTGGACAAATTGACTTTCAGCACAAGGGCTTTTTGTTTGAGAGGTGAATAGAATAGAAGGCCTCTTAGCTAGTGCATTGGCCTCATGAATTTGTTGATTTTTGAGAAACCAAAATTGCTCAGAATATATGTGGCGAGGGAGAATGTGCTTTAGTCATAGAGCTATGGTTTTAGAGATCATCTTATAAATAGAGTTACAGAGGGCGAAAGTGATCAAAGAAAAAAGGGTTGTTAGATTTTGGAATGAGGGCTAGAAAGGTAGAGTTGAAAGGCCCCAGTGTTTGTCTGGAGGAACAAGAGTATTCTACCATTGAGAGTAGATAATCGCCAATAAATTCTGAGCATTTGATGTAAAATTCAATTGGTAGGAAATTTGGCCCTGGGCTCTTTTCCTTCTAAACATTGTGAAGGACGTCTTCCAGATCTTTATTTGTAATCACACCCATTAACACATCATTATCATCCTACTCCACAAAATAGGGAAAATGTCAAGCAACTTGGATAACCCGCTCAATGGAAACCCAGTTTTTGTGGTGAAAAATATTTTTGAAGTAGGAGACCCCTTCATAGGCAATGTCCAAGAAGGAAGTGGCATATGCATCTGAGGGCCCTATAACACTCTAGATGGTATTCATAGTTTTCTTGTGGTTTGCCGCTCGGTGGAAGAACTTTGTATTGTCATCCCCTGCTGATAACCAAAGAACTCGACTCTTTAAGCGCCATTCCTTCTCCCTCTCAAGAAGAATCTACCTTCTTGATTTCTCTAAGGTCGTAATTTGATCATGTAGATCATTAAGGGAAGCAGAAGGAAGAGCGGAAAATTCTAGAGAGATTGTATATTTTGTTTGATATTTTAAAGGGCTTTTGAGGATGTCTCCTTCTTTTTCCTAGCCTAAACTCCAATGATCTCCTTTGCTTTTTTAAGATTGCAATGAAATTGTAGGGAGGGAGATTCAAGGAAAGTAAGGGAAAGAGGGGATCACGCCAATTTTAGAAAGATAGCAATGATGGATCCTCCAACCAATAAGATTTTAGTTTGAAAGGGCTAGGAGGCTTTTCAGGGGAGGAGGCCAAGTCTAAGAAAATAGGAGAGTGATCCAAGCTTACCCCAATTGTCAACCATTGTCTTATTTAAGCCCTGAATCCAACAGGTTCTGTGAAATAAGAAATCAGTCCAATCTTTTCACATTTCTTGCCTATCCCAAGTGATTATTTGACTAGGTGGGGCAGAGATTTGACAAAAGAACATCAGAGAGATTGAGATCTGTTGAATAATCTAGGGCAATCAGGGGTAGTGTGATTCTTCTTAACTTGATAAGAATTTGTGAAGTCTTTTTACAATTTGTCTTGTTAGCTTAATATTCTTCCTCTTATTATTAATGCATGTGTGTGTACATCATCAAACTGCTACCAAAAACATAAGAACAAGAACACAAGATGTTGGCTCTTTGCTAGGGCCAAAACCTCTCTTCTCTTGAGAGGAAAACCCTTCAATAAATTTCTCTTATTGAAGCTTCTTATTGATCAATGCCAAACCCTAGACCCTTGACAAGAATACCCTCCAAGCAAAAGTCAAGTCCTTCCTCCTTTCTGCACTTTGTCTCCCCGACACTTTGTTCTTCTCCTTTCGGCACTTCATTCTTCTTTCAACTATTGATAGATCTTCTTGCACTTGCTCTAGAAGAGACACCTTTTGATGAGATCCTTTCCTTGTGATGATCCCTTCCTTTTTCTTGACCAAATGAGATCTCTCTTCAAGGTGTAGGTGCAGACTTGATATGGCTGTCCTAAGGCCCTAAATTATCGCACATGTGGGAGGTTTACTTGATGTTATAGGCCCTTTTCTCCTTCGCTTGAGTGCCCTTCTTCTTCGCTTGAGTAGGAGGCCTTATAGGCATATTTTACCAACCCAAATGGTGAGATATGTTACCTGTGAGTTTCTGTTGTTATGACTGCAGGAAACCCTCCCCTTTTCTCGCACGTGTGACTACAGCTTGCCCTAGAAACAATCCTTGTTTACTTTGGTTTGTGTCTCTCCTTCTTCACTGCACTAGAGGCTCCTTCTTCGTCCTTCGTTCACCCTTTTCTCAGATTCTTTACTTCACTGATTTCAAAGTTGATTTCATGACATTATGAGGAGTGGAAAACCTCTATATATAGAGGTATGTCCCTCCTTTAGGTCGACTTGTTGATTGTAGGCCGACTTGACTTCTTTGCTTCAGATGGGTTCTTCTAATGGTGCCTTTGCTTGGAGGAGACTTGAATTTACTTGGAGGTATCTTCTTTGACTCTAATAAATAAGTATACCTAGTGTAACTTTCCCTTAAGGTCTTCAACACAATTCTTTTGACTCTTTGACTCACCTATAGCACTTTAACATGTGTTAAACCTATTTCAATGAGCAAGAAATTCATTGACATATATATTAAAAATAATATTTCTTTTCTTGAATAAATACAAATATAAAAAGTGAATTTATGAAGACTGAACCTAGTTACATTTCCTTCAACAAGATCATCCAGGAGGGAGACCATCAAGTCAAATAGGGGGTATGGTTTGGTTGAAGACCCCCAAATTTCTAAATTTCCGAAAGTGAAATTTAGGTGACATCCTAAAAGACCCTGTCATATATGAAAACAAGTAAATAGGCAACAAATGTATAGAACTCTTGCCAATCTGTATACGTGCCATAGACATTTAAGAAGTGGAAAGAGGAGTTCATATTTATTGACTGTAAGTCTACAACAATTAAATATTGTGAAGACCGGTTTGAGATTAGGCAGAATATTTTCATATTCCAACTAGTAATAAGGCCACCTGGTCTTCCTGAGGCATCAATGGTCATGAAATCCCAATTAGGAAGAATAGAGTGCAAAACGTAGGCCACCTGGTCATCTTGAGGCATCAATGGTCATGAAATCCCAATTAGGAAGAATAGAGTGCAAAACGTCTGAGGCTTTTCAACCTTATAACATTGTTTGTTGAATAAAAATGACTTGTGGAGAGTGGCAATAAAAAATTCTTTTCAATGCCAATTTTTTTAGGGACTAGACAATCCCTTGAGATTTAAAGAAAGAATTTTCATTGGGGAATCAAAGGAGGGCCAATTTCTCTAAGTGCCCTTTTAATGGAATATTTTTTCCCATCTTAGATTTCAATGTGAGATTTTTGTTGGGCTTTCGAGAGAAAAAATTATGACCTCTAATAGAGAGTAGAGAGGATAGGCTTGTAAAGAGACCAAGTCGTCCCCCTAGGATCGACCAGGGAGGAGGGGAGACAATTAGAGGAAGGAGACGAGGAAAATCATCCCAAGGTGTGAATATTATATCGGTGAGGGGAGAGAGGGAGGGATGATAGAGGGTGGTCGGAAACAAGAGGAAGGTGGTGCAAAGATAGTGTACCTAGAGTGGGGGAATAGATGGAGTCGGGAGGGGAATAGGCGATGATATTCCTGAAAGGGAGATAAGGGGATCAACAATAGAAATAGAAGGAAAAGAGGTCATCGAACAAGTAATATTCTGCAAAATACCATCATCTTTAAAAAGGGGGACCTGCAAACCTGTACCTAAGAAAGATGGGGCGTCTGAAGGTGGGATACGAGTTGTCGAGTCAAGTGCAGGTACCAGAGAAATGTTTGGAGTTGTCGAAACATGAACAGTCCCCAAAACATAAGGATCCAGAGGCCCCAGAGGCAGTTGAGCGGATGGGAATTGAGTTGATCTCCTAATGTCCAAGCCTTTCACAAGGGGAGAGGATTGAGAAGGAGTATTTCCATATTTGTGAGCTGTTGAAGAGACTGGAGGAGATATTGTAGGCAAGGGAGGAGGGGTGACAAAATAAAATTCATCTTTCTGGATCCAATTTTTTCTTCAAACCCTTCCCGATGTTGCAGTCTCTGCTAAGATGTCCATAGGCATGGCACCAAGAGCACTTGAAAGAAATGCCTTCATAATCTACTAACTGCTTATGAGTTATCTAACCAACACTAATGGTGATAGTTTTTGGAAGCCCGAATGCCAAATTAAGACCTACAAGAATAAAGACAATAGTCATGACACCAATGCATTTGAAAGATAAATTAACTTCATAGACGAACCCCAGAGAATTTTTGACCTCCCGAAAGAAATTCTCCGACCAAAAAATTGACGGGGAGCTGGTAATCTGACCCAAATGGGCACCAAATCTAGTTTTCTTCCCTTGCATCAACACCAACAATCCATTTCTTCAATAAAAGGGATTGTATACCCCAAGTCCATTTTCGGGCCATAATTTTTCTTGTGTGCTCTGTATTTTGTCCTAGCCAACCCATCCATCCCTTGGTGAATAACATGCACCCAAGGGAATACACTAGCAAAGGCTTTAAATTGATTTCGGTCCAACAACGTAATATGGCCATGGACATCCTGCGGCTAATGAAGTGGCCTACCACAATTTTGTCCTCCATATCCATAATTTCGTTTAGTTCTACCTCCTTTCCCGAAACTAGCGAGGCTTCCTCAACTCTATGCTTTATGCATTTGCGAAAGGGTTTTTTTATCGTCCAGGTGGAAGGGTTTTTGTTCAACCTTCTTTAGAGGTCCCTCTCCACCATAAAACATTTTCAAGGTGAGAAAAAACACTTAGAAAGTTGTAAACATGGGAATGTGGGTGGTTTTCTGATGGGGTGGTTGGAGGTATCCACTTTGAGATAGTCTGGAGTAGGGGAGAAGGGTCTGACGAATATCTAGGGGAGGACTGCACGATACAATAGCGGGTACCAGAATTAGGTAGAGACAAACAACTTTCTCAATGAAGTGGAGAAGGTGGAAGAGTTATAGGGGGAGGAGAGGGAATAGCAACCCCTGAAATGTGCCCCCTTGACAACGATGGGGTGGAATCCTACTGTCACAATGGAGAGCGACACCTGGGGGACTATCGTACCCCTTCTACATGATCAGATGTGACTGAAGGAGAGTGGGAGGAGGTGATTGTTAGAAGGATTAGGTCCCTGCAAATACCTAAAATTTTCAAAGGGATCTGGTGTATAGTCCACAAGATCTGCTTTATAACCTTCAATTGAATCCATTAACGAATAGAATAAGATAGGTATCCATGGAAAATTGAACCAGAAGAACTAGTTTTTGTGTAGAAAAAATAAAACGAAGTAGAAAACCCTAGATGAGGGAGGGTTTCCTGTAGAGCCATCGTCACGGTTGCTTATATGTAGTACTTATCCCCCCCCCCCCCCCCCCCCCCCCCCCACACACACACACACACACATATATATATATATATATATATAATAAAATACAATAGAATATATTATAAAACATTTAATTTTTTCCCAAAGGAAAAATTGTAATTTTATTCAACCTGAAAACAAGGAACAAAATTACATTCTGCTTATTTTGGTAAGCATTTGGTCATGTCAACCTTTTGGCTGGTACATAATAAAAAGAAAAAAAATATGAAAACAACTTACATAATTTTGACAAGGCTTTGTGTGATAATAGTCACTTAGCTTCCCTTTTTTCCTTTCTTTTTTCTGAACTTTTTGCCGAACTCCTTAGTTGGGAGAAATTTTTACTATTGCTAGTTGATTTCCATCTTCCTACAAGGGGACTTCTTTGTCTGAATCCGAGCTCTCAGATACATGGGATCTCTTTGTACCCCCCGATTCCTTTTCAATGGTTGTTTCCACTTTTTGTTTCTCTTATGCTATGATCTTTAGAGATTCAATACCCTTCTAGCTGTGATTCATGATTCTTGATTAATCCCCAACTCCTCCATTTGCTTGGCTACTAGGCTGTGTCTGAGCATCTAGATTTGGAGCATTTTCATAGGCTCTTCTTCTTCATCTTTAGAAGTCTCAGGACATTGCCAACCCCTTAGCTTAGAGGCCGCCTTCTTTTTCTTTCTTGAGATCTTTTTTTCATATGGCAAAGTGTTCTACAGGTGCCCTGTTTGATAACAAGTTTAGCATTTAAATGTCGTATCATCATAATCTAAAACCTAAGCTCAATTGAAGTTTTCATGTTTTAAATGAATACAACCAGGTAGACCTTTGCTAAGGTCTATCTCTACACATATTCTGGCAAATGTAAACATGTTTTTTTAATGTTCCGTCCAAGTCCATTTTTTCGAATTTACCCACAGTATTTCCAATATCCTCCAGGACTTCATGGTGCTAGAAGGGAAGAGGGAGATCGATAACCTCACCCATACCGAAATTATTGTTACCACCATGCTTGTAGCATCAAATTTTGGGAACCATGGGGCAATGAAAATCCTAGCTCTACCCAAAACCATGGCTCTTTATTTAGAACTATTTCCATATCTTGATGTATCAAATTGAACTATGAAGAAACCCTTAGAGCATAGGTAGAGATTACAATTTGGTTTCAAGAAGAAAACACCCACTAAAATAATTCTTCAAGTCTTGGCCAAAACCCATTAAACCCACATATCAATGCATGAGATTGTAGATCAATGAAATATGATTTTACCTACGAGGTTTTTACATCCATAGAGAGTACCTTATCCATTTGGTCGATAATGTAATGGCTTCGCAGATTTTGGAACTGATCAACGAGAGTAGCATTCTTCACTTTCACCACATCCTTGAATGAAATCGGTCCCTTAAGGTTTCCTTGTCCTGAAGCTCCGACCCACAACGTTAGATTTAATATTATAGTTGAATTCCTTTAAATACCATAATTTTTCAAACAAAAAGCGTCTTGCATCAATTTCCCCTCAAATATTAAACTTCATAAAAATATTCTTAGATAGCCTCCTTCAAAGTTTCCACTAGATTTGAACCCCAAACCCCAAATCCAGTAGACAAAAGTCTTTCCATTATTTTTTTTTTGAAATATATGGAATTTTTCCTTCCCTGCCTATCTTCCTATCTCTCAGCATGATGTGAGAGGGAGAGATAAGAGGTATCCCAAGAAAGGGAGAAACCCCAAGCTTTGATGGAGCCAACCCTAGATCCAGCGTAAAGGGTGTCTCCTTTAGTGACTCGATACCCTGCGAATTGAGGAAATGATGAGATCTCTGTCCACTGGAAGAATAGCGGAGAGTGAACAACCCCATTGTGCATGCTTGACCTGACCACCCCCGTAAAGCACTACGTCGTCCATGAATGAAGGCAAAGGTTTCCATTGCAGCACCCTATTTACCCAATCACATTTTTCATTTGAAAGAAAAGATGATCCTTCGCACTCCCACCCAATATATGCCCATCTTGGTAAACCTACCCTGAGTCTTAAATGGATGAGAAAACTAGTGATTATCACCATACATAATCCAGCACGATCCACTTCCATCGCCATAGGTGGGAGTGATCAAAATGTTCCCCCTCAGAACTCGTATTCTCCATCGTCCTCAAAATCCCACATTTAAATTGAACTGCTACACAAAAATGATAAAATAGTTACAAGCTTGAAATATAATACGTAGAGAGGAAGGGATAAGTAGATGTCATAGGTAATATAGCTTGAGTGGGCCCAATTGTTAAGAGCATGTGTTTCCTCCTAAGAGGTCACAGGGTCAAAACTAGAGGGGGCTAGAGTATGTATGCCTTCGTAGACTTAACAGTCAAATCGCTGCGCGGAGGCGGGTCCCTTGTTCCACAAACAAGGGGGTCTCATATACCAATTTGGTGTCTAGCTTGGCTATGACCTTAAAAATGGATATTATTATTATTATTATTATCAAACTATGTAAATTTGTTTTTTGTTAAAAGGGATTTGGCTCATAAATGTAAACTCAAGTATATTTTTTAATTAGAGTTGAGACTAAAAATTGATTTTCTGTTGTCCACATTATATTTATATTATGTTTATTAAGAAGGTTTATAATCTATTAATGATTATATTCATTTAAAAAAAAAATCTTTAAATTTAGAAATATTAATGTTTTATAAATAAATTTAGATTTGTTTATCCCTTTATAAGGCAAAGGGTCCACTCGCTTAGTAGGATTAGCCAGATTCAGGTCTAAAATATACCTAGAGTTGACACAAACTGAGTTTTCTGAGACCGAGGGCTATTCCAGGTTGATCTTTTGTTTTGTTTCCTCAATTTGGGATAGAAGACTAGCCATTTCATCTTCCAATTGGCCAATTTTCGACTGCAATTCAGTGATGTGATCCAAGGAGAAAGATAAAGTAGTAGCCATCTAATTGTGGCTAAGTTACAAGTTCATAATATCATTTAATATGCACATTGTCATCCAAAAATAAAATTAACCACTAGACCACTCCCAATATAATCAATCAAGAATGTATCCCACGGAAAGAGAATTGCAAAGCCACTAATGAACCAGGTTGATAATTCATAGGTCCACTAAGAACCTAAAACATATCCCCCCCACCCTGACATTGTAACATACCCAATTTCATATAAAAGTGCCCCCCTAGAGGAGACTCATGAATCAAATTGGATGAGCCCTCAAGACATATGTAGCTACTGAAAATACCTCCCAATGACACCAAAGCATGCAACAAACCAAAAGCATAAATCTCAAAGCCCACAGATAGAAGTAATGAAATGAGGAAGATAAGCAGAGGGTAGTAGACCATACCATACGGTGAGAGGTGTCTGACACTAACCCAAAGCTCGAATCAATTCAATTCTCTAGAAAGTGCCTCAATTCTCGAATTTTTTTTTCGAAAGGTCGATAATCATCATGTCATAGAAGTCCATAGAGTGAGTTCAAACTAGTTGAGACCAACTTGATACCCAAGAGAGAATACGCAGTGTCAAACACCATAATCAAAGAATTCCCATGCAACATGTGCAACTTAAAAGCTTCAATCCACCATGTTATTCAATCAACTCCAATATGCAGGATCTACATGCCACGAATTTTCACCGGAATTTGAGTCCACATACCTTCAACTGTCATCACCACCATTATGTACCTCCGCTCCACAATGTTCAAAATCAAGAGATTCAATATGGATTCATGATGGAAAAGCTCCCCCTCTCCCATTGAGCAATAGTATCATCCATGTACACAGAACACTTCAGTCTAATGGAGAGTCTTCCTAGACAATCATGTCCTTCCTATCCCTGTGTGTGAAAAGTAAAAACAAATCCCTACGTGTGAAACAATGAAAATGACCAGGGTCAAGTGCTTAACATTCGTGTCATCCATGTTGGTGAGGACTTGTGCCACACGTCTAAGCGGAGGACATGTTATCCAACTGTGCTTAACCATATATTGGGGAAGATCATAATGTTTAATTATACCATTAATTATAAGACTTCATTGGTTCAATTTAGTCCCTTGTTTCACAAGCTCGACTGTCTTCATATTATTAGCTCTCAAGATATGAAACACAAGATATATGGAGACTTTTTTGGCAAGATGGTGAATTCTTCTAAAGATTGTTTAAATCTTATGATCTCTAGGGTAATATCTTCCATGAGGTGTTGAAGGATAATCATAAAGTATCCCATGATAAACACGTTGCTCATGCCATCATAACAACTTGACTAAGACATTGATACAGTGTAAATAATTGCTTGGTTATTAGAAGTGAATCCCAGTCCCCAAGAGTAGGTCTATCCATTTTGTTCTTTGGGGTGATTAAACATTTTTTTCTTTGGGGCAAATAATCAAACACTCCTCCCCATTCATGCACCTACCACCCCTATAAATGTGAATTTAATAATAAAGACAATATAGTTTTATTTATTATTAAGTTTAATATATTTTATTTATTATTAAATGTGAATTTAGTAATAAAGAGAATCTATTATATTTATTATTTGAATTGAAATGACATGATTACTTTATTTTGAATACATTTAAAAGTAAGCAAAGAACAAAATTACATTCTAGAGATGCCATCAAAAATTCAAACTTGTTAACCTTTCGTTGATGCACAATAAAAGAAAAACTTGTAAAGAAATACATAATTTTGTCGGGGTCTAAGTGTGATAGGAATCACTTAACTTCCCATTTTTTCCTTTCATTTTCTAAGCTTTTTTCCAAACCCCATTGTTGAGATTAGCTATTACTATTTCCAATTGATTTCCATCTTCCGGCATAGGGAAATATTTGTCTGAATCTTAACTCTCAAATACATGGGTTCTCTTTATACCCCCGATCCTTTTTCAACGAGCGTATCCTCTTTATGTTGCTCTGGTGCTTTGATTTCTACTGATTCTACATGATTATGGATATGGGTCATGATCCCTGACTAGTCCCCACCTCCTCTGTCTACTTGGATGACATGTTGTGTCTAAGCCTCCCTATTTGGAGGATTTTCCATGGGCTTTTCTTCTTCATCCTCCGAACTATCATGTACCTGCCATCATTTTGGCTTACAAGCCTAACTATTTCTTTTTTGGGATTTTTTTGCGTGTAGGCATGTGTTCTATAAGTGTCTTGTTTCAAATCAGATTCGCCATCTAAATTCTGTATTCTCATAATTTAGAATCTAGATCCACTAAAAATTTTCATGTTTAAAATGGATACAACCAAGTATACCTTTACTAAGGTCTATCTCCACACAAATTCTAACAAATGTAAAGAGACCTTTGTCTATTAGTGTCCATTTTTTTGTATTTTTTTGAATTTGGTAATCTCACCCAGAGTGTCATTATAGTGACCACCACGCTTGTAGCATCAAATTTTAAGAACATGGGGAATAAAGAGCCCAGCTCTACCCCAAAACCATGGCCCATCATTTAGGACTTGCCCCCTAGCTTTCTTTGTGTCAAATTGAGCTATGAAAAAACCCTTGGAACGTAAGTTCACAATTGGGTGTCCAAGAAGAATATACCCACTAATGTAAATCTCCAATTTTTGGCTAGAAGCCATTAAATCTGGATATTAATGTTGTATATTGAAGATAAGCTAAAAGTTATTTTATTATTTTACCAATGGCGGTTTAACAAAAAGACTGATGGTTTTTCTGCTTGATCAACTATGTAAGGTCTTGGCATATTTTGACTCTGGTTATCACTACAACCTCTCAATAATTTGAATTTGTCAACCTTCCCTTTCATTGCATCTTTGAATGAGGTAGCTCCATTGAGATTTCTGGTACCTGAAGCTCCACTCAACAACCTCAGATTTAAAATTATGGTGGAGTTCCTTTCTATACCATAAACTTTCATCTGAATGACATCTTACAACAATTTCCCCTCAAAAATCAAACTCTGTAAAAGAACTGGTATACCACAGTTATTCTACAAAAATCAAACTCTATAAAAGAACTGGTATACGACAGCTATTCTATATGGCCAACTTCAATTTTTCTACCATATTTGTGCCTCGAACCCCTAAAAAGATTGATTTCCCACTTAGGGTTTTGAAGTGAAAACTTCTTGATAAATAGAAATATATATATAAATATTTATTAATAAATGAATAGACAGATGATGCTTGTTTACATTAGGGTTCCTGGCTTATATATCGCCATGGGCACCCTTTGGGGAAAGGGCATGATCTTATGATCATGCTCTTTCTTCTAATTTAACCTAAAATTAAATAATAAACCTAAACTAACTAATTTTTTACATAGCATTGCCTTCCTCTCGAAAGAATGCTTTGTCCTCAAAGCATACATAACGACGGATGTTGTTGACAAAATGCTTCATTCTCCCAAAAAGCGTCTTCTTCGGGTAAGTCCTTCCACTTGATCAGATATTCCAAGATGATCAAGGTCCCACACTTTAAAAGGTCTTGGATTAACCTCTCAATTTCCATTTTTTGGTGATGTGGATATCGGTAAGGCTTGATGTTGATGGGGTCTGACCCTGCCTTGACTTCTATTGTATGCTCAATTTCCTTATTAGGCGGCACCTTCATAGGTAGGTCTTGAAATATTTTTTCATGCTTCTGAATCAGATCTTGTATCTCTGGTGACTCTTCTCTTGTCATATTTGCAGATAACATTTCTAATTGGTGACATTGTACTACATAAGCGAGTGCTCCTTTTTGACTCAGCTTCATCATCTGAGATGATGATACAACTTGATTTTCTGGTGCTTGGAATCCGTGTAGTTTGTACTTCTTGACCTCCCCATTTGAATTTTATACATTGTACTTGATGGTTGGCGGCATAAGTACCTAAAGTTCGTAGCCATTGGATACCTAAGACTACATCTACTCCTCCTAACGGTACCGTGAAGAACGGAGACTCTAAATTAAAGTCTTGAATCTGCAAATTGACCTTGTGGCATTTCCCCACCTTTTCAATCTTCTTACTGTTAGCTACCATTACTATGCGGACGCACCTGAACCTCAGTCGCTCTACGTCCCTACGCAGCTCTTCTTCTTCTGCTCTGCGTACCGACGCAGGTATCCTTCTTCTGCTCTGCGTACCGACGCAGGTATCCTTCTTCTGCTCTGCGTCCCGACGCAGATCTCCTGTTTCTGCACTGCGTCCCGGCGCAGATCTCCTGTTTCTGCACTGCGTACCCACGCAGCTCTTCTGTTAAACACCTGCGTCCTTCTGATTAGGGCTGAATAGGCAGTCCACCAAAGTGGTACAGTTGCTCAGATCTGATCATGCGCTCGAGAGATCACCCTTCACAGATTCGCCTTCACCTTCCCTTTCATATAGATCAAGCTTTTAGACCATAACCCAATATTTCAGATCTAAAGATATTCAATTGCAAAAGATGCTTAGCCAAGTGATCTCCTTTGCTTTATATAGGCAAGCTCCTCCTAAAATCATGGAACAATACCACGAGCCGACACCATAATAACCCAATACCGTCGGCTAAATACCAAGAGTAAAACATAAGAAACCCCACGTGTGCTCTTCTCTGCCTTGAAATGTGTGCACTGGGGGGACGCACCTCCTGAACGGCTGGCCTGCGTGTCTGGACGCGGTCCCTGCATGGTGTACCTGCGGGTACGCACCTTCTGAACTGATTTCCTGCGTCGTTCTTAATTTTCAACAAATTGAGAGCCTTGCCACGGGAGTGAGCCTTGCCACGGGAGTGAGCCTTGCCACGGGAGTTGCCATCAAGTACAACATCTGTAACATATAGCCATACCAGAAACATAATGCCAACAATCTCCCCCTTTGGACTTGATGGCAACCTCACAATCTTCAGCCTTCAGCTTCATTCTCCCCCTTTGACATCAAGGGCAAAGGGATATGCTCCCCCTAAGAACATGCTCCCCCTGAATATGAACCAGATCTGCAACAAAGAACACCATGAAAGAGATAGAGACATATTGCAGCTATTTCCAAGATCTCCTTCTGACCATCCTCCATAATGCCAACAATGCATTATATGCTCCCCCTGAACCTGTACCATCAATCAGAAAAGGTTCAACAATAAGATGATGCATCAACAACCCCCAGCTTTTGCCTGAGGTATTCAAAAGTGCCCCTGGGCAATGGTTTGGTGAGAATATCAGCAACTTGTTCCTTAGAGGGAACATACTCCAACTTGACCTTCTGTTCAAGTACTTGCTCCCAGAGAAAATGGTACTTGATTGGTATGTGCTTGGTTTTTGAATGCATAACCGGATTCTTTGAAATGCTGATTGCACTTGTGTTATCACATAAGATGGGGATAGGTGGTGTACAAGTGATTTGAAAATCTTGCAAAGTCTGCATCATCCAAAGAAGTTGAGTACAACAAGATGCAGCAGCAACATATTCCGCTTCAGCTGTAGACAAGGCAATCGAACTCTATTTCTTGCTGAACCAAGATACCAGTCTGGAACCCATAAAGAATGCACCACCACTTGTGCTTTTCCTGTCATCCACGCTTCCGGCCCAATCTGCATCTGTATAAGCATGAAGTGTAAGATCTGTATCTCTAGGATACCATAAGCCATAATTTTGAGTCCCTTGAAGATATTTGAAAATTCTCTTCACTGCCTGAAGATGAGTCTCCTTCGGATTTGCCTGAAATCTTCCAACTATTCCAACTGCATGCATGATGTCTGGTCGGCTACCTATCAAATAAAGTAAACTTCCAATCATAGATCTGTAGGTTGGTTGATGTACTGGTGCAGATTCATCATTTGCACTGAGGCTACATCCTGTGACCATGGGTGTACATACTGGTTTTGCATCTTCCATACCATATTTCTTCAAAATCTGTTTGAGATACTTGGTTTGAGATAAAAAGATTCCTCCTTCTTTTTGTTGGATTTGCAAACCAAGGAAATATGTCAGTTCTCCTAACAAAGACATTTCAAATTCTTTCTGCATGACCGAGGCAAAGCTTTGACTCATAGCTTCTTCATTGCTCCCAAAAATAATGTCGTCTACATACACAACAAGTATTAGCAATTTGTCATTTTCAACTTTTATATAAAGATTGCTATCTGCTGATCCTTTTGAAAAACCTTGTTGATGAAGATATTTGTCCAAACGGTAGTACCAAGCCCTTGGAGCTTGTTTGAGACCATAGAGAGCCTTTTTCAATCTGCATACAAGTTTTGGATCATTTCCAAGAATGAACCCATCTGGCTATTCAATGTATACTTCTTCTTCCAGGTCTCCATTCAGAAAGGCTGATTTCACGTCCATTTGAAATACTTTGAAGTTTTGAAAACTTGAGAGAGCAAGGAACATTCGGATGGCCTCAAGTCTTGCAACAGGAGCAAAGGTTTCTTCAAAGTCTATTCCTTCTTGTGCGCATACCCTTTACAAACAAGTCTGGCTTTGTTTCTAATTACTTCTCCATTTTCATTCAATTTGGTTTTGAAGACCCATTTTGTTCCGATAACATTCTTATCCTTTGGTCTAGGAACCAGCTCCCAAGTGTTGTTCTTTTCGATTTGCTCAAGTTCTTCATCCATTGCTTTCACCCAACATTCATCTTTGCATGCTTCTTTCACATTTTGTGGTTCAGTAGAGGAGAGTAATGCCAAATAGCTTGAAGCTTCTGCAACTGTTCTTCTTGTTTGTACACCTGCTTCTTTCTGCCCCATAATCTGAGATTCTGGATGATTATTCTGAACATATCTAGATGGATTCTTTTCTTCTATTCTTGTTTGCTCTTCTGGTTCTTCTTGAGGTTCTTCTTCTTCATTATTCTGTCGTTGGGGGTAGCCTTCATCTTCTTCTTCATGATGTACTTGCCTAGGAATGTATCCCTTCTCATCAACCACTACATCAATGCTGTCAACAATTCTGCCAAGTCTTTTATTGTAGCATTTGTATGCTTTGCTATGTGGAGAGTAACCAAGAAGAATGCCTTCATCTGCTCTAGGTTCAAGTTTGCCAAGCTGCTCATCAGTATTCTTGATATAGCATTTGCTCCCAAAGATTTTGAAGTGCTTTACCGAAGGAGTCTTACCACTCCAGAGCTCATGAGGAGTTTGAGTGTTGTTCACCCGGACATTTGTTTTGTTGAGAATAACAACCGCAGCATGTGCAGCTTCACCCCAGAAAGTTGCGGGAGTTCCTGATTCATCAAGCATAGCACGAGCCATTTGTTGGACTGTTCTGTTCATTCTTTCCACAACTCCATTTTGCTGAGGAGTTCTAGCTGTAGAGAATTCTCTTCTTATCCCATGTTCTTCACAGAAATCGAAAAATTCATTTGAGTAAACTCCCCACCTCTGTCGGATCTGAGGCACTTAATTTTGTGACCTGATTCATTTTCAACCAAGGCTTTGAAGGATTTGAATTTTTCGAATGCTTCATCTTTGTGCTTCATAAGTCCTAGCCAGACAAACCTGGAGAAATCGTCAATGAATAATATCAAGTATTCTTCTCCTCTAGGTGTTCTTTTCCTGAATGGACAGCATGTATCTGTATGAACTAGCTCAAGAGGCATGCTAGCTGATCCTTCCTTCTCTGGAAAGTTAGTTCTGGTTTGTTTTCCAAACTGACATGATTTGCATATGGTATTGTCAGGAATTTTGATATCTGGAAGATCACGAACTGCCTGATATTTGCATGCTTTCCTTATTTGTGAGAAGCTTAGATGTCCCAACCTCGATGCCATAACCAGTGCTCATCATCCTTGCTCAGATAACATTGTTGTTTTCCTTCTTCAAATATGTACAGATTATTTGGAGTTCTTTTGCCTTTGATCACTGTTTTACCTGTATCAAGATCACGAACAAGACATCCATTTGATCTGAATATAACCTCGGTTCTTTGATCACACATCTGGCTGACACTTAGATGATTATGCTTTAATCCATCAACATACAAAACATTTCCAGCCTTGACCTTTTCTTTTAACTGAGCAATGCCCTTTCCTTTTATAGTTGCAGGAGTATCATTTCCAAAAGAGACTTTCTTTCCTTTTCTAGAGCAGATAAGACTCGAGTTTTTCTTTATCACCTGTCATATGCTTCGAACATCCACTGTCAATATACCATAGATTTTCCTGTCCCTCTGCATAAAATGCTATCCCACATCTTTCTGTTTGAGGTTCCTTTATTCTCCATGTTTTGTGCTTGAGGCTTGTTCCTTTTTCTGCTGAAACCTGCTCTGCATTCAGAGTCTTCATGACCAAAGTTATTGCAAATAGAACATTCAACTTCATTTTCAAGAACCGAAAAGTTGTTATAGGTCCTTTTTGTAATCCCTGTCATACTTCTTTGCTTTTGAGCTTCCCTAGTCATGATCGTTTTATATGCAACACATTGAGCTGCTTTGTGACCAAAGTTATGGCAAGAAAAACATTGTCCATTGAAGAAACTTCTGCGGTTATTGAATCTACCAGCCAACTGATTGTAGTTTCTATTTTCATCTATTCTTGAACCAAATTGAGAAGATTTTACCTGTGGCTGGTTGTAGCTTTTGTTCACCCTTAAGATGGATTGCCCTTGATAGTTTCTGTTTGTAATTCGTTCCTGCTTTACCTGTTGATCTTCTTTGTTCTTTTGCTCATTTCTTCTTGCTGCATCAAGATAACTTTTTGAGGTGGATGCTTGAGAAGTTTCTCCATTATAGCCCAGACCTGTCTTGTTTAGAGGAGACCGCTGCACATTGATAATCTCATCCAAAGTTTCAGATCCTTTAACAAACTTGAGATTAATAGCTTTTGTTTTCTCAATCTTTTTTCTAAGACCAACAATTTCACCTTCTAATTTTTCAAGATGTTTTTCCTTTTCATCAATTGAAATTGTAGAGTATCAATGATCATGTTCTTTTCTTCTATACATCTCTTGAGTCTAGTAATTTCATCATAAAGGTTATCCACATCTACAGCATCCATATAATCATCATCTTCAAATGCCATTAACAACTTATATTCATTACCTTGTTCATCTTCATCACTGTTTGATAGACCATCACTATCTTCATGAGTGTAGTAGCTTTTCTTATTTGCATTCTGTTTCTTGTTCCATCTAGCAGGTTCCTTTCCTTTATCCTTATAAGGACATTTTGCAGCATAATGACCTACTCTTCCACAAGCAAAGCATTTAAAAGGTAACTTACCTCTGAACCTTCCAGAACCCCTTTGAAGATTTCTGACAAAATTTGATTCTTCTTCCTCTTCTTCTGGGACGTGGCTTGCTTCATAATAATCTCCTTTGCCTGATGCCTTGAAAGCAGCTTCTCTTCTGTCTGATGGACCTCCCTTTCTCATTTCATAAGCAGTTAGAATTCCATGTAGCTGAGACATAGTAAGAATTCGTAGATTTTCCTTTTCTTCTATTGCAGATACTTTAGATTCAAACTTGGGGGACAGTGATCTTAGAACCTTTTCAACCACAATAGCCTCTTTTATTTCTTCACCAAATTTTTCATACAATTAACAACCTCATCTACCCGAAGAAAATAGTTAGCCACACTTTCATCATTATACATTTTGAGAGTCTCATACTGACTGAATTCTGAGAGTTTGAAGTTTAGCACGCTTTACCTGTTCATCTCCTTCACTATAACTCGTGACAATTTTGTCATGCATTTCTTTTTGCGGATTTATAGTGAATTACCTTCATGAATTTGATTGAGATATACATCCTAATAGAGTACTGGCTGCTTTCGCATTTGTTTCATAACTTCTTTTTCTCGGCTCTATCTGTAGGAGTAGCTGAAGGAAAAGCATAGCCTGTCTCTACGATGTCCCAAACTTCTGTACCAAGAGATTGAAGATAGGCAGTAACTCTTACCTTCAATAATTGAAGTTTGTCCCATCAAAAACCGATGGCCTGATTGATGCTTTCTCTCGTAGTTGCTCATGATGAACGATCTACCTTCAAGCGATCAAGCTTCTCTGAAGGACCTACTCTGATACCAATTGTTGGAAATAATACTGAGGGGGGGTGAATCAGTATTATCTAATTCTTTTAATCAATCTTCCTTATTTGTTCTTTGAATTATTTTTGCATGTCAGTACCATAAAATAATGAGCATGAACAAAGAAAAACAGATAGTCACACCAAAGAACACAAGATGTAAGGTGGAAACCCAATGTGGGTGAAAACCACCTGCTGCAATATGTCTCTATCTTCTTTCAACTTAGAAACTTCTTTTACAATGGTTTTGTACTGGTGCAGTCCTTTACCAGTACGCAGGCTGCAACCTGCAGAGAGCTACAACTCTCTCTCTCTCGTTTTCCAGTCTCTCCTGGAAGGGAGCTACAACCCCCTACTTCTTTTCATAAAGCATCAATTGAACATCAAGTACATGAAAGTTACAGTTCACTACAGTTATCAGATCAGCAATAACAGAACTAACCCAGAACACCTTATCAACAGAAAAATTCAATCAACAGAACTTTTTAAGACAGGTACGCAGTTTTCTTCTGTGGCCTGCGTCGCGACGCAGTTCACCTTCTGCTTTCCTGCGTCTACCCGCAGAGATCCTTCTGCCGCACTGCATGCCCACGCACTGTTCCTTGAACTGCACTGCGTACTGTTACTGTAGGGACGCACCCAAAGATACTATCGCGCCGCGTACTATTACTATGCGCCGACGCACTGAACCTCAGTCGCTTACGTCCCTACGCAGCTCTTCTTCTTCTGCTCTGGTACCGACGCAGGTATCCTCTTCTGATCTGCGTACCGACGCAGGTATCCTTCTTCTGCTCTGCGTCCGGGCAGATCTCCTTTTTCTGCACTGCGTCCGGCGCAGATCTCTGTTTCTGCACTGCGTACCCACGCAGCTCTTCTGTTAAACACCTGCGTCCTTCTGATTAGGGCCGAATAGGCAGTCCACCAGAGTGGTACATGCTCAGATCTGATCATGCGCTCGAGAGATCACCCTTCACAGATTTGCCTTCACCTTCCCTTTCATATAGATCAAGCTTTTAAGACCATAACCCAATATTTCAGATCTAAAGATATTCAATTGCAAAAGATGCTTAGCCAAGTGATCTCCTTTGCTTTATATAGGCAAGCTCCTCCTAAAATCATGGAACAATACCACGAGCCGACACCATAATAACCCAATACCGTCGGCTAAATACCAAAAGTAAACATAAGAAACCCC
The DNA here is from genome assembly GCA_031772625.1 of Pinus tabuliformis. Classification (NCBI taxonomy): domain Eukaryota; kingdom Viridiplantae; phylum Streptophyta; class Pinopsida; order Pinales; family Pinaceae; genus Pinus; species Pinus tabuliformis. Next base: position 1,098,414,857 of record CM062811.1, read on the forward strand.
ACGTGTGCTTTCTCTGCCTTGAAATGTGTGCACTGGGGGGACGCACCTCCTGAACGGCTGGCCTGCGTGTCTGGACGCGGTCCCTGCATGGTGTACCTGCGGGTACGCACCTTCTGAACTGATTTCCTGCGTCCTTCTTAATTTTCAACAAATTGAGAGCCTTGCCACGGGAGTTGCCATCAAGTACAACATCTGTAACATATAGCCATACCAGAAACATAATGCCAACAATCTCCCCCTTTGGACTTGATGGCAACCTCACAAAACTTCAGCTTCATTCTCCCCCTTTGACATCAAGGGCAAAGGGTATGCTCCCCCTAAGAACATGCTCCCCCTGAATATGAACCAGATCTGCAACAAAGAAACACCATGAAAGAGATAGAGACATATTGCAGCTATTTCCAAGATCTCCTTCTGCCATCCTCCATAATGCCAACAATGCATTATATGCTCCCCCTGAACCTGTACCATCAATCAGAAAAGTTCAACAATAAGATGATGCATCAACAACCCCAGCTTTTGCCTGAGGTATTCAAAAGTGTCCCTGGGCAATGGTTTGGTGAGAATATCAGCAACTTGTTCCTTAGAAGGAACATACTCCAACTTGACCTTCTGTTCAAGTACTTGTTCCCGGAGAAAATGGTACTTGATTGGTATGTGCTTGGTTTTTGAATGCATAACGGATTCTTTGAGATGCTGATTGCACTTGTGTTATCACATAAGATGGGGATAGGTGGTGTACAAGTGATTTGAAAATCCTGCAAAGTCTGCATCATCCAAAGGAGTTGGTGCAACAAGATGCAGCAGCAACATATTCCGCTTCAGCTGTAGACAAGGCAATCGAACTCTGTTTCTTGCTGAACCAAGATACCAGTCTGGAACCCATAAAGAACGCACCACCACTTGTGCTTTTCCTGTCATCCACGCTTCCGCCCAATCTGCATCTGTATAAGCATGAAGTGTAAGATCTGTATCTCTAGGATACCATAAGCCATAATTTTGAGTCCCTTGAAGATATTTGAAAATTCTCTTCACTGCCTGAAGATGAGTCTCCTTCGGATTTGCCTGAAATCTTCCAACTATTCCAACTGCATGCATGATGTCTGGTCGGGTACCTGTCAAATAAAGTAAACTTCCAATCATAGATCTGTAGGTTGGTTGATGTACTGCTGCAGATTTCATTTGCACTGAGGCTACATCCTGTGACCATGGGTGTACATACTGGTTTTGCATCTTCCATACCATATTTCTTCAAAATCTGTTTGAGATACTTGGTTTGAGATAAAAAGATTCCTCCTTTTTGTTGGATTTGCAAACCAAGGAAATATGTCAGTTCTCCTAGCAAGGACATTTCAAATTCTTTCTGCATGACCGAGGCAAAGCTTTGACTCATAGCTTCTTCATTGCTCCCAAAAATAATGTCATCTACATACACAACAAGTATTAGCAATTTGTCATTTTCAACTTTTATATAAAGATTGCTATCTGCTGATCCTTTTGAAAAACCTTGTTGATGAAGATATTTGTCCAAACGGTAGTACCAAGCCCTTGGAGCTTGTTTGAGACCATAGAGAGCCTTTTTCAATCTGCATACAAGATTTGGATCATTTCCAAGAATGAACCCATCTGGCTGTTCAATGTATACTTCTTCTTCCAAGTCTCCATTCAGAAAGGCTGATTTCACGTCCATTTGAAATACTTTGAAGTTTTGAAAACTTGAGAGAGCAAGGAACATTCGGATGGCCTCAAGTCTTGCAACAGGAGCAAAGGTTTCTTCAAAGTCTATTCCTTCTTGCTGCGCATACCCTTTACAAACAAGTCTGGCTTTGTTTCTAATTACTTCTCCATTTTCATTCAATTTGTTTTTGAAGACCCATTTTGTTCCGATAACATTCTTATCCTTTGGTCTAGGAACCAGCTCCCAAGTGTTGTTCTTTTCGATTTGCTCAAGTTCTTCATCCATTGCTTTCACCCAACATTCATCTTTGCATGCCTCTTTCACATTTTGTGGTTCAGTAGAGGAGAGTAATGCCAAATAGCTTGAAGCTTCTGCAACTGTTCTTCTTGTTTGTACACCTGCTTCTTTCTGCCCCATAATCTGAGATTCTGGATGATTCTTCTGAACATATCTGGATGGAGTCTTTTCTTCTATTCTTGTTTCTCTTTGGTTCTTCTTGAGGTTCTTCTTGAGGTTCTTCTTCTTCATCATTCTGTCGTTGGGGTAGCCTTCATCTTCTTCTTCATGATGTACTTGCCTAGGAATGTATCCCTTCTCATCAACCACTACATCAATGCTGTCAACAATTCTGCCAAGTCTTTTATTGTAGCATTTGTATGCTTTGCTATGTGGAGAGTAACCAAGAAGAATGCCTTCATCTGCTCTAGGTTCAAGTTTGCCAAGCTGCTCATCAGTATTCTTGATATAGCATTTGCTCCCAAAGATTTTGAAGTGCTTTACCGAAGGAGTCTTACCACTCCAGAGCTCATGAGGAGTTTGAGTGCTGTTCACCCGGACATTTGTTTTGTTGAGAATAACAACCGCAGCATGTGCAGCTTCACCCCAGAAAGTTGCGGGAGTTCCTGATTCATCAAGCATAGCACGAGCCATTTGTTGGACTGTTCTGTTCATTCTTTCCACAACTCCATTTTGCTGAGGAGTTCTAGCTGTAGAGAATTCTCTTCTTATCCCATGTTCTTCACAGAAATCGAAAAATTCATTTGAGGTAAACTCCCCACCTCTGTCGGATCTGAGGCACTTAATTTTGTGACCTGATTCATTTTCAACCAAGGCTTTGAAGGATTTGAATTTTTCGAATGCTTCATCTTTGTGCTTCATAAGTCCTAACTAGACAAACCTGGAGAAATCGTCAATGAATAATATCAAGTATTCTTCTCCTCTAGGTGTTCTTTTCCTGAATGGACCGCATGTATCTGTATGTACTAGCTCAAGAGGCATGCTAGCTGATCCTTCCTTCTCTGGAAAGTTAGTTCTGGTTTGTTTTCCAAACTGACATGATTTGCATATGGTGTTGTCAGGAATTTTGATATCTGGAAGATCGCGAACTGCCTGATATTTGCATGCTTTCCTTATTTGTGAAAAGCTTAGATGTCCCAACCTCCGATGCCATAACCAGTGCTCATCATCCTTGCTCAGATAGCATTGTTGTTGTCCTTCTTCAAATATGTACAGATTATTTGGAGTTCTTTTGCCTTTGATCACTGTTTTACCTGTATCAAGATCACGAACAAGACATCCATTTGATCTGAATATAACCTCGGTTCTTTGATCACACATCTGGCTGACACTTAGAAGATTATGCTTCAATCCATCAACATACAAAACATTTCCAGCCTTGACCTTTTCTTTTAACTGAGCAATGCCTTTCCTTTTATAGTTGCAGGAGTATCATTTCCAAAAGAGACTTTCTTTCCCTTTTCTAGAGCAGAATAAGACTCAAGTTTTTCTTTATCACCTGTCATATGCTTCGAACATCCACTGTCAATGTACCATAGATTTTCCTGTCCCTCTGCATAAAATGCTATCCCACATCTTTCTGTTTGAGGTTCCTTTATTCTCCATGTTTTGGTGCTTGAGGCTTGTTCCTTTTTCTGCTGAAACCTGCTCCTGCATTCAGAGTCTTCATGACCAAAGTTATTGCAAATAGAACATTCAACTTCATTTTCAAGAACCGAAAAGTTGTTATAGGTCCTTTTTGTAATCCCTGTCATACTTCTTTGTTTTTGAGCTTCCCTAGTCATGATCGTTTTATATGCAACACATTGAGCTGCTTTGTGACCAAAGTTATGGCAAGAAAAGCATTGTCCATTGAAGAAACTTCTGCGGTTATTCGAATCTACCAGCCAACTGATTGTAATTTCTATTTTCATCTATTCTTGAACCAAATTGAGAAGATTTTACCTGTGGCTGGTTGTAGCTTTTGTTCACCCTTAAGATGGATTGCCCTTGATAGTTTCTGTTTGTAATTCGTTCCTGCTTTACCTGATGATCTTCATTGTTCTTTTGCTCATTTCTTCTTGCTGCATCAAGATAACTTTTTGAGGTGGATGCTTGAGAAGTTTCTCCATTATAGCCCAGACCTGTCTTGTTTAGAGGAGACCGCTGCACATTGATAATCTCATCCAAAGTTTCAGATCCTTTGACAAACTTGAGATTAATAGCTTTTGTTTTCTCAATCTTTTTTCTAAGACCAACAATTTCACCTTCTAATTTTTCAAGATGTTTTTCCTTTTCATCAATTTGAAATTGTAGAGTATCAATGATCATGTTCTTTTCTTCTATACATCTCTTGAGTCTAGTAATTTCATCATAAAGGTTATCCACATCTACAGCATCCATATAATCATCATCTTCAAATGCCATTAACAACTTATATTCATTACCTTGTTCATCTTCATCACTGTTTGATAGACCATCACTATCTTCATGAGTGTAGTAGCTTTTCTTATTTGCGTTCTGTTTCTTGTTCCATCTAGCAGGTTCCTTTCCTTTATCCTTATAAGGACATTTTGCAGCATAATGACCTACTCTTCCACAAGCAAAGCATTTAAAAGGTAACTTACCTCTGAACCTTCCAGAACCCCTTTGAAGATTTCTGACAAAATTTGATTCTTCTTCCTCTTCTTCTGGGACGTGGCTTGCTTCATAATAATCTCCTTTGCCTGATGCCTTGAAAGCAGCTTCTCTTCTGTCTGATGGACCTCCCTTTCTCATTTCATAAGCAGTTAGAATTCCATGTAGCTGAGACATAGTAAGAATTCGTAGATTTTCCTTTTCTTCTATTGCAGATACTTTAGATTCAAACTTGGGGGACAATGATCTTAGAACCTTTTCAACCACAATAGCCTCTTTTATTTCTTCACCCAAATTTTTCATACAATTAACAACCTCATCTACCCGAAGAAAATAGTTAGCCACACTTTCATCATTATACATTTTGAGAGTCTCATACTGAATTCTGAGAGTTTGAAGTTTAGCACGCTTTACCTGTTCATCTCCTTCATAGCTCGTGACAATTTTGTCCCATATCTCTTTTGCGGATTTATAGTGCATTACCTTCATGAATTCTGATTGAGATATACATCCTAATAGAGTACTGATTGCTTTCGCATTTGTTTCATACTTCTTTTTCTCGGCTGTATCTGTAGGAGTAGCTGAAGGAAAAGCATAGCCTGTCTCTACGATGTCCCAAACTTCTGTACCAAGAGATTGAAGATAGGCAGTAACTCTTACCTTCCAATAATTGAAGTTTGTCCCATCAAAAACCAATGGCCTGATTGATGCTTCTCTCTCGTAGTTGCTCATGATGAACGATCTACCTTCAAGCGATCAAGCTTCTCTGAAGGACCTGCTCTGATACCAATTGTTGGAAATAATACTGAGAGGGGGGGTGAATCAGTATTATCTAATTCTTTTAATCAATCTTCCTTATTTGTTCTTTGAATTATTTTTGCATGTGAGTACCATAAAATAATGAGCATGAACAAGGAAAAACAGATAGCCACACCAAAGAACACAAGATGTAAGGTGGAAACCCAATGTGGGTGAAAACCACCTGCTGCAATATGTCTCTATCTTCTTTCAACTTAGAAACTTCTTTTACAATGGTTTTGTACTGGTGCAGTCCTTTACCAGTACGCAGGCTGCAACCTGCAGAGAGCTACAACTCTCTATCTCTCGTTTTCCAGTCTCTCCTGGAAGGGAGCTACAACCCCCTACTTCTTTTCATAAAGCATCAATTGAACATCAAGTACATGAAAGTTACAGTTCACTACAGTTATCAGATCAGCAATAACAGAACTAACCCAGAACACCTTATCAACAGAAAAATTCAATCAACAGAACTTTTTAAGACAGGTACGCAGTTTTCCCTTCTGTGGCCTGCGTCGCGACGCAGTTCACCTTCTGCTTTCCTGCGTCTACCCGCAGAGATCCTTCTGCCGCACTGCGTGCCCATGCACTGTTCCTTGAACTGCACTGCGTACTGTTACTGCAGGGACGCACCCAAAGATACTATCGCGCCGCGTACTATTACTATGCGGACGCACCTGAACCTCAGTCGCTCTACGTCCCTACACAGCTCTTCTTCTTCTGCTCTGCGTACCGACGCAGGTATCCTTCTTCTGCTCTGCGTACCGACGCAGGTATCCTTCTTCTGCTCTGCGTCCCGGCGCAGATCTCCTGTTTCTGCACTGCGTCCCGGCGCAGATCTCCTGTTTCTGCACTGCGTACCCACGCAGCTCTTCTGTTAAACACCTGCGTCCTTCTGATTAGGGCTGAATAGGCAGTCCACCAGAGTGGTACAGTTGCTCAGATCTGATCATGCGCTCGAGAGATCACCCTTCACAGATTCGCCTTCACCTTCCCTTTCATATAGATCAAGCTTTTAGACCATAACCCAATATTTCAGATCTAAAGATATTCAATTGCAAAAGATGCTTAGCCAAGTGATCTCCTTTGCTTTATATAGGCAAGCTCCTCCTAAAATCATGGAACAATACCACGAGCCGACACCATAATAACCCAATACCGTCGGCTAAATACCAAGAGTAAAACATAAGAAACCCACGTGTGCTCTTCTCTGCCTTGAAATGTGTGCACTGGGGGGACGCACCTCCTGAACGGCTGGTCTGCGTGTCTGGACGCGGTCCCTGCATGGTGTACCTGCGGATACGCACCTTCTGAACTGATTTCCTGCGTCCTTCTTAATTTTCAACAAATTGAGAGCCTTGCCACGGGAGTTGCCATCAAGTACAACATCTGTAACATATAGCCATACCAGAAACATAATGCCAACAATCTCCCCCTTTGGACTTGATGGCAACCTCACAATCTTCAGTCTTCAGCTTCATTCTCCCCCTTTGACATCAAGGGCAAAGGGGTATGCTCCCCCTAAGAACATGCTCCCCCTGAATATGAACCAGATCTGCAACAAAGAACACCATGAAAGAGATAGAGACATATTGCAGCTATTTCCAAGATCTCCTTCTGACCATCCTCCATAATGCCAACAATGCATTATATGCTCCCCCTGAACCTGAACCATCAACCAGAAAAGGTTCAACAATAAGATGATGCATCAACAACCCCCAGCTTTTGCCTGAGGTATTCAAAAGTGTCCCTGGGCAATGGTTTGGTTAGAATATCAGCAACTTGTTCCTTAGAGGGAACATACTCCAACTTGACCTTCTGTTCAAGTACTTGCTCCCGGAGAAAATGGTACTTGATTGGTTTGTGCTTGGTTTTTGAATGCATAACCGGATTCTTTGAAATGTTGATTGCACTTGTGTTATCACATAAGATGGGGATAGGTGGTGTACAAGTGATTTGAAAATCTTGCAAAGTCTGCATCATCCAAAGAAGTTGAGTACAACAAGATGCAGCAGCAACATATTCCGCTTCAGCTGTAGACAAGGCAATCGAACTCTGTTTCTTGCTGAACCAAGATACCAGTCTGGAACCCATAAAGAATGCACCACCACTTGTGCTTTTCCTGTCATCCACGCTTCCGACCCAATCTGCATCTGTATAAGCATGAAGTGTAAGATCTGTATCTCTAGGATACCATAAGCCATAATTTTGAGTCCCTTGAAGATATTTGAAAATTCTCTTCACTGCCTGAAGATGAGTCTCCTTCGGATTTGCCTGAAATCTTCCAACTATTCCAACTGCATGCATGATGTCTGGTCGGGTACCTGTCAAATAAAGTAAACTTCCAATCATAGATCTGTAGGTTGGTTGATGTACTGCTGCAGATTCATCATTTGCACTGAGGCTACATCCTGTGACCATGGGTGTACATACTGGTTTTGCATCTTCCATACCATATTTCTTCAAAATCTGTTTGAGATACTTGGTTTGAGATAAAAAGATTCCTCCTTCTTTTTGTTGGATTTGCAAACCAAGGAAATATGTCAGTTCTCCTAACAAAGACATTTCAAATTCTTTCTGCATGACCGAGGCAAAGCTTTGACTCATAGCTTCTTCATTGCTCCCAAAAATAATGTCGTCTACGTACACAAAAAGTATTAGCAATTTGTCATTTTCAACTTTTATATAAAGATTGCTATCTGCTGATCCTTTTGAAAAACCTTGTTGATGAAGATATTTGTCCAAACGGTAGTACCAAGCCCTTAGAGCTTGTTTGAGACCATAGAGAGCCTTTTTCAATCTGCATACAAGTTTTGGATCATTTCCAAGAATGAACCCATCTGGCTGTTCAATGTATACTTCTTCTTCCAGGTCCATTCAGAAAGGCTGATTTCACGTCCATTTGAAATACTTTGAAGTTTTGAAAACTTGAGAGAGCAAGGAACATTCGGATGGCCTCAAGTCTTGCAACAGGAGCAAAGGTTTCTTCAAAGTCTATTCCTTCTTGTTGCGCATACCCTTTACAAACAAGTCTGGCTTTGTTTCTAATTACTTCTCCATTTTCATTCAATTTGTTTTGAAGACCCATTTTGTTCCGATAACATTCTTATCCTTTGGTCTAGGAACCAGCTCCCAAGTGTTGTTCTTTTCGATTTGCTCAAGTTCTTCATCCATTGTTTTCACCCAACATTCATCTTTGCATGCTTCTTTCACATTTTGTGGTTCAGTAGAGGAGAGTAATGCCAAATAGCTTGAAGCTTCTGCGACTGTTCTTCTTGTTTGTACACCTGCTTCTTTCTGCCCCATAATCTGAGATTCTGGATGATTCTTCTGAACATATCTGGATGGATTCTTTTCTTCTATTCTTGTTTGCTCTTCTGGTTCTTCTTGAGGTTCTTCTTGAGGTTCTTCTTCTTCATTATTCTGTCGTTGGGGGTAGCCTTCATCTTCTTCTTCATGATGTACTTGCCTAGGAATGTATCCTTTCTCATCAACCACTACATCAATGCTGTCAACAATTCTGCCAAGTCTTTTATTGTAGCGTTTGTATGCTTTGCTATGTGGAGAGTAACCAAGAAGAATGCCTTCATCTGCTCTAGGTTCAAGTTTGCCAAGCTGCTCATCAGTATTCTTGATATAGCATTTGCTCCCAAAGATTTTGAAGTGCTTTACCGAAGGAGTCTTACCACTCCAGAGCTCATGAGGAGTTTGAGTGCTGTTCACCCGGACATTTGTTTTGTTGAGAATAACAACCGCAGCATGTGCAGCTTCACCCCAGAAAGTTGCGGGAGTTCTTGATTCATCAAGCATAGCACGAGCCATTTGTTGGACTGTTCTGTTCATTCTTTCCACAACTCCATTTTGCTGAGGAGTTCTAGCTGTAGAGAATTCTCTTCTTATCCCATGTTCTTCACAGAAATCGAAAAATTCATTTGAGGTAAACTCCCCACCTCTGTCGGATCTGAGGCACTTAATTTTGTGACCTGATTCATTTTCAACCAAGGCTTTGAAGGATTTGAATTTTTCGAATGCTTCATCTTTGTGCTTCATAAGTCCTAGCCAGACAAACCTGGAGAAATCGTCAATGAATAATATCAAGTATTCTTCTCCTCTAGGTGTTCTTTTCCTGAATGGACCGCATGTATCTGTATGAACTAGCTCAAGAGGCATGCTAGCTGATCCTTCCTTCTCTGGAAAGTTAGTTCTGGTTTGTTTTCCAAACTGACATGATTTGCATATGGTATTGTCAGGAATTTTGATATCTGGAAGATCACGAACTGCCTGATATTTGCATGCTTTCCTTATTTGTGAAAAGCTTAGATGTCCCAACCTCCGATGCCATAACCAGTGCTCATCATCCTTGCTCATATAACATTGTTGTTTTCCTTCTTCAAATATGTACAGATTATTTGGAGTTCTTTTGCCTTTGATCACTGTTTTACCTGTATCAAGATCACGAACAAGACATCCATTTGATCTGAATATAACCTCGGTTCTTTGATCACACATCTGGCTGACACTTAGAAGATTATGCTTCAATCCATCAACATACAAAACATTTCCAGCCTTGACCTTTTCTTTTAACTGAGCAATGCCCTTTCCTTTTATAGTTGCAGGAGTATCATTTCCAAAAGAGACTTTCTTTCCCTTTTCTAGAGCAGAATAAGACTCGAGTTTTTCTTTATCACCTGTCATATGCTTCGAACATCCACTGTCAATATACCATAGATTTTCTTGTCCCTCTGCATAAAATGCTATCCCACATCTTTCTGTTTGAGGTTCCTTTATTCTCCATGTTTTGGTGCTTGAGGCTTGTTCCTTTTTCTGCTGAAACCTGCTCCTGCATTCAGAGTCTTCATGACCAAAGACATTGGAGTCAAGCAAGGTTGCCCTCTATCCTACTCTTTTTGGTTTATATATTGATACACTGGAATATATTTGCAAGGTGGAGATGGTGTTCAGATGGGGGAGTTCGTGATAAAGCTTCTTTTATATGTTGATCATATTGTATTGATTTCTAAATCGACCCACGGATTGCAAATGCACCTATACGCCCTTGGGCATTTTTATAGAGCACTGGGGATGCAAGTCAATACTAACAATACCAAAATAATGATTCTCTAATAAAAGGAAGCAGAGCCAACATCCATTCTTCTTTGAAGGCAACGTTCTTGAAGAAGTAAATGAGTACAAGTACCTCAGGATTGATTTCAACAATAAACTTTATTGGGAGGACTGCAGAAAGAAAATAATTTTAGGAGGGTGGAAATCATTATATGCTCTTCAAAACAGATGTAGAGAGGCAGGGTTATGGGATTGAAAAATGATTAAATTGTTTTTTGGACTCCTAGTTTGTCCAGTGATGATATATGGGTGTGAATTTTTGGCTAGCAGCACCCCCGTCTCAAAATGGAAACAAATTGGGAAAATCCAAAAACGTTTGATCATGAGCAAGTTCAAAATAAAAAAGTTCGGGACCTTACGAGATAATGTTGAGTGAAACATGAGCAACTCCTATCGAAGCAATTGATATGGTGCAGCTCATAAGATATCTAAAAAGGGAGTAGGTAGATGGCTTAATGTTATCTTCAATGAAGGCATGAGTGAAAGAAAGAAAACATGGATGAAACAAAACTACACACGGATGCAAAAATGGAATATTTACCTCAATCCCTGTCCCACAAATAACAAGGAGCTAAAGAATCTTGTTATGGAGAAGTTCCATAAACGGGTATGGGGAAAAGAGTTGGGTAGAAAGAAGTACTACATTGAGGAATTCAACCCTGCATGTGATATACAACAAAAAGAGTTCATTGGAGCTAGCATGCTGTGGAGGGAAAAGAACCAACTCGTATCAACTTCGGTGTGAAACAAGACGGTGGCCTAAAGAAGCTTGGGAAGAATGGGTGTGTAGATTTTGCACGTCTGAGGCAGTAGAATCGGAAACACATTTCATTTTGGAATGTGATACATTCAAATACATTAGAGAAAGTTATGGGAATATGTTAGCATCGGTTTCTTGGCATTGTCTTTTCAACGAGTGGATTGTTGGAAGGTTGGGCCACCTCATCATCAATTTTAATAAGAAAATGATTGAATTGCAAAAGGCAAAAAACATGGAACTAATGGCCCCATAGACTATTTTTAGTCTCGTGGATGTTAAAATATCATTTCATTATTCACTACTTATTATGTGATAAATAAGCATTTTTAATTCTATCAATGCCAACTTCTCCCGAGGGAATGATGTCATCTTCTAACATGTGATTGGTTCTTGTAAAGTTGATTTTGATAGTACATTTTTTTATTTGAGACCCATTTTAGACCTCAAAATTCTTCTAATGGCATTTGTACATTCCATTGAGAGGGCTAGATGAGCCTCTTAGTTTTGAGAAGACATTTGTAGAACATGCATGGTAGGTTGCCATTGACAATGCTTGAGAACCTATAGTGAAATCATAGATTAATCCCAGGCTTCTTGTTGATGGGATCATCGTAGAGTAGAATGATATGGTTGTTGGAATCTATCAAGTGGAGGGAGTTGACCTTCATATTACTCATGTTAATATTCTTCCAAGATGAGGGCGTTGACCTAGTTCAAGTTAATTTAGTTGTTGGAGGTTTGGAGGTGCATGAGAGGATTCTCATGTTCGCAAGTGGTTGGTAGCTATATATGGATTGTTACCTATACCACGAGCATGGTATTCAAGGTTAATGAGTTAATTTGTGTAGATTTTATCTTTTTCACTTTGATAAATGTGATTCACTTGTCTTGATCTTGTATGGACATATGATTATCTTTGGAAGGTATCACGAGCGGCTTATAATGTGGTGTCTAGAGATTTTGACTTTTGATGTTGACTTGAGGGATGTTAAGGTTTAGCAAGCTAATTATAATCTAGCCCCATGCTCCTTCAAATTCATATGTGATCAACATTCTTTGGAGATTTGGGATGCTATGATAGCATCCAACAATGGATGGGTGATAGCTCCATTTAAAGAGATAGAGATTGGTTTTGGGACTACAATTGATTAGAATTTCAAATGATAAGTTTGGTGGAGTTGCGAAGGGAGTTAATGAGTGTTAGTGAAAAAGCTTCCTCGTAACAAATCAAGAGTTCTAACCACAAATTTCTAAAGGGAGAGGGTTGATGAGTGAAGTGATCCTACTTCTAGAACATTGAACAAGCCTAGGAGTTGCAAGATGAGACCTCCTCCAAAATTTGTCTGAATCCTCAGTCCCACCCTAAGAAACTGATCCGGACTTAAACAGGAATGCAACAAATTACAAAGATAACCATAAACACAGATATGCAACGGAAATAATACTTCATTTCATTAATGTAAAATATTTAAATATGCTTACAAACAGTGATGGAAATAAACTAGCTAGGGCGATGGTAGCTTATCTCTGAGAAGAGATGTGGTGGCTACATGCCTCTGAACTGTGTTACAATGAGGCTCGAAGGCCTATTTATTGTTGAGAAACAATGGAAAACCCTTAACATTCCAAAACCTAACCCTAGAAGATGAAACACTAAACTGTGGGCCCCGTTTGGGTAAATTGGTACACCAACTTCCAAGGGTCGTAACTTTGGCATACGATCTCCGTTCGACGCGTACAATAGCTCGTTAGAAAGATCTATCCGAGCACTACCACTTTGGGAGGCAACATTGTTCCATTTTCCAAAAAACGTCGTTTAGGGCCTCAAAACGGCTCCGGAAGTTCAGGACCCGAAAAACTGCTAAAAATAGTAAGTTGTGCTACAATTAAGGAAACTGAAAACGCTGAGAGAAACAATGGTGGGGGTCCAGGTGGACTTGGCAAGTGGCCACCAATATCCACCTGGATCATTCCTCCCCCCTTAGGAAGCAATGGTCCCCATTGCGTTGAGTTTCTCCATGAGATGAGGAAACTTTTGCTGAACTTGTTCCCTGGTGAGCCACTTGCCCTGGTGAAGGAGTTGGCCTGCTTTGACAACTCGATACAATTGGATATTCTATTGGCGAGTGTTCTTGATCTGTGTGTCCATGATCCAATCAGTTGCAGCTTGTTCCATGCGATCTGGATTTAATTCTGTGGGTGTGAGTTGTTCTGCAATGTCGGATGTGTCTAGCAATAGTGGAAAGTATGGCCGAAGGCGGTCCACATTGAACACTGGGTGCAGGCCAAGGAATGGGGCAATGCTAAGCTCAAATGCATTGTCTCCCATAGCCTTAGTAATGGTGTAAGGACCATATCGGAGTGGTCTCAGTTTGCGATAGGCTCCAGTAAGGCGTTCCTTTTGCAAATGCAACCAGACTTTGTCGCCCACCTGAAACTTGTGTGGCACCTGATGTTGATCATGTCGTTGCTTGTACTTGGCATTTGATTTCTCCAGAATTTCATGGACCTGCTGGTGAATATGTTGGATGCGCTCAATGAAGCTAGTGGCCTTATCTGTTTCGAACTGGACATGAGCTGAATTTATGTGAATAGCTGCAAGTGGCATGGCCACATCAATGGGGCATAGTGGTTGGAATCCCAAACCCACCTGAAAAGGGCTATGGCCAGTGGAGATGTGAAGAGCTCGGTTGTAGCTGTGATGAACATAGGGGAGGCTCTCGTCCCATGTGCGTGGATGCTTTGAGTTATACATGCGCAGAATGTGCACAATCATCCTATTGACAACCTCTGTCTGGCCATCAGTTTGAGGATGGAAGGTTGTGGACTTCGTGAGTTTGGTGTCCAGCATTGACCAGAGACTGGACCAAAATGTGCTAAGGAACCGACTGTCCCGATCTGAGATGATAGACTGTGGGATCCCAAAGTGCACCCACACTCGTTCAAAGAAGAGTTTAGCAGTGGCTTCTGCTGTGATATTCTTCTTGCATGCCGCCATAATGGCCATCTTCGAGAACCTGTCGACGACCACAAAAACACAGTCATTTCCATGCTTAGTGGAAGGAAGGCCTGACATGTAATCCATGGAGATGGATTCCCAAGGTCGACTAGGGGTAGGCAACGGGGTATAGAGGTTGTGCTTCTTGATGGTCGGTTTGGCAATGGCACAGGCAGTACATGATCTGATGTACTTCCCAACATCCTGTCGAAGATTCGGCCAATAGAAATAATTTTGCAGTATTGCCACTGTTTTCTCGACCCCAAAATGCCCAGCAGCCCGACTATAGTGTGCTTCCCAAATCATCTTGGCATGCTCGCTTGAAGGAACACAAAGGTGACCCAGGTGGCATAACAGGGCATCCTGGAGGTGAAAATCTGGAACATGCTGACCCTCCAAGAGTGTCTGGTATGTGTGGCCGAATTCTGGGTCGCTTTTGTAGAGAAGTGGCCAATCAGAAGTCTCGTGCCCACAAGAGTTGAGCACGGTGGTTAACGCCATGATCGGTGGTCGACTGAGGAAATCTGCAACATTATTGGTGATGCCCTTCTTATAGTTGATATTCAAGTGGAACTGTTGCAGGTATGTAGACCACTTCTGATGGCGATCATTCTGCAATTTCCCTTGGGTCTGTATGAACTGCAGGGGTTGGTGGTCTATGTGGATGACTGTTTCCTTCCCCAAAATGTAATGCTTCCATTGTCGGCAGGCCTGCACAATGGAATATATCTCTTTATCATAAGTGGTGTGAGTTCCATAAGAGCTCCACTTGTGTTGTGAGTGGAGCTCTTATGGAACTCACACCATTTTCCCGTGTCCTTTTTCGGCTTCGCGGCGTTGTTCTTTGCTTGCAGCTTCGGCGGGTTGTCTTGGGTTGCCTCGCCTTGGCTTTGTCCTTTGTTCTGTGGTTTAGGGGCACCTTTCCCCTGCTTTGGATTCGCAGATCCAAATTCTCGCTTCTTTTGTTTAAACTCTTGCTCGACCTTGACGGCATATCGGTATGTTGTGCCAAGCGAGGAGATGTTCAAGAATTGTATTTCTTCCTGGATGTACTTGTGCAGGTAGCCACGGTATTTGAGTATCAAATGCTGCTCCGAATCCTTGATACCCAACTTTGTGCGAAGGGTATGGAAAAGATTGGTGAACTCTGGCACGTCTTGGTCCCTTCCCTGCCGCAGCGTGGTCCACTTTATGTATTCATCCTCATAGCTTCCGACCGGGTAGTAATGCTCCTTGATGGCATCCCGGAATGAATTCCAAGTGGGTGTGGCTGAAAATAGTGAGCCAATACTTTCATCCTTCTGCTCGCAGTAGGTTTCCCACCAATCCTTGACGTGGGGGGCTGCTTTGAGAAAATCGAAAACAATCTTTTCCTGACTCGAAAATTCATGAACAAAAAAATAACCCTCTAGCAAATTTAACCATTTATCTACGGCATCTGCGTCTATCTGACCCTCGAATATGGGGATTTCAAAATTAACTTGTACCTTAAAGGGCGTGGCATTTCCAGAGTAGCTTCTGGAAGTCGATGCATCGCTTCTGGGTAACCGCTGAAGGATCTAGGCAAAGCTGTCCATCATCGCGTTCTGTTGTCGCTCGAGGGCTTCTTCAAGCAAGATTTTGATAGGATCTCCTGCCCCCTCGTCTTTCTTCTCATCCGCCATGGGAGGCTGTCGGGATTTGCGAGGCTGGTCTTGCAAAGGTTCAACCAGTTCAAGCCCTAACTCCTTATATCCCGACCTTGTTGGGGACATGCAAAGAAAAACAGAGAAAAATCAAACCACTTTGATACCAGTGATCCGGACTTAAACAGGAATGCAACAAATTACAGAGATAACCATAAACACAGATATGCAGCGGAAATAATACTTCATTTCATTAATGTAAAATACTGAAATATGCTTACAAACAGTAATGGAAATAAACTAGCTAGGGCAATGATAGTTTATCTCTGAGAAGAGATGTGGTGGCTACATGCCTTTGAACTGTGTTACAATGAGGCTCGAAGGCCTATTTATTGTTGAGAAACAATGGAAAACCCTTAACATTCCAAAACCTAACCTTAGAATATGAAACGCCAAACTGTGGGCCCCGTTTGGGTAAATTGGTACACCAACTTCCCGGGGTCGTAACTTTGGCATACGATCTCCGTTTGACGCGTACAATAGCTCGTTAGAAAGATCTATCCGAGCACTACCACTTTGGGAGGCCATGTGAACGCATGTTGCCCCAGATTTCCCAAAAAATGTCGTTTAAGGCCTCAAAACGGCTCCGAAAGTTCAGGACTTGAAAAACTGCTAAAAATAGTAAGTTGTGCTACAATTAAGGAAACTGAAAATGCTGAGAGAAACAATAGAGGGGGTCCAGGTGGACTTCGCAGGTGGCCACCAATATCCACCTGGATCAGAAACCAAATCCACAAAGGATAAACCTAGAGGGAGACAACCCCGAGAAATATGAACCAAATGACCATGGAAAACACAACTCTCTAGACTACAAGTAACTCAAGGATGACAATGACTAAAAATAACACTCAACAAAATTGAAGGGGACACAAACCAAGTGGGCACTAAATGTTTACAGATCAAGTGAAGAGGGCTAGTAGAAAAACTCCTCAAAAACCATTAGTGTGAACCAACAATCCCAAATCCTTTACCTACCAATTCTAAATGGAAATTACAAACCATAAGCGTACAATGATAGCAAAATTGATGAAATAAACAAAGATACAAGAGGGTCACTATCTACCATCAACCTTTTAAACCTAAATCCCACATTCTTAGACCTAACTCTTCCCACAATATCCACAAAGTTTGCCTACCAAGCTGAAGCTAGCAATAAGTCAATCAACCTCAATGCATTTCTTGATTATAAACCAATTCATCATCTTGGAACCGTCATATTCACATTTGCCTTTTAGATAACTCAAATTAACCATAAAACTAATTGTACATAACATATATCATTTACACATCTCATTACCTCTACTAATTCGAGTACCCACTACCTCTTCCATCCATGTTAGAACAATCCCATTTCATGTGTTCACCATCCTAGCCCAGGAACAACATTAAGTGATTTGAGTTACATTGTCAATATTGTAATTAACATTTAATTTATCATTAATTTTTCATCGTAATATTGTTTTTAATTCATTTGGATTTCTTTTAATATTATCCATTCAAGAAACAATATTAAATGATTTGATAAGTTGTATTAGATTAAGTGATTACCATTTAATCTAACATGATATTCTTCTATTAAAGATGCTATTGCTTTTTATTCATTTTGATTTTTTAAATATTATGTGTTAAGTCATATATCCAACATTATTTAGTCCATAATTTAGCTCAATGGATTGCCTTGAATGTTAATGGCCACTTGACTTGTTCCACGTAATGTGTACCTAGTGGATTTACCATGTATGTCATCCACTATTAATGGAAAGCATCCATTAATTTTCACATGCAATTTTTTTTTTAATATCAACATTTAATAACAATACCTTTTGAATTGTCCTTTCGAAAACCATATAAAATTTTATGTAGTAGTCATTATTGCCTTTTTAAAAACATAATAAAAAGTTTCTGTCAAAAACATAATAAAAAGGTAGCCGGTCTAAAATTTATAAACACTCACTGTAAACATCCCAAAATACACTTAGAGTGTGGGTGTCACCAACAAAATTCTAAAATATATACTTAAATGTCGAAGACCAAAATCATTATATAAAAACATCACCGCAACAATTTCATTCCACAATAATATTCGTTCCACATGGTATATTTTTTAGAGAGATATAACCCCCAAAAAAAAATAAAAAAATCAATCTATATTAAATTTAACATTTTAATTTAAATCAAAAAATAATATTTAACATTCATGAATATTTTTAGATTTTTATTCTTCATCGCTTATCCCTTAGATTTCTCAATTTACTTGTAAAACTTTATATGACAATCCTGTAATATAATTTTATTAATAATTAACCCAATTTTTAGGTTGCCAACATTCATGCATTAACACCTGATATATTCCATTTATATGCAGAGTAATACTGTCCGTCATAAGACCTAGGATCAACATTTAGTAACAAGATCAGTCACGAACTTCCCTCTCAAAATCTAGATAGGCTTAAATATTGAATTTCATTTTTTTTAAATATAATGATAAAGGAAACCTTAAAAAATTCATACGCTGCATGAGCATAACCAAAACCAGTGAAGATGCAAGTGCCCAACCAAGACACGCATGCATTTTAACATAATGTGAGAGTACGCATGTTCAGAGTACATCGTTTCCTTTGTTTCTGAAATTTTTGAAGTGCCATTTTCAAGACATTCGAAATAACATTCATCAAAATGGCAAATTCAACCCTACGTAAAACATTCTGTTAACGACTATTTAATATTTCTGGAAGACACAGGCACCCACACCTACTCCCCCTAAAAATTCAGATGAATTAGAATTAACAGTTTTGCAATACAAATGATATCGGCCTCTTTACTCGTCATTAATAGAATCCCTCTCTGTACTCTTGTGTGGCAGAATATCGATAACCTATCCCGTAGTGCAACTATGCACTTCTGAAAATCTGAGGAATGTTTTCTAAAGCTTGCAAGATGTTTGCTTTACTGCTTATCTGTGACCACGCACTGCAGCTTTGTTATTACAAAAAATCATACTAAAAGAATCACATTTAGCAGAGATCAGAATGTGGATTTACGAACAAAACTGCAATGTTGGCAGTTTCCAGGCATTTTTCCTGAAAACAGCCATGGGATCCAACATTTGGATTTGGGGCAACCATGTGTACATGGAATCCTACAACTACATATGTGAAAAGTACAATAACCTACTATCAGACAAAATTTGGACCAGCATATTCAGGAGAGAGAGTTAATATAAAAGACAAAACAAAAGGTGTCCGTCTCTTTCGATCGTTCATAAAATCCCTCTCCTTTAAGCTCCCGTGGCAGAAAATTGACAACCTAGCCAGTGGTGCAAAGGTGCCTTCTGAAAATTGACAGGAATGTTTCTGAAGCTTGCAAGACGTTTGCTTTACTGCTTGTCTGAGACCCTCATGAATTTTTTAAATACATTATCGTAATAGTGGCGTTGCTGTTTACAGAGAAAAAATGTATATAGATGAGTGTGAATTTTCCAAAAGCAAATCCTCAAAGCACTCCATGAACCTGCTATAGAGTGATACGTTACCTCTTTAGAAACAGAAGGTCCAACACGGTTTAAAGCTTGCTCAAAGTGTGACAAGTGAACTGACAAACCATCTTGTCTCATGTCTGAATCAGCCTCTGAGACAGCTGTGATTTTTTCTTGCAATGCAGACATGCAAGCTTCATTGACCTGCAAAAGAGAGAACCATCAGCCAAGTATTTCTTAACAGAACAAAGTTAATTTGAGCTTAATTCAAACACAAAAGATAACTTACAAGAGCAGCAAGATCGGCACCACTGAAGTTCTCACAAGCCTGACTATGGCCAATATAATTCAAATCCACATCTGTAGCCATAGGTTTATTTCGGACAAGAGCCTTTAAGATTGAAACTCGTCCCTCTGCGTCTGGCAGAGGAACAAGAAGTAATTTGCCAAAACGTCCTGGCCTTAGAACTGCTGGATCCATTACTTCTGGCCTGCGGACGGTGAATAAGAGAAATACAAGCAGCAGTTTAATCCCTCACTGTATAATATCTCTATACAGAAGTTCACAATAAAATATAACCCAATATGCATGCATGGACTGGCACATTATATTTGCATCACAAATAACATTTACCGGTTTGTTGCTCCAATTACAAAAACACCCTTTCGCTTTTCTGCTCCATCCATCTCTATGAGGAGCTGTGCCAAACAGATGGCAACAATGCCACCATTGTAAATCAGGCAATAATTACTCGAATAAGATTTAACTGCACTCTAATTTCAATTTTCACCTGTCTATTTCGACAGAAAATTAAGAAACAAGCGAAACTGTTTCTTGATTTTGCTTGAATACAAGATTAGGCTTTGTTATTAATGTATATAATTATTAAGATTATGTAAGAGACCTGAACGAAGCCCTACTAAGGGCTGATGTAAATACCATGTTTTTAATAAAAAAATTATATTTTCCCTCAACTGATTCAAAGAAAGGAATAGAAGAACTTTATACCTGATTTAAGAGACGTTCTACAACCCACCCGCCATCTTTCCCACGTCTAGTTGTCAAGGCATCAACCTGCATGTGAAGAGTAAAGCATATAGTTGTACTTGTTGCAACTTGCCATATGATATTTTTGTCCTCTCTATGAATTGAAAACGTGAACCAAGTAGAAAAAAGAGATTTAAATGCATAGTGCCTCATGATGGATGACAAGGTTAAAAAAAATTGATTGTGAAGTACAGTAAATGTAGCACTTACTGAGTCTTAATAGAGGCCACTAGAGCTAGGAAATGTTCTCAAATACTAAAATGCCAGAAACTGATATTGAAGGTTTGTGTGCATCTACCTCGTCAAAAAAAAGTATGCAGGGAGAGCATGTGCGTGCACGAGTAAAAATTGTTCGGACTGCCAGTTCACTTTCTCCCACATATTTGTTTAAAAGTTCCGGACCCTGCATTATAGGTAACATTAGGTCAGTAAAGGTAGTTGGCATTTATTGCTTAAATAGTCTTTCAACAAAATCTTCACTATTTGAACCGCATAGATCTTTATTGGCATAAATCTCAATTGCAGTTCAGAAAAGTGATATCTTTAGCCTTAAAATTCGGGTCCACCTAACATTGTGATAAAATCATACCCAGGCATTTGGTTCGTATTTTTCAATTGTCTTAAGTCACAATAAGAATAATAGTACATTTATGCAAGCAGCACAATTGTAGCTATTTACATCACTTCATGGACTAGCACATATATTGACTTGCAAGTACTGATAAGCAGCCATAATTTCCGAGTTCTGTGTTAAATACATCTTTATTTGCTATCCAATGTCCTATCAATTCAGCTGTCATCAGGAAAGCAAACATATTTTCATTGTGCTATTCTTGAATGTTGATTTTTGTAGCTATGGTCGGTATTCAAAAGGAAAGAAAGATGTTTTTTTCTTGAGTTCATGTCAGCTCCAGGAGGACAGGTCAGCCCCACCAGTTGACTGGGCTTGACCCTTGGTCAAAACCCACATGGTTTGACCTTTATAAAAAGACCATTCAACCTCTCCATTTGGCATCAATCCAATTCAGATCATCAATCAAGAAGTCTTCTATTCACACGTACGAAGGAGGAAGGAGATCTGAAGTTGACCAGCATTGACCAAGTATTATCTGCTTTGTTTGACCAATTCCTTAACTGCTCTGTTTGACCAAGTTTTGGAGGGTTGACCAAACTTTCTTCTTGCTGAGTTGACCACAGAGTTGACTGAATTTCTGAGGCATATTGCTGACCAAAATTATGAGTTGACAGCAGGCTGTCTGAGGCAGTTTGGCTGAACCTTCCGAAGCAGATTTGACCAAGATTTCTGGGCACTCTTTGACTGAGGTTTGGGCAGAGTTGACCAAGATTCTTGGGCAGATGTTTGACTGACCAAGCTAGTTTGTATGGTCAGATTGACCAAGTTTGACTGCAAAATCAGATTGTATCTCTTGTTGAATTGGATAATTTGTTGTGCCTTTGTGCATCTTTGTTCTATTGTGATCTCTACTGTCCTACTGCATTTTATGGCTGAATTTCTGAAGTATAATTGCTTAATGATAATCTATTCAATATCATTCGGAGTAATTATCAGTTTCAAGAATTTTGCTTGTATGTATTACATTTGAAAAATCAACATGGTATCAGATAAGATAAGATAATTATATTTATGTCCAACTAATGACCACAAAGTAGGTCAAAGGGATTGTTGAGTACACTGATGTATATACAAAGCGGGAAAATGAAACGGTCTCCTATAAAAGATACAATGCATGAAGTAATCAACATCTGGCCCTAGCAGAGAAGATCCAAGAGCTAATAGGTCTGAGAATTAGACCCATCTCTCCTAACATCTGACGCTGAATGAATAACACTGAAGAAACTCAACAAAGTCTGTTGGCCCGATAAAGAGCCAATGGCAAGTGCAGACTGTCCACTAAATCGTATCCTGGGGGGGTTCACACGGTGCTGAATGCTGGAGGACCTAGTCTGTCTCCCAGGAATGGATCTGAGACGGAACTGCTACTGAGATCTCGTGTGGTAGGGTGAGGTCCCATGGATCCTCACTGATCTGGAGTTTGGATACGTACTGGTATCAATCGATCTCTTGGTAGTACCTTGAAAAATGTTGTGATCCTCTGTGTGGGGTCTGGTCTGATAGGAGGCTGAAGAATATGCGCTCACAACTTAAGAGCCTCTTGCATATATAGGGCCAAACATCTCTGATTGGGGTACCTGAAAAAGTCGACGAGGGTCTGAGAATCTCTGAACAAGCAATGAAACCTTCCTTTGATCTCGTAGTAGACAAGGCAACCAAGAATGAAGTGCACCTCGGTCTCCACTTCTTGTAAATGACATACCTGGCAGAGTCTGTCTAGTCTATCCACCTGGTGGTCTGTCTCTACCCAAAGTCTATGAGAACCTACTCTGAACTGGCCTAGAGGAATGCGAAGAGCATGCATCCAGTGGTGAAACGTATACTGGGGTCGAACAATGAACCCGTCTCTCAGCTCCAAGAAGTGCCCAACATAGAAGGTCATCTTTGGGCGCAACCCTCCTAGAGGATTGACCCAGGTGACCTAGACGAATTGCCTGTAGATGTCCTCCCTGATGATCTTGTTTAGCTCCTGTCTAGTAGGTAAAAGGTGACCAAGAGCATCTAAGGAATATTGAAAAGGAGGGAGATGATCCAACTGAATTCCCACTGACTCTAAGAGGTTTGAAACTCTTGTAAACCAACATCTGGCTCGGCTTGAGGGAGTTGAACGGGCAATAGTCTCAGAAGAGCAATATGCCAAGTAAGGATAACGGTCCCTACTCTTTATCCAAACTCTGCAAGGATGATGTGTTGCGGCATTGTCAGTTTGCACCTAATGATGCGGCAGATAAGAAGAATCTAGACTCTCTCAGTTGAAGCCCAATCTGATTCAAGTAAAGACGGTCCCCAAATCTTTGAGCCATATAGAACAGTGGGACGAATCAATGTGTCCATGAGGCTCATCTTGGACGAGATGTCCTGGAAGTGATGTCAAAAGCACTGTCTCTCAAGAAGGGCTGAGGATCCATATCCTTTGTTGATCTGAGGCTGAAGCACTAGTCGCAAACTGAAGCGGGGACCTGAGAATTGCACCCCCAAGTAAGTATATGTGTTGGTGATCTCAATCTCCTCCCCTCTGAATAGAAAGTAAAGATTTGATGTTTTCTTCACCCCATTGAAGATCATAACCTTGGTTTTACCCAGGTTGACCGTCAACTGTCAATGGTCACAAAACAGAGCTGAGGCACCCAGCTGCCTCTGTAATCCTTCTGGGGATGAGGAAAGGAGGACCGCTAATCAATGAATGAATTCAATTTACATGAGCAAATGAAGATCAATAAGTAATACAAAGATATTTACAGAAATAGAAACATCAAGTTTCTATTAGGAAATAGAAACAACCAATTTCTTCTAAGAAACTGCTAAAATGATAAAAATAGAAACAACTAATAAAAATGAGCATTAAACACTAAATAACATTATTCTAATACCCTCCCTTAATGCTCAATCTATTTACAACACCAATAGACCCTCTGAATTTTACAAACTTATTAGGACCAAGGGGCTTAGTGAAGATGTCGGCGGGCTGCTCCATTGTGGGAACATATCGCAACTGAATGGATCTGTCTTCAACAAGTTGGCGAATGTAGTGACAATGGGTTTCTACATGTTTGTTCGTTCATGAAAGACTGGGTTCTTGGCAAGTTTGAGCACTGCTTGATTATCACAAAATAAGGGAGTAGGACTTGTCTCGAAAACATGCATATCCGCAAGCATACGTCGAAGCCAAACTGCCTCACAAGATGCCTTAACTGCTCCCCGATACTCTGCTTCCGTTGAGGAGAGAGCCACTGCCTGCTGCTTCTTACTAGTCCAGGTGACAGCACCGGATCCTAAACTAAACACATACCCAGCTGTATATTTACGGTCATCAACCGAACCGGCCCACTCAGAATCTGTGTAACCGCTGAGTATAGGATCGGAACTTCGAGTGTACAGAAGTCCATAATCAAGAGTGCCACGCACATAATGCAGCACACGTTTCGCTGCTATCCAACGATCAGCCTTAGGAGTTGACATGAAGCGGGAAATGTAGCTCACTACAAAACTGATGTCAGGTCTAGTCGCAGTAAGGTAGATGACACTGCCTACTAATTGCCTGAATAAAGTTTCATCCACAAGGGGTGCGGATGACTGAGCTGAAAGTTTGAGCCATGGTTCCGTAGGAGTCGTGGCCAGTTTGCAATCCTGCGTTCTGAACCTGTCCACAAGATTTTTGGCATACTTGGACTGAGAGAGGAAGATGTTGTTCTCAGTTTGCCAGACTTCAACCCCCAGACAGTACTGAAGAAGTCCCAAATCTGTCATATCAAAGGTGTTGCACAAATCTTGTTTGATCCCATGGATCAAATGTGCTGAACTGCCAGTAATGATAAGGTCATCCACATAGACAACCACAAACAAAATATCATCACCAGTATGCTTGATATACAAGTTTGCATCAGATGGGCTCCGCTGAAAGTCATGATCTGTTAGATACTGATCAATTTTCATGTACCAAGCCCGAGGAGCTTGTTTCAATCCATAGAGTGCTTTAACTAATCTACACACTTTCTGTTCTTGACCGGCAACCTTGAATCCTGGAGGCTGCATCATGTAGACTTCTTCCTGTAAGTCACCATTTAGGAAAGCACTCTTTACATCCATCTGATGAACTTTCCAATTGAACTGAGCTGCTAGGGCAAGGACAAGCCGTATGGTACTCATCTTGGCTGTAGGAGCAAAGGTCTCCTCATAGTCGATGCCTTCCTTCTGTGAGAACCCTCGAGCAACAAGATGAGCATTATACTTGTCTAGGGTTCCGTCAGCTTTGTATTTCACTTTATACACCCCTTTGCAGCTACTGGGCTTTTTCCCTGCAGGAAGATCAGAAAGGGTCCATGTGTGATTCTTCTAAAGACTCTGGAATTCAGCGTCCATAGCTTGTTCCCACTCAGATGTACCCTTAGCCTCTGAATAGGTTTGAGGCTCAAAAATACTGTGCAGGTTAGCCATAAGAGCAAAATTTACTGTAGACTGTTGTTTGCTCTTATGTCTAGAAGTTCTACCTTCAAGGAGCTCATTATCCCGTAGATCACCAATGGTTTTAGCCCACCATTTAGGCCGGAGAGTAGAGGAACCAATATCAGAAGGAGGTGGAGAAGGCTCAAGAACAATAGGAGCAACAAGAGGAGGGTTATTTTCCGGAGAAAGCTCAGGTAGTGCATCATCAAATACTGATGTTGCATCATCCCTCCCATTAGGTGGACCTACCGGAAGAAGAACACTGTGACGCTGATCCTCATAACACTGCTCAGAAGGAGGAGACTGAAAGAATCCTCTGTCTTCATCAAATACTACGTCCCAACTAAAGCTAAGACGACCAGTGGCTATATCTATCAACCTATAGGCCTTGTGATGATCACTGTACCTTGTCATCATGAGTTTCTGTCTTTTGGAATCCAACTTAGAGCGCTTAGCAGATGGAATCCAAACATATGCAACCAAGCCAAATACTTTGAGGTGACTAATCTTAGGCTTACGACCAAACCAAACCTCTTCGGGGGTCTTCCCCTTAACAGCCTGAGTAGGTGATCGGTTAAGAAGATAGACAGCAGTAAATACTGCTTCAGCCCAGAATTTGTTCGGAACACTCTTGTGTTGTAACATGGAATGAGCCATTTCAACAACCGTACGGTTGTGGCGTTCGACAACACTGTTCTGCTGAGGAGTGTAGGGTGTAGTTAATTGGCGTTTGATGCCATGAGTATCACAGAAGTTGGAGAAAGCAGAAGAACAAAATCCCCCCCCCCCCCATTATCTGTCCTAAGAGTTATGATATTACAGCCAGACTCTTTTCAACTAAGCTTTTAAACTTCTAAAAGATACTAAATACATCAGATTTATATTTTAGAAAATACACCCACGTCTTTCTACTGAAATCATCTACAATAAGCAAAAAATATTTGCAACCAGTAATAGAAGATGTATTCATAGGACCACAAATATCAGCGTGAAATAACTGGAGTACCTTAGATGCGCGCCAAGATTCTCCATCCTTGAAAGAAGACCGATGTTGCTTGCCAGCTTGACAGGCGCTGCATATTCCCAACTGCTGAGTCTGAATATCAGGTAACCCTGAAACAAGTCCCTCCTGAGAGAGCTGAGAGAGATACTGCATGTTTAGATGCCCATATCGTTGATGCCACAGAGTGCTGATGGGAGAAACATGAGCTGCTAGAGCCACTCTTGGAGAATCACCAGTGTCAAGAACCCTGTATAGACCATTATCCTCTAGGCCAACAATGACCATAAGACTAGTCTCCCTGTCGATAATGGAGCACTTGTGCGCACTGAACACTACATCAAGCTGAGGAGAGTTCCTCATAATCTCGCTGACAGACAACAGATTAATTTCCATACCAGGAACATAGTACACATTCAGGAAGATGAGTGTGCACCCACCAGACTGGATCCAAACTGTACCTATGCCAACCACTGTGTACTCTTCACCTCCGCCGAATACCACGGAATCACTGAAAGGTGAGAAGTCAATAAACCAGTCACGCCTGTGAGAGAAATGGCGTGATGCACCAGAGTCAATGTACCGGGCAAAAGATGGGACATGATCTGAAGACCTTTTAGCCATAAAGGCGTAAGGCAGATTCTGTCTGCTCGGAATTTTCTGCAACATTCGCTGTCTGATGGGGCCCGCCCTGTTTCTTTTGTTCAGAAGCAATCCTCTGTCGGCAATCTTTCTTCATGTGGCTGAACTTGTGACAGTAATTACACTGCACATTTTTCTTCCTAGCAGGATCAAAAGGCTGAGAAGAACCTTTCTGCTGAAAGGACTGAGAGGACTGATATTTGGCAGCAAAAGCATTTTCTGAGGACGCTGATGAAGCACCACTACCAAACTGTTGTTTCCAACGATCCTACTGTATGAGTTTGGTGCATAACTCCGGAAACTTCAGATCAACATTAGTGGAGGTAATGTTGAGTGTTTCTATGAAGTGCTCATAAGATTTTGGTAGACTTTTCAGAGTGATGACTACCATATCTTCTTCCTCCATGGTCCGACCAATGGCTTCAAGCTGATCTCGAATGTCTTTAATCTTATTAAGATGTTCCTGTAAAGACATATGTTCGTCCATCATGATGGAGAACAACTGATTCTTGAGAAAGAAGGCTCTACTCTTGTCGGATGTCTCGTGCAATTCCTTCAAATGTTGCCAGATTTCGGCAGCTGTCTTACCAGAAGGAATCTGCGGTAACTGATCATCAGTCACAGAAAGTTTGAGAAGCATAATAGCCTCTCGATTTCGATCATCAAACTTATCTTGATCGGTACCAGCTGTACCAAGACGGAGCTCTTTGTTCAGAACGAGCTGGTCAAGATGCCTATATTCAAAAATGGTCAACATTCTCTGTTTCCAAATGTTATAATTGGTGCCATTAAAGCGCTGACTGCCTTCCAACATCAGATTGGTTAGCGAGGCCATCTGCACGTTTCCAAAGACATGGAAAACAACAAAGGAGTCTGGCACGGATTTTAATGCAGATGCTGGCTGATCTGAAAAAAAACTGACTGGTGCTGGAAACAAAATTCAAATCTGCTGACTCGAAAAAATCGAGGCACGGAAAACTATGCACCCAGAAAATTCTGACGACTACCCAGTTGAGAGATTACAAAACCCACATCAAATCTGTAATCGGAAAAAAATTTCGACAAAGGAAAAAAATAAAATACCTTGGTAAAAAAAAACGAGCCACACAAAAAATCCGTCAATTGACAGAGATTCTGACTGAATACTCCTTTCTTTCACATAACAGTGGAATACGCTGCCTAGGAAACAGTGGATAAACATGCAGACCAGCGATTAACTGAATGCTACGGGCCACAGAAAATGGTACTCCCACAGTCCTCTTTGTCAACACAGCTTCAGATACATTATAGCACGCTCAAGTAAGAAATTGAGGCTTTTCTTTCACGAGATCCTCAACAGTGATCAATACGTGCCAATATTCCAACAGATCGAAAAACTGTCCTCAATGAAAAAATACTGGGCATAAAAAAAATACTGCGCGTGAAAAATACCGGGATCAGTATCTAGCTCTGAGCAAGCAGTAATGGGGGAATTCGATCTCCTGATATGTCGACAACGACGGTGACTGAGACGACGAAAGTATAGTCTCACGCTAGGGAGGAGCCGCGTTAGGCATGCGGGAAGAAAAACGTGCAACTCAGGCCCGACACTGTTGCTTCTTCGTGAGATCGCCCAGGATTTCAAGACAGACTTGAGATGCCAGTCCTCAGCGATTTTAGCACTGCAAGAAGCGACAGAGGCATATCTTGTCGCGCTGTTCGAGGATACTAACTTGTGCGCAATTCACACAAAAATGTCCGTGTGCACTCCGAACCTCCAATCGGAAAAAAAAAATCGATGAAAGCCCTGCCACCGTTGAGTCCAGTTGAAGCGGCAACTGTTTGAAGGCGCTAATCGGTTTTCTATTGGAGGAGAAGTTGCAGTCACTTTGCTGCGGAAGACGATGGGGATGAGATTGATCCGACCAATCCTCTAATTGGTGTGACAAAACCCAACTGATATACAGCGAGTTATGTTCCACAAGCAGATCCAAAATGGCCCAGCTTCCACAATCGATCGATTGCAGGTACCAGGTTCTACAGAATGGCCCAGATCTATATCCCTGCGGGACTTATTTAAAACCACGTAGGTTTAGAGCCCTTCAGTTTACTAACTGTGACCCTAAATGAAAACTGAAGGAAAAAAATTCTCCACAGAAGAGCAATTTCGAAATGAAGCACTAAATTTTTCAAGCTATGAAAAATTATTTCGAAATAATACCAAAGCTCTGATACCATAATCAATGAATGAATTCAATTTACATGAGCAAATGAAGCTCAATAAGTAATACAAAGATATTTACAGAAATACAAACATCAAGTCTCTATTAGGAAATAGAAACAACCAGTTTCTTCTAAGAAACTACTAAAATGATAAAAATAGAAACAGCTAATAAGAATAAGCATTAAACACTAAATAGCATTATTCTAATAACCACGTCGTCAGCAAAGAGTAGAATAGATATTAGAACCTGGTGAAGAAGGCAACCATCACTATCATGGATATGCTCTTGTAGAAATGCTTCCAACTCATCAATATAGATCCCAAACAGGGTCGAGGACAATGGTCAACACTGTTTAACCCCAATAGTACTTCGAATGAAAACAGACATCCCATGGGCTGCGTGAAGACGACCAAGAACGGACTCATATAGGCGCAAAATAATGATCAATAGGGTTGCAGTGATGCTAATATCTCTGAGTCTCTGGAGCAAGGCCTCCCTCAGAACGGAGTCAAAAGCTTTCCGAAAATCTATGAAACAATAGTAGACTTTCGAAGAGTGGTGTTGCGCCTCCTCAATCACGGCGCAAAGGGTGAAGATGTGGTCAATGGTCTGATGATCCGGTCGAAAACCTGCTTGTCCCCTAGCTCTGAGTTGTCTCTACTCAAGGTCATTGGAGAGCTTCCTATGTAGAACAATAGCATACAACTTCAAGAACGTGTGACCCACCATGATTGTTCTGTAGTTATTGGGATTTGAGCTGGAACCTGATTTGTGGATCGGATGGATGATGTGGTGTGCCCATGTTGGTGGAAAACCTTCACGGACTACATGGTTGAAGAGATTAGCCAAGTAGCTAACCAAAGCACAGAAACCATGCTTAAAGAACTATGCTTGGTAGCCTTCCTCATCGACTGCTTTGTTGTTGTTCATCACCCAAATGGCCTCTCTAATATCTCTGTCTGAGAATAGATAATAGGAAGAGGGTGGGGAGGTAACATGAATTTGGGCCTGCCCGAGAATATCATAAAGGTTGGAAGTGTGAGAGAACATGGATGTAGGGTCGAGGTCAGGTGGAAGAGGGGAGCGTCGGGGAAGGATGGTACGCTAGAATTGTTTAGGGGAGTGGGCAAGGAGAGCAAAAAGTTCTCGTCTTCTATGGGAGACAAAGAGTCGTTTCTTGTGACGAAGGAGATGACAATAAGAAGTTTTGAGGTCAGAATAGAAGGGTTGAGAGTGGGTGAAAGCATATCGAAGTTCTCGATGTAGAGTCTTGCATTCATCATCGTACCATTTGTTCATAGGGTAAGATCCAACTTTAGGGGAGATGGAAGTGGAACAAGTGGAGTGGGGGAAAGATTTGAGTGTTTCTTCCCAAATGGCAGCTGAAAGACAGGTGTATTTAGTGGAAGCAGAATCAAGCAAGGAGAATTGGGTTTTCGATGGGAGCATCTTGCATAGGGTAGAGGAGAAAATGTCAGGGTCTCCTTTGTCAAATCGGAAGGTAGTTCGGGGTGGGCCCCGAGGGGAGGGATGGGGTGGAAGGGGAGGGTCAAACTGGAGAGAGAAGGAAAGAAGTGCATGATCAGCAAGGGGGATGGGGGAGACTGAGAGATGGCAAATAAAAGGGAGAAAGTTATGGCTAGCGAGTACATAATCAACTACACTCGCACCCCCGCCATATGGTCGGCAAGTGAAAAAGTGAGAGTCTGGGAAACAAGGGAGACCATTTAGAATCAACAACTCCTGAGATTCCCCCAACTGCAATAGATGTTTACCATAAACTATAATGGGCCCTAAAGCATCATCTGACATCCGGTGAAGCCCTACTGAATCTGGATCTATCCCCTGGGTACAAAATACATCCTCTGATCAGTCGTGGAGAGGGATCTGGAGATCTCTAGTGTGAGCATTGAAGTCACCTAGGAGGATGACTTCCCCAATAGCACAGTATCGGGTGATGTCGGTGTACAAGTCTATAAAGGGATCCCCATTTGAGCCATTATGGACATCAAATGGTAAAGAGGCTGGGGGGAAGTAACAAACTGCAATGTAGATGTCCCTCAAAGGAGAGACTTCGATGCTAATCCGAATCCACATAAACCTAGAAAACTCATCTTCGACTACCAAAGATACCCTGTTCCGGAGTGAATCACTAGCTAAACAAGCAACTCCACCTGATTCTTTGACCCCTCTTGAGCTCCTCATCTCCTGCTTGCAAATTGAGATCCAACGGTAACCTACAATATTTGGGAGGGGTCGAACAAGGCTTGCATGAGTCTTCGTCACGAAGAGGATGTCAATTGATTCGAGAGCATCATACAAGAGTCTCAGCGATGACCAAAAAGATCCATTTCCATTCCAACAATGGATAGAAATGCTTGTACCGGAGATTCCTGATAACTGCCCATTTCCCTACCTGTCGTGCTACCATAACTTGTTCTCTGGATTGTTTAAGTTCCACAACTTGTGCTCGAGTGAGGTCCTCGTCCAATAAAATCTTGTTGGGAAGAGAAAACAACTTCCGCTTAGCCCTGAGGGCGCAAAGTCGATCAAATGTAGTCTGAAACCTGAGGAAGAGAGTGGAGTCGTAGCCCAGTCGGGCTCTGTCCAAAGCTATATCGAGGAGGCTAAGGGGGTCCCAAAGGAACCTAGCCCCCAATTCTCTTGTATGTCTATTACGTTCTTCCCCAAGTTTTGCTTGCACCACCTCCTCAACTGCTGCAAGAGGGGTAGGAGTTTTATCCTTCCCTCGAACCACCTGTACCCAAGAATTGATGTGTGTCTCCATTTCTTGTTTGAAGGTGGCTTGTTGGGATCGGATTTCTTCTTGCTTGCTTTTAAGGTCAAGAATTTCTGCATGCAATGCACCATTTGGAGGATGGAGAATTTCCTGCTCTTTAGTTTCATGTAACATATTCTTAAGGGATAAATTATCCCCCTCCACCTCTGAAACTCTGACAAAGAGGGTGTGTATTTTTGAACAGAGCTGCTTGTTTTCAGTTTCGAGATATTCCATTTTCTGCAGCATTTGTTTTACCAAGGCTATCCAGAATGAGAAATCGGACTTCGGGCTGACTACCACTTGCCCTTGCTGGTTTTCAACCGTTGATAATTCAGCAAAGCTAAACATGTCATCTTGGCACAATTCGTCTTGTTGCACGAATCCAATCCCTGGATTTGGAACCCATTCTTTTGTCTTTGTCTGTTCCTCAGCAGTAAGATTCATCAAAGGATTTAGAGAAAACCCGTCTACCGCCATCTTGGTATTAGAGTCACTGTCAAATTTAGTGGGCAGATTCCGTCAAACACTTGACGTGCATCCTCGGGTTGCCTGTTCTGTTTCAGTAATCTGCCTTGCTCCTCACTGTTGCTCTGTTGTTGCTATCCGCTGCCTGTTGCTGTCTGCCTTCTATCCACTATCTCTGTCTGTTCCAACACTATGGCTAAGAGGACACTGCCTCAGAAGAAAACCCATCATGGAAAATGCAAATGACATTTGTTACATATTACACTGAAACCAACTTGGCCAGATGCTAGCACGGATACCTAGAAGTTGTTTCCTCAACGCCGCTTCTACACTCGTTACCAGGGAGTTCATTCTGCTTTCGTTGCAGGAAACGGTAGAGTATGCAGTGCAAGAGCATGAAGGCTATGGTTAGGCTTTTGTATTCTCCGAGGACCAGCGGCTGGACTCAAAAAATCCACAGCCGCTATCGCTAAGCGGGCGTTGCCTCAGAAGAAAACCCCTCGTGGAAAATGCAAATGACGTCTGTTACATATTACACTGAAACCAGATTGGCTCGATGCTAGCGCGGATACCTGGAATCCGTTTCCTCAAAGTCGCTTCTTTTGTTAAAGTTAATGATAAGAAATAGCATCACAAAAAGCACATAGCATCACAGAAAGCATCATATATAGATGATATTACAGAAATCCATGTTAGTGCCTCAGAGCTTTAGTGAAGGAAAAGGGCATTGAAATCACTTTTTGAAGTCTCCTACTTTTGCAATATAATTTTGGACCAGATCTTTGACCATGGGTTGATCACCTAAGGGAGAGAACAAATTGGAAGGTGCTACAAATTTTAGAGCATGGAAGACAAGGATTGATCTCATCCGAGAAGAAAATGATGTGATGGATTATGTGAAAGGCAAAGTCACTGAACCGCGGGATAATGAAGGAAAGGCAAGGTACAAGAAGTCTGAAATTACAACCAACGAGATTCTTGTTGAATCCATCAGAGATCACTTAATTCCATATGTTTCAGGGCTGGACACTTCAAAACAGATGTATGATGCCCTAGTAGGATTGTATACCATCAACAACATTGATCAGAGAACAAGTTTGAGAACCAACTTCGAGATGTTCAAACTTCATATCAGTAGAGATGATACAGTGGCTTCCAACCTTCATGAGGATCTCTCAATTGAGAGATCAACTCAAGGCTATTGGAGAAAACATTGAAGAAACATGTTAATTTTAGATAACAATGGTATGTTCTGTTCTTTAACACAATTTACTTCAATGTTCCTTTAGCAGCCCAATGACAATTTTCAATTATATCCAGTAGCAATCATATTAACTTAATTACATTGACAATAAATGCAGATAGAACATAAAAACATGTGCAAAAGACAAGCCAAGACAAGAAGACACAAGATTTGGTGGATGCCAAGGAAAAACCCCAATGTGGAGAAAACCCTTTGATCAAATCTTCTTATTATTATTCAATAGTTCAGTAGAGAGAGAGAGTACATAGATCAAATTCACTTGCCCAATACACAGTGAAAACAGCGTTGTGAAAATCAGCAGTCAAAAATAGTGAACTACAACCCTAAGCAGAAAGTCAACATTGGTCAAATCAACAACAAAACTTCTCCTTTGCAGCTCGGCCAAAGGTAGTCAAGTTAGCCTCCAAGAAAGGGGGTCAAATTCAACCCAAAACAACCCACCCAGCCTCAGTCAAGATCGGTCAATGCTGCAGTCAAACAAGCGTGCGGTCAACACAAGTCAAACTACCCCAAATGCCTCGATTTCTGTGCCAACAAGTACGACCTCAAGAAATCGGAATTTGGCCCAATAAAACACAGTAAAAACAGGGCAAACTATCCTTGGTCAATGCTGGTCAATGTTGGTCTGCAATCTAAAACTTCTCTTTTATCTCTAAAATTTTCGGCCTCCTTGCCACATGTGTGTGAGAGAGAGAAGATCCCAAGCTGTACGAACCAATCTGATGTGGAGAGAGAGAAGGATGTGTGAGTGAGTGATATCCAAATGAGGAGAGAGATCACTCCTATTTATACAATTCGTTGTGGGTGAGGGGACACATCCATTGGGCTTCTTGAGCCTACACTTGACTAAGGCTGACCTTGACAATTTGTGCATGAGAGAATAAAATCAAAATTCCACTTATGCTTCTCTGAATGAGATGATCTTTATATCAAAATTAGACCTCTCGAAAAGAGGAATCCAATGCAATAATCACCTCCATCATATGAGATGTCTCAAGGTGGAATTTCGCCCTAGTTGCCAATTTTAACACTCCCTCTCAACTAGGGAGAATTCCACCTGCCAATCCATCTCACATCATCATGCCATCCTGTTATCATGTACCATCTCTGTCATCACTGCTATGCTCTACTTAACCATGAAGTAATAATGAAGAAGTGACACGAGTGAGTCACAAGACCTTACCACTCTCCACTAACAAAAGTCAATCCTTGATCCCAGATCAAGTTGTTGAACACCATGCATCCTAGTCATAGGGAGTACGACAGTACATGATGCATCCATCGGTAGTGCTATGGTCCCTAACCATCTTTTCCCAACTCATTGGCCAGATGAGAGGTACTTCCCATGAGTCCCAGACTCCATGGGTAGGATGTGTGCTGGGGTATCGGCAGGAGAAGGTGAACCACTCATCTTGCTCATATGCCATAGGAAAAGGTGAACCACTCATCTTATGGATATGTCAATCATAGGGGAAGGTGAACCACTCACCCTACATACATGTGTCTGCAATCGTAGGGGAAGGTGAACCACTCACCCTACACACATGTCAACCATCATGGGGTATCACAGGGGAAGGTGAACCACTCACCCTACACACATGTCAACCATCATGAAGTATCATATGGGAAGGTGAACCACTCACCTTGTATCTAGCGCACCACTAGGGAAGGTGAACCACTCACCCTATGGTCGCTCATAGCTCCAAGAAGTACCCCAAGCCCCCAAGAGCTCCTAGCGCTTAGTGTCCAACTCATATGGGACCCTCATGAGAGGGTTGCTCCATGACTCCAAGTCTCTCTCGGAAGGTTAAGAATTTGACCTTCCTCAAAGGCTTCGTGAGAATGTCTGCGACCTGTTCATCCGTCCTGATGTGTTAGAGCTTTATTGCTCCCCGTTGTACCATACCCGGATAAAGCGATACTTGATATCAATGTGCTTGGAGTGGTCGTGGAACACGGGATTCATTGAAAGGTGAATCCTACTCTAGTTGTGCAGAAGATCACTGTGGTATCTAGCACGTGCTCAAATAGCTCACTAAAGAGCTTCCTCGGCCAAACAGTTTCACAACAAGCCATACTAGTAGCAATGTATTCGGCCTCTGTGGTGCTTAAAGCAACTGATTTCTGTTTCCTGCTCATCCAAGATATTGAAGCAAACCCCAAAGAGAAGCAACACCCAGACGTGCTCTTACGATCCACCACATTGTCGGCCCAGTCAACCTTTGAATATCCATGAAGCCTCAAGTTCCCGGCAGTGTATCTCAGCCCATAGAGGATTGTGCCCCAGAGATATCTCAAGTGATTCTTAGCAGCAATCTAATGAATGTGATGAGGCTCAACCATAAATTGACTCAACATGTTCACAGCGAAGCATATGTCAGGACGGGAGTTTACCAAGAACATCAGGGCCCCCACAAGTTGACGATACTCGGAAGGGTTCGCTAATTCGGGCCCAACAACACTTCCACATAGCTTCTTGAAGTTGAGTTCCATCGGAGTAGATACGGACTTGCAGTCCACCATCCCACATCTCTCAAGCAACTTCACAATGTATTTTCCTTGAGAAAGGAAAATCTCACCTGGCTTTTGCTAGACCTCCAGTCCTAGGAAGTAGTGCATCAGTCCTAGGTCCTTCATCTCGAACTCGAAAGCCAACTCCCTCTTGCATTGATGAATGAGAGGGTCATCACCTGTCAGAAAGAGATCATCCACATAAAGGACCAGAATGAGAGGCTTGTCCTTTTCAACCTTGAAGTATAGGTTCGGGTCAACATCGCTTCTTGTAAATCTCAACTTCATAAGATAGCTATCAATCTTCTCATACCAAGCCTTAGGGGCTTGCATCAACCCATAGAGGGCTTTCTTCAACCTGCGTACATGTGTCTTACGATCTTGAGCTTTGAACCCCTCGGGTTGTTCTACATAGACTTCCCCTTTAAGTGAGCCATGCAAGAAAGCAGTTTTGACATCCATTGATCCGGATTTAAACAGGAACGCAACAAATTACAGAGATAACCATATACACAAATATGCAGCAAAAATAATACTTCATTTCATTAATGGAAAATACTGAAATATGCTTACAACCAGAAACGGAAATAAACCAGCTAGGGCGATGGTAGCTTATCTCTGAGAAGAGATGTGGTGGCTACATGCCTCTGAACTATTAAAAACTGTGTTACAATGAGGCTCGAAGGCTTATTTATTGTTGAGAAACAATGGAAAACCTTTCACATCTCGAAACCTAACCCTAGAAGATGAAACACCAAATTGTGGGCCCCGTTTGGATAAATTGGTACGTCAATTTCCCGGGGTCGTAACTTTGGCATACGATCTCCGTTTGACACGTACAATAGTTCGTTAGAAAGATCTACCCAGATTTCCCAAAAAATGTCGTTTAGGGCCTCAAAACGGCTTCGGAAGTTCAGGACCCGAAAAACTGCTAAAAATAGTAAACTATGCTACAATTTAGGAAATTGAAGAAGCTGAAAGAGACAGTTGTGGGGGTCCAAATGGGATAGGTGGGTGGCCACCAACATCCACCTGGATCATTCCTCCCCCCTTAGGAAGCAATGGTCCCCATTGCATTGAGTTCCTCCCTAAGATGAGGAAGCTTCTGCTGAGCTGGGTCTCTGGTGAGTTGTTCTGCAATCTCTGATGTGTTCAGAAATGGTGGGAAGCATGGTCGACGACGGTCCACATTGAACACTCGGTGCAAGTCAAGGAATGGAGGAATGTTGTTCTTCAAAGCATTGTTGCCCGGAGCCTTGGTACTGGTGTAAGGACCATGTCGGAGTGGTTTGAGTTTCTAATGGGTTCTGGTAGGGCGTTCTCTCTGCAGATGTAACCAAACTTTCTTGCCCACCTGAAACTTATGTGGTACCCCTGTGGATGAGGAGAAGTTGTTCCCGTGTTTTTTCATGACCGTATCCCTTTGTTGTTGCTGCTGCGTGGAGGAACCCTTTGTAGGGGTCATGGATGTAGCAATGATCTTCCCCTTACTTTGGGAGTGAACCAGACAGATGAATTTCCTGGTCTGGGAGATGAGCTTGTTGCCTTTCTCAGTAGTGATCAAAGAGGTGGCGGTAGGTGGGGCTACCTCCAGTATCCTGTATAATGAATTATCCAAATAAATAATGACAGCGCGAGGCCTTGACTCATACACAGCATGTTGCTTCCACAAGTATCGCTGGCCTAATAGTACATCGCAAACATCCAGAGGTGTAACATCACACAATACCTCGTCTGTGAAGGGCTTGATGTTGTACGGAAGGCGGCACTGCTAGCGAACTTTGAGATCTCATCCTTCATGAAGCCACTTGATACTGTACGGCTGCGGGTGTGGTGTAGTCGGTAGGCCCAACCGCTTCACGACGTCTGCTGAAATGAGGTTCTTTTGGCTGCCACTGTCGACAATGAATTGTAGCGGCGAGCCCTTCACCCACATCTGTGAGTGGAAAAGACGCTCCCCCTCCTCTGGATCTTGGCAGTGGCAACAGTGGCACTGGGATCCGCATCAATGATTTGCTTCCCTTTGCCATTCCCCTTGTCAGGTTCTAGTTCAGGGTCGGAACATGCATCTGATTCGGAAGCCTTCAACTCGGCCACCAGCGACTGCTTGGTCCGACACTCACTTGTGTTATGAGTGGAACTCTTGTGGAACTCACACCACTTTCCTGTGTCCTTCGGCTTCGTGGTGGCGTTCTTTTCTTGCGGCTTCGAGGGGTTGTATTGGGTCACCCCGCCTTGGCTTTGTCCTTTGGGCTTCGGATTTGTAGATCCAAAGTCTCGCTTCTTCTGTTTGAACTTTTGCTCGATTTTGACAGCGTATCGGTATTCTGTGCCGAGTGAGGAGATGTTCAAGAACTCCATCTCTTCCTGGATGTATCTGTGTAGGCAGTCGCGGTATTTGAGTACCAGATGCAGCTCGGAATCTTTGATACCCAACTGTGTGCGAAGGGTATGAAAAATGTTTGTGAACTCCGGCACATCTTGGTCTCGTCCCTGCCGCAGTGTGGTCCATTTGATGTATTTGTCCTCATAGCTTTTGACAGGGTAGTACTGCTCCTTGATGGCATCCCGGAAGTCATTCCAAGTGGGTGCGACTGAAAATAGTGAGCCTGTACTTTCATCCTTTTGCTCGCAGTAGGTTTCCCACCAGTCCTTGACATGGGGGGCTGCTTTGAGAAGAGCGAAAACAATCTTTTCCCGACTTGAAAATTCATGAACAGAAAAATACCCATCTAGCAAATTTAACCATTTATCTACGGCATCTGCGTCTATTTGACCCTCGAAGATGGGGATTTCAAAATTAATTTGTACCTTAAAGGGTGTGGCATTTCCAGAGTAGCTGTTGGAAGTCGATGCGTCGCCTCTGGGTAGCCGCTGAAGGATCTGGGCGAAGCTGTCCATCATTGCGTTCCTTTGTCGCTCGAGGGCTTCTTCGAGCAAGATTTTGATAGGATCTCCTGCCCCCTCGTCTTTCTTCTCATCCGCCATGGGAGGCCGTCGGGATTTGCGAGGCTGGTCTTGCAAAGGTTCAACCAGTTCAAGCCCTAACTCCTTATATCCGGACCTCGTTGGGGACATGCAAAGAAAAACAGAGAAAAAGCAGACCGCTCTGATACCACCGATCCGGATTTAAACAGGAACGCAACAAATTACAGAGATAACCATATACACAAAGATTCAGCAAAAATAATACTTCATTTCATTAATGGAAAATACTTAATTATGCTTACAACCAGAAATGGAAATAAACCAGCTAGGGCGATGGTAGCTTATCTCTGAGAAGAGATGTGGTGGCTACATGCCTCTGAACTATTAAAAACTGTGTTACAATGAGGCTCGAAGGCCTATTTATTGTTGAGAAACAATGGAAAACCTTTCACATCCCGAAACCTAACCCTAGAAGATGAAACGCCAAATTGTGGGCCCCATTTGGGCAAATTGGTACGTCAATGTCCCGGGGTCGTAACTTTGGCATACGATCTCCGTTTGACGCGTACAATAGCTCGTTAGAAAGATCTATCCGAGCACTACCACTTTGGGAGGCACCCCAAATTTCCCAAAAAACATCGTTTAGGGCCTCAAAACGGCTCCAGAAGTTCAGGACCCGAAAAACTGCTAAAAATAGTAAACTGTGCTACAATTTAGGAAACTGAAGAAGCTGAAAGAGACAGTTGTGGGGGTCCAAATGGGATAGGTGGGTGGCCACCAACATCCACCTGGATCATCCATTTGGTGTAGGCTCCATCCTTGCGAGGCAGCAAGAGTTATGATTGAACAAATGGTGGTATATTGGCAATCGGAGCAAATAGCTCATCATAGTCTACTCCTTCCTTTTGAGAGAAGCTTCAAGCAACGAATCTAGCCTTGAACATTTCAGCGCTCCCATCAGCTCCAAGTTTGATTTTGTAAAGCCATTTTGAAGTGACCACTGACTTGTCCTTGGGTCTAAGAACCACATCCCAGACATCATTCTTCGTGATCAACTCATACTCCTCATTCATCGCATCCTTCCAAACTTGGTGTTTCACGGCTTCTTCGAATGTACAAGGCTCAGATTGTACAATGGTACTCATGGCAACTAAGTACCCTTGGCACCTGTTCAACTTCTTGCTTTCACGAAATGTCCCCCTTGGTGCAATATGCTTCTCAGCATCTTCAAGAGTATCTTTGAGCCATAAAGGTCTTTTTCCTGAAGTAGAGGGCTCACTAGGAGGTGGATCAATGGGATCCATTAGACCTTCAACATCGAGCATCAGGTCATCAGTCGGAGGTTCATCCTGCTTTCCTGCATCATCATCATTGTCTTTCCTAGGGATACGAAGATCTCCGAGCATCCCAAGGGCAAAATCTTCATTGAAAG
Source organism: Pinus tabuliformis (assembly GCA_031772625.1). Taxonomy (NCBI): domain Eukaryota; kingdom Viridiplantae; phylum Streptophyta; class Pinopsida; order Pinales; family Pinaceae; genus Pinus; species Pinus tabuliformis. The sequence goes on from CM062811.1 coordinate 1,098,455,641, forward strand.
TGACATCATGACTTATTTCCACTTCTCTTTGACCAGGCACATAAATTCTATATGCCTTCGAAGTTCCACTGTAGTCCACAAATGTTCCTTTCTTCCCAGATGAATCTAGCTTGTTTTTTTTCTCTTTCGACACATGAAAATATACGGGACAACCAAAAATTCTAAAATGAGAAACATAAGGTTTCTTACCGGTGAATACTTCTTCGGGTGTCTTGAAGTCCAAGCTTGATGTGGACATCTGTTTTGAACATACACAGCAGTGTTGGCAGCTTCTCACCATAAGAACTTTGGTAGACCTTGGTCATGAAGCATGGCACACGTGGCTTCTATGATAGTTCGATTCTTCCTTTTGGCAAACTCCATTTTGCTCAGGAGTACATGTAGTAGTTGTTGATTTTGAGTAGCATCGGATGTGCCCTAGCTTCGAAATTTTGTGGAGGGGCTAGAACACATGAGATCTCCAAAACCTAGAAATCATTTGGAGAAATTCCACTCGGATAAGGAGTTATTAAAATAATTAATATTTTTAATGGGTTCTTAAGTCTAAACTTAGCAAAATAATAATATTAATGTGTATTAATAAAAATATGGTTGAGAAGGTTCTAAGTGACGAGGATCAAGCCAGTTCTAATCTTAGTTGTTGATTAGAGATTAGATCACGACCGTTGATTCATCAACAGGAAAAGTACAAGAGGAAGCTTGAGGGTCAGTTAGAGACACACCGAAGAGATCAAAGAGTTTGATTTTTTTGGGGCAAGGTTTGGTAAGAAAATCGAGCTAGTGATCTGAGTTGCAGTGAGAGGGGTAGTTCACCAAAGGGACTCCTATCCAAGGCCGAGAATACATAGCAAAGACGCAAAGCAGCACCAGGAGAGACAGAGCAAATCCAGAGAGGGTGACGCATAAGCTAGTTGGGTTGACGCAGTCCCTTAGAGGCAGCGCTGGGGTTTTTGTATGGGACAGAGAGAGAGCAGTTCAACATATCGACTTTCTGAGCAAGGGAGGCACACAGAGAGGGTGACACAGCTCCCAGACGAGGTGGCACAGTTCCAGCGCAGAGCTTGGAGCAACCATCGCTGCCCATCACTGGGAACAACAATTTTCATTTGTGGAGTTTGATCATCCAGTTGCTGGATTCACCAGAATATATGTCTCCGGAGATAGGTACTTTTGCCAGGTTTATTCTCTGTTGGGTGAGCTGGATTTGGCACCCTAGTTGTATTCAGAAATCTGCTTAATAATATAAACCCTCTATATGTTGCACTGGTTTTCCCGAATTGGGTTTTTTCAGGGACAATTGTCCAAAAATAACGGCATCCCTTATGTGATTGTCTCAGTTTATTTCAGTTCATGATTTGTATGTATGTGTAGGCTGCAATAGTGTTTTCATCGTTGTTTAAGTAATTAAATAACTTGTTAAATGTAAAGAACAAGTAGGAGATGATAAACCAGTGATTGCAGTAGGATTTCTGATGTGTAGATTCAAAAATTCTCACATGGTATCAGAGCATTGCAGATCATAGGAGACTGAAGACACCAGCCAAGAAATCCAGAGAATTTGCAGCAGAAACGTTGTTGTCCTGAGTGACAGCGTTGTTTCAGAGTCAGAAACGCAAAAGGAGTGATGCAGTGCAGAGAAGGTGATGCAGAGGCTCACGCGATGCCTGTGTCAGCACTCTAATCCAGGTGAGGGTGACACAGTAGCTGGGAGGAGCCCATGCAGTAGCTGCGTCAGCGCTCCAAGCCAGCGCAGAAGCAGAGGGGGGCAGATCAAGCTCACGCAGTGCCACGTCATCCTTCTAAGCAAGGAAGGATTGACGCAGTGGCCGGGAGGAGCTAATCCAGCTCACGCAATGATTGCGTAGAGCCAGAAGGGCTCAGATTCATCAGTGGCCGGGGCTAAGGGAGCTAAGTAGATTTCGATTTGAGGAGCTGGTGGGACGCTATTTCTATTGGTGCAGAACAGTGTCTAAGGAGACTAAACCAAGGTAGAGGGAATCACTGCCTTGACAGATTTCTAGCCAAGAAATCTAGATCCAGGTTGCAGCAGCAAAGGAGGATTGGAGAGGAGCGATTCGACAGTTGGCTGGAGGATTTTCGAGAGGGAAATCAGGACTCAGAGGGAGTCTAGAGAGGAGCTTGTTCCTTAGAGGGTTTCTTGCGCCCAAGGAATCTAGATCCAAGTCCTACTAGATTGATGGCAGGAGAGGGAGAAGAGAACTAGTCCTATTTTTGAGCAGAGATGGCAATGAATGGGTTGAGGATCAAGACAGATTGGACAGAGCATCCAATTTTGTCATCTAGAAGGCCACGATCCTGGCATCCTAGATAAGCATCGCATCAAGGACTATGCCTTGAAAGTGGTTGTTGTTCTTGTTGACACTGATGTGGCAAAGAAGTACGAGGAGGCCCAAAGCAAAGGCAAAGTGCATGAATGGGTTGAGGGATTAGGACAAACTAGACAGAGCATCCAATTTTGTCATCTGGAAGGCTAGGATCCTGACAATCCTAGATAAGCATCGCATCAAGGACTATGCCTTGAAAGTGGTTGTTGTTCTTGTTGACGCTGATGTGGAAAGAAGTACAAGGAGGCCCAAGCAAAGGCAAAGTGCATGATCCTAGACGGGATCAAAGATCATGTAGTACCACACATTGCTAAGAAGGAAACAACAAGGGGGATGTGGGAGACCCTGACCAGCTTGTACCAGGGCTCTTTCGTGCAACGGAAGATGCTATTAGAAAATCAGCTAAGACAATACCAGATGCAGAAGGGAGAGGAGATAGATCCCTTCCTCCTCAGGTTGCAAGGGATTCACGACCAATTGACTTCCGTGGGGTCTACACCAGATCCTGAGTTCATGGTCAGGACTGCCCTGAATGCAGTCACCGAGGACTGGGAGACATTTGTCCAAAGTATTTTGGGCAAAGCGACTCTCCCCAGTTGGGAGGAAATGTGGGCAGCTCTTCGACAAGAAGAGCTCAGGAAATTGACCAACACTAGGAGTAGCGGCAAGGGAGCTTGAGTCAAGAAGGAGGAGGAGGAGGAGGGAGCTCTCGCATCGTCGGGACAACAAGTTCAGCAAAAGAGGAAGAAGAAGGACATCACCAAGATCAGATGCTTCAACTGTGGGGAATTAAGACATTATGCCACTCAGTGCCCCTGGAAGAAGGGAAAGGGGGGAACTTTTGAATCAAAGGCTGCTCCAGCGAAAGTGGACAAGTAAGGCGAGGATGAAAATTGTGCCATGAGTGCTCATGCGCCTCTGGAGAAGAGGTGGGGCGATATGGAGTTGGCGAGAGGACTACATGGAGGCAGGATCCTTGAGGTGCCCAAACTCTTGGATCACATACGGTTACGGGGGCCCTTAACGACAGTAGCATAATGACAGGTGATAGTTGGAGCGAGGTGTGATGGAGCAACAATGGCTGAGCTAGAATGCCAAAGTCTGAGGCAGCATAGTGGATGTTGTAGTAGTGCGAGAGGCACAGAGCAGTTTGCAGCAGTGCAGCGGCAGCAAAGGGTCAACATAGATTAGCAGCAGAGGTAGCTTCAGGATCACAAGGCATCCATACTAACCAGGATGTCAGTTTTTGGGTGCAGTTTTAGTTGCTTACTTCTCAGCAACAAAGTTGCAGTGCAATGACTAGCAATGGTAGTGCTATGGGCAGCATGATGCAACATTTTGAGAGGGAGTTGTAGTATAGATGTAGCAGCCGCAATGGCGGAATCATGGGCAGCAGTACAAGAAGCAGCGATGCAGTGGATGAAGGGCAGTAGGCCGAGCATCAACAACACAGAGGACCGATGCAGTAGATTAGTGTAATGCTTCTCTGGTGAAATATTGCTAGAGCACATTCCTCGCTAAGAGGGAGTGTTGATTTTGGGTAGCATTGGATGTGCTCTAGCTCTAAAATTTTGTGGAGGGGCTAGAACACATGAGATCTCCAGAACCCAAAAATCGTTTGGAGAAATTCCACCATGATGAGGATTTATTAAAATAATTAATATTTTTAATGGGTTCCTAAGTCTAAACATAGGAAAATAAAAATATTAATGTGTATTAATAAAAATATGGGTGAGAAGGGTCTAAGTGACGAGGATCAAGCCAGTTCTAATTTTAGTCGTTGATTAGAGATTAGATCACGATCGTTGATTCATCAATAGGAAAAGTATAAGAGGAGGCTTGAGAGTCAGTTGGAGACATACTGAAGAGATCAAAGAGTTCTATTTCTCTGGGATACGGTTTGCTGAGAAAATTGAGCTAGTGATCTGAGTTGCAGTAAGAGGGGCAGTTCGGCAGAGGGACTCGTGTCCAAGGCCAAGAATGCATAGTAGAGAGGCAGAGCAGCACTAGGAGAGACAGTGCAGCTCCAGAGAGGGTGTCGCAGAAGCTAGTGGGGCTGACACAATCCCTTAGAGGCAGCGCTGGGTTTTTTTTGTTGGGCAGAGAGAGAGCAGTTCAACATATCGACTTTCTGAGCACAGGAGGCTCACTAAAGGGTGACGCAGCTCCTAGAGGAGGTGAAGCAGTTCCAGCGCAGAGCTTGGAGCAACCATAGTTGCCCAACACTGGGAACAACAATTGTCCTCTGTGGGGTTTGATCATCCAGTTGTTAAATTTGCCAAAATATTTGTCTTCGGAGAGAGGTACTTCTACCAAGTTTATCCTCTGTTGGGTGAGCCGGATTTGACACCCTAGTTGTATTCAAAAATTTGCTTAATAATACAAACCCTCTATATGTTGCATCGTTTTTCTCGAATTGAATTTTTCTGGGGACGCTTGTCCAAAAATAACGGTGTCCCTTGTGTGACTGTCTCAGTTTATTTTAGTTCATGATCTGTATGTATGTGTAGGCTACAATAGTGTTTTCATCATTGTTTAAGTAATTAAATAACTTGTCAAATGTAAAGAACAAGTAGGAAATGATAAACCAGTGATTGCAATAGGATTTATGATGTGTAGATTCAGAAATTCTCACGGTAGTGGTCTCCCTCTTAATCCCAGCTTCTCTATAATAGTCAATGAATTCATTTGATTCATATTTAGTCCCATTATCGGTCCTCAATATATTGATCTTTTTCCCTGTTTGATTCTCAACCAAGGCTTTGAAAGAGCAGAACCATTTGAACACTTCGTCCTTCTTCTTTATGAAATAGATCCATGTTTTGCGAGAGAAATCATCCACAAAAATTGCATAGTACAAATATCCACCCAGAGATGTCACAGGCAATATATTTAATAGATCAGAATGGACTAATTGAAGAATATCGGTAGTTAGACTTTGACTTGAGGGGAATGGTCCCCTTGTATTTTTTCCAACTGCACAACCCTGACACACACCTTCATGATCTAAGTTGAATTCGGGCATACCTGGGACCATCTTCCTTACATCAGGTAAGGCTTCGTAATGAAGGTGAGCAAATCTTCAGTGCCATAATTTGGATTGCAGAGAAGTATCGCAAGTCATTGCTCCCAACGAACTTCGTCCAACCTGATAGAGACCTTCAACCCTGAATCCAAGAGTGAATGCATTTCTTGGGTTCCTTTTCCAAACACGAACCCTCCCATCAATGAATGTCACCTTGAAACCTTTATCTTCCATCGTAGAAAAAGAGACCATTTCAGATCAAGGACATACAATACTTCTTGTAGATTAAGGGTTTGACCTTGATTTAAGTGAAGAATAACAGTCCCAATTCCTTTCACGAGATAAGTGGCATTATCCCCAAGTATAATCTCCATATTTGTCTTCTTTTCAATCAAGTTTGAGAGAGCCTCATTGTACCCAGTGAAGTGCCTTGAGGCACCACTATCAATCAACCAATGATCTAATGTATCCAGAGGAGAGGCAGTGGTTAGGGAAAAAATAAGATAAAATTCCTTTTTCTTTACAACATTAACTTCTTCATACCTAGACTTTCTAAACTTCTTGGGAGGATGTCCATTTCCATTTCGAGCAACAGGAGCATTCCTCTTTCCTTTGTTGTTGAACCTGTTGTTCCTTTGATTGTCATTGCCTTTGAAGTTAATGTTATTGTTGTCATCGTCTCTTGGAGTATCCTTCTTGTTAGGACACTCTCTAGCGAAGTGGTCAAACTTGTAACAATTGAAGCATCTTCATATTCTTCCTTCTTTGAATTTCGGCTTGAACCCTTGTCTTCTTGGACCAACATTGTTCTTCCTTTTAGCATGTGTGTAGAAGGTGGTAGGATTGTTTTCATTTGAGGGCTTGCCTCTTTCCATCATCCTAATTTCTTCTTGAGTGCATCTAGCCAATAATTCATCAAATCCCAAAATCTTGTCATTGTTGAGGATGGTAGTGTTAAACACATCTCATTCTCTTGTAAGGCCTCCAAGTGAAATAAGAGTGAACTTTGTGTCACCAATAACTTCTCCAATAGATAGGAGATCATTCTTGATTTCGGTAATCCTCATGAAATAGGATTGAATGGATTCTCCTTTATCCATCTTGATGTCTTTCAACTTGTTCTTGAGAAAGAGAACTTGATTTGGATTATTTACTTTGAACATCCCAACCAGCCTGTCATACATCTCCTTAGATGTTTCCAAATCAGAAATATAGGCAACCAAAGGCTTGTGAATAGAATCAACAATAATTTTCTTAGTTTTAACCTCACCTTTCTTGTACTTTGTTTGTGCAGCTGTGGATGCATTTGAAAGAGGCTCCACTACTCTTCCTTTGACATTGTCCATGGCATCATTTTCTTCCAAAGTCAAATCTAGAGTCATCTTCCATGCATGATAATCATATTTGTCCTTAAGCTTGTCCTTGGATTTGAAGTAAGATGTAGTCGTCATTGGGACTAGTTCCATGTTCTTGTCCAACAACTTCCCTTGGTGATTGCTTTTCCTCACTCGTGCTTGGGCTTTGTCTTTACCTCAGCTCCGATACCATGTTAATTTTAGATAACAATGGTATGTACTATGCTTTAGCACAATTTACTTCAATGTTCCTTTAGCGGCCCAATGACAATTTTCAATTTATCCAGTAACAATCACATTGACAGTAAATGTAGATAGAACATAAAAACATGTGCAAAAGACAAGCCAAGACAAGAGGACACAAGATTTGGCGGATGCCAAGGAAAAACCCCAATGTGGGGAAAACCCTTTGATCAAATCTTCTTATTATTATTCAATAGTTCAGCAGAGAGAGAGAATACATAGATCAAATTCACTTGCCCAATACACAGTCAAAACAACCCTGTCAAAATCAGCAGTCAAAAACAATGAACTGCAACCCTAACCAGAAAGTCAATGTTGGTCAAATCAGCGACAAAATTTCTCCTTTGCAGCTCAATCAAAGGTAGTCAACTCGACCTCCAAGAAGAGTCAAAGTCAACCCAAAATAGTCCACCCAGCCTCAATCAAGCTCATCAAACTTCAGTCAATGTTGTGGTCAACGCAGGTCAAATCGCCCCAAATGCCTCGATTTTTGTGCCAGCTAGTACGGCCTCAAGAAATCAAAATTTTGCCCAATAAAACACAATCAAAATAGGTCAAACTATAATTGGTCAACGCTGGCCTGCAATGTGGAATTTCAGCTTGCTCTTTATCTCTAAAATTTTTGGCCTCCTTGCCATACGTATGAGAGAGAGAGAAGATCCCAAGCTGTACGAACCAATCTAATGTGGAGAGAGAGAAGGATGTGTTAGTGAGTGATATCCAAATGAGGGGAGAGGTCACTCCTATTTATAAAATTTGTTACGGGTGAGGAGACACACCCATTGGCCTTCTTGAGCCTACGTTTGACTAAGGCCGACCTTGACAGTTTGTTCATAAGAGAGAATAAATTCAAAATTCCACTTCTGCTTGTCTGAATGAGATGATCTTTATATAAAATTGGACCTCTCGAAAAGAGGAATCCAATGCAATAATCATCTTCATGATATGAGTTGTCCCAATGTGGAATTTGGCCCTGGTTGCCAATTTTAACAGAACAGAACTTGTGACTACAACTCTCAATGGTCTACCTAATTCATTGGATTCATTTGCATCTAGAATTTGTGGTTGAACAAAAATTCCTAAGTTTGATCAGCTATAGACCTCAGGTACTCAAGCAGAACCTAGACTAATATCAAAAGGGAAGATTCAGAGACTTCAAGATAGTGAATCTCTGGATTTGCAACTCATGCAAAAAATGGTAAAGGAAGAAGGAATTTTGGAAGATTTCAGAAAAGGAATACAGGTAGAAGACCTGCTCCCAATCATGATCAAAAGAAGAAATATTTGTCAAATATTCAATGTTTTCGTTGTCACAAGTTTGGTCATTATAAAAATCAATGCACTGAAAGGAAGGATGATAAGAAGAGGAAAGGCAAGCAGCATGCTTCAACAACAGCCATTGATGATGATGAACATCCAAATCAAAAGAAATTCAAGAATGAAAATGAAGAAGATTTTGTTTTATTTTCTGCTCTTTCAAGTATTGTTGTCAATAACAGTGATATTTGGTTAGTAGACAATGGTGCCTCCAGACATATGACAAGTAACCATAATAGTCTCACAAAATTGGAAGAGAAGAAGTCAACACTAAAGGTGGAACTTGGTGACAATGGCAAGTATGAAGTCAAAGGTGTTGGGTCAACATCTTTCCAACTGGAGTCAAGAGGAAATATTTATTTAAATGATGTATTGTATGTTCCAGGTTTGAAAAAGAACTTAGTCTCTACTTCATCTTTGGAAGACAAAGGATATAGAGTTGCATTTGTTGATGGACAGGTTCTTGTATGGAAAAAGGGCTCAAGCATAGATTATTCCAAAGTGATTGGTGTTCAAGAGGGAGGCTTGTACAGACTCCTGGGACGATCAACTCAAGCTTGTACAGACTCCTGGGACTCATAATGACACCAATCTATGTGAGCTATGGCATCGTAGATTTTCTCACATTCATTATAAGGCTTTGTCAGTATTAAGGAACGTTGTTACAGGTCTTCCAGAGCTCCAAGTACAACATGAAGGAGTTTGCAAAGGTTGTGCACTTGGCAAGAATGCCAAGGGATACTTTCCAAGCAGTGGCAACAGATCCAAAGGAATCTTGGATCTAATTCATTCAGATGTATGCGAACCAATGACAGCAGCTTCTTTGGGTGGTTTCTTATATTATGTGACATTTATTGATGATTTCTCTTGAAAGCATAGATTTACTTCATGAAGACAAAATATGAGGTCTTTCGCAAGTTTCAAGAATTCAAAGCTCAAGTAGAGAACTTGACAAGGAAGAAGATCAAGACTCTAAGATCAGATAATGGAGGAGAATACACTTCCAAGGAACTCATTGCTTTTTGCAAAGAAGTTGGGATTAAGAGGGAGTTGATAGTTCCTTACAATCCTCAACAAAATGGAGTTGTCAAAAGGAAGAATAGGACTATTGTGGAAGCTTCCAAGGCAATGATTCATGATCAAGATTTGTCCATGTTCTTATGGAAAGAAGCATCCAAAACAAAAGTCATCACTAGATTTTGGAATTCAAGACTCTTGAAGAAGTTTTCATAGGTGAGAAACCAGAAATTGAGCATTTGAGGATCTTTGGTTGTCCTGTCTACATTATGTAAGGAACAAGATTCGCATGCTCAGAGGAATTGCTCTGATACCAATGTAACGAACAAAGTTCGTATACGCAGCGGAGTAAGCTTCAAAATACTTCGAAGACGTAAACATCCATTGTAGGACAAGTGTATATTAATATTGTAAAAGAATTTATGAGATGTGATGACTACAATGAGGGTGAGGGCTTGCTTATATACCCTAGGCAAGTACCCTTTCATAATGGTCATGTCTCTTAAGACGTGCCTCTTCATTACTAACTAACTAACTATTAGCTAATTAAATATTATTTATTATATTTTATATTTAAATTATTATTTTTATATGAATTATATTCGTAACATTGCCCCTCTCTTCAAAAAGCTTTGTCCTCAAAGCTTACTGATGAAAGGCTTCATCTCTTTTTCTCATTTCGAATATCTTCTCGTCTCTAAACTTTCATCTTCGTTAATACAAGACGATATGATGCTCTAAGTGATAAACAAAATTGTCAGACTGAGAATGGATCTGACCATCCTAGATTAATCTCTTGGGGAACTTTCCGGTGATTGGGAATTTGTAGTGAATTGTTATCATAGGATTGGGTTCTGCAAACTTCAGTATTCCTTGGAACATAAATATGTTCCTTCCATTTTGAATGGTTCAAATATGTAGACTGACTTACTTGTCTGCTCTTGTGATTCAAATGTTGATAAAGAGTTCTTGCAGTTTGATCTTGCCCTAATCTATTTGTGGTGATTTCCTGATTTACTTCAGATACTGTTATTGAATTGGTTACTGAATCATCACTTGGAATGTCCATCGTTTGAACTGCAACATCTGCACATGTTTTAACTTTTGTTGGTTTCTCCTCTTCTTGAGTTGTGATATTCACTGGATCGGTATTTATTCATTTATCTTCAACTTGGGCTGAAATGACTAGAGACTTCAATACTCCTTCTTGAAGTTGTTCTAACTTGTCATTTAGTGAATTCTTGTCACTTTTAAGCTTCTTTGTTTGCGTAAGTAGGGCTTGGTTATGATTCCTTCGACATAAAAGTTCTTCGCTTTCTGGATTGTTGATTTTATTCTTAGTATCTTTTTCATCTTTTAAACTTTGGATTTGTTCTAATAATGTTTGATTTGTTGTAAAATGTAACTAGGTTCGGTCTTCATAATGACATGTAATTATGATCTTTGTAAATGATGAAATAAAAAGAATAAAATTATTTTTATGCCTTGCTTCATGGGTTTCATGAGCAAGAGATTTTATTTCTAGATGGCTCCCATTGAGAGCTTTAGGATTTGTCAAAGAGTCAATGTCATGTATGAAGATATGTCAAAAGTATTCTAGTTTATAGGACTGTCAAAATAGCCCTCCAAAAGACAAGCACGGATCTCCTCTTGAAGTCGGCCTGCAAGATGAATTAAATAACACAAGTTGGCTCTCAAATAAGAGACACATCTCTTCATGTATACAAGTTGGCTTATTTATGGACAGACTACTATAAATACGTGGCTATGATCTTCGCAAAAGGACAATTCATAGAACTCGGATACCTCTGCAATTTCGGTGGGTAATTACAGTGAACAATACTTCGCAATCTCTGAGATTTCGGTGAGAATTACAATCATCAAGTTCGGATAAATTCAGTGAAGAGTACAGTGTTCGGATCTCTGTATTAAGGGATATTTCGGTGTTATATTACAGTCAATTAAGCTTGGATTCAGACCACAGAAAGGAAGACAACTTGGATAAGTTTAAGAGAGATGTTTAAAGGATAGCGAAGGTCTGTCATATGAAAAGGAAGGACAGTTCGGATGGACAACAATAAGTGATGAAGGAACAACGAAGCTGTGGAACTAGTGTTCAGTGATGTATCACTGTGTTTTGATGATACTGCAGAGGTCACATCTTGATGACAATACATTGACAAGTTTCGGTGCCATGACTAGTATATCTACAGTTTGTTGAAGAGATGATCTCAGAGCAAAGAAGAAAAGGAGGAATCAAGAAGAAGAACAAAGGACTAGTGTCTTGGTCTTGGAGTGGCTAATAGGTCAAGGGTCTTGGTCTTGGTATTCGTCAATTGGAATCTCTATAAGAAGAATTTGTGCAAGTTTTCCTCTCAAAGAGTGAGAGGTTTTGGCCCTGGCTTATAGCCTACATGATGTGTCTCTTGTGTATTTATGTTCATGCATTAGTTATTGTTTGATGAAGAAAGAACACTAATAATCTAACATGAAGAAGATACTAATCTAAAGAAGTAAAAAGCATTCACAAGCAGTCACTAATGAAAGAGAAATCAACTAACACTAATGCCCTAGATTTCTCAACATGATTAAGGTTCTTTAAACGTACATTTTCCACTTCTTGTTCTAATAAACGTTTCTTAAGTTCCTTCTTTGTGGCTTTAGCTTTCTTTATTTGTTCGAGTAGTTTTTCATTGTGATCTCTAAGGCACGAAATTTTTGTCTTTACTACAGAGGCCTTCTTCAAGCTCTTTCTGCTTCTTTGGTATAGTTTTTTTATTATCTTGAAACATCAATTCTGAAATATCCTTGAAGTCTTCTACTGAAGATGTTAATGATTTTGATGTGTTTGTTATGTCTCGAAATGTGACCATCTTCCCCTTATAAGGAAACGTCAAAAGTTGTTTCTCTATGTTTAACATGAACGTACCCAATTCCTTAAACCAAGGTTGACCGAGAATTATGTCAATCTTTCTATTATACATAGTTACAACACGATTTTGAGATATGTACTCATAATGATCTACTGTCACTTGTAAATCACTAATTTCATACTCTTTTTGGCCAAAAATATCTTTTCTTTCACCAATGTTTGGCTCTATAATTAATCGCTGATTTGCCAAATTAATGTTGATGTAATTTTCCTCGTTGCTTGTGCTGATAGCAATATTAATTTCTTTTCCTTGGATACTTCATTTTAATGTAATTAATCTGTGATCCATAACTGAAAGACCATTATACGAAAACCTTTCTTCCTTCGTCATTTTCGTTTTCTATTTTTTATTTTTATCTAATTTTTTTTAAACTAATAATATTTTTTAAACTAATTTTTTTAAAATAATAATAAAATTTTTGAGTTAATTATATAGTTTATATATATATATATATATATATATATATATAATGAATTAAAGGGTCATGATTAAAAAATGTGACTGAGCTCATGTAGCTTTTGAACAAGGTAAGATGGCGAAGCAATCGGACTGTCAGGACTCGGGACAGAGAAATGGTTGGGTGGTTGAGACTCAGACATGGTAATAGGAACAAACAGGCAAGACGGGAGAGGAGGGGTGGCGGTGGGCTAGCCACTGATTAGATGGTAGACGATGTTCGGTTGAACAGCGACCGGAATTTCGTTAAACAGCAAGGAGAGGAAGGGACAACAAACGGATCGATGTGGAGTGACGGCTCGTGTGGCGGCAGGAAAGACGTTGACGAGCAGCTGACAATGTCTATAATGGTGGTTTGATTAGCGAAAAGGATGGCAAATTGCAACAGGGACAAAAGGCAGTGGTTAGCCCACGACGATGTCGTTTTGATAGTGGCGATGGCTGGTCAAGACCACTGTGGACAAGGTGCGTAGGGTGGTCATTGTTGCAGGGTTGTGTAGAGTGGTTGTAGAGTTGCTACATGGTGTGTAAGGTGTCGTTGTCAGGTGGCGTCTTTAGCGGGACAATGTCGATTGCGATTTTGTCTGGCGGTTGGTTGTAGCCCACGACAGAGTATCAGCCAGGTAAGTTTTGTGTTTTTGTTTTCCCTTTTTTTTATTTTTTACATTTTTTTAATATATATATATATATATATATATATATATATATATATATATATATGATTTTTTTTAAATAACTTGTCTTTTAAACAAAGTCTTTCGGTAGAAATCACATGAGAGACTTTTTTTTGGCTGACGCGTTTTGAACCAACAAGTGTGGTTCATCATCCTGATGATGAAGGATGATGAACCACACTTGTTGATTCGAAACGCGTCGGCCAAAAAAATTTCTCTCATGTGATTTCTACCGAAAAACTTTGTTAATTCATTATGGATCACAGAAGCTTGAATACAGAAACTTGTCTTTTATATTTTGATTTTTTTTATGTTTCTATAAAAAATGATATTATTTTTTTGGTAATAAACTTCTTTTATTTTTATTAATTTTTTTCCAATGATTTTTTAATGAATTTTTTTTATTTTTTTTCTAATATATTCTTTTGCCCTTCTTTTATTATTTCAATAATTTTATTTTTCAATTTTTTAATCTTTTTTTTTTGAAGTGGCCAAAGGCCTAACAACAAGATGCAGAAACTCCAAAACTTCTACAGCGAAACACTTTAAGTCACAACAGCAACGAGGTTGATGAAAATTTAATGGCCAAGGGTCGGATCAGACGTGGCTCTGATACCAATGTAACGAACAAGGTTTGTATGCTCAAAGGAATGTTTTGATACCAATGTAACGAACAAAGATCGTATACGCAGCAGAGTAAGCTTCAAAATACTTCGAAGATGTTAACATCCATTGTAAGACAAGTGTATATTAAATATTGTAAAAAAATTGATGAGATGAGATGATTACAATGAGGGTGAGGGTCTTCTTATATACCCTAGCCAGGTACCCTTTCATAAATGGTCATGTCTCTTAAGAGATGCCTCTTCATTACTAGCTAACTAACTACTAGCTAATTAAGTATTATTTATTATTTATTATATTTTATCTTTACATTATTATTTTTATATGAATTATATTCATAACACATTCATGTACCCAAGGAGAAGAGGATGAAGCTAGAGTCTTCTAGAAAGAAGGGAACATTTGTTGGGTACAGTGAGTCATCAAAGGCTTACAAAATTTATATTCCAAGGCAACAGAAGATTGAAGTTAGCAAAGACGTTACCTTTGATGATGATGCAGCATTCAAGAAGTCTAAAGATGTTGATGATGATGAAGAACATGAAGCTCCTAAGGATTTGGGTTATGGATTGTCCGAGTGTTATATATATATATATATATATATATATATATATATATAACAATCATAATAATGATTAGTATAGAAGAGGCATGTCTCTAAGGACATGACCATTCATGAAGGGGTACCTGCCTAGGTATATAAGTGAGCCCTCTTTTGTAATCATATCTCATATCAATCGTATCACTTGTATTCAAACATATAGGTGGGCCCTCTTTTGTAATCATATCTCATATCAATCATATCACTTGTATTCAAACATTCTTCTATAAATATACTATTCGTCTTATGATGGACATTCTTCTATTCCAGATATTCTGAATATTTCACTAAGTACGAACTTTGCTAGTTACATTGGTATTAGAGCGTAAACGAACTTTGTTCGTTACATTAGTATCAGAGTTGTTCAACCCTCTGGCAGCTCAACTATTTGCTTAGAGCCAGTCTGATCTGGCCTTTGGCCATCAATCTTCGTCAAGTTCATTGTCGTTGCAATCAAGGCTTTTAGCCATAGGGAGCTTTTGGAGGTGTTCCATTTATCGTCTAGCCTTGGCCATTTAAATTAAGATTAAAATATATATATATATAACATTAAAAAAGGGAGGAGAGTTATCAAAGATTTAAAAATAATATATATATATATGAAAAAAATGAAATTATAAAAGAAAATTATGATAGAGTTATAAAAGATTAAAATACATATATATATAAATCATAATTAAAAACAAAACAAAAACACAACGTAGTCACAGTTGGCGCAGTCGTTCTCGCCCGACAAGTCATGGACCTGTTGAAGAAAGTGTAACTAGGTTTGGTCTTCATAATGACGCATTCCAATGTAAATGACGTAAATTGTATCTAGCAAAATATTTTGTGAATTTGAGTCATGGGTTTCATGCTCAAAAATGTATTTGTTTTTGTAGCTCTCATTATGAGCTCTAGGCTAGGTGATAGGTTTGTGTCATTGATGTAAATGGTTACACTTGAAGATGTACAATGTATGACTCCAAGATCAAGGGCAGAATCATGGTGCAAGACTCCTTCAAGGTCAAGAACAAAAGGCTAGTAATTGACCCCTCCAAACGAATATAGAAGAAGCAATGTATTTTCAGCATAAATATATATTTATATTTGAGTGTTCATGTCGGCTTCATATCACATTCACATCGGCTTAGAGGCATGTTATGTCAGCCTAACGGACAACCCTCAAACACTATAAATAAAGGCCTCTCCTCATCTATTCAGACACACAATCACAACGATGAATTCGGTCTCCATATCTGTGCGAAGAAGACTGTTTAGAAGTGCGAGGTAAGGGTGAAGAGTCGCAGGAAGAAGAGCCGCAGAAAGGATAGCCACAAGGATACTCTCTCACGTACGAATCTAGGGCATCTATCTATCTGCCCTGTTTGACAAGAAAATTACTCGGTCTTGAGTCTATCTGAATGGCCAAATTATTTGAGGAACAATGACAGGATAAGTGAGGCTTTGGGAGGGCTAGGAGAGCCCTAAATCCTCCACACGTGCAAGGGTACAGGTCATATTTAGGGCTGCATGACAGACCTGTGTATTCCTCATGAAAGCAGATTGATGCAAGTTTGAAAGAGCTCGGTTGTGTATCAAAGGAAAGACCCAAGCCATGCGAAGGGATAGAAGAGGCTTCAAGTATTTGTAAGCTCTCACGTTCTAAGGAGAAGTATCATCTTCAAAACTGCAGTTATAGCAGCAGAACAGTCCAAGTCAAGAAGTCATATTGTCTTGAGGAAGGTCTTGAAGACAACAGCTTGATAAGTGATCTCTTCCATGCAAGAGGAGATAGGAGGAAGAAGGAAAGGACAAGAGAGCTGAGCCTACCATCTACAAGTTGCAGATCTAATTCATGTTGTAGCAAATCAGAGGACAACAGTAAGAGAAGATTCTAGCCTTGATCTTGGAGTCACTTGGTCAAAGGGTCTTTGTATTGGTCTTGGAAATTTTGTCAAGTGAAGAAACTATAAGAAGAATTACTGTGGGTTTTCCTCTCAGGTTTGGAGAGGTTTTGCCCTGGCTGCTGCCTATGTCTTGTGTTAGTGTTCTTTTGTGTATTATGCATGGTAGCTGGTTGATGAAATTAATAATCACTAACATATAAAAGATCTTTTTTAAATTGCCTAAAGAATGAAATTACTTCACAAGCAGTTATCAAGATAGAGAAATCATTAATATCTCAAGCCCTTCAGATTTCTCAATAGGACCAGCTACCGCTTAATCAGCCAATGCCGCCACCACTACCACTGAACGTCACTCTTCGCCGTCCCTTAAGCCGCCTCTACCTACCACCGCAGTGTTTCCGATTAAAACACAGTGTGACCCAATTCTTCTGCCGCCTCCGACAGTCACTGTCGCCCCCAGTTAATTTGTACATCCATAAGATTGACTTGTTAAAAGTTAAAAGTTGTTGAGTGTCCATACAGTGTCATTTCATTCTGCTCATATGGTCACTTAACTTTCAACTCCAATTGAAGAATCCAAGCTATTGATTCACATCGAACCTTGCTTTCCATAGAATCAACAAAAAATCTAATTGGTATATCAGTGTACCAATTCGTACAGTTACATCCTCTACGGAACAAAGTTATTAGGAGTTAATAAGAGTAACTTTATAAAGTTATTTTAAAAAGTGATCATATTAAATTAAAAATTATAGTATTAAATTAAGTTATATAATATTATTAATTTACTCCAGATATATAATACAAAGGACAAAGAACTAAGAAAATAATATATTGAGATTTTCGACGTTATAGAAGTTGATATATATATATAATATATATATATATATATATTCTAAAAGACATTTGAGAAGTAAAAATTGTGTGCAGAGAAAAGATTGTAAGAGATTCAATACTAAGGTTTGAAGGAATAATAAAGTTTTGAAGGTTTATTAAAAAGAAAATAATAATATTTTATTATAAATATTAAAAAGGTTTACCTTTAAAACCCTAAGTTCAACTTGACAAAGCATAATGGAATCAATCACTGACAAGAAAGGAATAGAATCTAATTCGGAAGTGAAGGAAGATATTTAGAAACTTCATATAACTATGCTTCAGTGCCATTTAAAATTAAAGAGACTCTTGCAGAAAAAGATGTTACTATTTCTATCTTGTCCACCGAAGATATACCCTAAACTTGCTAATCAATTGGTGATTCTAGAGTCAAATATAATCGAAAAATTAGACCTCTAGAACACAAAACAATATGACATAACCAATTTACAACTTAACATTGGGGGCTATACATTTATATCACAATTCTTTGTTCAATCCCTATGGAGCGATGAAGGTGACATAATTTTGGGTTCACCCTGGATGGAATCACTAGGATCATTTATTTTAAAAACGAAAAATAAGTTTTTGACATTTTCCTACAAAAAGAAAAAAAAGCACTACATGATGTTACATTAAAGCCATATTCAGTAACATTAGAAGACAAAAAATATCTCAAAAATAATTCTTCAAGAAAACCGGAAGTCAATGCAAAATATGCAGAACAAACTTGAAAAGATTGTTACAAACAAAAATGAAGAAGTTACTTGCCTCAAGAACCACAACGAGAAATTACTGACTCAAATTAAGAAACTTGAAAATAATAAGAAATCATTGAAAAACAAATTAGAAGAACTTATCATGAAAGAAGTATTGAAATCTTCAGACGTAACAGTCCAAGTTGAAGAAAAAAGAACAAATATTGATCCAGACAATATCACAACTCAAAAAGATGACAAAACAGTTGAAGTAAAAACATATTTAGGCGTTATAGTTCAGACGATGAAAATTCCAATTGAAGATTTTGTAACCAACTCAACAACACTAGTACTTCAAGTAAATCAGGAAATTGCCACACGCATGATAAGGGAAAATTAAATCACAAGAACTCATTAACGACATCCAAAGCACAAGAACTCATTAACGACATCCAAATCACAAGAGCAGATATCTCAATCAGTCTACTACTTATCTGTATCACTCGGAACATAAACAACAGACTTATGCTCCGAAGAATATGAATGTCTACAAAATCCAGTCTTATGATAACAATTTATTCCAGCCTAAGTTACCGGAAACTCCTGAAGAATTTCCCAGAAACGCGGATCCCCGTTTCCGATACATAAACGGATACGATTCTTGTCCGAAACACTGTAAAAACGTTTTTGTGCCGTTTCAAAAAATCGGAAACTTTAGATTTGGAATTGGATACGTTTCCAAGGGATTTAAATTTTTTTGGATCCGTTTTCGGTAAAACGGATCCACGAAAATTGTGATCAAAATCCACCCTTAAAATGTTAAAAAGCTTGAAAATTTGCATAGCCATAAATAAATAATAAAAATGAAGAAATCAGATTTGCAAATAAACTCACTATAAACAGAGTCTCATAAAATCTTTTCTAAATCTTTAGAAACAACAACACTCCATATATTTATCAAAAATTCTTACTAAGAAAAAGATAGATGTTCAAAAATGCAAATAAAGGGGTTTGATGAATGTCTTCGTAAAGAGATTTATTTGAGCGATTAATTTTCATTTTGGTTAAGGTTTTGTTAATTGTCATTGATTTTGCTTTTGATTTCATAAATCCCTCCAATATAACAAATCTTCTCTAGCCAATCTTGTGCCTGCATATAGTCACAAGACCAAGCTGACATTGAGAATATTGAAATGTTCAGATAGGTCTTGATGGAATATCCCAATGATCCCATGGGCCTTTTAATTGTCATGCAAGGAAGATAGATATCATCTGCCATGCATGACACGTTCTTTGAAGGAGTTGGACCCGAAAGCACAAAGGCTGTTGCATTTCTGATTACATTATTAATGATGATGATAATATGTTGAATGTTATAATAATCACTAATGATGATGACAATTTTTATGCTGAATTGATGATGATGATTTGTTTATGTTGAATTCATGACAATGACTATGCATTTTTAGATATAGATTCTAGATTCTAGATTCTAAAAGATGAATGGTAATATGAAATATATATATATATATATATATATATGCATGCCGTTTCCTTGCCGTATCGTATCCTCATATTTTGAAAATTTGTCGTATCCGTTTCAAACCCCGTATCCGTATCCGTTCCCGTATCCGTTTCAGTGCAACTTAGATTCCAGCTATCAAATAATTGCAAAGTTCCACAAAAGATTGATTTGGGATGGTTATATCCCTTCTCAATTCGACAATTTTGTTTATCACTCAAAGGATCTTATCATTTTGTATCATCAAAAATGACAACTCGAATAATTCCGAAAAGTGTGAATAGAACAAGAAAAAAACAAATGACATGTCCTATTAGCAATAAGCTTTGAGGACAAAGCTTTCTAAAGAGTAAGGAAGTGTTATGAATATAATATATATAAAAATAATAATATAAATATAAATAATAATAATAGTCATAATAATGATTAGTATAGAAGAGGCATGTCTCTAAGAACATGACCATTCATGAAGGGGCACCTTCTTAAGTATATAAGCAGGCCCTCTTTTGTAATCATATCTCATATCAATCATGTCACATGTATTCAAACATTCTTATATTAATATATTACTCGTCCTATGACGGAAATCTGTATATTTTGGATATTTCAAATATTCCACCGAGTACGAACTATGTTCATTACATCGGTATCAGAGCGTAAACAAACTATGTTTGTTACAATGGTAAGTATACTCTTGTTCTCAACATGGACGGAATGATTTTAGCATAATTAACTAAGAATTGGTTTCATGGGAATAAGGATGTTAGGTTTTGTGGAACAGATTTTGTCGTTCAACAACTCACAGGGAGAGTTATGTTTATTTCAAGGAGACCCTATTTGGGACAGTTCCTCAAATCAATGGCTGAATTATTTGAAATCGTGATATTCACAAAGAATCCCACAAAAAGGGTTGACACTATATTGGATAACTTTCCAAAGAATAGCCTCATTTAGAACAGGTTGTACAGAGATTCATGCACTGAAATAAAAGATATACTCGTGAAGTACCTCTCTCTCTTGGGAAAAGACCTGAGAAGGTATTGTCGACGATTGCCCTTTCTCCTACTCTCTTCAACCCTTAAATTTAGTTCCCATCAAACGATTTTTGGGTTTGGCATCAGATTCCCAATTGATGGTCAAAGTGCCCTGCACATTGGCCACTCTTGCCCAAACAAAGGCCAATGTTCCACTTGTTCTATTCCACAACCCAGACTCGGGATACCCTAGGCACAATAGCCAGTCTCTCTGGGTTTACTGCGACCAAGAAGGCTCTCTATTAAATCTCTCAGTACCTGTTATCCCTGAAGAATCAAGAAGCATTGTAAAATTTGTGCATGATAACAATGACAAGCATGTGTATTGCTCCACTCTAATCGAAGAATATGGCCATGGAATGTACAATGTGAGCGTCTATGATAAAGAGATGGAAACATTCGGTGGAAGAAACCGTCACCCTTGCCTATGTTGGAGGCACATTCTTTGTTGAGTTGTTTTTTTGACAACGGTGGGTGTTGTACTACCTATTACACTGTGTGTTCCAACAATCATCCATGACCCAACAGAGGATTTTGTTATCTAGAGCCTCACCAGAAGAAACAACGAAGCAAAGTGACAATCTCAACAGTCTCGTGAAGGTCATTTTCGCTATAATTTTATCTTTGACCTGTCTCTACAAACCAACACTTCGAGCCAAATAGAATAATGGCAAGGGATGAAGACAATTACAATGCACATGGCAAAAGGTATTTCTGAGTCGAGAAAACCCACAAAAAGGGAGTTTGTTGGGCAAAGTACCCAAGTATTGGGGTTTTGGATCCAAAGTTATGGGTTTGGAACCCAAGTAAATTAATATTCTATTCTAATTTGTTATTGAGTGGTAAAGTGAGGGTTTCTTGAAGGACAAAGAAGACCCCCAAGACACTTAGACAAAAGGTATGACTATAGGCCACAGGAGAGGCCTAATCACACAATGAGATGGACTTCATGTGTGGAGTAAGAGAGCCCTAAAGGAGGACGAGTTTTGTCCAAGGAGGCCAAGTTTTTTTCAAAGTGGCCAAGTTAAGCAAGGAGTCAAGTTTTGTCTAATGAAAGGTTGATCTATGGAAAGTAAGGGTTGGTTGCCCTAGCCGCAGCTATTGGAGGGATGTTCTTGGAGGGCAGAGGCGAGAAGGCTAGCCACAACCTGATCTACGGCATCCAAGGTTTGTCGGAGTAGCAAGGAAAGTAGTTCGAGACCTACTTTGGGCAGCCGTGGATATCAAGTGAACTAGCTGCAATAGATGAGGTAAACCGCAGGCTAGACAAGGATTAGGAGAGTTGGTCGTAGGCTAATTAAGGACCATAACTCTAGGCCGAGGAAGAAATGAGCAGGGCCGCGAGTTGTGGATGCATTGGAGGTTGGTTGAGGGATAGTAGTGGAGACAACAAGCCTTAAGGAACAGACCAAGGCCTGATTAGGCAAATTGGCATAGGTCAAGTCCTTCAATAGAGCACCTGAGGCTAAAAGAGGCCTAGAATAGCTAGCCAATATCTGCCAGACCTAGAAGAGGAGGGTCATGGGACTGTAAGTCAAGGCCTAGGGCAGAAAAAGGGCTAGACAGAGGTCTGTGTGGTGGCCAAGAGTTGAACGGAAAGGCAAGGAGTCTGTCACGTGGGCAACAAGGTTGGTTGTGGACTAAAGGAGTGGCCATGTGCTAGAAGAAATTTGTAGCAGCAAAAGGAAGTGGGCTATAACAAGGTACAACAAGGTTTTAGTGTACCATGGGCTAAAAGGAACAAGCCCGGGGGAGTTAGGATCTTGTTGATTGTACTGATTGTTATTATATTGATTAGGCAAATGAAGACCTGATGGACCACGTCTCAACCCTAGTTGTATCTAGTCGGAGGACAAACTTTTATACTGTGTATTATAGCTTTGTATCAGGGCTTGTAAAGGGCCACTATCCTTGGTACGAGAGTCATAGTGCTTTCTTATTGATGGACTAATGAGAAACATGATTTGGGCCAAAAATCTTGTGTATTGTTGTTGATCTATTTGTTATTATATTTTGTTGTGCAAAGATGTTTAAATTTGGACGTCTCTAGTGTATTTGTGTTCCTGTCTAGGGCATAGACCAGACTTAGGGTGCAAGGAAATTTCAACATGGTATCAGAGCTACTGTGAAGGCTAGCTAGATCAAAGTGTGCACAGGTGTCAGCTCTAGAAGGAGTTGTGAGACTGTTGCAGGAGGCAATAGTGTTGCCAACTCACAGTTGGCTAGACATGGAGCATAAGGTTCAACGGAAAATATGGATATGTGGTCTTCACTAGTTTGGTGATGAGATAGGATGCCAATTTTGGCAGATTGGTGGAGAACTTAGTGCACAATAATGTGTTGTGTGGCAAGTTGTTGAAGATGGACTTTTGTTGACTTGTCAAAGTAAGTTGAGACAGCTTAGGTGCCTTGGCAAGGAGTGTTTTGGCATGGACGAGATAGCTCCATGTGGATGACAGATTGATCTTGAGACAATATCTTCATTGGGTTGCAGGATTACACAACCGACAGTGGAGCCATGTGCACATGAGGAGTTTGACCAAGGAGGATGAGAACATGTGCAGAGTTGAGTTGTGGTGGTCTAGAGTGGTCTAGAGTGGTCTAGACCTATTGTTCAACCGCAACTCGGGACTGTCCTTGAAAGGACACAAGTTCAATTGCAAGGAGGTTGTGTAGGCTCAAAGGGAGTCTAGCTTCAGAGGGACATTGTGAACAAGAGTCAGCGCCACAATGGAATTCTAACCTTTATGTTCAAGTGAGACATTGGAGTTTTCAGCCCATGCAAGGATAGTCATGATGGTGGCATGGTGCAAGGAAAGTCGTAAGACCATGTAAGGACAGTCATGGATCACACAAGGAAAAGTCATGGTACATGCGAGGATAGTCATGCACCATGCAAGATAAGTCTTGATCAAGCACAAAGAAGACGTGGCACATGTAAGGATAGTCATGGCCATGCAATGGAAAGTCATGGCTCATGCAAGGAAGTCATGGCCATGCAAGGAAAGTCATGGAGCTAGAGATTTCTACAAGGAAGGTATCCTTGAAGATCCAGGGCTTCCAGAAGGACATGGTTGCGAATCAAATTTGGAGGCAGGGCCACTTCCAGGTAGTGGTGGAAAACCTTCTTCACTAAGAGGGAGTGTTGAAATTTGGGTAGCTTGAAAGGTATTTCTGAGTGGAGAAAACCCACAAAAGCGAAGTTTGTTGGGAAAAGTACCCAAGTATTGGGGTTTTGGACCCAAAGTTGTGATCTTGGAACCTAAGTAAATTAATATTCTATTCTAATTTGTTATTGAGTGGTAAAGTGAGGGTTTCTTGAAGAAAAAAGAAGACCCCCAAGACACTTAGACAAAAGGTATAAATATAGGCCAAAGGAGAGACCTAATCACACAATGAGATGGACTTCATGTGTGGAGTAAGAGAGTCGTAGAGGAGGATGAGTTTTGGTCAAGGAGACCGAGTTCTACTGAAAGAGGCCAAGTTAAGCAAGGAGTCGAGTTCTATCTGATAAAAGGTTGATCTATGGGATTCAAAGTTTGTCTAAGCAGCAAGGAAAGTAGGTCGAGGCCTACTCTGGGCAATGGTGGATATCAAGTGACTTGGCCGCAGTAGATGAGGTAAACAACAAGTTGGACAGGGATCAAGAGACTTGGCTGCAAGCTAGCTAAGGACAAAAACTCTAAACCGAGGAATAACAGAACAAGGCCGTGAGTTGTGGATGCACTAGAGGTTGGTCGAGGGATAGTAGTGGAGGCAACAAGCCTTAAGGAATAGGTCAAGGCCTGATCAGGGCTACTGGAGCATAGGTTGAGGCCTTCATAAAGCACTCGAGGCTAGAAGAGACCTAAAACAGCTAGTCGAGGTTTGCCAGACCTAGAAGAGGAGGGTCGTGGGACCGTAAATCAAGGCCCGGAAAAAAATGGGCTAGACAAAGGTTTGTGTGGTTGCCAAGGGTTTGACAACAAGGCAAGGTGTCTTCCAGATGGGAAGCAAGGTTGATTGTGGTCTAAAGGAGCATACAATATGCTAGAAGAGGTCTATAGTAGCAGAAGAAAGTGGGCTACAGGAAGGTAAAGCAAGGTTGTAGTGTACCGTGGGCTAAAAGGAGCAAGCCCAGGTGAGTTAAGATCTTGTTGATTGTATTGATTGTACTTATATTGATTGAGAAGATGAGGCCTTGATGGACTAGGTCTCATCCCAAGTTGTATCTATTCAAAGGACAAACTTGTATATTGTGTATTCTTTGTAGCAGGGTTTGTAAATGGCCATGATCCCCGGTAAGGGATCCCTAGTGTTTTCTTATTGATGGACTAATGAAAAACATGATTTGGACCTGTTGACCACTACCGGTCAACTACCCATGCAGTACCCCCCCCTTTTCTTTGCAAAAAGGGGTAGCACTTGATCGACATGTCTGTGCCATCCTGCAGTCATCAGCAGCTTGATCATTTTTGTAAACCCAGTCTGCGTGTATGAATTGTGAATAATCTTAGCAGATATGAGTCGTGTATGTAAATTGCCTGGGTGGACCTAACTTTCTAATGATAATCTACGTCCCGGAAGGTTTTTCGTCTCACCGATCCATGATCGGCAGAGTTTTCCTTCAGCCTGACCCCAAAGCCGGAATTGATTTTGTCATTAAAATTTTAGGAGAATCCTAGTGTGTTAAGATAGAAAAGAAAGATCAACGCCTTAGAATTCAGCCTCTTCGAGGGGGCAACCTCCTTTACATTACATAAATGAACAATTCTTGGATGATACAAATGAAAAGACCTCCTTTCTATATATAGGAGTCTAAGGGGTCATAACACAATCAGAGCCGACATAACAATAATAATGTAAGGGCACAATAATAACAATAGTGGGCTTCTATGGGGCACAACAGTAACAATATGGGCACTACATGGGTACATCAATATAATAAGTGGGTTGTACTAATAACAATAAGGGGTTACACTAGTAGTATAGGGCCTAACATGCCCCTCTCCTTCAAAAAGCGTTGTCCTCAATGCTTGAGTAGTTCTTGATGCTTCTGTATAAAATTCTTGTCCTCCCATGTGGAATCTTCAGCGGGTAAGTTCTTCCACTTGATGAGATACTCTGAAATTGATCGATTTTGTAGCTGTCGAGTTCTTGTTTCTGTGACTGCTCCAGATTCTAATATGATTTTTCCTTCCTCTTCAATTTCTGGCAATATCGTTTGAATCGGGATCTTTTGCAACTTTTGAATAAGTGGCCATACTTCTTCATCCTTCTTCCATTCATCCCTTGCTTCGTTTATCCAATTTGGTTGGATAATAGAAATAGCATAAAACAATTCTTCCACATCCTCATCTTTGAAGAGTCTTCCCATTCGGTAAGGTCGCCATTTTTTAAGTGCATGTAGTATTGCCAACATTTCCTTCTCATAAATAGCTTGCTTGAGATGTAGCAGTAAAAATACCAATCACCTACATCACAACATTTTTCACTACAATGTTGATCTACCTGTTGTTTCCTTTGATTTTGCACCGAAGTGGCGTTATCCTTTAAAAGTTGGAGAACTTGTTGTTGATGCTCAATGTGATCTTTCACTACTTGAACATTTTTCTTCTTGATATGTCCTTCTATCTCTAGAGTTTGAGGAGTGGTAATTTCTTCCAATCCTTTACAAGATATGGTCGGATTCATTTCTTGATGCTCGATGTGATCTTTCACTTCTTGAACATTTTTCTTCCTGATATGTCCTTCTATCTTGATAGTTTGAGGAGTGCTAATTTCAACCAATGAATTACAAGATATGGTTGGATTCATTTCTTCTTTCTCGATGTGATCTTTCACTTCTTGCACCTTTTTCTTCTTGATATGTCCTTCTATCTTGAGAGTTTGAGAAGTGGTAATTCTTGCCAATGCTTTACAAGATATCGTCTGATTCATTTCTTCTTTCTCTGGGATGGGGTCTTGGCGCATGTCTTCTTCTTTTGATGTTTCTTGATCTTTTTCTTCCTCCTCTTCATATTCTATGTAAAATAATTTCTTCTCAGCACACTTATGACCTTTAATGCATTTGTTATCACAATTGTAACAAAGCCCTTTTTCTCTTTTTTCATCGAATTGTTGTGGTGTAACCCTTATAGGTTGTGGAAGGCTAGGAGAAACAACACTTCCATCTTTATAGTTGTGAGGGGTATGCTTCCTCGTTTCCATAATTTTGCTTTCCACTATGTCACAAATCCCTTTTACTCTTTCCAATTGTTGTGGTGTTGCTCTAAAGAAGGTGTTGCTCTTTGTATCCTCATAATCTGCTATCATTTCCTCCGTGAAAATTGACCACGTAACAAGTTTTTTACGAGAACAAAGCCCTTCGTACCATAAAAATTGATCTGGTTCTAAATATGAAGATGCAATACATACCTTTTGTAACAGTTGTACACCATGTAGATCAAAATATTGCTCCATCTGAAGTATCCAATTTACCGGATCCTTGCCATCAAACTTCCTCATCTTGTTTTTTCTTGATTTTATGAGCTCGACCTTGAAACGACTGTAACTCTGTACTTTCAAATCTTTAAGTTCTGAAATTGTGATCTATAGTAGCCCTCTATGTCCTCTTTCCAATGCCACCAGTCTGATCCAAATTGGATTCTCTAAGAAAGAGTTATGCACAATCTCCCAAGGTGACCTGATTATAGACCTTTCCAAAAGAGCGAAATTGTATTAAGTGCCACGTGTCACTGTTTCGACCTTTGGATCTGAAAAATGCATACAAGAAACTACAGTCCGTCCTCTTTCTGTACCTTCTTACGAAATTTCAATCCAATCCCCAGAGAGAAAGTTATGATGATTTTTCCCAGGTCACCTGTTTTGAATGTAATTCAGGAGTCTGCAAAAATACCAAATTCCTCAGATCATATCTCCGCAAATATCACGCGAAAAGCTCTGAAATTCAGACCCAAGGTTCAGCGTGATTTCTTCTCAAATGGGTTTTTTTTGCGACTTTTGAAACGCCACAGAAAAAAAGTTATAGCGAAAATGCCACGATGACCTGTTTGGAGCAGCGAAACCCTAGAATCCAAAGCTCTGATACCAAATGTTATGGAACCAGCTCAAGAAAAGATAGAAAAGAAAGATCAACGCCTTAGAATTTAGCCTCTTCGAGGGGGCAACCTCCTTTACATTACATAAATGAACAATTCTTGGATGATACAAATGAAAAGACCTCCTTTCTATATATAGGAGTCTAAGGGGTCATAACATAATCAGAGCCGACATAACAATAATAATGTAAGGGCACAATAATAACAATAGTGGGCTTCTATGGGGCACAACAGTAACAATATGGGCACTACATGGGTACATCAATATAATAAGTGGGTTGTACTAATAACAATAAGGGGTTACACTAGTAGTATAGGGGCCTAACATGGACTAATGAAAAACATGATTTGGACCTGTTGACCACTACCGGTCAACTACCCATGCAGTACCCCCCCCCTTTTCTTTGCAAAAAGGGTAGCACTTGATCGACATGTCCGTGCCATCCTGCAGCCATCAGTAGCTTGATCATTTTTGTAAACCCAGTCTGCATGTATGAATTGTAAATAATCTTAGCAGATATGAGTCGTGTATGTAAATTGCCTAGGTGGACCTAACTTTCTAATGATAATCTACGTCCCGGAAGGTTTTTCGTCTCACCGATCCATGATCGGCAGAGTTTTCCTTCAGCCTGACCCCAAAGCCGGAATTGATTTTGTCATTAATTTTTTAGGAGAATCCTAGTGTGTTAATCTTCTAGATTATAGTTGTGTCGCAGAACTGGGTGGTTTATGAGGGTCTGTGTTAAGTGGGTTTGTCCCCTTAAGATGTAAACTGTAAAAGTCATGATGTAAAGTGTCTTGAGGGTTGGAAAATATTTTAAATCCCCTCATGAATCCTAAGTCCTAGGTCCTAGGTGATTTTTCCAAAGGTTAAGTTCGAGGATCCATTTAGAAAATGAATTAAAAAAAAAAATAATAATAATAATAATTATAATAAAATAAAAATAAAAATTATAAAATAAAGCAAAAACCCTAAAAAATAATAAAATAATAATATTTTGAGTAAATACATGCAAAATTTCATTTTTTAATGAATTAATAATTTCAACGGATGAGATTAAGAGATGTCTTGATCCTCATCGACGGTCGAAATCATTTCGACATGGATCACTCGAACTAGCCGTTGGGATCATTTCCTTTAAATAGGGTGCTAGGGGTCATTTCAGATCATTGGATCTGTGAGTCTTGTGCTGAAGAAACTCTCTTGTAATCTTTCTCTGGTTAATAAAAGAAGACTTTGGGGTTCAAATCTGGCTGGTGTTACTCTCTGGAAGTGCTGTGAGCTGTTTTATTTTCTGCATATTTTATTTTTCAGCCATTAATAACAGCTTATTTTTTAGAGTATTGTGAGCACAGGTATCTTGTTCACTTGCTAGGGTTTAAGTGGTGTTAGGGTTTTCTGAAGTAATGGCAGGTATCTCCATTACTTTTTAGAATCTAGCAGCATTTTTGCTCTCTTTACTGATGGTTGATTTAAGCTGTGCAGAAAACCCTTACTGAAGAAAATTGGTGGGCGTTTGGGGAAGTTCTAGGCTGAACCAGCCAACTCCCACAGGCTCTTCCTTGCAGAGCCCAGCTAATTTTTACCCTGGGTTAATCATTTAAATTTACTTTTCTGGTTTGCATGAGAGATTTTTCTAAGCCTTTTCACAGCAAATTCGAAGTTTCTAAAATTCTGAAAATATTAAAGCTGTTATTGCCAAATCTGGCTTTTTCTAGAGCTGCAAAATTTTGTGATTCTAGGTTAATTTTGAAGGGTTTTACTTTAAAATTTTGCATATATCTGCGGGCTTTTATTCTCTATCTTGCAGGTTACAGATAAGATCTGGAGGAAAAAAATTTGCAGGGTCATTTCTTCGTTGTCCAAAGGTTTTTCAAGACCTGGAAGAATTTTTTTTTCACATCAGGATTACCTGCGTTTATGAATCGAGATACATCATTACCCACGGGGCGTTGTTTTATCATATGCGTAGGCTATTTGAGATTTGAGTCCTGCTTGCAAACCCTCAGAAATTTTTACCCGCCGTCACAGTCTCCAGCAATCTTCAGCATTCCCAACGCCTGCAAACTGGTGTAACGTTTCTTTTGGGTGCACGTATGCAACAGCTTCACTTGTTAAATCTAAATGCAATAAGCGTTTGAAGAGCGTGACAGGGTAGGATTTGTGATCCATCTGAGTAACGATTTCTGTGACTGCGTTCTCATAATCGACCAACAGTTTCTCTGCATCGATTGCCAGACAACAAATCCAATCCAAATCGAAAGTCATTCAATGCAGAAATGCCCAGGTAAGCTATTAAACGCTTGTTAAATCTTCGATCTCTGCTGGCAACGCAGCACTGTGATCTCATATGCACGTTTTGAAAACCGACTTGCAGTCCTGTCAGATACGCCTCAGTCACCCGCTCCAGCTTTCTCTCTGCTTACGCCCAGCTCATTCACACTCGTTTCCCGTAGCCACCTGAGCAAGCACGATTTCTTTTTGCGGTCATTTGCATTAAGTTTCTTTATATTGGTTGAATGCGTTGGTCTATTTTCTATTCAGTATTTTCTTTCGACCTTTCCGTGTCTTCAAGAAACCGATCCGAAAACACCACCGTCACCTGCTCTCGCGACGAAGTCCTGTTTACATACGCGTTCAGTCTTTGAGTTTTTTAATCAGGGTTACGATTTTTGTTTTTCGTTCTGTCAGTTTAGACATTGTTGTATGGCATTTGTATTAGACGTTTTTTTTTTATTGCTTAATTTTTTAGTTTTAGGATATAACTTTTAGCATAGGTTACGATTTAATCTAACGTATAGTTCAGTTTTAATTAGATTTTGATTTTTTATCATAGTTCAAAGATATTTCAGTTTTGATAAAAAAGTTTTGATTTAAAATTTAGATTTAGTTTAGACCTTAAGTACTTTTAAGCGTTATTTTTATTTTTTAGTTTAGTTCATATTTTTATCTTAGCCCTTTATAATAAAAAAAAAGAGTTTTAATTTTTGTTAGTTTAATAAATTTTAATTTTGTTAGTTTAATTCTATTTATTTTTTAAAGTTTAGATTTTAGTTTCAAATTTATTTAAAAAAAAAAAATTTAGATTTAGATTTAGATTTAGATTTTAGATTTAGATTTTATTTAGTTTTAAGCTTAAAATCTTTTTGTCATATTTAAAAAGGTATAAAAAGTATTGTGGGAAATTTTGCCAGTCTCAGTTTTCCTCGGGAAATCGTCACGTCATATTTTTTCACGCTGAGATTTAAATTTATGTGGAATGAATGTTTATCATCCTAGACAAGTTTGCGCATGAATGATTATCTTAAGGATTAGTTGCATATGATATCTGGTTAATGTTTCATAATTGCATGGTTGTTTAAAGCATTGATCCTTTTAGAATTTTTTTTTTGCTGGATATCGTTATTGAGATTTGGTCATTATAAGAACTTGGTGCTTTTTAACTGATATCTTGCGTCGTTCTAGTCGTTTAATGATAAATGATTGCTTTTCATTGTTTGTATTTCTATATCATCTAGCGAGTAATCATTTAAACATAAATCTTGTAAAGCACTGGTCCGCTAAATTAATAAAATCATTTTAGTGCTTCGTGTCTCCCAAACCAACTGACCAACAGTTGGTCTCCTTCACCTCATAGGGTCTACCCCCCTTAGCCGCGGGAGACAGGCTTAAACGGAGAGATCGGGGATCAGAGTGACAGCCCCCGGTTTGAGCGTTGTCGTGTCAATCTGTGCGACAACAGGACCAAAAATGGTGTGTACTGTTTTTTATCAATTTGTTGTTATATTTCATTGTGCAAAGTTGTTTAAAGTTGGGCATCTCTAGTGTGTTTGTGTTCCTAGCTAGGGCATAGATCAAACCTAGGGTGCAAAAAAATTTCAACAAAGAACGTAAGTTTGCTCTATAAGCATAAGCTTACCATAATGCAAGCATAGAGAGTCTCCTCCGCAGACTCCAAGGAACAAAGCAAGACAATCCAAGAAATTAGATGAAGAACCACGGAGGACAGCAACATTCAAATTAAATGGAAATGAAGAATAGCAGAGAAAGTTACTGGAGGAACTACGAAAAGGGAAACCATATGAAAACCTAGCACGATGACTTTTGAATCATAAAGGGCAATACAGTGAGCAAAAAGTAAGCTCGGTGATCAAGCATGTCTATATTATTGACTACAACCATTCACGCTTGAAGATAACAAATGGAAAATGACCAATGTAGTACGCATAAGGGATGGCAAGTTATACTCATATCAGCCTAGGAACCCCAAAAAATTAAGCACAGAAGCCATAACAATGAAAATAATCGGCAAGGCATTACTTGAAATCTGGTGATAGAGGTAAGCAGGATATAAGCCGCCCTTCGAAGGAAAAATACGGCTTCTTGCCACAATTTCACGAGGAAGTATACAGTTTTATGCCTAGTTTTTTCAGAAACAATGAGGACATCGAAGGTTTTTTAGTTGGAGGAAAGCAAAAACGGCAAGAGATCCACAAAGAATTGGATTCTCATTCCGGTTCATGTAACTTGGAAGAAAAAATTGAGAAAGATAATAGCTTCTGCGAAACCCATGATAGAGATATTGATGGCATAGCTCTGTTCCTAAGAGAAAGTTGTTCACATTGTGGGATGTAGACATTTATGAAGAAGACGTAGGGAATAGTTGGGGACATATGAAATCAATCTGGGAAGAGTCAGTTGTACAGACACGATCATACAATTTATTTAAATATATACATATATAAGATTAATAAACATTAATTAATTATTATAAAGCTGCTTTATTATAACATTATAAAGTTACTTTATTAATATATAATTAAATAATAATAATAAATATAACTAAATAAATAAATAAAATAAGCAGTGGGGTCAGCAAGGAAGAAGATTAGCGCCAACATGCTGAAGTTAACATGTAAGAATAGATAAGCAACATGCACATCTAGAGAGAATCCTATTCATTATGCTTTGAGGACAAAGCATTCCTTAAGAGGGCGGAAAATGTAACAAACATAATAATAAATAATAATTAATGAAAAGGTGTAAAGATGTGTCTTATCAAAGAGACACATCTCTTCATATGAAAGGGCACCCTGTCTAGTATTTATAATGGGCCCCCTCATTAGTAACACCATCATTCTATTCATTCTATCATCTTATCAATATATTTTTACAATACATTTTAAATACAAACATAACTGTTTGTTTACTACAGGATTAAATCCATTTACACCATTTGACATTCATACCATCACTTGATGGACACAGAAGCCCAATGTACTCATCCACATGAGGCTTGTCACATCTATAGAAAGTATTCACTCCCTTGGCTTTCCCCTCGACCAGAGTGTTCTAGACTCTTCCTTCCTCATCTTGACCTCCATCTCTTCCATCCCCCTATCAATTTTTCTTGCTCAACCTCTTCCCTTTCACTCTAATTTGATATCATGGCCTTGAGTGGATGCCCATGTTGTTGTTGTGCCTTGTCCAGGGAGGTTAGGGCTCTAGAGCAGTGCCTCAACTATCGCAATAGGGATATAGTGCATACCCAGTATGACTTAACCTACAATTCCCTCCCACCTACTTGATGAACATTAGATAACCCAACCAGAATATCAGCTGGCCAACCCGGATTGGAAATGGGACTCATGCTGTGCAGTATAGGAGGGGCACTCATAGGCAATGGGGTATATATAGAATGAGACAGACACTTATATATCTAGCTTCAAAGTGTAAATTCTGGAGCTGGAAGTATACCCATCTGCTCTTGTGGATTTGCTTGCCCATTGCTGATCTGCTGGCCAAAGTCACAAGCTTCATGAACTTTCCCATTCTGGATGCAATCCTGTATAGACCTCCTCATGATGGACATGCAAAAATGAGGTTTTTTAATTCTCTGTAATTGAAATTATATTTTGTTGCTCTATGTATCTATTAGAACAGTTTGCAATACAATATACCTGCCATCTTTGGGGCTAGAAGAACTTATCATTTCTGCTCAAATATCTCTCACACTTAATAATTGCCTCTGTTGAGATTATAAAATTTATTTTTTAACTGTCTGGGTTAGGCCACAGTGGAGTTCTTATGAAATATATATAACCATTGTGGAAAATAACAAGCACACACACACAAGTACTGCTGTTATTCCTTGCAAAGTTATGTTCATAATATATATAGGCAGGAATTTGCCAATTCATGAAAGAGTCCTGCCATGCTGTGCTTCAGAAGAGACATCCAAGCTGAGTCTGCCCAGTTTCAACTTGAACAAACCACATTCAGGCAGATACACTAACTCTGGACTGTTGGAAATTCTTTGTGTCATGCTGATCTTTCTAAGATCTTGTACATCCCCTGCTAATCATATATCTAGATTATTTAACAAATCTACAGTTAACCTTTCATACATTTAGCAATATTCTGTCCTATTAATGTCATTATGTCAGCGATCCAAACTACAGTTATTTATAGAAGAACATCTCTAAAGTGTTTTATATATCATTCCACCAAATCACTAAATATTTTTTCCTTGATCTAAAAAAAATATCAAACTTCCAACAGTCTAGGGGTTTTGGGATCAATATGTCCTTATATAAGATTTGAATGGGAACAATGCATTAAATATCGTTTTATGCTGCTTGTGTTGTTAACAATCTAAGAGAGTAACAAGTTCCTATAATAATAAAGAACATACAACAATATACATATCTAAAACACAAGTAATGCATTAATTCAACCTTGGTAAGAGTGAACCCTAGCTATCACAGACAATGCACAAACCCTTAATCATCCACAAATTTTGAAGAACTGTGTTATGAACACAGAATTTTCTTGTTCCCTCCTCATGTTTTATCCTGTCCTCACAGCTGCACTTTAGACTCAAAACAGGCATTAACATGCAAGACGTGCTGTGCATTTACTACAGATATATTAAGTGAAGCAACAACTAAGGACAGAGAGACAAAAATGAAGCAGACCTTTATGTGTATAAAATTGGCCCCAGCTTCATTGGCTACAGCCTTTGCAACCAGAGTTTTACCACAACCCGGGGGTCCATACAGTAAAAACCCATTATCCAAATCCATACCAAGTGCCTGCAATTAAATTAGTAGTCATAATTAATCAATCTCTTTCTCATCCTCTCTATCTCTCCCATAAAATGGAAACTACCTTGAACCATCTAGTACAGTTTTGAATCTAGAGAAGCTTAGATCAGAGAACATATTACTACATGTTTGCTTTTGCTTGGCTTACGGACCACTTTTACTCATATTGCTCAAATTTTTTAATACACTCTACTACTCTGAAATCTAAGGGATAAATCACAAAGAAAAAGTGCCATCTCTCTTTGATGTTTAAAGCAAGACCAAACTCATATTAAACAAACCTCGTAATCATCGGGGTGTTTGATCCGCCTAACAATGTAAAGCTCAAAGTCCTTGCGCAGAGAACTGAGAGCTCCAACATCATCCCATTTGACATTTGGTATGGTAGAAAAGCCTTCCCTTCGAGTCGAGGGCTGCACTTTTGATGCAGCTTCCTGAGACAAAAAAAAAAAACTAAATCAGCAAAATAATACAGTGGATGAAGCTAAGAGACGAGTTCACTTGAGGAGATTTGTGTCTTAAAATTGCAGAGAAAAAACAACCATATAGGTTTCAGAGATGAAAGGGTTTGAAACTTCGTGTAAATTCAAAAAACATTATATCCTGGAATATAAGTGAATAAACGGAATAAAAATTCAGGCAACAAAGGATTAATGAAAGATGAATTGCAGAAAATGTTATCATTATTGTTAGTATCCCAGTCTCGATCTTCAAACAACTTCCTTTTGTGGCTTTAAGTAATTAATGAAATTACATTCTACATCTACCAGACAATCTTCAACTCCATCTTCATGCTTTTCATGGAAGATTAGTTTAACCAATGCATTTACTTCATGCAAATCATGAGATTAGTTTGTGCCTACACTGTAAACTACCCATATAAATCAATTATAGGCATCTTATTTACATTAGGTAATAGAAGTGTCTAGCACAATTACAGAACAGACCTATTTAGATGAAAATTAAAGAAAACACTCCAAAAAATCCTCTGCCACATTTATAACTGTAGATCCAGAAAACTACAGAGCATTGTAGATTAGTGCAAATTCATGTGAATGACTCTCTTATAACATCTCTTGAAACCCCGTCTACAAAACTTGCACAGATTTATATTCCATGGTGTTTTCTCCAGTCCGGTCTTGACTATAGAATGCTCAGCTACTGTGAACTATGTTGCAATTTGTAATTCCCTGGGAATTAAACCAGTTCACTTGAGGAATCAACTTTTGGCCAAAATTGCAAGATTCAGAATCAGATCAGACTTAGCAAGCACTTCAACTTGGAGTCGAATGGAAAAAAATAAATTAAAAAGAAATACATACATACATACATATATAATATTTAATTTCAAAAAAGTGAATTCATGCACAACAATGAAAATACAAACATGTGACTCCACGATGGGGGTGAGTACCGAGAATAACGTGGCCGTCGGGCCTCATGAGGAGTGACAAATGGGCCGCTGGGGAGGGTCGTACCTCCCGGTCACCTCTCCATATATGGCGGAGGGAATGATGTATAGGGACATTCGATCTGGGGCGTGTGAGTAATCAAGGTGCCTCGGGAAGGGGAAGTGTTGATGAGTTGATAGGCGGGATGAGGGAGGAGTCGGGAATTCGTTTCAGTGCTCAAGTCTGGTGGTGGAGCTACACCTAGTTTCCTGCTTGACGACGGAAGCAGCGTTGGAGGCGTGACAGAATTGGTGGTTTATGGATTTTCTTTGGGGAATTATGGTTTGTTGCGTATAACAGAGTCCAACTCCTGGTTTTTCTCGGGCCTTTCAGGGCGGGATTGAGTTGGCAATCGCTGGGGGAAGACAAATGCTATTTCTAGTTTATTTGGGGCAAGGAAAATCTTTGCAAAAGCTGTCAATGCCATGGTGAGGATGGTGATCGGGAGGCACCAAACTTCTGGAGAACTGTCGTCCTCCTGGTAGCCGGCTTTGTACAATGGAGTGACTGATGTGGCAGGGACAACGAAGGTGGTGCTAGCAACGGCGGTCGAGCTGACTCCCTAGGCTTTAAGCACATGACCCTAGCTCTCGAGCAGACTAACGAGCGGAGCGTAGACGCTTCCAGCACGCGTTGGAGCAGGCGGGGCTCTAGGAGGTCGGTCTGGTGGACGGGAGGGCAACAATTCAAGTCAATTGACGAGGTCACACTCTCAGCTGTTGTAGGAGTACTTGGATGGTGGCAGATGCGCCCCATTCCTCGACACGGGCGGGCTATCCTCCTGGCGCAGCCAAGGAAGGGGAGGGAGGAGGCCCTCGCATTGGTAACCATGGTGGATGGAAGCGAGAGCAATCCGATGGGCAAGGCTCAAGGTGCAAGTTTTGGAGTGCGTGGAGGGCGAGGTAGTGGAATTCGCAGAGGTCGGTGACCGACTGCTCAAGGATGAGGCAGAGGTCGGGGATAGGTGAATCAATGAGGCAACAGTGGCGAAACGAATACATCCCGCACCAACAGCAGCTCTCGGATGCTTGGTTCTCAGAAAGGTGGTGGGTGTAGGAGAGGTCAAGCTGCTCAAAGTGATGACCGCGATGAAGCCCCTAACCCACAAGGATTGCAACATTGTTGCTTGGAAAATTGTTGTGGCCTAATTCAATCCTTGATGGACTGGGTAGATGTGGCAGAGCGAATTAATCGAGAAAAGCATGAGGAGTTGATGGCAACTCTGGAACGCATGCATTACTTCCAGTGCTAGGTCAGGGAACGAGTGGTGGTAGTCCGACGGGGACAAAACCATCTAGTAGAGAAAGTGGAAAAGTTGGAGACCTGGATGGCACACTTCAAAGGGCACGTTTAGTGTAACTTCCATCCTCCGCCTCCTCCAGGAAATGCTTCGGATAACCCAGCTTCTGTCACCTTAGACGATTAGTATGTCCTCTGCTTTTCTTTATGTTTTATTTGTCTATTGGAGCCTATGGCCCTCTCGTTTGTGGACACTGTTACTAGCATCTTTTTTGTATTTTTGCCATCTTTTGCAGACTTTGGTCAACAAACCTAGTCGGGGTGAGACCACATGTCTTTTTGAACCATCAGATGTATATCTTTTTTCTGAATGAATAGAATGTTGACTTACAAAATATAAAAAAAAATATATACAAACATGTGAAGAAAGATGCAAGTGTTTTGATTTCGATAGCATGTCAGTCTGCAAATAAGCAAAATCACATCAAGATACATAAATAAGAAATTCTACGGTAACATAAATGTTCTGAGAAACTTTCTGATATACTGAGACATAATATATAAAAATTGAGCCTCTAAATGGCATCCGTAGTCCAAAGCTCGTCAATCTCTAGCCTAAATAGTAAAACAAAATACAAAGTCAACTCCAACAGCAAGGAGGTCTTACTCACCAAGCAGCTCCAAATTCTCCAATTGCAAGGAATTATTGATAAATGAGATGAAGACGACAAGCAAGAATAAATTTATGGGTTCTGTGTGTTTTTCACTTTGCAATGTTGGGTACCTGACACGGGCTTGGCCAAGTCACCAAGTTAAGGTCTGACATAGCCAAGTCAGAGTGAATCACTTGCTGAATTGGCTTGTGCATAGCCAACAGGCCAACTCAGCTGGTTTTCTTACCAAGCCTAGTCAACCTCAACCAATTCCAAGTTTGTCTCCTTTTCTATCAAATTAGAGAGGGCTTCCTTGTATTCGGTGAAGTGCCTTGAGGCACCACTATCAATCAGCCAATTTCCTAGAGTGCCCGAAGGAGAGGCAGTGGAGAGGGCCGATATAAGATAGTACTCTTTTTGCTTATTGTTAACAACATTTGATTCTTCATAACTGGAGTTCCTTGATTTCTTGGAGGGTTGACGATTTCCTTGATGTCTCGCATTCCTTTTTCCTTTACCATTGGACCTGCCATTCCTTTGATCATTATTGTTGAAGTTGCCCCTGGAATGATTGTGATCATCATCATGCGATGTGTCCCTTCTATTTGGACACTCCATTGCATAGTGGCCAAACTTATTGCAAACAAAGCACCTGCCCTTCCTTCCTCCCTTAGATCCAGGCTTCCCATGGAAATGACCTTTAGACCCTCCATTATTTCTCCTTTTGGCATGAGCGAAGAATGCAGTGGGGTTGCTTCTATTAGAAGGCATTTCTTGCTCCACCATTCTTGTTTCTTCTTGAATGCATCTCAACATCAATTCTTCAAACCCTGGAATTCGATCATTGTTGAGGACGGTGGTTCTAAATACATACCACTTAGGTGGGAGTCCTCCAAGGGTGGTGAGAGTAAGTTCCCTATCAGGAATGACTTCTCCAATCGAGAGTAGATCATTCTTGATCTCAGTAATCCTCAAGAAATAGGATTGAATATCCTCGTCCTTGCCCTTCTTAATATCCTTCAACTTATTCTTGAGAAATAGAATTTGATTAGCATTACTAACCTTGAACATGTCAACCAACCTGTCGTAGATTTCCTTGGAGGTCTTCAATTCAGAGATGTAGGCCACCAAATGCTTGTCAATGGAATCCCTGATAATCTTATTTGCTTTGACTTCAACCCTATTGTACTTGGTCTTCGTAGTAGCCGATGCATTTGAAGGAGGTTCAGGGATTTTACCCTGCACATAGTCCATCACTTCTTTTTCTTCCAAGGTCAAATCAAGAGACATCTTCCATCCATGATAGTCAGATTTATCATGGAGCTTGTCTTCAGCCGGGAAGTAGGATGAGGAACCCATTGAACCTTTTGTCCTTGTCCAACTGTCTTTGGTGATTGCTCTTTCACTCTTGCTTGGGCTTTGTCTTCACCTCAGCTCTGATACCATGTTAATTTTAGGCAACAATGGTATGTTCTATGCTTTAGAGCAATTTTACTTCAATTTCTTTATTAGCCCAGTATCAATATTCAGATTAGCAATCATATCAACATGATAGTAAAACACAGATAGAACATAAACATAAACAGTAAAAGACAAGCCAAGACAAGACAACACAAAATGTGGCACCAGCCAGGGACAAACCCCAATGTGGAGAAACCCTTGATCAAATCTTCTTTTAGTCTTCAATAGTTCAGTAGAGAGAGATATTACAATTTACAAATCTGATAATTTATAACAGCAGCAAAAGAACCCTAACCAGAAAAGTCAACGCTAGTCAACAAGGCAGATTTGACTCTCAGCAAATCGGTCAACTTCAGTCAACTTCAGCCTCCAAACAGTAAGATAAAATAGTCCTCAAAACAGTGAAATTCAGCCTAGTCAAAGTCTGGTCAAACAGCCCACCTGCGGTTAGCCCTAGCTGCAACAAAGTTCCTTCTAAAAATTAATTACTACAAAAGAGAATATAAATATATCCATGAGGATACAAATATTATATATTAAATGTGTGAATAAGAATAAGAATGATTTACAATGAGAACGAGAGGCTTGCTTATATATCAAGCAAGTGTCTCTTCATGAAGAGTCATGTCTCATTTAGACATGCCTCTTCAACCTAATTACTAGTTAACTAATCATTATTTACGATTATTATTGTTTACATTATTTTACATTATTTATATATATTTTATTCGTTACATTGCCTCCTTCCTCAAAAAGCTTTGTCCTCAAAGCTTGTCGATGAAAAGGGCTTGATCTCTTTTTCGGCTTCGAAAGTCTTTCTGTCTCAGAATAGTCATCCTTGTCGATACAAGTTGATATGATCTTCTTAGTGACAAACAAAATTGTCGCACTGAGAAGGGATCAGACCATCCTAGATTAATCTTCTGTATAGTATTCTGATCACTGGAATTTTGTAACGACTTGTTAGCATAAGACTGGATTGAGGTTACATCACTATTATCTGGAACATCAATTTGTTGTTTCTGGTCTGAATGGTACTGATACGTAGCATGGTTGATTGGTCTACTCTCGTGATTCAGATGTCGATATGGAGTTTTTAGATTTTCTTCTGGCGAAGATGTTGTTGAATTGGTTATGGAACATTCACTTGGGATGTCCATTGTCTGAACTGCAACATCTAAGTGTGTCGTTTCTTCAACTGACTTGTCTTCTTGAGTTGTCATATTCACTGGATCGGTATTCGTTCCCTTATTTTCAACTTGGACTGCTACGACTGGAGATTCCAATGCTTCTTCTTGAGTGAATTGTTCCAACTTATCTTTTAATGCTTTCTTATCATCCTTAAGCTTCTTAATTTGAGTGAGTAGACTTTGATTATGGTTTTTCAGTCGTAAAAGTTCTTTGATTTCTGATTTATCAACCTTATTTTCAGTGTTTTGAATTTTAAGATTTTCATCTTTTAGATCTTTGATTTGTTCTAATAAAAAAATTTTAAGGTTCTTTAAACGCAAAGTTTCCTCTTCTTGTTCTGATAAGTGCTTCTTGAGTTCTTTCTTTGTGACCTTACTCTTCTTCACTTATGCAAGTAATCTTTCGATGTGGTCCTTGAGACGAGAATTTTCTTCGTCCTTTTCAATTATTTCTTTGTGATGCATATCCACAAATTCAGCATATTGTCGCTTAAGTATTGTAA
This sequence comes from Pinus tabuliformis, assembly GCA_031772625.1. NCBI lineage: Eukaryota > Viridiplantae > Streptophyta > Pinopsida > Pinales > Pinaceae > Pinus > Pinus tabuliformis. The sequence goes on from CM062811.1 coordinate 1,098,496,933, forward strand.
ATTCTTGTTTTACTTTTCTTTGGAATTGTTTTTGTTCATTACTTAGAAATTTCATTTTTTTCACTTTTTCTATCTTCCCCCTTTTTCTTTTCTTTTTTTTTTCTTTTTTTTCTTTTTTTTTTATTTAATAATCCTTTTAAGTATATATAAAATTTATATTAAATTAATATATATACTATATATCTCACCTCTTTTGACTTGAATGTGGCACTTCCCGACTTTTGAATTTGGACTTTGTATATTAATTTTTTTTTAATATTATAAATTTTTATGATGTCACCACACTTAATATAAAAGTCACACTTAATATAAACTTTTATGATGTCACCACACTTAATAAATATAAAGGTCACGTCTTTTCATATGACAAGGTCACGATGTTCACCAAACTTTTTAAGTAAAAAGTAAAACTTACCTTTCACGTAAAGAGATTTTGTATCCCTTTTGTTTTTTTCTTTTACTTTTAAAATACCATGGGCAATTACCATGGGTTGTTTTTAAAACCACGGGCTTCTCCACGTAAAAAGTTTTAAATATCACTTGGTATGAGATTTTGTATCCCTTTTGTTTTTTCTTTTACTTTTAAAATACCATGGGCAATTACCATGGGTTGTTTCTAAAACCACGGGCTTCTACCAGGTGATTTTAAATTTATTTTTTTATTTATATTTTTTAATTTGATTTTTTTATGTTCTTTTATTTTTCTTTTTACTTTTTCTTCTTCTACTTTTTTTTTTTTAATTTATTTACGTATAGCGAATTGAAGACCCTCAAACTAGCGAATTTTCTTTTAATTTTAATTTTAATGGCCAAAGGCCTAGAAAAACAGAGAAAATGAGAAACTCCCAAATTCTGAGCAAAATGCTTCAATTGTATGGCAACACAATTGACGAATTTCGATAGCCAAGGACCTAGATCGGAGAATGAGATCTGTGCACCGGTTAAGCAACCTAGAGGACCGAACTGCTCTGATACCAAATGAAGCGAACAAAGTTCCTTCTAAAAATTAATTACTCCAGAAAACTTGGAATATAAAGATATCCATGAGGATACAAATATTATATATTAAATGTGTGAATAAGAATAAGAATGATTTACAATGAGAACGAGAGGCTTGCTTATATATCAAGCGTCTCTTCATGAAGAGTCATGTCTCATTTAGACATGCCTCTTCAACCTAATTACTAGTTAACTAATCATTATTTACTATTATTATTGTTTACATTATTTTACATTATTTATATATATTTTATTCGTTACATCAACGCTGGTCAACAGTCAACGCTTAGCCTCGATTTTTGTGCCCATAAATCTGGCCTACCCAAACAGAGATAGCCCTCACAAAAACGCAATCAAAGGAGGTCAACGCATGGTGGTCAACGCTTGGTCAAACTATCCAGAAATTCGGTCTCCTGAAATTTCAGACGTGTGGAGAGAGAGAGGCCCAGAAATCCGTACCCAATCAATGAGGAGAGAGAGAGAGAGAAGTGTGAAAATGAGTGTGTCCAAATGAGGCTAAGTCACCTTCTATTTATATGCAACGTTGAGGATGAATAGACGCGATTGTTGGGCTTCTAAGCCTACATAAGTTTGTTGGCCGACCTTGACAATTTGACCATAATCAAAATAAATTCATCACTTCATTTGTACATGTCAAAATTGGATGATGTTTAGATCAATCCTACACCCCTCCTAGAGAGGAATCCAAGAAAAATATCAGTTGTCATAAATAAGATGACCCATGTGGAGTTTGGCCCTAGTTGCCAATTTTAACACAAAGGGAAGGCCAATAAAGGGACCTCATCAAATGGAGCTAAGGGAAAGGAGAATAAGAAGAAGAAAGATACGGATATGTCCAAAGTCAAATGTTGGGCATGTCAGAAGATGGGGCACTATGCTGCTACGTGTCCTAAGAGGAAGAACAAGGGGAAGAAAGGTAATGCAGCTTCAACATAGGTGGAGCAGTTTGCTTCATAGTTTGACAAGGACTTTGCATTTATTACTTCTACATCTAGTAGAAGTACATCATCCGATGTGTGGTACATAGGCCGCAGGGCTTCCCGCTATATGACAAGTGCACGAGAGTTCTTTTCAGAGCTTGCAGAGAGGGCACTTGATATTGAGATTATACTAAGAGATGACCGCACTGTGAGAGTTGTTGGTGTGGGGACTGTGACCTTTGAAAGGGAGTCTTTGCCTCCTTTGAAGGTCATGGATGTTTTGTATGTTTCGAGGATGAATAAGAACTTAATTTTAGTGTCTCCTATGGAGGAGAAGGGGTTTGACGTCACTTTCTCAAGAGGGTAGGTATTGATGCATCCCAGGGGAGCTTCCATCACTTCGGCCAAAGTGATTGGAGTCCACTTTGGGAAACTATACAGGTTCAGTTTTCAGTCGACAGGAGCATTGGTGAGTAGCATATAGTAGCACTCACACTAGTACCACCAACAGTAGAGACTTGTGCGAGTTATGGCACCGGAGGATGGCACATATGCATCATGGAGCTTTGAGAGTACTGAGGGAGATCACTACTGGAGTTCCTGATTTCAGTGTCAAGCATTATGAGGTCTGCAAAGGGTGTGCTTTGGGAAAGTACACCAAGTTACCATTCCCAGCGAGCGATAGCAGATCTACAGGTATACTAGACTTGATTAATACTGATGTTAGTGGTCGTATGTCTCATGTGTCTTTGGGTGGTTATGACTATTATGTTATATTCATTGATGACGACTCTAGGAGGACTTGGACATATTTCTTGAAGACCAAGGGTGAGGTCTTCCGTCGCTTTAAAGAGTTCAAAGCTCTTATGGAAAAGCAGAGAGGTAGGAAGATTTGGGTCTTGAGCTCAGAGAATGGTGGTGAGTACACCGATGGTGGGTTTTCTGACTTTTGTGCACAGGAGGGCATTAGGAGAGAGTACACAGTTCCTTACAACCCCCAACAAAATGGGATGTCTGAAAGGAAGAACAAAGCTATTGTCGGGGTTGCTAGAGCGATGATTCATGATCAGGGGTTGCCTTCGTTTTTGTGGGTGAGGGTTGCAATACTGTTGTTTATCTTCAGAACAGGAGTCCTCACAAAGTATTGGGGAATATGACTCCGGAGGAGGCTTTCACTGGAGAGAAGCCTCATGTGGGACATCTTTGTATCTTTGGATGTCTCACGTATTCTTATATCCCCAAGGAGCAGAGGACGAAGCTGGAACCCATGGCAGAGAAGGGTATCTTTATGGGTTACAACGAGACTTCGAAGGCCTATCGGATCTTCATTCCTTCTAAACAGAGAGTGGTGATTAGGAGGGATGTGAAGTTCGAGGAGGAGAGGGCCTATCGGAGATCACAGGAGTATGATGAGAGAGAGTCACAAACTTCTCCTCAACAGGGAGCAAGACCTCAGGGTTCTGGATCGACTGGTACAAGAGGTACTTCAGTGTCAGTGATATCTAGGGCACCAGTGGTGAGTTCACCAAGCACTTCTTTAGGGAGTCCACTGGTACAGAGTTCACATGGCACTTCAGCTGACACAAGCACAGGTGCCGGTACAGGTTCTTCGAGGACAAGTGTTGGTACAGGCACACCAGGGTCAGTTGGCAAACCTTCGAGTTCACCAGACTAGGGGGCAAAGGATGAGGTTCCCTATGGGTAAGCTTCTTTAGGGAAGAAGAGGCCCAAGTGGCTTCAAGACACCTTAAAGGAAGCAAAGTCCATTGGTCCTCTGTAGAGGGTAAACAGGGAGAGTGTGCCACCTGAGCGGTTTTGCAATTATGTAGCCAAGGCTACCAGCTTTGTTGACTTTGAGCCTACTAGCTATGAGGAGGCTGCCAGCCAAGAGGTCGGGAGAGAGGCTACGGTGGAGGAGTATGCCTCTACATTAAGAACAATGTCTAGGAAGTGGTGCTTAGGTCTGAGGGAAAGTCAGTTGTGACTTCTAGGTGGCTCTACAAGATCAAGCATGATGCGGATGGCAGCGTTGAGAAGTTCAAGGCGAGGTTTGTGGCTAGCGTGTTCTCACAGATAGAGAGAGTTGACTATGATGAGACCTCTGCTCCTGTAGCTCGGTAGACTTCTATCCGATCACTTATTTCTATTGTTGCAAAAATGGGTTGGCAGATCCATCAGATGGATGTGAAGAACGCATTTCTGAACGGAGTTATAGAGGAGGTGTATGTTGAGCAGCCACAGGGCTTTGAAGTACTTGGGTGGGAGACCTATGTATGTCGGTTGAGGCGAGCACTCTACGGACTTAAGCAAACTCCGAGAGCTTGGCATTCAAGGATTGATACTTGCAGCAGATGGGTTTCACGAAGAGTGATGCAAATCCGAACCTATATTGCATTGTTGTAGGGGCTGATCCACTCATTCTTGTGCTGTATGTTGATGACTTGTTCATTACTGGGGCAGAGAGACTGATCAGTGGTTGCAAGGAGGATCTTGCTATGGAGTTCGAGATGAAGGACATTGGGCTGATGCATTACTTTTTGGGGCTTGAGGTGTGGCAAGAGGAGGGGCATATCTTTCTGGGGCAGGGGCAGTGTGTTGTGGATGTGTTGAGCAGATTTCACTTGGCAGACTGTAGACCCATGTCTACACCTACGATCACCAATTGTGTTAGGCCCCTATAATACAATATAATCAAAGCCGATATAACAATAATAATGTAAGGGCACCACAATAACAATAGTGGGCTTCTATGGGGCACAACAATAACAATAAGAGGGCTACACAAATAACAATGAGGGAATACAGTAGTATTATAGGGACCTAACAAACTGGAAGAAGCTTCATGCTTCAGATTCTAGTTTGGTGGATCCCACATTGCATAGGCAGCTTATTGGGTACTTGATGTATCTGGTCAACACTAGGCCAGATATATGCTTTGCAGTGAAAACACTTAGCTAGTTCATGGTTGAGTCCAAGAGGGTGCATTGGGTAGCTAGAAAGTACATTCTTCGCTACGTGCAAGGGACTGTTGATTATGGTCTAGACTATAGGCGAGGAGATGGAGTGAGGTTGGCAAGTTACACAGATTCAGATTGGGCAGGGTGTGCTTTTGACAGGAAAAGCACTTCAGGGTGTTGCTTCGGATTAGGTTCGACAGTTGTGCCGTGGTTCAATCGAAAGCAAAAGTCAGTTGCTTTGAGCTCTTTTGAGGCTCACTATATGGCTGCTAGCCAGGCTAGTAGTGAGGCCATTTGGCTTTGCAAGTTGTTGTATGGCCTGTTTGATCAGGAGTTGAGACCGACAGTTATTCACAGTGACAGTCAGAGTTGCATTAAACTCACGGAGAATCCAATGTTTCATGACAGGTCAAAACACATTGACATCAGATATCATTTCATCAGGGACTATGTTCAGAAGGGGGCAGTGAAGCTAGAGTATATATCGATAGATGAGCAAGTGGCCGATGTTCTCACGAAATCCTTGCCAAGAGCAAGCATGTCCATTTCAGGGACAAGATGGGTGTGGTGGGAAACACTTTCCTCAGTAAGACGGAGTGATGATTTTTAATGTACCTTGGACAAGTGGTTTCCCATGGGTTAGTCTATACCTAGGGAAAAGTGTCCAAAATAATTATTTTCCTAAGTGTGACTTTATAAAGTGAAAGTGACTTTATAAGTGGTAAAGTCAATGTTAAATTATAAAGTGGAAAGTGACTTTAGACAAAGTACAATGTGGGTATTTTATTTAATGGGTGACTTAAAAAATAGAAAGTGAGAATTAAATGCACATTTATTCTCATCCCTTGATCTAAATGAATCTGAGCCATTAGATTCTAAGGTTGCCCAAAAGTCATTTAGGGAAACAAAAGAAAAGCTCTGAAGGAGAAATTTGTTGCAACAAGTTAAAGAAGTGATTTCTGGGCAAAGCTGGGCACGGAAATCAAGACATAGAAGGCAGCAAAAAGCACAGTACTAACAGCATTTAGTGCTGAGCTGCATGCCATTCAAGAGAAGTTTTTGAAAAAAAATGAAATATCTGTACAGTTCGTACAGCAATACGGAAATCCATACAGTGCCTAGGGAATCCATACAGTACACTATATATCCGTACTGTACATATTTTCAGCTTCAAGTGGGCATGGAAATCGAGGCAAAGTGGGCACGATTTTCAAGGAGTTTTGGGCTGAAGAGATAAGTTGTATTTTGCTGTTTTGTTTTGTCTGCAAATGTATTTTTCCTGAACTTGAAAGATAAATAAATTTGAAGAGCTCTCTAACATGTTTTCCCCGGAGAAGATTAAAGGGGTTTTGCCTGGGTCTAAGTTGACCAAAAATCTGTGTATTTTTTTGTGTTGCTGGTTTGTTTATGTCCATATTTATTTTCAGCATGTGTTGACAGTCCCATGTGTTTTAATCTGAAAATTTCATTTCCAGAATTCTATATGTTGAATGTATGTTTATGGAAAAGGGCATTTATGATTTAACTGAATGGGAGTGATAAGGTGAAATTAGATCTGGGCTGGAATTGCAGGAAACTTTTTAGTCATCAAATTTCAACACTATCACTCTCTAGAATAAAAGATAAAACTAAAATTCTTGGGCAACCGTACCAAGGACAATGACCCAATTACAATACATTCAATCACTGCAAAAATAAGAACAAACTTCACATCTCAGATCAACAATACCACAAATGCTCTTATTCTGTCCTTTAACTCAACAACTTTATCATAGCTTGTTCAAAGACTTCAAGCAAGGTTGCTTCCTACTTCAAGACTCCTTCAAAACCAATATCAAAGTCTGCTCCAGAATATGTAGACAAGCACCAAACGTCTGCTACAAAAACAAATAACAAAGTCTGCTCCAGAATGTCAAAGGTTTGCAACAAATCAAATATCAAAGTCTATTGCAGAATAGGCACAAAAGATCTGCTACGAAACAACTTCAAGATCTGCTTCAAGTATCTTCAAGGTCTGCTTGCAAAAGACAACTTCCAGTTCTACTCAAGTATCTTCAAGGTCTGGTTACAAACTCTGATTTGTCCTCCCTTAAACTTCCTTCTAATGTTGCTTGTATAAGCTCAAAAACTGATCTCAAGATGACCTTCAAAAGTAGCTTCAGATCTGCCCTAACCAGGGCCAAATTCGCCTCGGAGAGATGCCTTAAGACAAGGCCTAAGTCTGCCTCAGTTACGAGTCTGAAATGGGCCTCAAGCAGCCCAAATTGACCCTCAGGAACTTGCCCTAAACAAAGGTTTGGATGTCTCAGAGGCTGCTGCCACAGAGATTCAGACCTGTGGTAGAAAATGCCTCAGTTACAAGTCTGAAATGGACCTCAAGCAGCCCGAATTGACTCTCAGGAACTTGCCCTAAACAAAGGTTTGGATGTCTCAGAGGCCGCTGCCACAGATTCAGACCTGTGGTAGAAAAGGCCGAAATTTGTCTGCAAAAAAAAATAAAATCAGATCATACCTTCTTTTGCTTTGAAAATTGGCTTCGGACTTTAGATAAACCACATATATGCGTAGTAGCCTCAGGAGCTCAGACTTTGATCCCTTGCTTAGTGAAAGAAAGCTTCATGCAAATCAACCAAAAGATAGATGATGAACCTTGAAATTCTCCCATAGAAAATTGATCAAGTCCGCAACTTTGGCCTTCTTCTTCTTCAAATATTCAATAAGTTCAGACCTCGGACTTCTCTTTATTAGATGCTCCTCTCATCATGATCACACGAATTCCTTACCATTCGAATGCCACGAGAGGGATATCTATACACATTTAAAGGGGGCCCTATATTGGGGCCGACCTGAACAAAATAAGATTTTTCTTTTTTTGAAAAGACATGACTATATCAAAGCCGACCTGAAGGAGAGGAACCATCCTGTTTAGAGGAGGCTTAGAGCACTCCAAAAACACATTTTTTATTTTTCATATAAGGCTGATTAGGACACATGAGTTTAGGCCAGATTAAATTATAATTTTGACCTCCTTTAATGAAATAATGAGACCATGAATTTGTGGGGCAAGAGCTAGTGCTACACCCATCCATTTGGGGCATCAAACTTCAAACATCAATATCTCTCCAACCAAGAGGACCCACAAGGTGTGCCACCTATCAAACAAAATGGCATGACGAGGGTTACCAATCTAGAGGGTCCTTGCATCCAAATTCACTGAAATTTGCATGAAAATCACCAAACCAATGCTGGCCCATTCACCCTTTGACATCAATGACAATTTCTTCCAACAAAAAACTCCTCTAGTTACCCCTAGACATGACTGGGTAACAGACTGAATTATCCTCCTCCTAAAAGTTTTCTCACATTTTGCAATTTTCTCTACCAAAAGGGTCAAAATTGAGGGACTTCAACTGGCCAATAGCTCAAAGTGATTCAACATAGTGAGAATACGTGTGGTAGAGGACCTTGATGAAGGTCGTCACAACAATGTCTATCTTCACACCAACAACATCAATGAAATGCACGATAACTTTAATTTTAGACTCTAAAGCCATGGGATCATTATCCTTCAACTCTGGGTTGAAAAGCTTCAATTAAAATTGAATTAGCTCCAATTTTGAATGTGAATCATACAAATATTTCAACTTCTTCAAATCACCCCATTGATCGTTGAAAGATCTGATGTGACAACTCATCTCTTCACTTACAAAAGCAGCAACCAACGTATATGTTTTCTTATCTTTATTCATCTGTAGTGCAAGCTCCTTATCTGTTGTAGGCTTGATAGGTGAAGTATCCCCATCACAAATGCCATCCCAAAGATTATTAAAGACGAGTATGCTCAATCTTTCTTCGCCATTATGGATGGTTTTCTTTGCCAATGAGCACCACACCAACAACTGACATGAGAGAATGCATTTTCATAAACAAAACCACTTCAACGATATAAGCAATGTCAAATACATGTCTTCTCTTAAATAGAAAATACAAAGCCAACCTCCTTTATACAAATCATAAATCAATAGATTTCAGCCACCAGTTGCTCCTCGCATAACAACTTCCTTACAATCTTTATAATACAATAATAAACTCTATAATGGATGTGATGGAAAATGATCTAGAAGAAGAATAACTCTGGAATCTTGGACAGCACGCAAATGTCATGTATATATAGAACAGATTGATGCATATATCAGCACAATGGAGTCGATGAGTATGCTAGATATATAATAGCTCTAATAACTCAATGTATATACCAAAGATAGAATGGAGTCAAAGCTTTGGTTTGTTTCCCATTGTGGTCGCCAATGAGATGGCTATAACACTTCGTATGTAGGCACAATAAATCATGGAAGTACAACCATTGTCTACTCCGACACATTGTTTTATCTCCAACGGCACTTGTTAACTCAGCAAATTAGGGTTTCCATGAAGCAAAGGTTTTCGGGTTTCTCTACCATATCTCTTTATGGTTAATGTGTGGAGGAGCAAGTTCAATCTTCAAATCATGATGCTCCCATGCAAGGTCGAATGAGAGAGAAGGAAAGCAGCTCTAAAGACTGCAACAAACAAACTGTTGAAAAAGGAAGCAACAAGCAAGCAAGATCATGGAGTTATCTTAAAACACCAAGGCTCTAATACCACTGAGAGGGCTTGAATAACTCCAAGCTTAAATAAATTTTATTAATGTGGGCCATATATAAATACATTGAAATATGACCTTTCATTTCATCTTCCAAGAGGTCTAATGATTGTTCCAATTCACCTATGACTCTTCCTATTTCCCCTAAGAATAATAATAATATTTACAATACACCATAATACCACAAATCAGTCTTAGCTTGTCGATTTCTCTTGCAGAAATGTATCCATGGCAAGCTAGGTCTGCCATTCAAATTGTTTGTATAAAGGTGCTCTAATAAAGGGACTTTCTTTTGGACTCTAGGTATAGCAATGGTAAACAAAGGGGTTTCCACTTTTCAATTATCTCTAAAAAAGATGCGACAGAAATGCTTATCGGCAAAAACCCATAATACATTTTACAAAGATGCCAAAAAACCTTAAGGAATTGTAATTAATATGTGATGGAGATGATGGTGATGATGATGATGACATTTATTTAATTAGCTAAGAGCCACAACCTAATTAAGGGATGTAACCTTTCACCTTTGCGATAAGTGAGTACTGCAATGAAAACCATATTCTATTAACAAACCCACTGGTGGGAAAAAACTGCAGTTTACATAGCAATACAAATTGGCTAGAGATGGTGGTAGATTATCTCTGAAAGAGATGTGATAGAAATACTTATTCGCAAATACCCAAAATACATTTTACAAAATTACCAAAAAAACTTAAGAAATTGTAATTAATATGATGATGACAACGACGTTAATTTGATTAGCTAAGAGACACAACCTAACTAAGGGATGTAACCTTTCACCTTTGTGATAAATGAAAACCAAATTCTAATAACAAACCCACTGGTGGAAGGAAACTCCAGTTTGCATAACAATAGAAATTGACTAGAGATGGTGGTAGATTCTCTAAAAGAGATGTGACAGCAATGCTTATTTGCAAAAACCCAGAATACATTTTACAAAAGTGATGAAAAACCTTAAGAAATTGTAATTAATATGACAATGATGATGATGGCGTTAATTTAATTAGCTAAGGGGCACAACCTAAGGGATGTAACCTTTCACCAGGTAGCGGTGGAATTAAATTAGTAATACCCAAGACACTTGTATCCAATTTCATTCACAATATAGCTTAAACAAACACTGTTTAAAACCAAATAAAGCTGTAGTCTATATGGAAAATCCAGTACCCAAAGCAACTCACAAAAAAAACTTTTGGTGCACAATCCTATCTGCTCACTATACTAAAGAAATACAAGTGTCACAAAAACACAATTTCCAAACATCACACAAAAAAAAGCTCAACCGCAACTGTATACAAGAATGATACCTTACCTCAAAATCTGCCATTGTAATACTAAGATTGATCATTTCTTCCTGTGTCCATGCCTTCTTCCACCACACCTCTTCACATATTTTTATATGCTCACATTCGGCAGGATTCTGAGAATTCCTGCTTGCTATTATTCTCTTTATTGCAACTGAAGCTGCTTCCCTAGTTAATGCTGCCAAATCTGCACCTACAAAACCAGGTGTGCATTTTGCAACCTTTTTATAATCAAATGAGCCTTCTAATATCAATCCACTTGCAAGTACTGACAAGATCTCTGCCCTTGCATTTTCATCTGGAACACCTAGAAAAATTTCACGATCAAAGCGGCCAGGCCTCCGAAGTGCAGGATCTAGAGAGTCAGGTCTATTTGTAGCCCCAATCACAAGAACATGGCCAGAATTCTTCTCAATAGATATTTCGGTATCAGAGGCTTGGTCACCAGATCTCATTGTCTGATGTGATTCATCCATACAAGTTAAAAGTTGTGTCACAATACGACGTTCCATCTCCCTCTGCAATGTTTCTCTCTTAGCACTAATAGCATCAATCTCATCTATAAATATGATGGAGGGTGATGTTTTTGATGCTTTGGCAAACAAAGCACGAATATTCTCCTCTGACTCACCTGCCAGATTTCACACAATCAAGAAAACATCATATCGGAGAATAGATATCCCATAAAGACAAAGTACTAGTTTGAACCAAAGCCACTATAACATGGAATCAAAAATATCCAAAAGGCCTACTAGATATATTATATAAAACAAAATAGGATATGAAAATCTCCAGTACCCAGTGTATTATAACATTTTACAAAACACTACACAATCAGACAAGATCAAGTACCTCACACAGGACCACTCAGACATCACCTATGCCTGATGCACTAAATCACTTGTCAATATACACAGAGGATGTATGCAGATATTTTTGTGATGCATCATGCAACATTGTTAACTAAACTGCAGGTTCGCAAACCATCTAGCTCAATAATTATATGGAATCTCAGTCAGAAATATAACTCACATGTTCAAGCTGTTGTTTCGTCATGCAGGTCAATAGTGGTAGACACCTAATAGAAAATATTGTTCAAAGTTGATTATAGCTTTCACTATCAAGTCATTAAATCTGCAAAGTAGCTCTCTAGAGAGAAAAGTGATCTTTGGCAACTGATATTGCAATCCTTCATTCGTGATAGCTGTGTTTTCATGTAGAAGAACTTTTACTCTTACCATACAATGTACATATGTAATATAAAACTATGGCAACATACTAGTTTATTCAGTGTGAAACTCTTGTTGCATTCTTATGCAATCTCTTTATTAATACTATTTATCTATAGGGGTAAGACTTGCTGATGACATACAGATTCTTCTTCAAATCATCAGAAAAAATTCTTGAATAATTGATACACAAGTAGATAATGAATAGTAATTCACCAACCCCTCTTAGTTTTTCAAATAATCTACACAGTTCTAATGACACACCATCAGTCAGCCTCCTGCAGAGTACAAAATGGTCAAAATATTGAAGTCGATTGCCCATCGTTGCCGCTGTAGGCTGCAACATATTTAATGGGAAATCAGAAATTATTTTGAGGAATTTCAATAAATGATCGGTGACATATAGAAAAATCCACAAAGTAAACAGTTTGGGGGCATCCAGGAATGCAGCAAAAAGTAGGTTCTCAATAATTATGAACACGTAAAGGACAATGGCACTATTATGAAAAGAAAGCAAATGAAAGCAGCTCTAGAGGGTTGAGAGGATACAAGCAGCACAGCTATAGGCTATACACCAAACTTCTAAAGCAATGCTCAATGCAGGGGCAAGATGGGAAATTGACCACAACTATAACACCCACCTAAAGGAACATTGGATCACAATAATGGAACCAAACCAGTCAAAGAAGGACTGTAAGAGACAGACAAAAACTAACATTGCACAACGCAACAAAAAGTAGATGGTAAGTAGAGTTATGGAAATAACTAAAAATTATATAGGCAGTACAAAATAATTTTAAGGCACTTCTCAAGACAAAGACGAGCTGATAAGTCAATATAGCTCTGAGATCCACCCAGAGAAAAAATTTGAAAGCAAAACTACTGCATCAGTGCCCAGAATAATTGTTTCGGGCCTATTGGCTCAGCAATCTTAAAGTTTGTAAATGAAGTTGCTTGAGACTCCCAAAACTATGTATTGGTCTATGAAAATGCCTGAAGCTCAACTTCAGAAAGTAAAATTTGTAAAATGTCACAGAAATAAGCATCACAGCAATATATGGGTGACAAGCTCTGACAAGCACTACAACTAATGATAGTAGCATTGATATGATTAAGGGCAATACATAACAAGCAAATAGAAAATTTATGGTGGCCGTGTCTTTTTTCATTTGTTTATAATAAACGGAATATATTAACATAAAAATTGGTAGAATAAGCAAAATTTTTCATTTTGTATCATAGTACTGAACATATTCTAAAGCTAAACAGTAGCATAGCTTGTTCACTAATTAAATATCTAGGTACTCTTTGAAGAAGTTAGTAAAATAAACAAGGGGATGTGAAGGGCTAACATAACCTTGCAACTAGGCAAAAGATTCATCCACAGAAAAAGCACAGGATTGATGATAAGATAAGATAATTTTATTAACGTCCAATGAATGACCACAAAAATAGGTCAGCGGGACTCAAGAATACAACCAGTATGAATACAATGCAGGAGTGCAAGCATAGCTCCTCAAAAATGGCAAAATAACATAAGGAAAGAAAGTTGCAGTAGTACTTTATGGAGGAGTCATAAGGGATGAAAAGGGTTTCATAAAAACCATCTTTCACTGTCATTTGGGGAAGGCCACTAATAATATGGCAGAGCTCATGGCCCTTGAGCAACGCCTAGAAATCTTGAGGGACTCAAATTTACATAATACCATAATTGAAGTTGATTCCGAATTGATAATTAATTCGGTCAAGAAAATTTGCAATGGCTTAGCACCAGACAAAGTGTCGAGACACTGGCAGTTACTGCCAGTCTATCAACGCATACAATCCCACCTGCAAACCATGAGAACCCTAGTTTTTTTCATGTGTGCCGAACAGCCAACAGATTAGCGGATATATTGGCAAATGGAGTACTCTGCTCCAAGAGCTACATGAAATATGAATGGACAGGGACTCCCCATGGACGGTTGAGGGAAGAGTGTTACAAACAAGCGAACTTAGACAGGGAGTTCTATCAGAGCAGAGGAAATAAACAGGATGAAGAATGACGGAAACAAAGGAATTTTGGTCTACAGGAGGAAGCAGCTCTTGGTAAAATGTGAGTGGGATATACCCGGAACTCCTAAAGTCTACACTACTAAAGTATGCCTTTGGTTTTCGTGTGGGAAAATGTACCTGGAACTATATAAACCTATGGTTCTCAGGCGGGAAAACTTATATAGGACAAGTCTTCGCATTGACCCAAATTACATTAACTATGACCTTTTAACTAGTGGTGATGTGGACTTAGTTAAAATGTTGGCAGGTCGGCGAAATCAAAGTAATCATATGTATTTTGCATGGCAAATAGCGAGACGGTTAACAACCCATACGGACCCGAAATTTGTTTAGACGATGTCTTTATAAGGCTTCGGGTCCGCAATAGTAGTTAAGTTCCGTGCTAGTTGCACGTTCCTGTCGGCATCGCATGCATCACGTGGATTTCGGGCAGTTAAAATGCCTGTGGGTTATCTCCCCAGGCGGACCCGAAATGGTTATAGAGTTGGTTCAGGCGTCTTTTCGGGTCCGATTAGAAGGATAAAGGGTGAGCATGAAGGATTCCCGAAATAGCCTCTCGACCGTTAGATCTTCGGAGACAGATCGCACGGTTGAAGGAGGTTTGTAATGTTTTGTGGGCCCTTGGCCTGGTTTGTGAGACTTTGGCTCGGTAACTAAGGTGTTGTGGGGCCCGACTATTATGTGGGCCACAGAGCCTTGGGTTGTCATGTATATTATGTAACTCTTTTTATATAGTTGAATAGAAGGACCTACTCTTACTTGAGCAAAAAAAAGGAAAGTTGCAGTAGCACAGCCTCAAAACACATATATATGACCGTGACAAAGGTACAGTGATATAAAATGCTAAGTGGATTTGTCTGAGACTGGAAAAGTGTACAACTCAAGACCTGTCAAGAGAGAGAGAGGGGGAGATCAGACAATGAAGCTAATGGAGTGAACTGGTCACTAGCTCGCTGTCAGAGCCCTCTGAAACCATCAAGGAGTCCAGCTATATGAACATGGAGGCAGGGGTGGGGGTTGGATGTAGCAGCAAGGGATACTCCTAGCATCTAAGGTAAAAAAAAAGAAACTCTATAGAATGTTGCTTCCTCCTCTAGATCTGGGAGGTAATCTGACAGGTAGGAGGCACCCTGAGTTGGATCCATCTAGAGCTAATCCCTTTACCACTCTGAGGATGTATGGACAGATGTACAGTTCGGCACCTCCAAACCAGCCTCAATGATATCAGTCAGTCTCCCAGAGGGGGAGGGGGAGGAGAGACTCGAGGTCTCACCATTCCACTATCTTGTGCACTCTGGAACTTTGTGTGTCCCTTGTGGTTCCGATCTGATGGATCAACATGAAAGTAGGAGGTGTCCAAATCATCCCAAGAACCAAACTAAATTTGAGTATTAAACAACAGCAAAACAACCACAAAAATCAAACTTTCTAGGCAGTATATGTTCACAAGGTGGATAGTAGATATAATATAAATTCTGATATAACTACTGAAATCTTTGAGCCCTCTAT
Source organism: Pinus tabuliformis (assembly GCA_031772625.1). NCBI lineage: Eukaryota > Viridiplantae > Streptophyta > Pinopsida > Pinales > Pinaceae > Pinus > Pinus tabuliformis. Next base: position 1,098,512,590 of record CM062811.1, read on the forward strand.
AAGTGACAAGCAAACATCATCAATCTCCGTCCTTACTGTCCAGTTCTGTATATGCTCCACAAAGGTTCAGGAATAGCGGTACAGTTGACAAAGTTTGGGAATGGCCGCTTTCATTTCCATAAAACAATCTAATCGCAAAAGGATACAAGAGGATCTTAAGGTTCCAAGGATGAAAAGCAATCCTAAAAGGATTTGATCCAGATTTTACACCCCATTCAGAAGGAACCAAAGATTATATGTTCTGATATAACTGTCAAATGCTTAATGAACCCTCTAGCAGTAACAAGCAAACATCACCATCCTCCCTCTTTGTTGTCCAGTTTCATATATGTTCCACCAAAGTTCAGGAATAGGGAAAGAGGTGACAAAGTTTGGGAATGGCTAGTTTCATCTCTCTAAACAATCCAATCATAAAACAGACAAGAGGATCTTAAGGTTCCCGGTATGAAAGCATCCTGAAGGAGTTGATCCAGATGTTGCACTCCCGTGGCCCGGTCCTAGAGCTTGCATCTCATGCACTGCCACAGATTCATTTTATGCAACCCTCTGTTTTTCATTGGCTCCCTCACTCTTATGCTCCCCTTGGGATCATGCAGTCCGGCCCCCTCAACCCCAGCCACTCCCCAATCAATGCATTGACCTTTTCACAATTGCTGATGACTCCGATTGAGAACCTTCCTCTCAGTCTTCTCAATCATCTTCGTCAGCCAGCTCCAGCAGGCCTTGACATCCTCTTATGTTTTTTTTCTCAGCACCGAGATTTTTCAGTTGCCTGCATCTTTATTGTAACTACACCTTGGCTTATATTCTCTCTTGACTAGACATTTAGCTCTTGTCTCTTTATCTTTTTCTGCGTTTAGCACCAATATAAGAGTTATTTTCAAACTCTTTATTTTTCCACTTTTAGTGTTGATCTAGGAGCCACAATATGATTACACCGTACATGTACTCTTTTTTAGTCCCACTGACCTAATTTCGTGGTTATTTGTTAGACATTAATCAAATATAAAATTATCTTATATTATCCTTAAAGTTTATATAATAAATATTAGAAAAGCAACAAAAGGCGTCTTATGCTATGACTGTCTCTAGAATTTTATCAGTCTTCTGTCCTTGTTGTTCCTCTAAAGATAGAATGGATAAGTCTATACATATAAGAATGAAACAGGGCCCAAAGATTTTTAGGTTTTCTATTCTTTAACCACGTATCAATATGCATAGCTATAAACAAAAGCTGTGACAATAAGGACTGAAATAGGACTTTGGTATGCTAGTGTTTGGGATTTGTAATATCTCTCTTGGGGAGATTACCCTTAGGGGTGCAATTCTAGGCTAGGGTTTTCAATAAATCATGAAAGAATTATATTTCATTACAGTAGTGCAATATTCTATAAAACAGTGGTACTTTTTATTGAATACACATGTAGTATAGTAAAGAACCTAAGCAACAGTAAATTCCACAAGCAACCATTATAAAATAGGACTGATTCAACAGGCAATTAACAGATTTACACAGTCGACAATCTCCCAGCAGGGATATCAAATCCAACATGATAGGCTACAGACTGTAGCTGTCCCCTTGCTGCCACAAAATAATATCAGCAGACCTCACTGCTACCTTGCACCCTTAATTAACCCTTGCGTCCTCATGATCATGGCCACTTTGGTCACTCACAGCCTCAAAAAATAGTCTCTTAACCCTCTGCTACCTCAAGAAATTAATTCTCAGCCTTTTGCTGCCACAGTAAGGTATGTATCATAATCGGCCTTCACTACCTCAGCAAGATAGATTTAGTCCTTCATGGCCTCAGAAGGTAGTCTCCAGCCCTCGCTGCCTCAGAAAGTTGGTCCTTCAACCTTTCGCTACCTCAGAAAGTGTATGCCAGCCCTTCGCTGTCTCAAAAGTAATCTCTAGCCCGTCGCTGCGTCAAAAAGATGGTCTGCTACCTCAGTAAGACACTCGCTGCCCAAAAAATCAGACCGCTGCCTCAAGAAGACATTCTTTGCCCAAAAAGTCAGTCTGCTACCCCAAGAAGACACTCAATGCCCCAGAAAGTCACACCGCTGCCTCAAGAAGACATTCACTGTCCCAGAAAGGTAATTCACTACCACAAATAGATAGGTCCCAGCCTTTTACTGCCTCAGAAAATTATAACTCAGCCAGAATTTTGTCCTGTAGCAAGAAAGATAGGAGGATTGCCTAGGGTGGAATCTTTCACCACCGAAACCAATTAGAGAATAGGGGCCTTAAAACCCTCCAAGAGCCTCAGCCCAAAATCAGAAAGAACAACAATCCATGATGATCATAGTGACTCTCCTCCCTTCCTGTTATAGTTTCTCTTTGGGGCTTTCCCTCCTAAATTTAAATTTGAGTGACTTGCAAGTTTCTCTCCATTTGCCCCAAATTGACTTTTATTATCTAATGTTACCTAAGTAACATTAAATAATAATTCCCCCTTTTGAAATGACTATAGCCTATGGGGTAAAATAGGCTACTATGTCCTTCCTTGGGCAATTATTTTGAAGAGGACATTACAGTCCCCACTTTCCAACATTGCTTGTCCTCGGGCAATTGTAGATTGGGTATTGCAAGATCTATTCTCCTTCCCACTTGGCATCCTCCTCAGGCAAATCCTTCCACCTGATAAGAAATTCGGAGATCATCCTACACCTTAATCTCCTCTCTGACGGCCATGATAACCTCTGGGATCACTACTAACTGCCCCTCCTTGTCCAAAGGGGATAGCTTACCTGAAGTAGTAACCTGTTGACCTACTATCTTCTTGAGGCATGATACATGGATGACATTGTGAATTTTTCTTCCCCTCCGACAACTCCAGCTCATAAGCTACTTCACCAATTCATCTGATTATTTTGTAAGGCCCATAAAATCTTGGTTTTAGTTTCTCTGCACCACTTTTCTTGAGTGAAGGAATGTCTATATGGCTATAATCTTAGGAAAACCAAATCTCTTAACTCAAAGTTGCGCTCTACTCTGTGATCTGGCTTTCTTGTATCCAATCTTTGGCTTGGAGCCTTACTATCCCCAAATGCTAAATCGACAAATGATGGAGCATCGTAGCCATACAGCGCCCTAAATGGGGTCATCCCAATGGATAGATGATAAGTGGTGTTGTAGCAGTGCTCCCCAAGATGTAACCATTTGATCCATACCTTTTGTTGTCCTGGCACATAGTTACGCAAATACCACTCAATCCATTTGCTCACAATCTTTGTCTGACCATCTATCTGAGGATGATAACTGGTACTAGGGGTCAATTGAGTGCCCACCAATCTGAACAGCCACTGCCAAAATGCACTAATGAACTTGTCATCCCGATCACTAACTATATTTTTAGGCAACCCATGAAGAACAATTCCGCCACTTGTGCTATCTTTATATTTGCTGAAATCACAAAAAATGTGTGAACGTGGTCAGCTTGTAAACTATCACATAGATGATATCCTTGCCTTGTGCCTTGGGTAGACCTGTGATAAAGTCCCAATGGCATTTTTGTCATTAATGGCAAAGGAGTTGTTCATTTTGGGTAGCATCGGATGTGCTCTAGCCACAAAAATTGGTGGAAAGGCTAAAGCACATGAGATCTCCAATACCCATAAATGGTTGGGCAGATTCTAAACAGTTTGGGAGATATTAAAATAATTAATATTTTTAATGGAATACCTAAGTCTAAACTTAGGGAAAATAAAATATTAATGTGTATTAATATAAAACTGTGTTAGAAGGGTCCAAAAGTCATGGATCAAGCCAAATCTAATCTTAGCCATTGATTAGGGACTTAATCTCGACGTTGATTTGTCAACGAGAAAAGTATAAGAGGAGGTTTGAGGGTCACTTGGAGAACACACTGAGTTGATCAAGATTTCGACTTTCTGGGGCTGGGTTCGCTGAGAAAGTTGAGAGAGTGATCAGAGTTGCAACTAAGGGGCAGTGAATACAGAAGCAGAGAGGCAGAGATAGCACCAGGAGGATCAGCGCAGTAGCCTAGAGTGAGGGATGCAGAACCAGCCAAGGGTTCACGCAAAGCCAGCCAGGGCTCGCGCAAAGGTAGCCGGGAGCTGCGCAGTGCCTCAGAGGGCCTGCGTGGGTGACGCAGAGGGCCAGAGGGCTGACGCAGTGCCTCCAGAGGCTGACGCAGGCCAAGCCAGAGTGACACTAGGCAAACACTGGGCCAGAAAGGGTTGACGCTGTCCCTAGAGGCTAACGTTGGGGTTTCGTGGGGTAGATTGGAGCTGTGAAGCTGCCGGAGTGATTAACCGGGTTTCAGCCAGAATATCTACTTCCAAGTAGAGAGGTACTACTGCCGAGATTATTCTCTGTTGGGTGAGCCGGTTTTGACACCCAGATTGTATTTAGAGACTTCATAATAATAAAACCATCAGATAGCTGCACCGGTTTTCCCACATTGGGTTTTTCCGGGGACATTGGTCCAAAAACAACAGTGTCACTTGTGTGCTTGTTTTGCTTCCTTCAGTTGATGATCTGTGATGTGTTGAGCATGTACTTGTATTTATTTCCAATATTTACATGGTAGGGAATAAATCAGTAAATTACATGAAGGGTTTCTAACAGTTAGACTTAGAAATTCCAACATGTTATCAGAGGATGGTTGCAGATCACAAGAGAACTGAGGACATCAGCTAAGCAGAGCAGCAACAGCAGAAACAGTTGTCCCGAGTGACAGAAGTTGTTCATAGCAGAGAAGCAGCAAGGAAGGGGTGACGCAATGCCTGCGTCATCAAGTTCGAGCCAAGAAGAGGCAGCACAGACGCTGAGGGAGGCAAAGACAGGCTCACGCAGAGCCACGCAGAGGCCACGAGGGCTGATGCAGTTAGCTGAGGAAGCTGATTTGCGGGTGTCGGGATTGCGCAGAGCCAAGTAGCTCAATCCTTCAGTTGCTGTGGCATAGAACGCTGTGGGTAAGTTGCAGAGTGACGCTGGTGGGGTATTGTAGTCAGAACAGTGCCTAACAGGGCAAGGCCAAGGAGGAGGGAGTTGCTACCGAGGATTTCTAGCCGAGAAATCCGGATCAATGATGCAGCTGCACTAACGATCGGAGTGGGGGCATCTCGACATTGGCAGAAGGGTTTCCAGGAAGGAAATCGAGGCTCAAAGAGAGTCATACCAAGAACTCCCAGGAGAGAAGTAGAGGAGCAGCGAGATGGCAGTGAATGGGGTAAGAGACCAGGACAGGCTGGACGAAGCCTCAAACTTCGTAGTCTGGAAGGCCAGAATCTTATCTGTTCTAGACAGGAATCGTGTCAAGCACTTTGCCTTGAGGACGATAGTGATCCCAGTTGACCCAATTGATAACGACAAGTATGAGGAGGCAATGGCGAGGGCCAAGAGCATCATCCTTGACTGGGTCAAAGACCATGTAGTACCACATATTGCCGAAAAGGACACGGCAAATGAGATGTGGGAGGCCCTAAAGAAATTGTACCAGCATACTTCTGTGCAGAGAAGGATGTTACTAGAAAATCAGTTGCGGTCATACCAGATGCAGAAGGAAGAACAGATCGAGCCCTTCTTCGGTCGATTGAAGGAGATCCGGGATCAGCTGACTTCCATAGGAGCCATGCCGGATCAAGAATTGATGGTGAGAACAACCCTGAATGCAGTCTCGGAAGACTAGGAAGTGTTTGTCCAAAGCATACTGGGCAGGGCAACCCTTCCAGATTGGGAGGAAATGTGGGTGGCTCTTCGCCAAGAAGAGATCAGAAGGCTGAGCAAGGCGGGAAGCAGTGGCAAGGGGATCAAAATCAAGAAGGAGGAGGAGGTGGACGCTGCCCTAGCATCTGAGGGAAATCAGGAGAAACGGAAGAAGAAGGACCTCTCCAAGGTCAAATGCTTCCACTGTGGGGAGCTGGGTCATTATGCAACCCAGTGTCCAAGGAAGAAGAGCAAGGGAGAGGCCATTGAGACCAAGGTTGTGCCAGCAAGGGTAGAGAAGAAAGTGGAGACAAACGATGATTGTGCCATGAGTGCACACACCTACATGAGCGGAAGTGGGGAAACATCGAGCTGTAGTCAAATGGACTACAGGCAATGAAGGGTAGGATCCTCGAGGTACCCAGCCTCTTGGATTATACCTTGCTACGGGAGCCCCGAAGAGGAGTAGCAGTACTGGCAGATGTCAGTAGAGACAGATGCAGATGGAGCGACAGAGGGAGCTATAGTGCAGGATTCCCAGGACAGCGTGAGGCAGCAGTGCGAGATGCATGGAGTTGTTGCAGCAGCGCAGAGGTCAGAGAAGGGGAACTTGTCAGCGATAGAGGGAGTTTCAGCATCAAGGGTGTCTCTAGCCTGACAGAGATGTCAGAGTTGGGAGATCAATTACTTACTTCTCAATAACTGAGTTGCAGTGCAGCAGTTAGCAGTGGCAGTGCTATGGGCAGCACGATGCAGCATGATGAGAGGGGTTGTCGTACAAATGCAACAGTGGCAGTGGCAGGGCCATGGGTAGCAGTACATGATGCAGCAGTGCAGAGGATGTTGGGCAGTAGACCTAGCATCAGCACAGGGATCGATGTCGGATGATCAGGGTGATGCTCAGTGAGGAGTATTACTAGAGCACAGTCCTCGCTAAGAGGGAGTGTTGATTTGGAGTAGCATCGGATGTGCTCTAGCCACGAAAATTGGTGGAGAGACTAAAGCACATGAGATCTCCAATACCCAGAAATGGTTTGGGCAGATTCTAAACAGTTTGGGAGATATTAAAATAATTATTATTTTTAATGGAGTCCCTAAGTCTAAACTTAGGGAAAATAAAATATTAATGTGAATTAATATAAAAATGTGTTAGAAGGGTCCAAAAGTTATGGATCAAGCCAGATCTAATCTTAGCCGTTATGGATCAAGCCAAATCTAATATTAGCCGTTGATTAGGGACTTAATCTCGGCCTTTGATTTGTCAACGAGAAAAGTATAAGAGGAGGCTTGAGGGTCACTTGGAGAACACACAGAGTTGATCAAGATTTCGACTTTCTGGGGCTGGGTTTGCTGAGGAAGTCGACAAAGTGATCAAAGTTGCAACTGAGGGGCAATGAATACAGAAGTAGAGAGGCAAAGATAGCACCAGGAGGATTAGCGCAGTAGCCGAGAGTGAGAGACACAGAACCAGATAGGCATTCACGCAGAGCCAGCCAGGGCTCACGCAGAGCCAACCAGGAGCTGCGCAATGCCTCAGAGGGCCTGCGTGGGTGACGCAGAGGGCCAGAGGGCTGACGCAATGCCTCCAGAGGCTGACACAGGCCAAGATAGAGTGAAGTTGGGCAAACAAACACTGGGCCAGAAAGGGATGACCTAGAGGCTGACGTTGGGGTTTCGTGGGGCAGATTGGAGTTGTGAAGCTGCCGGAGTGATTATCCGGGGGTTCAACCGAAATATCTGCTTCCGAGTAGAGAGGTACTACTGCCGAGATTATTCTCTATTGGGTGAGCTGGTTTTGGCACCCAAATTGTATTCAGAAACTTCATAATAATAAAACCCTCAGATAGCTGCACCGGTTTTCCCTCATTGGGTTTTTCCAGTGACATTGGTCCAAAAACAACGATGTCACTTGTGTGCTTGTTTTGCTTCCTTCAGTTGATGATCTGTAATGTGTTGAGCATGTACTTGTATTTATTTCCAGTATTTACATGGTAAATAACTTGTTAATTAACAGAACAAGTAGGTAGGAATAAATCTGTAAAGTACATGAAGGGTTTCTAACAGTTAGACTTAGAAATTCCAACAGGAGCAACACAAGAGCAGGAAATGCATAGGAGCAGCAAGGTATGTTGCAGGGATATTTGACAACAAGAGATGAAAGTGATAGCAAAGGAACAGCAAGAACAACAAAGGGTAAAGGAGTAGGAAAATATATGGTTATTACATGTTGAGCTAAATTGTTGTGATGCAAGGCAAGACAACATGCAAGGCAAAGGCAAAGACATGGAAAAATAATGTGATGTAGGGCTATTTGAATATGAATGCAAGATTGTATTATTGCATACTATTTATTTTATTGACATGAAGAATATGAATACATGACATTTGGATATGATGAAATTCATTTTATGTATTTTAATATGCAAGAGTTTAAGCAGCTTTGAAATTGAAGAGACACCATTGGAATGCAAAGAGACAAGTTTTGTCATTTCATATTCGTGTGAGTGGAACACAAACAGCTATCGAAGTTCATTTATAAATTTGTGCTAGGTTGGAGAGCAGGTTGGTTAGGGAGTTAGAGAAGGTGTGATATTTGATTGAGGTGTTCTTCATTAATTACCTGGCACATAAAAGAGCTGATGTGAAGCAGATTTAAGGAGGAGAAACAAAAAAGATGGAGGTAAGCAAATTTATAGACCAGGTAACCAGCACATTGTTTTCTTTATGTATCAGGTGATTGTAGTCTTCTTTCAAGTTGCAGCGTGATAAATGATAAGTTGGAGCTTGTTGAGGTAGAAGCCTCCTGTGGGTTGTAGCCTAGAGAAAACTAATGGGAGTTGGAGCTTCCTTGCATGTTGTAGCTTGCAAAAAAATTGAGGTAGTAGCCTCTTGTATGCTGGAGCCTAAAGAAACGCAGCAAATGTAATAAGGAAGTAGGAGTTTGTCTTTGCATCACAACAATAACAAAATCGCGGTTTTCTCCCTTTATGGGCTTCCACTTATATTTGGTGCCCATATGTGTTGCTCTTACGTGTTGATGTGATGTTTTGGCTTACTTATCACTTGTTGTTTGCATATTAAATCTGCTAGTTACTATGTGTCAATATGCTCATTTAATGGCTCAATTAATGAGATTAAAGAAAATTGAATTAATGTTTATGAATGTACTAAACTAATTCACCCCCCCTTCTTAGTTTAGTCAAGTTTTCATCAATTGGTATCAGAGTGACTCATGAACTATCAAAGTGTACCTCTGTTGAGTGCAACAAACTTTCATGAATGGAGAGATAAAGTAAAATCTGAACTGATAGATTATGGACCTAGTGTATGGAAACTAGTATGTGATGGTTATTGTAAAAACTCTCCCTCTGCGCAAGAACAACAATGGAATGCTAAGGCAAATGTATTATGTATAACAATCTTCATAATAAGGATCTTGGTATAGTAATAGACTTAAATTTGCAAAAGAAATCTGGGATAGATTGCAGCTCATGCATGAAGGAGAGACTAGTAGTAGTAGTGCTAACAAAAACAAAAAAAAAGAGCAAGAAGAAAAGCATTGTCAAAAGGAAAGTGTTCAATTAAATGAAACCTCTGCATGTGTGGATGTCCTTGACTCTCATGAAAAAAAGAGAAATGAACATCAAGCTAGGTTTGACTAAGCATTGGCTGAAATAGAAAGACCGAGGAATGAGAGCAGAGGCCTTAAGAAAATTGTGCAGATATATGATGAAAGAGAGCATGAGCACAAGGAAGAAATTGTTAGCCCGAATAAACAGCTTGAAGAAGCAAGGAGATTAGAAGAGGTTATGAATAATCATCTAAAGGAGAAAGAGGTACAGGGTAAAAGATTAGAAGCTAAAGTTTCTTAGCAAATAATGAATTAGATGAAAAGAGCAGATTACTCAAATAGTTAGAAGAGGAGAAGGTCTCCAAGAAGAACTCAAAAGAAAAGAACAATAACTCAAAGGAAGTCATCAATGAACACAAAACAACTTCAAAGTTAAATCTAAAAGAAGCCAGTAACAACATGATTAAAAACAATGGCAAACAAGAGAATAAAATGAAAAGATTGAGTCAAAGAAAATGATTTTTACAAAAAAAGTCATTTCCTCCTAGAGATGAGTTGAACAAATTCGAAAGATCTCAAAGGAGATTCTTTGCTCATTGGAAAGATATCAAGTGTTTTTCTTGCCATGGACCTAGATATGTAGCAGCAGATTGTAAGAGAAAGCAAGTCAAGACTAATCAGCATAAGGTGCAGAAAGCAAGAAGATTCACTTAACCATTGTTATGAACATAAATTATGTAAAAATACATAATAAATAGATAATAAATAATAATCATAATAATGTAAATATAACAATAAATAATAAGTAAATTAACTCATGGTTAGTTAATAATGAAAAGGCATGTCTTAGAGACATGCATGTTCGTGAAAGAGTACTTACCCTCATTCTCATTTGTAATCATCCTACATCAATTCTTTTATACAATATACAATTTACAATTACTATCTTAAGATGGATGTCTTTGTCTACGAAGTATTTTAAATATTTCCACTGCATATACGACTTTTAGTCGTTACATTGGTATCAGAGTTGTTCAATCCTTTGGTCGCTCAACCGTTGCACAGAGTCATGTTCTCCGATCCACGTCTTTGACCGTCAAATTCATCAACATTGTTGTCGTTGAAGCGTTTCGCTACAAGAATTTGGAGCTTCTTTTTCGCTATCAAGCATTTGGCCATTCAATAATAATAATAATAAATTAATATATATATATATGGAGAGAAAATAAAAAGTCAAAAAAAAACATATAAAGATTAAAAAAATTTAAAAAAATATAGTTCGATGTAAATTTTGAAGGAGAACATAAAGTTAAGAGGGAATCTTTCCAAATATATTTAGAACTATACGTAAGAGAAGGAAAAGTAAATAATATTATCTTGATTTTTCATTAAGAGGTTTACAAGCCCGTGGTCTTAGAAACCCATGGTAATTGCCTGTGGTATTTTAAAAGTAAAAGAAAAAACAAAAAGAACACAAAATCTCTTTATGTGAATGGTAAGTTGATAATATTATCTTGATTCTTCATTAAATGATTTACAAACCCGTGGTTTTAGAAACGTATGGTAATTGCCCATGGTATTTTAAAAGTAAAAGTAAAACAAAAGGAATACAAAATCTCTTTATGTGAATGGTAAGTTTTACTTTTTATGTGGAGAACATTAACCAAGGTTTTAGAAACCGAATGGTAAGTTTTACTTTTTATGTAGAGAACATTAACTGAGGTTTTAGAAACTCATGGTAATTGCCCATGGTATTTTAAAAATAAAAGAAAAACAAAGAAAATACAAAATCTCTTTATGTGAATGGTGAGGTTTACTTGTTACGTGGAGAACATTAACCGAGTCAAAAGTACATAAGTGAACATATATTTTATATTATACCTCAAAGAGGTGAATAGCCACGTTTCACTAGGGGTGTAACTTTTCAAAAGGAAAAGAAAAAAATATTATAAATAAAAGATATATAAAGAGAAGTGTTATATTATAAAGGGGTATTTAAATAAAAGTTCAAGTCATAAAATCATTGAAATATATATAAGTACAAAGCGGGTATTATTATAAAAGGTTACATAAGGAGAAAATAATCAGTTAAGAGTATACATTAAAGTGAAGTTGAATTAAAATTTAAAGAGTTAAATGAAATTTAAAAATAAATACAAAAGACAATAAGATATTTAAAAGAAGCCAATTGAAACAATATTTAAATATTCTTTTAAAGTACAAAAGGAAAAAAAGTTAAAGTGAACTTGAATTAAAGTTTAAAGAGTTATATGAAATTTAAAAAATAAATACAAAGGATAATAAGATATTTAAAAGAAGCCAATTGAAACAATATTTAAATATTCTTTTTAAAGTACAAAAAGAAAAAAAGAAAAAAAGGGGTAAGTAGAATTATATAAAAAGAATACAAAGTAGTTTTGAAATATTAAGGATAATAGGAAGTTGGATTTTAAGAGATTTGAAGAATTATATATATATATATATAGATATATATATATTAAAAAGGCACTTTTAAAGGAGGCTTGAAGTACAAAGTCCAAAGGAACTTTAAATATAATACCTTAAGTCATCTCGACAAAACAAATGGGATCAATCATTGAAAAAAATGATGGAGCTCAATTCTAAAATGACGAAGGAAGAAAGGTTTTCCTATAATGGTCTTTCAGTTACATTAAAAGGAAGTATCCAAGGAAGAGAAGTTAATGTCGCCATCAACGCAAGCAATGATAAAAATTATATCAACATTAACTTGCAAATCAACTATTAATTCCAGAGCTAAACATTGGTGTAAAGAAAAATATTTTTGACGAAAACGAGTATAAAATTAGTGATATACAAGTGACAATAGGTCATTATGACTACATATCTCAATTTCATGTTGTAAGGACGGATAAAAACACTGACATCATACTCGGTCAACCCTAGTTTAAGGATTTGGGTACATTCATGTTAAACATAAAGAAACAAGTTTTGACGTTGCCTTATAAAAGGAAGATGGTCATGTTTCGAGACATAACAAGTAAATCAAAATCAATAAAATATTCATTAGAAGACCTTAAAGATATCTCAAATTTGATGTTTCAAGATAACGAAAAAACTATATCAAAAAAGCAAAAAGAGCTTGAAAAAATTATCTGCAGCAAAAACAGAAATTTTGCGCCTCAGAGATCACCAAGAAAAGCTAATTGAACAACTCAAGAAAGCTAAAGCATTAAAAAAGGAACTCAAGGAGCGTTTATTAGAACAAGAAGAAGAAAAATTACATTTAAAGAGCCTTAACCAAACATTAGTAGAACAAATCAAGTGTTTAAAAGATGAAAAGCGTGAAGGCCAAAATAAAGTTGACTCAGAGAATGAGGAATGCTTACATCTCAAAAATCATAATCAAAATCTGCTCAAACAAATTTAAAAACTTAAAGACGAAAAGAAGTCATTGACGAATAGGTTCAAAGAACTTGTCACAAAGGAAGCATCAAAATCTCCAGATGTAACAATCCAAACTGAAGAAACAAAAATCAAGACCACTAATCTCGCAGTTCAGGCAAATTGAAACCCTATTGAAGTAGAAACGTACTCAGAGGTTGTTGTTCAAACAGAAGACACCCCAAATAAAGATTCAGTAGTTAAGTCAACAACAACAATGCCTGATGGAAATCAGGAAACTGTCATAAAAACAAGAAAGTTCAAACAAGAAAACCTCCTTATCTACATTTGAATCACAAGAGTAGACACCTTAATCAATCTACAAATCTGTATCACTCAGAACATAAACAACAAACTTATGTTACAAAGAATATTGAAGTGAGCTCAATTCAGTCTACTAACAACAATTTCTTACAAAGTTCCAGTGATCAAAAGGTTCCACAGAAGGTTAATCTAGGATGGCCCGATCCATTCTCAGTAAGACAATTTTATATATCACTCCAAGGATCATATCAACTTGTATCGACAAAGATGATTGTTCCAAGACGAGAAGACATTCGTAACAGAAAAAAGATCAAACCCTTTCATCAACAAGCTTTGAGGACAAAGCTTTTTGAAGGAAAAGGCAATGTTATGAACATAAATTATGTAAAAATAGATAATAAATAGATAATAAATAATAATAATAATAATATAAATATAATAATAAATAATAAGTAAATTAACTAAATGTTTGTTAGTTAATAATGAAAAGGCATGTCTCTAAGACATGCCTGTTCGTGAAAGGGTACTTACCTGGCTATATATTCAGAACCCTCATTCTCATTTGTAATCATCCTGCATCAATTCTTTTATACAATATACAATTTACAATTACTATCCTACGATGGATGTCTTTGTCTACGAAGTATTTTAATATTTCTGTTGCGTATATGACTAGTGATTGTTACAACCAAACAATCAAAAAAAGTTCCCTCAAGCAAATAAACAAAGAAAACAGTCATCCACCAGGTACACAAATTATTTTTATGGTTACTATTATTTGTGCAATGACTTTGGACATAAAGTTGTTGAATGCAAATTGTACATAAAGGAAAAAGTTTGAATGCAAGAAGAAACACGTCATTTTCTCTATTTCTTGACCACACAAGATGTCTTGTGTGTGATAATATTGGTCACAAAGCCAACAACTGCAAACTTCCAAATACCCTAAAGAACTCTAAACAGGTGATAAAAGCCAATCAAAGCAGACCAAACTCTGAATTAAAAAAAAATGCAGACAATAGAAGGCAGCCTACTAAAATATGGAAAGAAAATTAAAAAAAAAAGGAGCAACATGAAAATTCAATGACAAAATGAAGCAAGCATGACTTAAGGGGGAGTTGCTCAAGAAAGAAAATGATGAATTCAGTTAAGAGCAACACCATTTCAAGGGGAGAGCAGGCCCAAGAATGTCTTGGAAAGGATAATATGCAGTGCATCGATGACAGTGGAGAAAGGGAGTGGTATATCCCTCAATATAGAGAGTGATGATGCTCTTGTGTTTTGTCTGCCAGTAAGGAAGAGTCACCATCAACTTCATTTTTAGCCCAACATTGGCAACAACATGAGCAATCTTTTCTTGCCACAAAAACCACAGCGGACTAAAGCACGACTTGCAGTGATAAGGTTGGATGGAGGAGATAATGAACCACTGTTAACCACCAAGCAAGCAAAGAATTTGCAGGAAAATTTAATTTAAAATGCCATCAAAGAAGTGTTGTCTAGCGATAAAAATAAACATTCATTATGGTAGAGGTCAGGAAAAACCAGCTAAAACCCCATCCATTGAATATCATCATCGATCGGGACGGTGTTTTGAAACTCCTTCCATGGGAGACATCAAGAAAGAGGTAAAAATGGACAATACGGCCAGTAATGTTTCAGAGCAGCATATTGATGGCACGAATAGCAATAAAACTGAAATGCAGAGCTCCCGCTGACACAATCATTCAAAGTATGAGAAGGGGGCATATAAATAAAGAACGAGAAAGAGGCATAAAGCATCAAAATCGACAAAGAGGAATTATAAAAGTGGCAACGATAACTGAAACTGACAGATGCTCAAATGAACGTTATACATTATTAATTTTGTAGTCTGAATCTATTGATGTATATTAAGGTTTAAACTCACTAGCAGCAAATATTTTGGGAGCGATATTATATTGGCAGAGATAATGCATTATTATATTGGCAGCAATATTATATTCTGGGAGCGTTATTATATTGGCAACGACAATGCGTTATTATATTAGTAGCGATATTATATTCAGGCAATATTCATTACATTGCAGCATGTTTTACAGATTTTAGGGTTTCATCCCTAATTTAGCCCATGTCAAAGAATATTACAGTCCTTACAATAATTAATTGTTGCATATTACAGTGGATACATTGATGACAATGTGTTCAATTGGTGGTATATATTGGCATTAATACAGAGATGTGTGGCTTGGTATTTTATCACATATCTGATGGTGGTTATATTTGATGGTTTATATGGTGCTTAAGTATATTTGATGTTATTGTTGCAATGCACGTTAATATATAAGGTTGTATTGATATATCAGCCAATTATAATAATATATATTGGTGTTCATATTATTGTTGACGAACGTCATATTGGTGTTGCCTATGGGTTGTTGAAAATGGATTGTTGACTTTCAAATGATTTGTGTCGCACGGCAATAATACATAGCGTACAATAAGATCCATTGTGCTCTTTAATCTAAATCTTCAGATCATATAATATGCATTTGCATGTATATACAACCATTTATGTCTAGATAGGATTAATTTTGACAGTGTAGACCAATGAGAGAGAACATAAAGCATTTGAGGTCCTAAACAAGATCATAGAAAATCTGAAGGCCTTCGGGATCCTTGCTACATTGCACATTGACAAGAGATCCTATTTTGGAAGTAGTAAAGAAAATATGCTCATTCCCCATAATTGTTTCCAGTTCCTTACGCCCAACCCTATCTGGCTCAAGCCAGTTGTTATCGCTCTCTTTCGTTATATCACTTTCGACAATGATTTGTCGGCATTCCCCAGGAACAGCTCTCCAATGGTTGCGTTCATACTGTGTCAGCTTCAATACTTTTTCCAACGTACATATTCACTACAGCATTGGTATATTGGCATATATATATTACCCTAATTCACGTAATGGTGTGTTGGCATTGTGGTGGATTATTATCATGTGTTGTGTTAAGCATTAATGTTTAATATGATGTATTAATATATGGTGTATCCACGATTTGGTATGGTGCGTTTGATCTGTTAGAGAGCATTATTTTGGAGGTGATTTAATATATATATTAATCATTTAAGTTAATAAATGGTGTACCCATCACACATAATTTTTCATTTGACCATCTGCATGAACGAATAACCGTTATGACGAAATGCACAACGAAGATTGGTATTTTGGTATTGGGATATGTATTTAGTATGATTATTATTAATGTGACGGTGGTATCATATTGGATGTGGGCAGAACGTTATTCATTACAAAAAGAATATTAATTGGTTGTGTTATGTACTATCAAATTGGTTGCTTCTAAGTTCTTTCTCAACGGCTTCTCCTGCATGAATCCAAAGAGGATGGTAATGTCCCACTTCAAGACAACGGCTTTAGGCGTCCTAGGGAAGACCAGGGCCAACTCCTTTGGCTTCAACGTCGCGCTCATTACTGCCAAAAAACCTGAGGCATGTCGTGTCACTTGAGAGATTCAACGCGCAGAGAATGGCCATAGCTCACACTGACTTCACTAAGGGAGTTATTCTCACCATTTCGGGATTCAACATTCAAAGCCTTGGCACTCAGATTGTGCCACTTGGTGCTTTTGGATCGAAGCCAAAGATCCCTCTTGTTGTTCTGGAAAAGGCGTTCCAAAATAACTATGAAGAAGTGCAGAAGATCCCGTTGATATGGTGACAGCGTTGATAATGTATGGCAACATTTATAGCGTTGATATGGTGATAGCATTGATTGATATCTCATGCGCGTACATTACATCATTGATATGACGTGTTGTTCGTTGAAGACCATTGTTGAGTTAAGGTTTATTTTTTACCCTAATAATTTATTCATTGCCAAGGTTGAATTTTTGTTGTCAATATGCCTCCTCCACACTGATAGGAAGCTAATAAGGAGTCTGTTGTTAGTATGGATTACATGGCAGTAGAGAAACATAATAGGTGGTCTGAGAGATTCATTTTCAGGTTTACAAATCGACCTTGTGCAACTTGTTGCATTGGGATCTTTGGCGGGTGTTTATTTTAACCTTAGTGGTCCCGCTTTGTCAGCATTCTCATTGTTGTAAGCATTGTAATTGGAGGCAAATGGATACTCAAGAATGTAGCTCTAACCATGCCATTTCCTTCCTGAAGAAGACAACAAATTTCTAGAACGTGTGCAAGTTGCTCTAGGAGAGGAGGAACGGCAAGCTGCAGCTGCGGCTAATATAGATATGGGCACACTAGTTGAAGTTAGAAGAACTTGGGATGCTTTCATTATGCTCAAAGGAAGTCGAATTCCTGCCCACTGGGTTCAACCTCCTCCTCCTGCAGATGAAATTTGGGCTTCATACCTAATACAAAAACCAGATGGGGCAAGGGAGCAACCAAAACGCAAAAGAGGACAAGATAGATAACAAGTACACTGAGTATATACATGCAATACAAAATTAAAATTAAATTGAAGTTGTATCACTGACCTCGTGTGATCAAAACAGTTACAAACAAAAAGAAGCCATCTAAGATATCCCATCACAGTGAAAGGCTGCTCTCAGTCTATCTTGGGAGTATTTTTTAAAAAGTGCAATTATATTTGACTAAGTACCTAATCGCTCCACATGAGTGGGATAAAATGAGATGAAATGATGTGAACATTATCAAAGTCAGTTGTCATCTACATTAAAATTACACATCACTTGTTAGAGAATGTTTAGAGAAGTAGAATCACCTGTGGTTGGGATGAAGTTGCTCGTAGTTTCTTTATAGGATTTTTGGTGATCAGAGTCTTTCATGGGATGATATATGTGGATTTGCTCATGGCGGGATCCATTCTAAAATTGAAGATCCTTATGATGATGCTGTTGTTGTACACAAATTTTTTCATCTTAATATCAAACTATTGGTTGGCCATATTATATAAAGGAGACTATTTTGAGATTCTTAATGTGTCTAAACTGTTTACATAAGAAGTTATGTCTCCAAATCCTTTGTCATTGATGTCAAAGGGGGAGGTAAGTAGAGGTATGGAGCATATATATATATATATTATTTTGGACCAAAAAAAAGAAGGAACAAAGTGTTCCCATCAAAGCCAAAGGGGGAGATTGATGGCATTGTTGTCATAGATGGCAAAGGAGAAGCAAAAGAGCAGCAAAGTATGTTGCATGGATATTTGACAACAAGAGATGAAGGTGATGGAAAAAGAATAGCAAGAACAACAAAGGGTAAAGGAGCACGAAAATATATGGTTATTACATGTTGAGCTGAATTGTTGTGATGAAAGGCAAAGGCAAGACAAGATGCAAGGTAAATGCAAAGACATGGAAAAAATTTGTGATGTAGGGCTATTTGAATATGAATACAAAATTGTATTATTGCATGTTATTTATTTTATTGGCATGAAGAATATGAATGCATGACATTTGGATATGATGAAATTTATTTTATGTATTTTAAAATTGAAGAGTTTAAGCAGTTTTGGAATTGAGGAGACACCTTGGAATGCAAAGAGACAAGTTTTGTCATTTCATATTCATGTGAGGGGAACACAAACAACCATCAAAATTCATTTATAAATTTGTGCAAGGTTGGAGAGTTGGTTGGTTGGAAGAACCCCTGGTGCCTTGCTAGTGGTGTGCCATGTGCAGTCTTCAAAATCTTCTCTTTGAGTGTGGACTCATGAATCAAATATGACCTATCTTTATAGAAAATGACCCCATCTACTATTTTGTACCTATCATCCTAGATGAGAACATCCATTAACTCCCAAGCAAACTTGTTTTTGGAGTATTCCACCAAGAGGTGGGCTTTCCAATCTCCTGTGATCTCCATGAGTGAACACGCGGTCGGTTTCCTAGAGAGTGCATCAACCACAACATTCTTCTTGCCCTTCACGTACTCAATATCAAAATCATAGGCTTGAATCTTACTTACCCATTTATGTTGTCTTTCATTCAAGTCCTTTTGTTCCAAGAAGTGTCATAAGTTGTTGTGATCTGTTCTAACCACAAACTTGCCCCCTACCAAGTATTGCCTAAACTTCATCAAAGCATGCATGATGGCGAGCATCTCTTTGTCATAGATGGAATAGAGCTTCTCTGGATATCTGAGCTTCCGAATTTTGAAGGCTAATGGGTGTTTATTTTGCATCAGCACAGCTCCTACCCCCTCACCCAACACATCAAATTCCACTACGAAGCCCTCGCTGAAGTCAAGAAGTTTCAGCACTGGGCACAAGTTCATCACCTCTTTGAGCTTGTTAAATGCCCTCTCTGACTCCTCTGTGTTGAAATATGTATCTAGGTTCGGTCTTCATAATGACATATGTAATCATAATTTTATGTATTTAATGAAAAGAGAAAAATAAATTTATTATTGTTGTTCTTGAGGCATGGGTTTCATGCTCAAGAGAAATTTATTGTTAGGTCAAGCACTCATTGAGTGCTTATAGGGCTTGTTATTTAGTCTACAAGTCAATTGAGTCATTGTCATGTATTGAAGACACATTTAGGCATGTTACATATTGTAAAAAGAATTTATTTGAGTCAAAATAGAGTCAAAATACCCTCCAAGACCTCATCATGATGCAAAGATCGAATTGGCCTACATGAAGGGCCAAGTCGGCCTAAAGATACCAATTCATACCCCTCACAAGTCTATAAATAAGAAGGAACTCGACCTCATTTGGAGGCTCATTCAAGCAGTTCGATCTTCTCAAGATAGAAGCTAGGAAAGGACAAAAAAGAAGGAGAAGGACTAGATAATGTTTTTGGGCCTCTCTCTCTCCCATGTTAGGGTTTCTACATTTGTTGGCAGAAGAATTTGTCAGGCAGAAGAATTTGTAAGGCACATCGAAATTGCAGAAGAATTCGCTGGGCAAGTCGAAGTTGCAGAAAAGTTTGTTGGGCAGGTCGAAGTTGCAGAAGAATTTGTTGGACAAGTCGAAGTTCCAGAAGAATCTGTTGGGTAAGTCAAAATTGCAGAAGTTGTTGGAAGCAAGGTTTGACTTGGTCTTGGAGGGTCTTGGTCAAAGGTCATAGGTCTTGAAATTCGTCAATCGAAGTTTTATAAGAAGAGAAGAATTCTTGTGGGTTTTCCGCTCAGTTGGAGAGATTTTAGTCATGGTTGATCGCCTACATCTTGTGTCCTATTGTCTCATTAATTTTATTGTTTGGTAGGTGTTTGATGATAAAGAACACTAATAATAATCAAGTGTAAGAAGAAGCTAATCAAGTTAAGTAAAAATACATCACAAGCAGTTATCAAAGTAGAGAAATCAACTAATGCCCTAGATTTCTCAACATGGTATCAGAGCCAGGTTACAAGACAAGGAAAGGCAGCTTAAAGGATACTCAAGGGCCAAAGCACTAGAGAAGCATCAAGAATTTCGATCAAGAAAGAAAAAGAAGCCTGATACCTAACAAAGAAAGAAGAAGGAGAAGCAAAGCATCTTAGATCTGCTTTGGGGCTATATTCCTCCTCACGTGCAAGATTAGGGCATCATCTTGCAACAGAAAATTTTGAAGTATAAGCTACTCCAAGAGAGCCAAAGTTTTGGGGCCAAAGAAGTCTCCCTTGCAAGCCACTTTAATAAGAAGAAGATTCCATCTCAGCGAAGAAGAAAGAAGACAAATCCATCCATCTTCTACTCACACGTATGAACTAGGGTTTTTGTAGAAGAAGCCGAAATTGCAGTCCTGCAACAGCAAGCCAAAAATCTGAATAAGGGTCGAAATCTAAAGTTGTAAGTTTGACAAGCGTCACTAGAAGGAATTAAGAAGATCTCAAAACTCTAGCTCATCCATAGAAGAACTACACATCGAAGCATCTAAAAGTCACTACATTTTAGAGAAGCAGGAAGAAGCGTAATCATCATCATCAAGGAATCAAGATGATCTCCCTCTCGTTGAAGGATCACATCTTCATCAAGAAAACATCTTCTATCATCATCAAAATCAAGAAGGCATCAAGTTGAAGATATTAACATCAAGGAGCATCTTCACTTTACAACTAAGTATATTTATATCTATATTTGAATCTATCAAAATGACTTCATTATGCAAGGAGAGCAACAAATTGGTTGGATCGTCAAACTTTCTTGAATGGAAGAAGAGGATAGATTTTATCCTCACAAGAAATGAAGTCGTTGAACATGTTAAGGTTTTGTCACTAAATCCCCAAAGGAAGAAGCTCAAGCTCAAGTTGAATACTTGAAAAAGGGCTCAAAGAATCCTTATGTAGCAAAATTGGAACAGTCAAAAGACATCTATGACAAACTAGAGGAATTATTCTCTGTAAGTACTACATGAGAAGTGATATCATTGAGAACCGAGCTCTAAAAGATGTGATATCAAAGGAAGAAGGAATAACCTCATACTTCATGAGGGTGTCAAAAATATGAGACCAACTGCAAGAGTTGGGGAAAGGATGAGAAATGACCATTGTGGTACTAAATACACTACCTGACTGATGGGACAACTCTATATCAAGCATTTTTGGAAAGAAGGAAGCCACTTCATTCAGTGAACTCTGGTCATTGTGTAAAATTGAAAAGTGATGTGGGACTAGGTGAATAAGTTCAAGCATTTGTTGCCATGTCTAAAAGAAAAGGAAAGGTTTGAAAAAATTTGGTCCTCAACAAAAGAAGAAGGATATGTTGAAGATCCAATGCTATGGCTATCAGGAATATGGGCATCACAAGAAAGATTGTCTGAAATTCAATAAGGACAGCAAGAGGAAAGAAAGAAATAAAGCCCATATCACCAAAGAAGTGGAAGAACCTGATGAGAAGAAATCCAAAGGGATAGATCTTCACTATTAGGGTTCCTCCAATGCATAGCAAGGAGAAGTAGGAGGTGAAAAGACCTCTACCATGCTAGTCAAGATGAGAAGCATTATGACTAAATGCATCTTAGTAGAAGATGGCATCATATTAGAAGAATATTGTTAAATCAAGAGCTCATTAGAAAGCTTGAAAGGATAGTTGATGTAGATTCTAGAAGTGTACATGATTGTAGCAGTCATCATAAAAAGGAAGTAGCTCTTGGAAACCTCATTAAAATCATAAGTAGTACTTATGGGAAAAGAAAAGTCATCTAGCATAGAAATAACTCATCATGTATCATCATCATTAGGAAGGAGCATTTGCAGGATGAGGATAAGCAAGATCCTTCGTTGGAATCTTCATTGGAAGGTTCACCTCTCTTGGAAGAAGCAAGTGTCTCATTAATAATTCCATCTTGTATGGGATTCATGGGATGATGGTATGATGACAAAGGAGTACAGCAGGTCAAGATGGTTGAAGTACTTTCAATCAAAGAAGTTGTCGAAGGAAGTATAGATGACCAAAAAGAAGAAATGAGGTATGTATGCATGTATTTTGAGTCATGTCATCATATAGTTGCAGATAGCATGTACGAATGCTCTACATCATGAGCATAATCGAAGAAAAGGGATCTCTTTCGTTGGAAAGATGCATGAAGGCATGGTTCACATATTAACAAGATGAAATCAACATAATATGTCCTCACATGGAATATGAGGTGGTTGGAAAAGACAAAGGAACTACAGATGGATGTTCCTGAGGAACAATATGTGAAGAAAGAAAGAAGAGATCGAGAAAGTTGCAACTAAGGTGGAATCAACATCCAATGAATCTAACGTGATATCTCCATGGGAAAGGATGTTGATGTCTCTAGCAGCAGATGTCATGATGAAAGGCCATCACAAAAGATAATTTTGATTTGATGTTCATTTTTGGTTTTTTAATAATATCTGGATGGATTAATGCAGGGCTACCGGAAAAAGAATTGTGGATATCACCTACAACTAGCACTCATGTGGTGGGATGGAAGATCCTAAAGGAAACATGATGTGAAAGATGATGTGAAAGAGGGAGTCGAATGAAGGAAAGCCAGATGTGGACTAGAAAATCACCTTCCGATAAGGGTAAGGATGACATGACTAACTTGAGGAAAGTGATGGATGGTCGATGCCCTACAAGATGAAGGCTCCATAATAATGAAGATAAAATTCATGACATTGAAAGGAGGAGCTCAACAAGCAGCTAAAAGTCCCATGATCTCCACTAAAGAAGAAAGTTGTTGTTGGAAACAAGTCCCTAGTTAAGAGGGAGCTTGGAAGCAAGTCCCTAGTTAAGAGGGAGATTGGACAAGTCCCTGGATAAGAGGGAGCTTGGGTACATTCATTTTACGGGAATGGTACATTCATTTTACGGGAATGGGTACATTCATTTTATAGGAATGGGTACATTCCTTTATAGGAATGAGTATATCCTCCCTAGTTGAGAGGGAGAGATAGACAGATCATTCTTGTCTTCACTTTGGGAAGAAAGAATGGAGGATTGCGTAAGCATCTGGCATCCGATACTCTTTGAGGATGTGGTAGGCAATCCAAGATAAGAGTAATCGTAGAGGACCGATATTCTTTGAGGAATGGGAATCTAAGATAAGAATAGTCCTGGAAGGACATACCCTATGAACACTCGGGTGGGGTATGTTCCTTGAGAGACAATGATGAAGGTGTCTATAAATCATTGGTCTTGCCAGCATTATGCTCTGATCTTGTGGAGAGATAGACTTGTTAGTCAAGGCATTGCTATGTGACAATGTTGGATGATATGATGCTACACAGATGGGTTACCAATCTGACCCTTCCTATGAGAATTCTTCAAATTGAGAATGTCCAAGTAACTTGCATGGATTATGAATACCTCCCTGGTTAAGAGGGAGTGTTGAAATATGTATCAAGGTTTGGTCTTCATAATAACATATGTAATCATGATTTTATATATTTAATGAAAAGAGAAAAATAAATTTATTATTGTTGTTCTTGAGGCATGGGTTTCATACTCAAGAGAAATTTATTTTTAGATCAAGCACCCATTGAGTACTTCTAGGGCTTGTTATTTAGTCTACAACTCAATTGAGTCATTGTCATGTATTGAAGACCCATTTGGGCATGTTACATATTGTAAAAAGAATTTATTTAAGTCAAAATAGAGTCAAAAGACCCTTCAAGACCTCATCATGATGCAAAGATCAAGTTCGCCTACATGAAGGGACAAGTCGGCCTAAAGATAGCAATTTGTACCCCTCACAAACCTATAAATAAAAAGGAACTCAATCTCATTTGAAGACTCATTCAAGGAAGTTGATCTTCTCAAGATAGAAGCTGGAAAAGGACGAAAAAGAAGGAGAAGAACTAGATCAAAGTTTTTGGGCCTCTCTCCCTCTCTCCTGTTAGGGTTTCAACATTTGTTGGGCAGAAGAATTTGTTGGGCAAGTCAAAGTTGTAGAAAAGTTTGTTGGGCAGGTCGAGTTGCAGAAGAATTTGATGGGCAAGTCAAAGTTCCAGAAGAATCTGTTGGGTAAGTCGAAATTGCAGAAGTTGTTGGAAGCAAGGTTTGTTGGTCTTGGAGGGTCTTGGAGGGTCTTGGTCAAGGGTCATAGGTCTTGGAATTCGTCAATTGAAGTTATATAAGAAGAGAAGAATTCTTGTGGGTTTTCCTCTCTGTTGGAGAGGTTTCGGCCCTAGCTGATTGCCTACATCTTGTGTCCTATTGTCCCATTTATTTTATTGTTTGGTATTTGTTTGACAATAAAGAACACTAATAATAATCAAGTGTAAGAAGAAGTTTATCAATTTAAGTAAACATACATCACAAGTAGTTATCAAAGTAAGAGAAATCACCTAATCTAGTTGCCCCTAGATTTCTCAACACTTTGTCCCCCTGAACACCCCTTTCTCCGTCAATTGTGTCAATGGTGTGCCTAGCTGAGAGAATCCCTTAATGAACTGCCTATAATAGCTGCAAATCCCAAAGAATCCCCGCAAATCGGTAAGGTTCTTGGGTGTGTTCCAATCCAATATGGCTTGTATCTTTCTCCTGATGTACCTGCACCCCCTACGCATTAATCACGTGGCCCAAGTAAAGGATCTCAGTCATCCCAAACTCACACTTTAATGCCTTGGCATAAAGTGACTGCTCCTCCATAATACTCAAAATCTCATCGAAATGTCCCAAATGCTCTTCCCATGTTTTGGTGTATATGAGGAGGCCATCAAAGAATTGAAATAATAACTTCCTCAATTTTTTGTTGAAGATGTGGTTCACAAATGACTGAAAGGTGGCTAGTGCATTGGTCAACCTAAATGGCATGACCAAGAATTCAAAATGCCCATAGAGGCACCTGAAGGTTGTCTTATGCACATCTCGCTCTTGGACTCGGATCTGATGATAACCTGATCAAAGATCAATCTTCGAGAAATACATGGCTCCATGCAACTCATTCAACAACTCATCAATTCTAGGGATGAGGTACCTATTTTTGATGGCACCTTGTTCAAGGCTCAGTAGTCAATGCACATCCTCCAAGTACCATCATTTTTCTTACCAAAACTATTGATGAGACGAATGGACTCGAACTAGTCCTAATATGGCCCATGACTAGCATTTCCTTGATGGTCATTTCTATCTCATCCTTGAATTTCTTTGAATGCCTATAAGATGTGGTGAACATTGGTTTGTCCCCCTCCTCTAGCTCTATGGTGTGTTCAAAACTATCAGGAGGTCTCTGTTAGAATTCAAGTGATAATTGAATTCTTTAACATGATAATTACTTTTGAGCACTAGTATTAGTTCTTCTTTCTTAGTTTGTTAATTTTTTCCATTGAGTAATTACCAAGCATTAAGATCATAGTGTACAAGAGACAAAGAACACAAGAGATTAGGCCAAAGGCCAAGGCAAAGCCCCACCAAGGGGGAAAATCCATCAATCCTTTCCTTATAGAGTCAAGAGAAATCCAAATCAAATGCATATACTTCAATAACTAGTTACTTCCATTTCCAAGTCAACCCTCTATCAGGTAATATTTATCTTCATGAAATCCTTCATATATCTGTCCATAATTCCACCCACAGATCTGTCCATAACCACCTGCTTAGGTCACCATAGAAGATCGCATATTGTCATAGGGATGCATCTTAGAGAGCCTGAATTCCCTCACAAACGTACACCACTGGGAGCCCGAATTTCATCACAAAAATACACCATAAGGAAGCCCAAATTTCATCACAAAAATATACCACAGGGGAGCCTAGATCCACAGTCTGAAAATCACAAAGACGTGTGAGTTCCACAGTTCAAGAATCACAAAGAAATGCATCTTCAACCGCTCGTCCACATCACTGAAGTAGTCTGAATTTCTTCTATTACAGATGAATGAATTCCATTACAGAAGTCCACAAATTTCTTCTCAAATGGATGATCATGTTGGCCTATATATAGTTGTTCTCACGTCTGAAAGGGTGCCTCATAGGGCAGAGTTGACCTATCTGTTAGGAGGGTCGACTTGACAATCATGGAGGACAAATATCACTTATAAAATTTAAATTTTATTTTCTTTCAATTGTCCAAATGGGACATAATAAAATTCAAATTTCCTTTTTGACAAATAAATGATTTCTTCATGTAATTATGAAGACCGAACCTAGTTACAATTTCCAACACTCCCTCTTAACTAGGGGGTATTCATAATGACTCATCCTGATATTCTCATCTATAAGAAAGGATCCATATTGATAAGCATCAATGATGATAGCATCATCATAACCAACATTGTCACAATACCAAGGCCTTGACAGGTACACTCTATCTCTCCACAAGATTAGAGCACAATGTTGGGAGGCATTTCATAGGATACCATACTGCCTCTCTGAGGCATATACTCCACCTCGGATACCTTGTGTATGTCCTCTCTCAGACCATTTCCCTTGAGGAAATATCTGTCCACCGAACCATTCTTTATCCAAGTCCATGTACTTGACTAAAGATGTCAATCCTAATCTGCCACATTACATGACTTAAGAATGTTTGTCCAAGATGCTTATCCAATCCACCATTCTCCTTATCCATGTCCATGTACTTGACTTAGGATGTCAATCCTAATCCGTCACAGTACATGACACAAAGAGAATCATGTGTCCAACTTGACACGCTCTCAACCTGAGAGGAGAAATCCATACACTCTCCCTCTCAAACAGGGATAATACATCTACAAGCCTCACCTTGTGTCAGAAGTACTCATACTTCCCTTACATCAACTACTTGTTATTCCGTGGAGATTTGTTGTAGCTTTCTCAAGCAGCCCTCTTATCGCTAAGTTTGCCTATATGCAACTTCTGAAATAGGGCTCCAAATATGCCTCCTAGCAGTTCATGATCCTGCACTTTAGGTCTTCACCTATAGCATCCAGCACTGCGTCTCACATTGCTTCCAGCATTTATCTTATATTGTACATGAGGTCTTCTAGGCATCCACTTGCCAACTATCTGACAGCTCCAAAACGTTATTCCTAGGACACATCAATAGCCCACTAATTTGCACTTTGCTACTCCAAAAATCAATTCATGAGGAACTATACAAAGCCCACTTATCGCAAACTTCATTGAATAAAGGCATCAAATCATCCCTTACACAGTCTACAAATCTAGGGCTTAACGACCAACCCACTCAACTATGATTTGTCATGTCTAGTATTGTACTTCAAGGCACACATAAGAAAGCCCTCATAGCAATATGTTAGCACATCAAATCATAGTTCTTAGGGCTTAGCCACTGACTGTCCCTTTGCCACTCCAAATTAACAGTCCTTAGGGTACAATAAATGTAATCTGCCAATTCCTTCAATGGTCGGGTCTTCTATAAGACTAGAAAGTCTTCTGAATATGCAACACTCTTTCATGTCATCCTTTTGCTGCTAAACCCTAGGTAGGCCTTGCAAACCCGTTGACATGAAGGAGACAAGAGCATATAGACAAGAGACTAACCAAAACCATCAATAAAGAAGGAAAGACACAGAATACTTATCTTTTGAAAATGATTAGCCCCTTCTTAATCCATGGACTTCATGCATCCACTTTGTCAGCTTCACCTTTCCAGAAAAGGCAATTCTCTCTTAAACTTGAGCTACAAGATCATTTTCCCATCTACCATTCTCAAGATCTAGGTCTCGTTTCAACAGTGACGAAGGTTTCCTTAATCAAGAGTCAATATTCAGATCCCCATAACTTGCTAATCTATCACAACTGCAAGTTCTACAAAAATGCATATGTTAGTTATAGATTCCAAAATTGCTAACCATATGCCTTCTATGGAGTTTCACCAATGTTTTGGTCACAAAAGAGGATACTACTACCTAATCAATGTATTCTTTACAAACCCTCATGCTTCAACAACAATATAGTGAAAGTCAAAGCATATATCATACCTAGGAAACCTTACCACACATTTATGCCTAGATCTTAGATAATAAAAAGAAAAACAAAGTACATACCTTATCAAATTTAGTCCATACTTACAGTCCTTCACTTCAGCAGATGTATGTCATCTTTTTCCACAGAGACGTCTTCAGAACTTTTGGCCATCATCCTCTAGAAATTCCTTCTGCTAGCAATATTCTTGACTTGGTTCATATGAAATGTACAGGGTTGTCTTTATTGTTGCATGGTCAACTCCTGCCCATAAAGGACATCAAACCTTCCCAAGGTTCAGACTTCGCATATAGTAGACATTTTACATAGGTTGTTACATAAAATTCGTTTGTATAGACAATACTTCAAGAGCATGAGCCTCAAGGATCTTATCCCTCAATCACAGATAATCTTCTACAGGGATTTTGATCCTACTAGGTCTCGACCTAGTCACTTAATAAGAGGTTGCTTACTAATTTATTAGGCATCAGCCTAATTTCTCCTTCAAATATACTTGTCCTCAAACACAGAACTGGGTCAAGTTCACCAGCTTGGATGCCCTGTCCTTCACATTTACCAATTTGGACTTGATTGCAAACTTTCGACAAGATGAAGTTCAAACTCCTTCCCAATTGAATTTGACTGCCCTTTTTTATCTTGTTGATCATTCATTTTTCATATCTACACTAGCGATAACAAATCCTTGTCATCCTTTTATAGAGAAATGAACTCAGATGGCAATTCAAATTGCTTTCAATCCCACAAAGATGCATAAAAGAAGTTCTTCCACAGGAAAATTAAGACTCGATCTTAAGCATGTTTAACAAGTATAGTTTCAGAGAGGCATCGAATGAAACCCTACAGAGGATTTTTTTGCTCTGGCGATTTCGATGGGAGCCCTAGTTTGAACCGTTCTAGTAAGCTTTCCCAATGGCCGTTGCAGAGGGCCCCCCCTCCCCCTCTGGACTCCATCGTCGATGTCGCATTCCAGTCTCTAGTGGCCTCCCTCTCAAAGCGTGTGTGGCTTGCTGTTGCTGCTTCCAAGTTTGTCAAGCGGAATATTGAGGTGAAAGACGTCTCCCTGCTTTATGGATCTCATCGTACCTCCCTGGCTTACACTGAGAGAGCGTTAATTGGGAAATTCACAGGTATGTGGCCCTTTCCTAGATCGATGGAAGACTGGATTAAGAAAACTTGGATTCCCATGATGAAAGGTGAGATTGCTCTCTCTGCAGTTGGCAATGGTTTTTTCATCTTCTTATTTGAAAACAAGGAGGATAAGGAGGTTGTATTTTGTAATGGACCATATTTCTTTGGCTCCATAGGGATGTATTTAAACAAATGGACCCTCGATTTTAACCCTGATGAGGACATTCCTACTGCCATTCTGATTTGGGTCAAGCTTCTGCATCTCCCTATCTCCTATTGGAGCGACGATTGCCTTTGGGCTATTGGTAATGGAGTGGGGAAATACTTGGATAAGTCTAAACCAAAAGGCTCACAATTTGCCTGTGGTAAAATTTGTGTAGAAGTAGACTTGGAGAAGGGACTTCCAGCTGAAATCAACCTAAACCTGGGAGAATGGAAGCACAGACAAGTCTTGGACTATGAACAAATCCCATTTAAATGCAGACACTGTCATGACTATGGTCACTTTGCCAGAGACTGCACCAAAGCTGGGAATGATAAAAGTTTGGACACTCTAGTTACTCAAGAGGAGCATTGGCAAAAACCTAAAAGAGCTCTGAAAGGTAAAGGTTCAATGTTAAAACCTCGTGGTATGGTGGTTAACAATTCGGTTTCGTCCTCCTCAAATCTGTTCAAAGTGTTGAGTGATGAGGATATGGAGTTGGAGGCTCCCCCTTAGACAAATGTTGAGGAGATTCCGGAAATACAAGAAGGAGAACTAGTAGCGAAAAGTAGCCCGAAGGAGGGTGGAGGTGAAGTTACTCTGCCGAAGTCTGTTCCTGCCACTGATGCACTCTGAGCAGCCTGCTCAAAGGTTCGGATCAGGGTTGCAGGGGAGCGTGCCCCCCTCACGCCCCTGCTCCCAATTCACACTTCGAGCGAGAGCGACTCGAGAGCTAGTCGAGAGCGCACTCTCGGCCAAAAAAAACGCTCCTGGTTTTTCAAGAGCGTTTAGTCTTTTTTGCAAAACAAAATTGCAATGATATTCCAAATGCAAATTTTTTTCAAAGAAACAAATAAGTTTTGAGTGGGGCAGTCTAATGATCAAGCCTATGGCCCTAGTATTGACATGTAATTCATGGTAATGTTAAATTCTTAAAGTAAAAGGTCACTTTTACTTAATTTTTAACATTACCATGAAATGACTCAGGATGTTTGAGAGTGGTTAGGCCTCATTAGATTTCATATGGAGAAAATAGAATTTTAGATTTCATTCAAAATCCAGTAGACTTATCAGTTTTTCAAGATTTCAGGATTGGGGGGGTTGCAATGTTGCCATTGGATTTTGTCATGTATTAGGGTATGGAACTCGTATTTAATCAAGAGCACCAATCTCTCTATATACCTTGATGTTAGTGACATTGGTTGTCGAACTCCTCTATCATGACCCTCCTAAAAATGTACATCACTCAAACAAAATCTTGACTTGACATGCTATGCTTTTTCTATCTTATGTTAATGCTTAGAGGGTGATATTAATGACAAAGATCCTGATTTTCCAACAAGACTACAAAATTAGACATTTCTGGTGGCGGCAAGAGGCCCAAGCATTAGCAATAGATAATATATTTACTTGTCTTTTCTAGTTTCTAGTAGTTTTTATAACTATTGACTCTTTCATATTTATTATGATACTTTTTGTAAACAATATATGACAATTTAAGTTTGAAGTTTGAAGTTGGCAATTATAACTCATTAGTAATGAATTATGAATATGATGCTTTGTGAAAGTTGAAATTTGTTTCATTTCATTTCATGTTAGATATTATTTGTTATAATGGTTACACTTAGCTTACAAGTACAACTTTGGTGATCAATGATGATAAATGTTATATATTGAATTTTGAAAGCTTGAAACTTTCAAATTGATGAATCATGAGACTCAATATGTTGTAAGTTACTATGTTACTAACTTGTGGACGTGGTTGATGAAGATTATAACTTCTAGATGATTGTTGTTATATGGTTCAATCTATGTCTTTGTATGTTTTTAATATCTAATTCATCATTCTACATGCTTTTGTTGACATATATGCATCAAAATATAAAAAATATATTATATAAAAAACGCTCTCGGAATCGCTCCCAAACCGAGTGCTTCTGAAAATGTCGCTCCCGCTCCCAAGTAACCTTGGTTCGGATCGTGTTGTCACTCGAAACTTATCCCAAAATCTATCATGGGTTGATGATTGCAGTAGCCAGGAAACCAACCCCACTAAGAAAATAGGGAGACAAAACAACAAGACACAGAGAGAAAGAGAAGCAGAAATAAATAAATAAAAACTGGTAAACCAAACAATCATCTCAGAAATTCTGAAAGGGAAAAAGACAAACAAAGAAGGAAAGGATGGTGGTCACTCCCCCTCCACTCACAAGTAATGAAAGTAATTTCCTGGAACATAAAGGGGCTAGGAAACCCTGCTAAAACCCTAGCAATTAGAGATATAATCAAACAAGATCTCCATTAGTGGTTTTTCTTCAAGAAACAAAGTTAGAAGAAGTGGAGACTATGAAAGCAGCTGGAATTTTTGGGAGAGATAACTTGGGGTCAACACAATCCTCAAGGGGAGCTTCAGGAGGGCTAGCATATTTTGGTTGAACAAGAATTTTACTCCAATTGATGAAATTAAGACAAAATCTTGGATTATGGTTCTTTTGGAGGAAAAGGATACAAGGGAAAGAATTCCCTTCATATCTATGGTCCAGTGCTATATAGTGACAAGGCAGAATTTTGGGCCTCATTAGAGGTGATAAAGGAAAGGAATTACCACATCAATAGTATAATGGGAGGGGATTTCAATACAGTCTTAAATTTGACAGGAAAAAGAGGTGGGTCTGCGATCAAGGATCCCTTTAGAGATAGAATGGAGGAAATTATGGAACGATGGGACCTAATTGATATCAAACCAAAGATTGGGAAATACACTTGGTCTAATAGACGAGTCGGAGCTCATTATATTGTTGCTCGCCTAGATAGGTTTTTGCTAC
The DNA here is from genome assembly GCA_031772625.1 of Pinus tabuliformis. Lineage (NCBI taxonomy): Eukaryota > Viridiplantae > Streptophyta > Pinopsida > Pinales > Pinaceae > Pinus > Pinus tabuliformis. Next base: position 1,098,544,988 of record CM062811.1, read on the forward strand.
ATAGCAACTGGCTACTCAATGGTTTCGACAGCTCTTCGTCTATTGAATCTCAGGGAGACTCAAATCATCGTCCTATCATGATGTGTCAATGGAAAAGATTGAGAACCTTGGGCCACTGCCCTTCAAATTCAATGCAGATTGGTGCCAATATGAAGTGGTTGGGAATATGATAAAGCGAGCTTGGATTTGCCAATTTCAGGGTTCACCCAACTATGTTTGCGAATCTAAGCTAAAAAATGTCAAAAAAGAACTGAGGAAATGCCTCAAAGAGAACTATCAACCCCTAGGGAAAAAAAGAAGAGAGAAAGTCCAAGAATTAGAAGAACATTACAATATGATGGAAAAAATCCATATCGAAGAATCACATATTCAAAAGGAAAAAGACCTCTCCACTCAGATATTCAATCTTAGCAGGCAAGAGGAAAATTTGTGGAGGCTTAAATCTCGCAGTCTTTGGTTGAAAGTTGGGGACTCTAACACTTCCTACTTCCACAAACAAGCAATGGCTCGAGAGAACAAGAATAGAATCAGGGAAATAAAGGCAGTGGGTGGGCAAACAGTCAACACCTCATCAGAAATCAAATTGGAGGCATATAATCACTTTAAATCTCTTCTCAACATGGATTGCATTCCTTTAGAAGGCGCCCCTGATTTTCTTCAGGCATTGCCCCAGGTTGTCTCTCTGCCTTCTAATGTGTCTCTCACTGGTGTAATTACAAAAGAAGAAGTTCGAAGTGCGATTTGGGATTTGGGATTTGGAACCTGAGAAGGCTCTAGGTCCAAATGGTTTTTCTATTATTTTTTATCATATATTTTGGAGTGTCATCAAAAAAATCCCTCATTAAGATGTTGAACTATGGCAAAGTTAAAAAGAAATTTGGGGGGTTGCACTAATTCTTCCTTTCTCACTCTAATTCCAAAAGATGCCAATCCCACCACCTTCTCTAGATTTCGCCCAATCTCTCTATGCAACTCTTCCTATAAAATCTTAACGAAAATCATTGCCAATAGAATTAAACCCCTGCTCCCCTCCATTATTCATGAGAACCAAGGTGGGTTCTTGCAACATCGGAACATGCTAGATAATATCATTCGGGTACAGGAAGCAATGCATTCAAGCAAAGAAGAGGGAGAAGTTGGAATGATCATCAAATTGGATATGGCAAATGCATTTGATCGAGTAAATCATTCCTTCCTCTTCCTTGTCATGGAAAAGTTTGGATTAAAGCTTGTATAAGTTCACCCTGGATCGCCCCTATAATCAATGGTTGCCCTGCCCCCTTCTTCATTGCCTCTAGAGGTTTGCATCAAGGTTGTCCTCTCTCACCTCTCCTGTATATAATCATGGCTGAAGCTCTAAGTAGTAAATTAGAAATTGGGTGGCTGGATGGCTCCCTCCCGGGCCTTAATATTGCAAGAAATGTCAGCGAAATTAATCATTCTCAATTTGTCGATGATACTCTTTTGATTGGAGGAGCCTCATTGGCGATTGCTTCTAGATTCAAAATACCTCTAGTTGGGTTTCTTCTACTCTCTGGGGGTTTGATCAACAAATCTGGGGTTTTGATCAACAAACTAAAATGTCAATTAATTGGCTAGAATTGCCAAGTGGAAACGTTGAACACAATTGGTCAGTTGTTGGGCATCCCTGTGGACCTTCACCGATCTTCCTTCAAATATCTTGGGATTCCTATATCCCTAAAACAGACCTCAAGGGAAGATTGGGAAAATGTACTTCAAAAAATAAGGAAAAGGGTGCACTCCTAGGGAGTTAGATGGCTCAATTTGGCCGAGAGAGTTACCCTAATCAAATTTGTACTATCCTCCCTCCCGGTTTATTTGGGTGCTAGAATATTAGCACCAGGCTACATCAATCAACAAATAAGCAAGCTCATCAAAAAATTCTTATGGCAAGGAGGCAAGGGCAATGATCACAAATTCCACCTAGTTAACTGGAATTTGGTTAAGCAACCTAAGAATTTGGGAGGATTGGCAATAAAGGATCCTGAACTAATGAATCTGGCATTGGGGGCTAAACTGGTTTGGAGGCTCCTCTCGGACTCCAATGAGTGGTGGAAAAAGGCCTTTATAAGGAAATATTTCCACAAAAATCGCCTCACTAGACCAGAGGATGAATCATGGGAAGGGAAAGGATCAAAAATCTGGAGACTGTGCAAAGCCTCGTCTTTTCTCATTTTGAACCATCTTGGCTGGCTTCCTGGGAATGGGAAACGCATTCTTATTGGATCCAATTGTGCAAAAGGCATTGACTCGGTTTTCTCAAGCTAGCTGGTGGAGCATGGGTTCTCCCACCTAGCGGATATCTCCTATTGGGATGATTTGGGTTTGTGGTGTGGGTGGCTTCCACTGGAATTGCCCAATCACCTACTCTTACACTGGCATCTTTTGATCGAAAGTCTTAATGGGTTCACTCCAATAATCACTAACAAATTAGACAAACAAGTCTGGATGGGAGGAAAAGCCAAGAAATATTTTGTTAAAGATGGCTATGCTCTTTTAATCAAGAACCCCTCCCCCCTGGATGGGAGGAAAAGCCAAGAAATATTTTGTTAAAGATGGCTATGCTCTTTTAATCAAGAACCCCTCCCCCCTTCCTTCTAAATTATGGGGAAAAATTTGGAACAACGATGGACTTCCTAAAGTTAACACATTCTACAGGGAACTAGTCCACGAGAAAATCCTTACGGCAGAGAACTTAAAGAAGAGGAAAATCAACCGTCCTTCCCGTTGTGTTCTATGTGGTAACGCAGAGGAATCCATCAAGCATTTATTTTACTATTGTTCCTTTACTGTGGATGATTGGAGTGACATGTTTATTCATATCCGTGTTCCCCAAACTCTTTGTTAAGACGATGTTGGATGGAAATTCCTAAGTATGTGTTGGTCAATATGGTTGTGTCGTAATCAGGCTATTTTTCAAAATCAGCGCCATAATTCTGAAACTGCTACAATAAAAGGAATGACGCTTCTCTTTGAGGTTATTTCTTCCCGGGGCTTTGATGCTTCGAATATGAATGAGATGACTAGCTCTGAAAAAGATTGGCTCAAGATCTCCAACACCAACCTCAAAGCTCCTCTCTTAAAGTCTTATGATCCTTCGTCCTTCTGTATCAGACTGAAAGGTGATGAATTTATTGAATGGCAAAGGAAAGTCGGGAACAGTCAACTATATTTTGATGGAGCTTCGAAAAGTAACCCCGAGGAGGCTGGAGCGGGAGGGGTAATTGTTAACCTCGAAGAAAAAACAAAAGTAAAGTACACATGGGGTCTTGGCATTGCGACAAATAATCAAGCAGAAGCCCTTTCTCTTTGGCAGGGGTTTGAAAATCAGTTTGGATAATGGTATCAAAATTTGTTTATAGTTAACGATTACATGATGATTATTCAAAAATGTATGAACCTCCTTGAGAACGTCAATCTTCTCGAGGATAAAACCTCCTCAATCATGGTAAGGATTATTTATATGTTAAAAAAAATTAAAAAGGTAAGATTTTTTCATGTGTTGCGTGCCAATAACTGCTTGGCGGATGGTGAGCCCAACACAGGGGTGGTGATGGAACAAGGTAGTTTATGTTTAAATCAAAATACAACCTCATGTCACATCCCCTGATCTATAGCAACAGGTCGGCGCTATACTGCGAGGGTACGAGTCTACAGAGAATTAAGTTGGTAGTTAAGATGATTAGCTCCCCGAGGTTCCTCCGCAGTGCTTTGGAAGTAGGGTTGGTAGGTTGCAAGTTAAGGCACAGGTGTGGTGCCATTGGAGTGTGGATCATGTACGAGGACATGTGGGCATCGAGTTCGGTTCCTCACCGGGATATGAAATATAGCTATACCTGCCGAGGAAGTTGGTACCATTGCATTTCGATCCTGGTTATTTTTGGCAATGGAAAATATGGAGGGAATTTTTCTTGACAAGACTCTGAATTGTCTTGCATTTATGAAGGATAAGATCGGGAGGAATGTTGGGGTTGAGCAGGCTATTATATATTGTAGTTGGCTCTAGTCAGTTAATCAAAGGATTGTTATTGTTTAGAGGTGGATTGCTGCGAAGATGGCCTCCGTGCATAATGGCAGTGGGGTGTTGTGTGTGGAGCATGATTGTTCAGAGGTCTTTGTTTCAGCCGGATGTATACCCCAGGAAGTTTGTACACCCCTCCACGCGGGGGGGACTTGTCCCCCCGCAGTGGTCCAAGTCAATCTGGCCCGTTCATTAGGCAGATGATCTGACGGTAGAACTTATGTTTAGTTTAGGGTTTTTTGCCCTAGAAGGCAACCCCTCTCTTTGTATGAGGGCATTGTATTTGAGGCTGAGATATAGATGTGTACTCTGTGAGCGAGAAACAGAGAGGTGAGACTGTGAGATAAAACAGAGGATATTACAGCGGATTTGCTGTAGGTTGTGTCTCTTCATTTTGCTGGATAATAAAAAGGAAGGACTGGCTGTCCGGGGTGGACGTAGCCCAAACTGGGTGAACCACGTATATCTGTGTCTCTCTTGTTTTGTGCGTTTTCTGTGTTTATATTTCTGCAATATTTTATGTGTTCCATTGCTCCGTAATATATAATTTTCTAACAACTGGTATCAGAGCTGAAGGTCTATTTGGCTGATAAACTCGCAGGAAAGAAGGGTTCCTGGTTCGAGTGGGAGCAATGGCGAAAGATGGTAAGTTTAGGGTCGAGAAATTTAACGGCCAAAACTTCTCGCTGTGGAAGATGCAGATGGAAGATTATCTGTATCAGAAAGATCTATACCTACCATTGGGCGGAAAAACAAAGATGCCGACGGGTATGAAAGACGAAGAATGGAACCTTCTCGATAGAAAGGCACTCGGAACAATACGGTTGTGCCTTGCTGCGTTAGTCGCCTTCAACATTTCGAAGGAAACCACGACAGAGGGTTTGATGCAGACGTTGTCGAAACTATATGAAAACCCTCGGCCTCAAACAAGGTATTTCTTATGAAACAGTTATTTAATATGAATATGTCGGAAGGTGGATCTGTTGCAAACCATTTAAATGATTTTAATACAGTTACAAGTCAGTTAAGTTCTGTAGGGGTAAACTTTGATGATGAAGTTAGAGCTCTGTTATTTTTGTGCTCATTACCAGAAAGTTGGAATGGTTTGGTAATGGCCATTAGTAACTCCGTTTCTGGATCTAGTACTTTAAAGTTTGATGATGTTGTCGGTGCTATCCTTAGCGAGGAAATGCGATGGAAAAGCTCTTGTGAGACATTGGGAAATGCTTTGAGTGCAGAGTCTAGAGGAAGAAAAATGGAAAGAGGAAAGAGCTCAGGATATCACAGTAAATCAAGGAAAGGCAGATCCAAGTCCAGATCGGGGATAGTGTGCTGGAAATGTGGAAAGAAAAGACACCTAAAGAAAGACTGTAGATCTCGGAAGGGAAAAGAAGGAGATGCACAGCAAGAAAACAATCATGAAGCAAATGTGACAGGTGAGGTGTTACAAGATGCTTTGATTCTTTCTTTCGAAAATATTACTGATTTCTAGGTGTTAGATTCAGGGGCTTCATTACATGCCACACCTGATAAGAAATACTTTCATGACTATGTTCAAGGAGATTTTGGACAAGTTCGTCTGGGTGATGATAAACCCTGTAAAATCGTTGGAATGGGTAAGGTTCTTGTAAAACAGCAGAATGGAAACCAATGGCTATTAAAGGAGGTAAGGCATGTTCCAGATCTAAAGAAAAATCTGATTTCAACAGGGCAATTAGGCGATGAAGGTTGTGTGACAACATTCACAGATAAAGCTTGGAAGGTCACCAAAGGAGCCCTGGTAATAGCAAAAGGCGAAAAGGTTGGTACATTGTATTTATGCAATGGTATTTCTAACTCTGTTAATGCTTTAACTTCCAAAGGAGCAGATGCAGCATTATGGCATCATAGGCTCGGACACATGAGTGAAACGGGGATGAAGATTCTTCACTCAAGGAATTTGTCGCCGGGTTTGAATAATGTTGATTTGGATTTCTGTGAGAATTGCATTTATGGAAAACAGAAGAGAGTCAGATTTCTCAGAGTTGGAAAAGAAAAGAAGAGCGAAAAATTAGAGCTTGTGCATACAGATGTATGGGGACCTGCTCAGGTATCATCTCTCGATGGTTCTCGTTATTATGTTACTTTTATTGATGATGCAACTAGAAAAACTTGGATTTATTGTATTAAGAATAAATCTGATGTATTTGATACTTTCAAGAAATTGAAAGTTTTGGTTGAGATTGAGACAGGAAAGAAATTGAAGTGTCTTAGATCAGACAATGGAGGTGAATATTGCAGCAAAGAGTTTGATAGGCACTGTTCAAAACATGGAATTCGCAGAAAGAAGACAGTTCCAAGAACACCACAAGAAAATGGTGTGTCAGAAAGGATGAACAGAACAATCATGGAGCGAGCAAGGTGCATGAGATTGCATGCAGAATTGCCTTTACAGTTTTGGGCAGATGCTGTAGATACTGTTGTTTATCTAATAAACAGAGGGCCTTCAAGTTCCTTGGATGGTGGTGTTCCAGAGGAAGCATGGACAGGTAAAAAGGTAAACTACTCTTTTTTAAAGTCTTTTGGTTGTGAGGCCTTTGTCCATATTGATAAAGAAAATAGAACAAAGCTTGAGGCAAAGTCAAAGAAATGTACCTTTATTGGATATGGTGTTAATGATTTTGGTTATCGCTTATATGATTACGAAAATCACAAAATCATTAGGAGCAGAGATGTAATATTCAATGAAAAGGTCTTGTATAAGAATCAGTTGCAGGAAAAGAAACAGGAAAAATAAAACAAGGAATACGCAGTTCTTGATGAAATCACTGAAAAGGTAAAGGTGTCTGAAAATAATAATAATCAACAACAGCAACAGGCACCCCAAACACCTGAAAGTGGTGTTAGAAGATCTACCAGGATAAGTAGACCCCCTGAACGATACTCTCCTTCATTATATTATTTATTGTTGACTGATTCTGGTGAACCCGAATGTTATGAAGAAGCAATGCAGGTTGAAAGCAGGAAGAAGTGGGAGGTAGCCATGGAAGAAGAGATGGACTCCTTAATGCATAACCAGACTTGGGACTTAGTCAGGTTGCCTGCAGGAAAAACCACATTGAAGAATAAATGGGTTTACCGGCTGAAGGAAGAAGATGGAGGAAAACAGAGGTACAAAGCTAGACTTGTGGTGAAGGGGTTTGCACAGAAGAAAGGTATTGATTTTGATGAAATATTTCTCCTGTTGTTAAAATGACTTCAATCAGAACTATTTTAAGTCTTGTAGCAGCTGAAGATTTGCATCTTGAGCAGTTAGATGTAAAGACAGCCTTTCTCCATGGGGATTTGGAGGAAGCGATATATATGCAGTAGCCACAAGGATATGAGGTGAAAGGGAAGGAGAAACTAGTGTGCAGGTTGAAGAAGAGCTTGTATGGCTTAAAACAGGCTCCAAGGCAGTGGTATCTAAAATTTGACAAGTTTATGTCTGAACAAGGTTATACTAGATGTCACTCTGATCATTGTGTTTATTTGAAAAAGCAAAATGATGGCAGCTATATTATATTGTTATTGTATGTAGATGACATGCTTGTTGCAGGATCTAACATGCAGGAAATAAATGTGCTCAAAAGAAAATTGGCAAATTCATTTGCAATGAAGGATTTGGGAGCTGCAAAACAAATCCTTGGTATGAGAATAACTAGAGACAGGAAAAATCGTAAATTAACATTGTCTCAGAATGAGTACATACAAAAGGTGTTGAAAAGATTTAACATGCACAATGCAAAACCAGTTAGTACACCTTTTGCTAGCCATTTCAAACTTAGCAAGGAAATGTGCCCAAAGACCCAAGAAGACATGGATTATATGTCTAAAGTTCCATATGCATCAGCAGTTGGAAGCTTAATGTATGCAATGGTCTACACAAGGCCTGATATTGCACATGCAATGGGAGTTGTAAGCAGGTACATGAACAATCCAGGAAAGGAACATTGGATGGCAGTGAAATGGATTCTCAGATATTTGAAAGGTACCACAAATCAAGCATTATGCTTTGGTGGTTCAAACATCTCCCTACAAGGATATGTTGATGCAGATATGGCAGGTGACAGAAATAACAGGAGGAGCACTACAGGATATGTATTTACTGTTGGAGGAACAGCTGTCAGTTGGGTTTCAAAAATCCAAAGTGTTGTTGCACTTTCAACAACAGAAGCAGAGTATGTTGCTGCTACAGAGGCTAGTAAAGAAATGATTTGGTTACAAAGGTTTATGGGTGAATTGGGTAAGGAGCATGATAAGGGCACGTTACACAGTGATAGCCAAAGTGCCATTCATCTTGCAAAGAACTCAGCATTTCATTACTGGCCTAAACACATACAGCTCAAGTACCATTTCATACGATCAGTGTTGGAAGATGGAGAGTTGAAGCTGGAAAATGTACACACTAGCCAGAATCCTGCAGATATGCTAACAAAAGTTGTAACCAGTGAGAAACTGAGAATATGCTCAGTTTCAATTGGTCTTCAAGGATGACGATGAAGATGAGAAACAGCCAGGTCCAAAGAGGAGTCATTGTCCAGCAAATGAAGCAGCGGTGGAGTTTCTACAATCATTCTCCAAGTGGGAGATTGTTGTGTGTGGAGATTGTTGTGTGTGGAGCATGATTGTTCAGAGGTCTTTGTTTCAGCCGGATGTATACCCCAGGAAGTTTGTACACCCCTCCATGCGGGGGGGTGCGGGGGGACTTGTCCCCCCCCCCCCGCGGGGGTCCGGGGGGGCCGATCCCCCCGGCTGGGGGGTCCGGGGGCCAGCGGTCCCCCAGCGGGGGCTCGAGGGCAGCGCCCCCGAAGCTAAAAACAAATGTAAAATTGCCTTGTAAAAGTATAGTAATTTCTAGTCAATCTGGCCCGTTCATTAGGCAGATGATCTGACGGTAGAACTTATGTTTAGTTTAGGGTTTTTTGCCCTAGAAGGCAACCCCTCTCTTTGTATGAGGGCATTGTATTTGAGGCTGAGATATAGATGTGTATTCTGTGAGCGAGAAATAGAGAGGTGAGACTGTGAGAGAAAACAGAGGATATTACAGCAGATTTGTTGTAGGTTATGTCTCTTCATTTTGCTGGATAATAAAAAGGAAGGACTCGCTGTTCGGGGTGGACGTAGCCCAAACTAGGTGAACCACGTATATCTGTGTCTCTCTTGTTTTGTGCGTTTTCTGTGTTTATATTTCTGCAATATTTTATGTGTTCCATTGCTCCGTAATATATAATTTTCTAACATGGGGGAGGCTCAGGGTTCGGAAGCTCGAGGTTTGGTCATGGCAATGGTGGAAGCGTCGAGAATTTGGTGGAGAAATCTTGTAAACAAGTTATAAAGGATATCGTTAAGGAAATTAACAAAAATATGGTTGTTGTCTATGCTCAATTATTTGGATTGGGTAAAGATTTGGAATTATTGCAGAAGACAATGGAAGGCCTTTGTATCGATGTGTTGAGTCGTTCAGCAGAAGGTGGACAACATCCAAATTAAGGTGGAAACAGCTACTGTCGGGGTCTTAAAGGAAGTTTTCGGGGTTGGGGAAGCCACGGTCTTCAATGATGTTGGTGTGGAGTTTGTTGCAGCTAAGCGGGTCCTCGATGATGGAGATGATGTCACAGAGGAATTGACATCTACTGTGGATGAACCTGCGGGTGAAGAAACCGAGCCCGGTAGCAGCTGAAGGATTTTCGTTTTAATTTTATATATCCAACTTCTATGAACTACTAGCTAATGGAGATGGAATTTAGGGCCTCAAATGGCAATAAGATAGTGTTGAAGGGTATGTCCATTAGTTCTCCTCGAACTATATCAACATTGGTGTCTGCAAGATCTGCTACATAGAAGTCATCAGTAAATGTGTAATTGCCCAATGTTACATTCAAGCGTGGAATCCTCTGTGTGCATGTCATGTTGTATCCATCAGCCACCACAACGTTAAAGACCTTAAACTCTTATGTGAGGATACCTCTCTTTGCCACCAAGGTTGCATCGATGAAGATGTGAGTTGCCCAGCTATCGACCAAAGTTGTGACTCATTGTCCATGTATGACCCCCTTGATCTTGAAGGTGTAGCATCTAGGGACTCCAAAAAGAGTGGTGATAGTACCACCCTCAATTCCGATACAAGGTCTCTCATCCCCTTTAGCGTCCTCATAGGACTGCTACCCTCTAAATTGCTAGGCTCACTGCTTGGTGCTTGCATTGTATTTTCTTCATCATCGTTGTTTGACATCACCTCAATATAGTTGACCTACCCCTTGCCAAAACATCTATGACTTGGTTCCCATGGTTCCTTGCAAGTGAATCACAGTTTCTTCCTTCTCGGCTCACTTTGAGTCTCATCATCCAACCTTTCCTTCCTAACCCACTCTCTCTGAAATGGCTTCTTATCTCTATTTTTCCCTAGTGATGAGTGGTTTGGATGGAAATTTCGCTTTAGGTGTTGAAATTTGCATGTCTCTTGTCCTAGTGATGCCATCTTGTAAGGTGGTGGGTTTGAAGGCCTTAACCCAACCACACGGTGGTTCGGCTAAACCTTCTATGAAGAGCATGATTAGCCTCTATTTAGATATGTCTGTCACCATAAAAGTTAGTCACTAAAATTCTAAAAACTAGGCATATGGTGTTCTGATCTGCTTGAGTTGTACTAACTCCCTAAAGCGTATCTCTAGATCCTTTCTACCAAACCGGTCTATCAATCTTTGTGTGAAGTCCACATAAGAGATAATGTTGGAATGTCCCAAGGTGACCAATCTGTGGTACCACCATTCATGAGCTTCTCCTTCCAAATGCAAAGTGGCAAATTTGATGGCCTTTGCTTCCAACACTGGGTCAAGTTGGAAGTAATTGTCTGACTTTTGTACCCAAATCCTCGTGAGTATTTAGATGACCCATCAAAGGAGGGGATGGGTAGTTTCCGAACGTTGCGCTATAGATCATAGTTATGTTGTGTGCCCTTATTATGATCCCTGGGCCCACTTTTGTATTAATGTTACTGAACTCCGTAAAGGTCATAGTTGTTTGAACATCCTCTCCTACTGACACATACTCTCAAAAATATTCTAAAAAATCTCAGTTCTATTTTATAGGTCCTTGGTTTGTTGCTCCCTTACCATCTAGAAACTAGGGTTGTAGAGGTCTCGAGGTCCTCCTACTGGCTGCCCCTATGCTAGTTTGCGCAAAGATGTTAAAATGTTGGAAAATGCAATATGGCAACTATTAATTCCAATTTTCCTTAACCTTTATACTTGCTTGTGAACTTTCTTATTCTTTTTGTGTTTCTTTATTAGATCTTTTCATCAAACAAATATCAAGAGCAAAATAGTAAAGGCAATGGACATAGAAGTTCGGCTCCAAGCTAGGGAAAAACCCAAAAAACTCTTCTCCTCTAATAGAATCTTCAAATGAGACAACAAAGACCCAAACCCTAGACCAAGTCCTTCTCCAAGTACCAAATCAACCCTTCCAAGAGAATCAACGTCTAGCTGCAACTTCAACAACAACTTCTACCCTGCAAATTTTGTCTTGCAATTTCGGCCCTGTAGCTGCTGCAAAAAGCCTAATCCAACTTCTTTAAGAGACCTTACTTTGAGCAAAACAGATCCTCACAAGGTCAATGAGGTCAAGATGGAGTATTCTCTCTTCCAACCACTTGATACTGCAACTCACTCTCTTGCAATTCGGACCTGTAATTTTGGCCTTCTTTATAGCTGCAGAAACCTTAGAACTTCGAACGTGTGAGAGAGATAGGGCCCAAAAACAAGTTTTTCCTTAACTTCTAGGATTCCTCTTGCCTTCTAGACCTTCACTTCTCCTTCCTTGGTTCTTCTTGCCTTAAACCGAACCTTTTCTTGGAAGATCGAACTTGTCAATGAGATATGCTAAATGAGGTCAAGTCTACTCCTTTATATAGCCTTTCCAAGGGGTCGAATTCCTCCTTTAGGCCGACTTGAAGCTTCCAAGGCCAACTTGTACTTTGGAGGCTTCCAAGATTTTCTAGACTCAAAATAAATTCTTCTACAAGATATATTTTGCCCGAAAGGGTCTTATAAACATTATCTTGACTCTTCTGACTCATGACAATAAATCCTATGACCTAACAAACCCTAGAAGCATGAAGAACATGCTTTTAACTAGAAGACCATCAATAAATAGCATGAAACCCATGCTTTAAAATAGTAACCTTTTTCTTCTCTTGTTTGTTACATAAGATACATATTGAAATGAGTATAACAACAATTATGAAGACCAAAACTAGTTACATTTCCAACAAGAAGGACCCGAATTATGGTTGTCGCTTCCTTCTACCAGACTTTGGCTACCTCCATTACATCCATTAGCACCATTGTTACCCGCATTACTCAGATTTGCCAAAACATAGGTAAGAAGTTGGGCCATATGTTGTTGTCCTTGTGCCATTAGTTGAGCCATTTGTTGTTGCCCTTGTGCCATCTATTGACCCATTTGTTGTTGCCCTCTTGCTAGCTCCCTCGAGATGTCTAAGGGATTAATTTCTAATGGTTGCTCTTTCCTATCCACCATGACTGAATTGTTGGTACCCTTCTTTTTCTTGATTGTAACATTTTCCTTATCCTCCAAAAGCATCCAGAAATCATATGCTCATTGGCTAGCAGGATGCACAGTTCTGATACCACTGTAATATCCCTCTTGGGGAGATTACCCTTAGGGGTGCAATTTTGGGCTAGGGTTTTCAATAAGCCATGAAAGAATTGTATTTTATAACAATAGTGCAATATTCATCAATCTATGAAACAGTGATACTCTTTATTGAATACACAAGTAGTATAGTAAAGAACCCAAGTAACAGTAGATTCCACAAGCAACCATTATAAAATAGCACTGATTCAACAAGAAATTAACAGATTTACAATGTTCAAGAATCTCCCAACAAGGATATCAAACCCAACATGATTTCTAGGCTACAAACTGTAGTTGTTCCATTGCTGCCAGAAAATCAAATCAGCAAACCTCACTGCTACCTTGCACCCTTATTGACCCTTGCGTCCTTTTGATCGTGGCCCCTTTGGTCACTCACAGCCTCAGAAAATAGTCTCTTAACCCTTCGCTACCTCAAGAAGTAAATTCTCAGCCGTCCACTACCATAGGAAAGGTATATATTGGCTTTCCACTACCTCAACAAGATAGATTTAGTCCTTTCCTAGCTCAAAAGGTAATCTCCAAAGCTCGTTGCCTCAGAAAATTAGTCCTTCAGCCTTTTGCTACCTCAAAACGTGGATGCCAACCCTTCATTGTCTCAAAAATTAATCTCTAGCCCTCCACTACCTCAAAAAGGATGGTCTACTACCTCAGAAAGTTAATCTGCTACCCTAGGAAGACACTCACTGCCCTAGAAAGTCGGACCATTGCCTCAGTAAGATATTCGATGTCCCAAAAATATAACTAGTTGCTACGGATAAATAAGTCCCAACCTTTTGTTGCCTCAGAAAATTATAACTCAACCAGAATGTGGTCCTGTAGCAAGAAAGATAACAAGATTGGGTAGGGTGGAATCTTTCACCACCTAATCCATGTTGGTCGAAGCAGTTCATCAAGCAAGAAAGAAATGTAAAGAAACTAAATGGGAAACTGAAATACACACGCAAGTAAACACAAAATCTTTACGTGGTAAAACCTTGACAATGTGTCAAGGAAACCTCCACGGGGCAAGGGATTGGAAATCTTTATTAATCAAGAATGATTCTCCATGATATAGCCTCTCGGGCATTCACCAATTTCATATGAGCCTCTCCTCCATTACATAACTGCTATTCGTTATGAATCTCGTTACAAAACTAACTAGCAATAATTAACAAAGATTTTACTCATAATTACATTATTTGTTGTCACATTTCAACAAACTCCACCTTGACAACAATTTTCCTAATCCCTTGCCCATGCCAATTCATCATCTCTTCTGCAAGCCAAGAGAAGCCAAACACCATCGCAGCTTCTCTACTGTAACTGGCTTCGTGAATATGTTTGCACAATTATCCCGCGTATGGACATTCTTGAGAGCTACGTTTCCACCATCGATCACATGTCTCAGAAAATGATACCTTACATCAATGTGATTGGTTTTGTTGTGATAAGCTGGATTTGTAGCCAAATGAATAGCACTCTGACTATCACAGAATACATTCACTCTCTCCTGCGTCCTTCCAATATCATCAAGTAGACCCTTTAACCAGATTGCTTCTTTACTGGCATCTGAAGCAGCTATATATTCTGCTTCGATAGTGGACAAAGCAATTGTTTCTTGAAGCTTTGACATCCAGCTAATTGCTCCACCTACAAGAGTAAAGACATAACCTGTAGTAGATCTCCTTTTGTCCAAATCACCTGCATAATCAGCATCCACATATCCGCAGACTGATCCTTCACTACCATTAAAGATGATGTAATGGTCACTTGTGCCTCTTAAATACCGAAGCACCCATTTTATTGCTCGCCAATGTTCTTCACTTGGATTTGCCATGAACCTATTGACAACTCCAACTGCATGTGAAATGTCAAGTCTTGTAGATACCATCACATACATTAAGTTGCCTACAGCAATTGCATATGGTACACAAGACATATACTGCTTTTCTTCATCAGTTCTACGACTCAAAACTGAAGAAAGCTTAAAATGGGAAGCTAATGGAACATTAACAGGTTCATATTGTTCATACAGAACTTTTCAAGTACTCTTTCCACATACTTCTGATGTGATAACCAAAGCTTACCATTTTTCCTGTCTCTGTGTATCTCCATGCCCAAGATATGTTTTACTGCTCCAAGATCCTTCATATCAAACGTCCTAGAGAGTTGATCCTTTAACCTGTTGATCTCTTCCACGCTTTTGCTTGCAATAAGTATATCATCAACATACAAAACTAAGATAATGAATATGCCATTGAAACTCTTGAAGTATACACAATGATCATATTCACTTCTAATAAAGTTTTGGCTCGCCATGAAGGAGTCAAAATTGTTGTACCATTGGATGGGAGACTGCCTCAGGCCATACAATGATTTCCTGAGCTTTCAAACTAATCTTCTACTACGAACCTTGTACAAAACTTTCTGGTTGTTCCATATATATCTCTTCATCCAAATCACCATGTAGAAAAGTTGTTTTAACATCTAACTGTTCTAACTCAAGGTCAAGTAATGCAGTTAGTGCCAACACAGTGCGAATAGAAACAAGTTTTACAACTGGTGCAAAAATCTCATGAAAGTCAATACCTTCAACCTAAGAATACCCTTTTCTACCAACCTCTCGTTATACCTTTCGATACTTCCATCAACTTTCCGTTTCAATTTGAAGACCCATTTGCATCCAACAACACTTCTCCCTTCAAGAAGTTCTACAAGATCCCAGGTATTGTTCTTGGCTAAGGAATCTGTTTCTTCTTCCATAGCCTTTTTCCATTTGTCGCTATTCGCATCATCCACTGCTCCTTGATAACAAGAAGGTTCCCCATCTTCAGTAATCAATGCAAAAGATGAAGCAGAATCTTCATACCTTTTGGGTGTTTTTCTTTCCCTTGTAGACCTTCTTAGAGTGACTGGCTGCTGAACTGGTTCTGAAACTTCAACAGTTTCCTTGGCATCTTCTTCACCTTTTCCTTCAGAAGTCTCTCCTTCCTTTCGACTTTCTGAAAAAGATCTAGTCTCCAACTGAATTTGTTGACTTGGCGATACCTGTTCCTGTTCAATTTTTCTAACATCTGATTTTGAAAGAGAAGATTCATCAAATGTTACATCTCTACTAATGACTATTTTCTGTGAAGTAGGATCCCATAACCTATATCCTTTCACCGCATAGTCATACCCAACAAAGACATAACATTTCAATTTTGGATCTAATTTTGAACGATGATTTTTAGGGATAAGAGCATAAGCATCACAACCAAAAATCCTTAAATGTGAATAATCACAAGACTGACCTAACCAAACTTTTCAAGAAATTTACAATTAATTGCAACTGAAGGTGATCTATTAACTAAATAACAAGCAATGGATACTGCTTCTACCCACAACTCCTTTTGCAGGTTAGCATCGTTGATCATGCTTCTGGTTCTTTCCATAAGAGTTCGATTCATACGTTTGGCAACGCCATTTTGCTAAGGAGTATAAACAACAGTTTTATGTCTAACAATTCCTTCATCCTTACAGTATTGTTCAAATTCTAGAGAAGTAAATTCACCACCATTGTCAGTTCTCAAACATTTAATTAATTTGCTTGTTCTCTTTTCCACCATTGCTTTAAATTGTTTAAAAACATTAAATACATCAGCTTTCTTTTTCAACATAAAGACCCAAACTTTCCAGGAGAAATCATCAATAAACATTAAGAAATACAAAGCAACTCCATACGATACAACAGGAGATGGTCCCCACAGATCAGAATGAATATAGTCCAAAATTTCTTTACTATTATGACTTCCAGTTTTAAACCTTTGTTTACATTTTTTTCCAATACACACAATGTTTACAGAAATCCAACTTCAAGGATTTCAAATCAGGAAGTAATTTACGATTCATTAGTACCTAAAGAACTTTCTCGCTCATGTGACCCAATCGTTGATGCCATAGGCGAGTACCTTCTTCTTCTTTCTCTGACACAATGTTGCCTCATTGTCCTAGATACTTCCTCTGAGTCTGTAAAGATTTCCGACCTTTTCTGCCTTCATAACAACTAGGGCACCTTTTAAGACTTTCAACACTCCATTCTGACCTGTAAACTTATAACCATTTGAGTCTAACACTCCCAAAGAAATCAAATTTTTCTTCAATTCAAGTACATGTCTTAACATTAGTTAATGTTCTAATTGTATTATCATACATTTTAAATGTTAAAATTGACAACTAGGGCCAAACTCCATGTGGGTCATCTTATTTATGGCAGCTGATATTTTTCCTAGATTCCCCTTATCGAGAGGTGTAGGATTGATCTAAAGATCATCCGATTCTGACGATTATTTATGGAGATATGAATTTATTTGTATTTACTTGACAAATTGTCAAAGTCGACTAGCAGTTAAATGTGTGGTACACATGCCCAGTGAATCATATAAATACAAGTGAGGTTGATTCATTTTATCATCATCTCATCTCACTCATTTCTTCTCTCTCTCCTTAGCTTTGGGTTACACAAGGAGCAGCTCACACGTGGGAAGGAGGACGCAGTAGGGCAAGGAGGACGCAGAAGCTGCTGAAGGTCTCTTTGACCAGCATTGACCAAGCATTGACCTTAGAAGAGTGTGGTTTTGGTGTGGCTACTTCTCCTAAGAAGGCCACATTTTTGGCACGAAAATCGAGGCAATCTGACCTCAAGTTTGACCAGCATTGACTGCCCTAGTTTGGGGTAGCAAGTTGACTTCAGTCAACTGCAGTTTGACTGTGTATTTGGGGTTGTTTAAGGGCTAATTCTTCAAGCTGTTCAAAGACTAGTTGACCGGGAAATTGACCAAGCATATTAGAGGCCAATTTCATCTCGTTTGACTAAGTTTGACTTTGCTAATTTAGGGTTTGTTGCTGCTGATATAAAATTACAAAATTCTGATTTTGTACTATTTTCTCTCTGCTGAACTATTGAAGATAAAAGAAGATTTCATCAAAGGGCTTCCCCGCATTGGGGTTTGTCCCTAGCTAGCTGCCACATCTTGTATCTCTTGTCTTGGCTTGTTTTCTGTCAATCATTTAATGTTCTATCTGCACTTTACTTAATGTATATGTGATTGCTAATTAGTGGTTAATAAGAAGAAAAGAAGTAAGCTGCTCTAAGCATTAACATTAAATTTGATATTTCCCATCCCAACAGTCTGGCAGGATACATTATTACCCATAAATAAAGAACTACCATTTATAGCTTCATATGAAGTAAACCAATTTCTGTGCGAACTCATGTGATGATAAGCACCAGAGTCTAACAGCCAATTTTCAGCATCCTGAGAGACATTACATACAGGTAAAGTTTCATCTACCACACATAATTCTTTAGCAGATAAAACTTCATCAATCATACCTGAATCAACTTGATTTGCTTCCTTTTTTGGGTTTTCAGACTCTTTTCGTTTCCAACAGTCTTTCTTGAGGTGTCCAATTTTATTGTAGTACCAGCATTTTGCCTTACACTTCTTGCTCTTTGATTTTGATATGGAAGAACCCCTTACTTTCTCCCCTCTTTCCTTTGATCCTTCTCAGGCCAGGGTAACTCCAGAATGAATGAGCGGAAGAAAAACTGATTGATTTATTCATTAGCTAACTATCAGTTATATACACAAATATGACGGATCAGTTCATCTTCTTGATGACTGTCCAGTTCACCCATCCGTTGAGGATTAGGTGTCAACATTCCCCCCCTTAATCTGAAGGGATGTTGGTGAGTCCAAGCATCGTTCCGAATCTTTCAAGCTTTTCTCTTCCAAGCGCTTTGGTGAAGATGTCTGCAATTTGCTCGTTTGTGGAACAATGACGGAGATGCATTGTTTTGGCCTCAACATGATGTCGGATCAGATGATATTTAGTATTGATGTGCTTAGTACGATCATGGAACTTTGGGTTCTTGGCCAAATTTATTGCAGAGGTGTTATCAATCATGAGTGGAGTTGATTGTATTTGTTTTACCTGCAAATCTTCAAGAATTTTCCTGAGCCACACAATTTCTTTCGTTGCTTCAGCTGCTGCCACATATTCTGCTTCTGTTGTGGAATCTGCTGGTACTGATTGTTTGCGTGATCTCCAGGAGACAGCTCCTGATCCAAGACTCATAGCATATCCTGAAGTAGATACCCCAGTTTCTTTATCTCCATCGAAGTCTAAATTAGAGTATCCAATCAAGTTGAAGTCGTCCACCTGTGTATACTTGATTCCAAGGTCTTGAGTTCCCTTCAAGTACCCTAGAACTCTTTTTACAGCAGACCAATGTCCCTCACAAGGCTTTTGCATAAACCTGGAGAGGATTCCAACAGCAAATGAAATGTCTGGTCTGGTAGTAGTGAGGTAGATGAGACTTCCTACAAGCTGTCTATACTTTGTTGCATCCTCAAATTCCTTTCCTTCAATAGATGTGAGCTTCAAGTTTTGTTCCATTGGAGTAGAAAGAGGATTACACTCTGTCATGCCAAATCTGTTTAACAAATCTCCAATGTATTTCTTTTGAGAAAGAAATATGGACTTTGGATGTTGGGTTACTTCAATGCCAAGATAGTAATGAACATAGCCCAAATCAGTCATTTCAAAAAAATTTCCTAATTCTTTCTTTATGGATGCAATATAGCTTTCATTGTTCCCTGTCATTAAAAGATCATCTACATATACCACAAGATATACAACTGTTTTGCCAACTTTCTTGACAAATAAAGTTGCATCATCAAGATCAAAATGATTGAGGTTGAGTTTCAGAAGATGCTCAGTTAGTTTTTCATACCAGGCTCGTGGTGCTTGTTTGAGGCCATACAAGGACTTCACAAGTTTGCATACTTTATGTTCATGTCCTTTCACAGCAAATCCTTCAGGCTGGGACATAAAAACATTCTCTTTTAGATCTCCATTCAAGAATGCAGTTTTTACATCCATTTGATGGACTTTCCACCCGTTCTGAGCAGCTAGTGCAAAGAGTGTCCGGATGGTGGCCCATTTTGCTGTGGGGGCAAAAGTTTCCTCATAATCGACCCCTTCCTTCTGTGCAAAACCTTTTGCCACAAGCCTAGCTTTGTGCTTGTCAAGTGAGCCATCAGCTTTGTACTTGTTCTTGTAGACCCACTTGCAGCCAATTGGTTTGGTTCCAAATGGAGGATCAACCAGCTTCCAAGTGCCATTCTTTATGAGGGCATCATACTCCTTCTGCATCGCTTCTTTCTATTCATCATGAGAAGCAGCTTCTTTGAAGGAAGTTGGTTCAAAATCTGTAGACAAGTTCAATTCACAATCATAAGTAACATCCATATCAACAGGTGAATTAGAGTTATCTACATCACCTCCATCTTGTCGGTTTGTATTTCTGGTTCCTGTTTTTCCAATTTCATCAGGATGAACACTTTCAAGTGTCTTTGTCAGCCACTTTGGGGGACCTTTCTAAGATGGTCCAGGCTGCTCTGTTGATTGAGTTGGGTCTGAATCAAGATTGAGTCTCCCAATTCTATTAATTACATCACTTAAAGGATCATCCGGTGTTGGAGTTTCATGCAAGGGAGATTGTTCTTCAGAAGAAGATTCCACATGTTGATCTAGTATAGGAATCCCCCTTCAAGATGTGGAATCTGATTATCAAACTCTTGAAATGATTTCAGTTTTGTGAATCTATCCAAGCGA
The DNA here is from genome assembly GCA_031772625.1 of Pinus tabuliformis. Taxonomy (NCBI): domain Eukaryota; kingdom Viridiplantae; phylum Streptophyta; class Pinopsida; order Pinales; family Pinaceae; genus Pinus; species Pinus tabuliformis. Next base: position 1,098,565,371 of record CM062811.1, read on the forward strand.
TCAAGTTGCCGCTCAACAACACTGTCAGATTTGGATGATTCAAGAAAAATGACATCTCTAGATAAAACAAACTTTTTATTTACTTCATCATAGAGGCGGTATGCTTTAGATGTGTTTGAATACCCCAGGAAGATACACTTACGACTTCTAGCACCAAGTTTGTTTCTATGTACCTTTGGTATTAAAGCATAACAGGTGGAACCAAAAATCCTGAGATGTTTTACCGAAGGAACATGTCCATACCACAATTCATAAGGAGTCTTGTTTCTTATAGCACTAGATGGACATCTATTCTTTATATATGCAGCACATAGAACAGCATCAGCCCAAAACATTGTCTTTACATTTTTGAAGAAAAGCATGGATCGTACCATATTCAAAATTGTTCTGTTCATTCTTTCAGCTACACCATTCTGTTGAGGATTATAAGGCACAGTTGTTTGATGTTTAATCCCATGTTGGCGAAGATAGTGTTCAAATTCATTTGATGTATATTCTTTTCCATTATCAGTGCGAATAGACCCAATATGAGATTGTGCATCATTTTCAATCCATTTATGAAAATTCTTGAATGTTTGAAAAGCATCAGATTTGTTCTTCAATAAATAAACCCAACACATTCTGGTGTAATCATCAATAAATGTCATAATATATTTATTTCCATTTGCAGAAGAAACAGGCATTGGACCACATAAATCTGAATGAATGAGTTCAAGCTTCCTATGTGCTCTTGAATGTGAATCATGAAAAGACTGTTTGATATGCTTTCCTAGAATGCAAGCATCACATTGCTTATGTTTTCTAGGAATTGTAGGCAAACCAGCAACACCATTTTTCTTCAACAAGCGGAGACTATCATAGTTTAAATGTCCAAATCTAGCATGCCATAATAAACTTGATGGAAGTGTACCTTCTTCATGATAAGAAATATATGAGAAATGTTGTGTATGAGCAGAGGTTCCTTGCAGTTTAAGAAGTCTTTCTTCTTCTATACCCCTCATGACAAGTGAGTGGTCAGATGCCTTTCTTACCCTCAAGCTTTCCATCAAACATGTGAATGGAGTGACCTTGCTGGCGGATGTGGACCAGGGACAGCAAGTTTCTCTTGAGCTGTGGGAGATATAGAACATGATCCAGAAGAAAGTCTGGAAGACCAGGCAGTTTAAGCCTGATTGTGCCAAGCCCTGATGGCTTGATTTTTGACTGATCTGCAAAGTATACTGCTCCATCAACATTGTCAGTGAAATCTTCAAAAAAATCTTTCCTATGAGTCATATGACAGGTTGCTCCTGAATCAAGCAACCAGTCATTTTTCGAAGAAGCAAGTGAAGCATTAAACAAATCTTCATTTACTCCAATGTTACATTGTGCCTCAATATAGTGAGCAGATTCAGGTGCTTTACCTTTGTCTGTGTCATCAGTTTTACCTTTCTGCCAGTTTCTTCTCTGCTCAATTTTGTCCCATGGTAACTTGCATGTAGAAGCATCATGTGATCCATTTCGTTTGCAGCGAATGCAATGCAGATCTGCTTTTTCACCTTGAGAATGTCTGCCCCCCCTGCCTCTGAAGTATCTTCCTCTTCCTCTTCGTCCACCTCTTCCTCTTGTAGAATCTTGAGCAGGATGCTTTTCTTTATGTGCAAGGCAAACAGTCTCTTCAGGAGATTCAGGGACTGTTTTCTTTCCAAAGGCTTTCTCTCTTTCAGCAAACTTTTTCACAAGAGACTCAAAGGTTATGTCTTTAAGATTTCCATTTGCTTGTAAAGACTCAAGATAATTGGAGTAGGTAGGATAGAGTGCTTTGAGAAAGGCAATAAGAGAGATATCCAGCTCAACCTTAGTGGATTTAATATCATGCATTATAGACTTTATTTCAGATGCAAGAGCAAGAGGATCATTATTTTTCAGTTCAAAAGTGAAGAGTTTAATCATGAGCTGAACAACTTCAAGTGCAGAATGTGAATCATAGAGTTCTTTCAGCTTTTGTAAAGCTTCAAAGGCAGTGGAATAGGATGAAATATGACGACTTACTTCTTCATTTACAGATGCTGCGATCAATGCATAGGCTTTGCTGTTCTTGTTTTCCCAAATGACAAGTTCTTTATCTGATGTAGGCTGCACAGGGTCTTTGTCTTCTTCTCCGACACACACTCCCTTCCACAACTCATTGTAGATGAGGGTGTGTTTTACCATCCGGGACCATTCAGAATAGTTCTCCTTGCCAGTGAGAACTATTCCTACCATAGAAATGATTGAATGCATTCTGTAAAAAAAAAACTTCTGCTGATAGAAAAAATACTTCTGCTAAAAAGCTTCTGCTGATAAGAAATTTTTGCTGATAAAAAAAAACTTCTACTGATGTACAGTGAAATTGTACTCAAAAGGGCAACAGATTCTTTATGCACTAAGTTTTCTTCAAATGTCTCCAAAATTTTATAAAATATCCTCCACAAAACAGTGTCCAAAAAACCATTCAAAACTTATTTAAATGGCGTCCATAACTCAAACCCTGGTCAATGTATCCACAGTGCACATATACAGCGTTAGTGCACATATACATATTCAGCACCGCCCAGCGTATATGAAATCAGGACCTACTACGATGTACTCACAGCTACCCCATCGTATTACACATTAAATGAATGGTATGGGATTTAAATGAATATATGCTGCTACATAAACACAACACTTCATCGTTTCGAGTCAAAACCGGAAATTTACGCCTATAAAAATAGCTCACACAGAACCTGGTATGGGATTTATGGCTGCATATCCCCCAACGGTAATTTCAAACTGGTGAACAGTTGGAGTTGAACACGGCAATGTCGTTGAACCAGTGTTATCAAATACTACCACCACCACTGTAATATGGAGTCAGTCAACAGGATTGAATTGGAAAACGAAATGGGGAGCAGTGTTCTATGTATGGGAAGTTTCAGCGGCGTATGGGAGCCGACAGAGAGGAGTTTAAAACTCATGAGCCAGAATGGGAGTGCAATACATAAGGGCGGTGCCAAGCCAATGTTCCACAAGTCGACAATTCGAACTCAGATTTCACAATAATGGTTGATGAATAGTCAATTTACCAACACAAACACGGTCACTCCAACATACATGCCATTCAATCAACTATCAATCTTCTTCAAAGCTATGAGCTTCTTAATGGATTTTGATCATTTAAATCACTTACCAAACGCCTTCAATATTCGAACACAATTGACGCAAAAGGCACACTGCAGTATCACTGTTCAACACAGCACGTCCAAGTTTCGACCAAGCTCACTGCACATGTTCCATCAATTGAGTATGGAAAGCAGCGCAAGCGGAATTGCAATCAATTCAAGTGCAGAATCATGGAGAGCGGTAAGTTTTGAAAACTATGTAGTAATGCCAAATCATCTGTCTCACACAAGCAAGGTCAACGGCTGCAAGTGGTGGTATCTCTCACCGGTTCTGCTAATCTACTTTTCCTTCCGAAGACAGATCTTTATCTCTGCAACCACAGCATTTTGTTTGGGCACAATTGCATCTCTCTTTTCTCGGCGACAAAGACGTTCAGCAATCGACAGACAACTCTCTTCTTTCTGGCGGCACTCGACTTCCTCATTGGCAGCAGCAGCGACTTTTCATTTCTCGATGGCTGCAGCGGCTTTTCATTTCTCGGTGGCTATAGCAGCAAGGTCTCTGCTGAGCGTTTTGTTGGTCTCAGCACGATGAGTTTGAGCCCAAACTTCTTCAATTAAACAACAACAACAACAACAACAAAAACAAAACAAAACAAAAAAACCACGACTCTGTTGTGTTTCCTCCCTCTATTAAACCATAATCTTCTGATGCTCCCTTTATTTAAATCAGCTTCTCCTTTCCCCCTTCACAATGGCGGACAGGGTAATATGACTTTGACAAACCGGCAAATTTCTCTCAGTTAGGCTCTGATACCACTTGTTGGTCCGAGCAATTCATCAAGCAAGAAAGAAATGTAAAGAAACTGAATGGGAAACTGAAATACACACAAGTAAACACAAGATCTTTACGTGGTAAAACCTTGATAGTGTGTCAAGGAAACCTCCATGGGGCAAAGGGATTGGAAATCTTTATTAATCAAGAATGATTCTCCATGATCCAGCATCTCGAGCATTCACCAGTTTCATATGAGCCTCTCCTCCATTACATAACTGCGATTCGTTATGGATCTCATTACAAAACTAACCGGCAGTAATTAATAAAGATTTTACTCATAATTACATTTTTTGTTGTCACATTTCAACAATCCAATCAAAGAAAAGGGGTCTTAAACCCCTCCAAGAGCCTCAACCCAAATTAGAAAGAATAAAAATCCATGATGATCATAATGAATCTCCTCCCTTCCTTTTATAGTTTCTCTTAAAGGCTTCCCCTCCTAAATTTAAATTTGAGTAACTTGCAAGTTTCCCTCTTTTTGCCCCAAATTAATTTTTATTATCTAGTGTTACCTAAGTGACATTAAATATTAATTCCCATTTTTGAAATGACTACAGCCTAATGACTATTACTATTATTATCTAGTGTTACCTAAGTGACATTAAATATTAATTCCCATTTTTGAAATGACTACAGCCTAATGACTATTACTTCAAAATTTCAAATTAGTTTCTCGGATTTCATAATTTCATCCAACTGGCCCCTGGTACAATTGACAGTTTACAACAGTATCAATACAGTGGAGGCCAACCAAGACATCAGGTTGACCGAGCTTGAGAAAGCAAAGAGAGTGCCACCATAGCTAGCCACACGGTCGTCCAGCCCACCCCTTGGACAACGAGTTCCCAGAGTCCCATTGGCAATACCTGAGACCGATAAGCAACAAGAAAACAATAGCTAGAAAGTTCATGTTCTTGAACCAGAGCCACAGAACAAGGAGTGGGGAAGCTTCTTAATGATGACAAACACAATCCGCCTACCTCTAGTCTGATATTGACTGCAACTTGATCTTTTGTTTTGATTATCTTACTTCTATATCATGTGGGCTTTTATGGCATTTTAAATTTCAGATGGTTTATCTTTCTGAAGATCGCCAACTTCCAAGAGGTTTGATATGATGCATTTGTCATCTAAGGTAGTTCTAATAGTTATTGCAGGGCCGCTGCCTCTTGCTTGTGCTTGTAGTGCCTACCTAGTAGCCCGTTTTTTAATTCCCTGTATGCATATATTGTTTATATTAACAGTAAAATAGACAGCATTTTTTAAAAGATAAAACTGACACCAACCTGAGACTCCAGAAACCACTTCAGTAGCCGAAATCTTGTAGAAAGGAACGCCCGTCTCACTAGCTATGGCATGTGCCAGCTTGGTTTTCCTGCATCCTGGTGGCCCGTGCAATAGAATACCCTTGATGGGATGAACTCCCAACCAAGGATATATCTGTGGATGATATAGAGGATAAATAACCTCCATGATTTCATTGATCACTCCATCCATTCCACCTAAGTCCTTAAACGTTACTCGATTATCCACAGCAACATCCAAGATTTTTTTTGTGTTTTCTTCTGAAACGCTGCTTTATTTTTTTGCTTTCCTCCTGTATAATCTAGGATTTTCTTTTGACTTTCACTACAGAGCTCGGTATCAATCTCCATTTTACTAGCAACAAACTTGTTATCGACATTGCACTCAACAGTAGCTTTGAGCAATTCCGGGGTTGAGCCACCGACCTCGCCATCGTCCTGAGTGCTTTTGGTCTCAGACGGCTCCGGAATTGGGTTCGGGTTAGGTTTAGGGTTTGGATTAGGGCTTGCATTAACATTATAATTTGTTCTGAGAACAGAATTCATAAGATCCGAGAAAAGTATCGGGTTTGACTCCCCTGGAGTGTCACTGTCATAGCTGCTCTTCTCTGATTCCGAAGTCTCACTGCCCTGCCCAGTTCTCTGGCTAAGATACTCGGCCTCCTTTTCCTGTAATTTTTCCTCCACGGGATCGAGCCTCTTGGTGTTTCTTTTGTTATTTTTGGGAGTTTCATAATTGTTGGCCCTGGATGATTGAAGGGTTCTAATGACGCCCAGCACCTTTTTTCTGAAAGGATCCTCTTTATGGCGTCTGTACTCGCGGTAATTTGTTCTCAGATAGTCAACGACCGAATCGAGGTCAAGCAGGTCGTGGTTAATGGAGTAGTGTTCGAGCCTCGGGAGTATCAGGCTGTCGAAGAATGGACGGCGGCCGCTACGCGGTGCAGAACGAGCTTTTGGCTTCATCTCGCACAAATCTGGCTGGACAACTCCGAAGACATTGTTTGCATATTGAGATATATTGGGACTATTGACATCTTTTATGTTTTTGCTTTTTATTTTGATTTTTATAATAAATTTTATGCTGAAATCGCACTTTTTTAAAATGTGTTTTTAATAAATACAAAAATTGTGATTTTGTTGCCATGCAGACGCGTGTGACTAAATTTTACCAATAAATATCTACTTGAAAACAAAAATAAAACATTTAAACTAAAACTATTATTATATATACACTTTATTGTGTCACTCCCAGTGACATTTAGAATTTACGAAAACTTATTAGTTTTATGGTAAAAAAAAAATTGTTAAACAAGGTTAACATCGGGTTTTGTAATAAATTATGGAGTTGTTTTTAGTGTAATTTTGTGGAAGTTTTTTTGGTCTAATTTTTTTAAAATGCGACAGGAATTCATTGAAATCACAAGTTTGATGGATAAACCTGCACAATAGAAGTGCCCTAGAGGTTCTTTAGGGTGTTGAATCCATATATACAGTCAAAAAGCTAGTTTAAATAACACAAATCAAGATTTCACCACAATTTTTTCTGTGGGATTCTGGCACTGGAAATTCCAAAAAGTCACACTAAAGACAACTCCATAAATTATCAAGTGACTTAAGAGCTTTGTCGCTTGCCCGCTATGTTGTCTGAGAGTTGTTATCAGTGTTTTGTGTATGATATGTACATCAAAGGATATGTGTTTCAATGGGTTCTCTAATGTCTATACTTTCGCCTTTATAAAAATTGTTTTCTTTAGGAGGATGTATTAAATGCACTATCAAGTCATGTTTCTTAATATCATATTTCTTTGAGTTATACATTATTGGGTTCTTGACCTAGGTTGGACCTTACGTTGAACCCTTGGTCATACACTTGATAATACTTCATCACCAATCTTGGATCTTGTATAAGATAAGATAATTATATTTATGTCTAACTAATGACCACAAAGTAGGTCAAAGGGACTGTTGAGTACAATGATGTATATATAAAGTGGGAGAACCAAACGATCTCCTATAAAAGATACAATGCATGAAGTAAATCAAAGATACAATGCATGAAGTAAATCAACATCTGTTTATGGTTTAACCCTAAGCTTAGGACGCTTAACACCAGTTCCACCTCCATAGTGGCCACGTGACCTTGCCACATGTTCTCGTGGCATTGGGTCATACCACTGCGAACATATGATCGACATGTGGGTGATTCTTGGTACATCATTCATTTTGCATTTTGCATGTTTGTTACCAACACTCCTCTCTGCAACTAAAAGGCTTTTCCGTGTTGGCCATGGCTCTCTTTCCTCGACCACATCCGCACCTTCTTCAGACCATTGCTCCAACCTTCAGCCTCACCATGTCAGATTTTCACTTATTTGTGTGTTTTAATAGGTAAGTTTACAATGGTTTCATCATACTTCTCCTCTTTACCAATGGTTTGTATATAATCCTTGTTTTGTCGAGATCCAATTTTCTTGTTTGTCTTTTTATTCTTTTACAGAGTGAAGTTTCTAGAATTTGTCTTCTTCTCCCAAGGATGGTTCTGAGCTTTGTTCTACTCAACCCCTTCTTCTCTCAATTGTTAATTGTTACTCGCCAAACATGATGGTAGAGGATCGATATAATCGTGGCCAAACTGGCATAACCATTCCCAAAGCTGTTGTAATTTTGGGTATCCATCTTATTTCATCAAGGATGAGGATGTTTCTTTTAACTCTGTTTTATTTCATTAAGGTTAACACTATCTAATGGGGTTTTCTGCTCTAGGCAGTTGGTAAAACCCTTCAGCGTTCCTTCACCAGGGTTATTATGTCGATTACAGGAAAAGTTATATTTCCTTCCCCCTTCTTGTTTTCTTCCAATGTATCTTGTTTTTTTTTAAAACTGACCTTCCTTAGAATAAAGTTTTTTCCCTCTCCACACTAAGGTTCTTTGTTCAAATTTGTCTAGGCTCCTTCTTGGATGACTTTTGGGTTTTATTTTACAGCTCAGATTTACAACGTGGCTGAGGTGAAATCATTTTGGCCAACTTTAATAATGAGGCAAACCTTTGCCAAGGTTTCCAAAGTTTATCAAGATATTTTATCCTCGGACATCTGAATGCTACCATTGTGTAACAAAGTAATATTAAGAGTTGGCTTCGTTTTTTCATTTTTTTTTTCTACTTTCTTGATCCCATATATACATTTCCTTTTTCTTAATCTTGATGGAAGGTTTAATGTTGTATCGTTTCTGATTTCTGATTGCAAGTGGCCTAGGTAGACCTCATAGCAACCTTCTTTCTCAGGTAAATCCCAATAACTCGTCCTTGTTGCATAATATTACCAGTTTACTCCTTTAGTCGTTCTGGTTTGATTGTTAACCAGTCTACTTTACGTGTGACAGGTATATGTTGTCTTAGAATGACCTTTTTGTTCCTGTCAGATTTGGCTCCTAGTGCCTTTGCCAAATAGGTTGGAGTCCCACACGCTTTGGCCGAATTGCCTTTTTATTTCTGCCATGCTTACCTTGTTGGAATCAACGGCTAAGTAATTTTTAAGGCATTCATTAAAATGCTTGGGCATGGTCCTTTAGTATTTCAACGAGGGGTTTTCTAATGAACCCCTATAGTTATGCAGTTTTCATGATTTCTGAGTGAAGCAAATGGCACTCGTATTTTTATCATGCACTTCTTAGATTATTTTAATGGGCAAACTCTTGTACTGTTTCCAAACCTTGAGAGTTTGAGTGTTGTTTTTGTTCTCATGTGTTTGTGTTTCATGAATGCTTTTCTATACCTGGACAAATTTCCATGATAACGTTGTTTGTATGAAGCTTGGGTTATATATATCTTTTATGGGTATTCTCCAGTAATGCTTTAATGCAGGTTGGCTCTGGGTTCAGTATTCCAACCACTGTACTTTTAAAATTGTTATAGTAATTGTACCTTATGAGATCTGCGTTATATACTAATTTTTTCTTGGTTAATGGAATGATTAATAGATGTATTAATGTTGGTGTACATGCACCTAGATTAGCTCCAGTTGTTGGTGTACATGCACCTAGATTAGCTCCAGTTGTTGGTGTACATGCACCTAGATTAGCTCCAGTTGTTGGTGTACATGCACTTAGACTAGCTGTGTTGGTGTACATGCACCTAGATTAACTCCAGTTGTTGGTGTACATGCACTTAGACTAGCTGTGTTGGTGTACATGCACCTAGATTAGCTCCAGTTAACTTATTGCTTGCATGTGGCACATGTACACATTAACATAAGATAAAGCACACTTAGCTTTAGTTAGCTTTAGTTATTGCATGTACAACTAAGCTTAACTTAGTTTCTTTTATGTATTTATTCTAAAACTAATATTGTAGAATCAATTTTTCATTCTTTTCTCAATTCTTGCTCGCTTCCTTCCTTCTCTTGCAAGCTTGTTTATTGTTTTGCAGATCTAGATCTGTGTATCTCAAAAATCTTACAATTATACTCGTGCTAATCTCGGCGAGTCTCATTACAGGGAAATACCTTTACCTCAAACCACAATATTGTATCTTAGAACATAAACAATATTTTAACCTAATATGGTAGACATTTCCCAAGGTTTAATTGATGTTCTATAAGAAGCAGTGCGCTGTTTTCACTGTTACGCAAAATTATACCGTGACTTTTCATACATGATATTCTATTGTAAAAAATTTTGCTCTTGGTATAAGCAGCTCTAATCCAATGTGTTCTTTTTTGTTGTTGTCTTATTGTCTATCTACCAATCATCTTATTTTCATATAATTCCTTCCATATTAAAACATTCTTTCTGTATGCACATGTCAAAACATTCTTTCTGTATGAGCATGTCAGTTCATTCAATAACATATTTCGATTAGGAGTTGTCTATAATGCGACTTTTTGGAGATTCCGGTGACGGAATCCGGCAGAAGAAATTGAGGTTAAATCTTGATTTGTTGCAGTTAAAATGGTTTTTTAACTGCATATTTGGATTCAGCACCCTGAAAAACACCTGGGACGCTTTGATTGTGCATAAACTAGCTATCAAACTTGCGATTCCAATAAATTGCTGCAGGATTTTGACTGAAAAAACCCACCAGAAAAACTTCCAAAAAGTGTCATTATAGACAACTGCCTTCGATTATACCTCAATAATAATTCTTCACAGAGTGTGTCTTCGGACCATTCTTGGGATGTGAGTAATTAATTTTCCTTCTCCATTGGTTTTTTTTTTTTTTCATTCTGGCATCGTTGGAGAAGTTTCTTTGAAATACATTGTTATGCAACACCGTAAGCTTTTCTGCCCAGTAAGTTTATTTTCCAAAATTTGGCATCTGACATTTTACTTTGATGAAATGAGCAATTGGCAACGCTATTGTATTGAATTTGTTGTGAATTAGCAATGGGAAACGTTATTAAGTCTGTTGTAAATGAGCAATGGACTTTGGAGTTTTTTCATTGCATTAGTGCACTCTTCATTATTTTAGAAAAATACTTTAAATAAAATAGAATAATACATTTTTTTTAATATATAATAAAATATATATATAATAGGTAGTAGTGGCATGTCACCACGTGCTCAAATTAGTGTTAATGTTTAAAAATTCATTAATTTGAGTTTTATTAATTGGTAAAGTCTGAAATTAAAGAGCAAGGCCCTCATTTCAATGCCTATGCAAACATAGCTTTAAAAAACTATAATATGTTATACTTGAATTTACATTTCAACTACAATAGTTGTCTAAATCAAAATTGTTTGTCCAAGTCAAAAATTAAATATTTCATATCTTAAAATTTGAACTAAAATATTTAATAAAAATTATTTTAATAGATTATTAGTTTATAAAAATACATATATTTTACTCCGATCGAGGTGTGTGCCGGAGGATGGCAGGGACGACAAATAGTTATGAAGAGTGAAGGAAAGGTACCACTCACCGCCCCCCACATGCTCAAGGCGATGGGTGCGATGGCCCTTCGCATGAATACATGCAAAGGTGGTGGGAAAGGTGGTAAGCATGACAAGGACGAGGAGGGAGGTGCAACAATTAAGATAAGACAGGGGAGTGGTAATTGTATTGTTGTTTGTGGAGTTTGGAGTTGGAGCTGGAGCACCGGAGTAGGATGGGGCTTGTATGGACCTGCGTTCCGTGCGACGGGCAGGGTGACTCCACCGTGCGAAGGACTTGTTGCGAAATGCGAAATGAACAAACCAAAGGCGAGTTTATACGATGTTGGGTGAGTTGAGAGGGCGGGCCGACCCTCCACTCGAGCAAAGGCAACATGTTGAACGAGTCGGCTTTGGGTGTTGGGCGTGGGTCGGTCCGGTGACATAACCCACCACCCGCCCGTATATATTGGAGGGTGTTTGGAGGCAAACGACCATCATTTGATCAACACGAGTTCGATCAAGGACTTCTGCAACGCGTGGATGAGCCCACACTTCGGGCGGAACTCGGGTGGAAAACTCGTTCAAAAAAGTCGGGTGAAAAAGTCGGGTGAGAAACTCAGGCGAAAAACTCGTGTAGAAAAATCGAGCGAAAAACTCGTGCAGAAAACTTGGGCGAGTTCGTCAGGCAGAACTCGGGCGAGGTCGTTCAGGCAGGACTCAGGCGAGGTTGTTCAGGCAAAACTCGGGTGAGATCGTTCAGGCAGAACTCGGGCGAGGTCGTCGGGCAGGAAAATCGGGCGAGGTCGTCCGGGCGAACCGGGTGAGGTTGTTCGGGCAAGCCGGGTGAGGTCATTGGGCGACCCGGGTGAAGTCTTGTGGCGACCCGAGTGAGGTCATTCAAGCGAACAGGGTGAATTTGTGTAGCGACCCAGGTGAAGTCGTGTGGCAACTCGGGTGAACGAGTGAATGTGTGGATGGGCGGCTGGGTGAGGGCGCGTCGTGCACGACGAAACGAAGAATCGTGCGGACGGGCGACTTGGGTAGGGCGTGTCGTGCACGACGAAACGGTGGAAATGGTGAAGTGTTGAGGTTGTGAACGAAGGTGTGACTCGTGCGAAGGCGCCCGTGTGTGGCGACTTGGTTACGATGAGGCGCGCCCAAGTTGGGCAAACAACATGATCGTGCGACGAGGTGAACGAAGGGTTGGTGAGTCGTGCGGCAACCATGTGGAGGCGTCGACGAGCTGGGCAACTAAGTTTGTCAAAGTTGGAAATTTGGCTAAGTGTAAATTTGGGGTTTCCCAAGATTTAACTTGTACTTATAAAAGAAGATTATATATATTGATTCGGGCAGACTCATATTGCAGGGAGTTGCCCCTCCCTTTATACTATTGTGCATTTGTATTGTATAATGTTGTTTATGTGAATGTTATGGGCTTTCACTTGTATAAAGGACAAATATAATACTTGGTAATGAAAAATAAACTAAGTATGGAATGTTAGGCGTAGTCTACAATCGTAAGTATTGGTGAAAAGAAAACGGTTGGTAGTGCCGCACCGCGCTATAGTGTGGTTGGAAGAATACCGCCAGTGTAGGGGCGTGATAGGTGGTATCGGCGCTGGTGAACTAAATCAAGGAGCTGATTCTACGAAGACCGAAGACTTGGTAGGGAGCTCAAGGTTTACAGGTGACAGGTGGAATATCAGGGTGATTCAGGTGAATGGTGAAACAAGTTTAGCAGAGGTGAAGCTTAGTGCTTGGGCCAAGCTGAACAACAAGGCATGGCAGGTTTGGAAGAATGTGAAGGGAAGCTCTTGCTTACCTTATACAGGTTGAAGCGATTGAAAGAAGAGAACCCCGGATTCGAAAGGAACATAAAGTCTTGGAAAGGAATGTTGAAGACGAACTTCTTCAACTTGGTTGGACAATGGAGCAGGATGAAGATGCAGATTGTGCTAACAAGGAAGAGGAAGCCGTGATGATTAAGGATGTTGCAGATATGACAACGATGGAGGATGAACTTGAGATTGATCAAGTTGGACTAGGATCGTGCAGTTTGCAAGCATGGATGTATGAGGATACTCACATGGAGGAGCCTCATGATGATGATGTAAGTACTATTGATACTTGTGTTTCACTTGAGCATTTGGTAGATGAACCGTATGCAGGGAAGGGCAAAGTCAGTTTGCCGATGCTAGGGAGGATCTTACCATGGATGTCTACAATGAGACCTTGTATGGAGAAGCAAGGATTGTTGACTGTTGCAGGACTTGTTGGGGTTGTTTGTGACCTTATGGTGGAAGGTACAAAGGCCCGTGACAAGGGAGGAACATGATGATCGTTGCAAAGGATTGGGTCATGCTTTAGCCACATGAAGAATTGGCTAAGTGCCCGGCATGACTCATGGACAGATTGGAGGGCACACACTTGGATATGATGATACTTGAGTGGACTTCCCATGGCCAAGACCAAGAGCAAGTCTTGGTGGAACCTTTAGTGGGGGAGCTATGTGGAGAGACTCATGTGATGATGATATGGTTGGGTGACCGAGTTCACTAAGACCGAAGATTGCAGACTTGGATGAGGATGACGATTGTTGTGATGGGTCTACTTGGTTGGACTACATGGGCAACTTAGTCATGGACATCAAGCTGGAGACAGGGAGCATGGAAATCTTATGCAGGGACATGATGCAAGAGCACTTGTAGAGGTGTCACTTATGGGCATCCAATGAGGAGTGCCAAGGCAGGGATGTTATGCGGGTGGATTTGAGGGTATGACATGGAGATGTTTTGGTTATGAGCTGATGGAGAGGTTGTGCACTCTTGTACAACAAGGCCATGGACTTGGATGGAGTTGTGAGTAGACTATGAAGCATTCCTACTACATAGAGAGTTGAGGCATCTTGCAGATACCTTTGGGCCAAGACTTGTATGCTTGCTGAGATGTTGGTTGGAGATGACACATGGAGCTTATGATGTCATGAGATTGTTGTGACTTTTGGAGTTACAACGATGATGATGCCTTGGTGGCAACACTTGGGCATGGGTTGAGCCGAGACTTAACCACTTTTGACACACGGGAGCTGGTTGATCTATGATCATGGGCAGCACATGGATAGATGAGACAGGTGTATACTTGTTTCTATGGCAGACTTGAGGGATGGCACATACAGATATGATGGAGGTTGCTTCATGGACCTAGATGTGGCACATCGAGAGTTGGAGTTTGATGAGATGATCTCTTCACTTTGAGGAGATGGATGTTTTGCAGATGGATGATGATGTTCGATAGAAAACATCATGGACAACATGTTGCAGATGAGATGGAGACTACTTCATGGACTTGAGCATGGCTTATACTTATATGGAGATGGATTCTTGATCGAGTTGAGGATGTGACGGGATGTTCTGAGAAACGACTGATGGTGGCATGAGGATGTGCATTCTCATGGTTTGAGCGGACAGTTAGACTGATCACCCGACTAGTTCAAACATGAGGGGATCCAGTGTACATAGATGTGTTAGCATTTTTTGGAGTATCATGGTAGCAGTTCACACAAGGACGACACAAGATGAGGTCGACACGATATGTTACAGTAGGCATGTAGCTTGAGATGGAGGGAACAACCTTCCACAATGGGGAGCAGCATGTGGAGATTGTGACAGGGTGGTTGATGGTCATGGATTGAGATGATTTCCAATATATGACATACCAATGGGGTGTATACCTTGGTATGGTGATCTTGGTGACAAGTGGTTGTCGAGATGAGATATTGTCGAGGATGAAAATGACTTCAAGTGGAGGAGGATGTATGGACCTGCGATCCGTGCGACGTGCAGGGCGACTCCACCGTGCGAAGGACTCGTGCAAAATGTGAAATGAACAAACCAAAGGCGAGTTTATACGATGTTGGGCGAGTTGAGAGGGCGATCCCAAGAGTTGGGTCGGCCGACCCTCCACTCGAGCCAAGGCAACATGTTGAACGAGTCGACTTTGGGTGTTGGGCGTGGGTCGGCTGGGTGACATAACCCGCCACCCGCCCGTATATATTGGAGGGCGTTTGGAGGCAAACGACCATCATTCGATCAACACGAGTTCGATCAAGGAGTTCTGCAGTACGTGGATGAGCCCGCACTTCGAGCGCAACTCGGGTGGAAACCTCGTTTAGAAAAGTTGGGTGAAAAACTCGTGCAGAAAACTTGGGCGAAAAACTCGTGTAGGAAACTCGTGCAGAAAACTAGGGCGAGGTCATTG
Organism: Pinus tabuliformis; assembly: GCA_031772625.1. Taxonomy (NCBI): domain Eukaryota; kingdom Viridiplantae; phylum Streptophyta; class Pinopsida; order Pinales; family Pinaceae; genus Pinus; species Pinus tabuliformis. Next base: position 1,098,580,766 of record CM062811.1, read on the forward strand.
GGCAGAACTCGGGCGAGGTCGTTCAGGTAGGACTCGGGTGAGGTCGTTCAGGCAGAACTCGGGTGAGGTCATTCAGGCAGAACTCGGGCAAGGTCGTCGGGTAGGAAACTCGGGCGAGGTCGTTCAGGCGAACCAGGTGAGGTCGTTCGGACGAGCCGGGTGAGGTCGTCGGGCGACCCGGGTGAAGTCATGTGGCGACCCAGGTGAGGTCATTCAAGCGAACAGGGTGAAGTTGTGTGGCGAACCGCGTGAAGTCGTGTGGCAACTCGGGTGAAGTTGTTCGGGTGAACGAGTTTGGGTGAACGGGTGGACGTGTGGATGGGCAGCTGGGTGAGGGCACGTCGTGCACGACGAAACGAAGAATCGTGCGGACGGGCGACTTGGGTAGGGCGCGCCGTGCACGACGAAACGGTGGAAATGGTGAAGTGTTGAGGTTGTGAACGAAGGTGTGACTCGTGCGGAGGCGCCCGTGTGTGGCGACTTGGTTACAATGAGGCGCGCCCAAGTTGGGCAAACAACACGATCGTGCGACGAGGTGAACGAAGGGTTGGTGAGTCATGCGGAGGCATCGACGAGCTGGGCAACCAAGTTTGTACTTATATTTATAAAAGAAGATTATATATATTGATTCAGGCAGACTCATATTGCAGGGAGTTGCCCCTCCCTTTATACTGTTGTGCATTTCTATTGTATAATGTTGTTTATGTGAATGTTATGGGCTTTCACTTGTATAAAGGACAAATATAATACTTGGTAATGAAAAATAAACTAAGTATGGAATGTTAGGCGTAGTCTACAATCGTAAGTATTGGTGAAAAGAAAACGGTTGGTAGTGCCGCACCGCGCTATAGTGCGGTTGGAAGAGTACCGCCAGTGTAGGGGCGTGACAAGGCTAGTACCATCGACGACATCTGTGGAGAGAGAACGAGTATGTATCTAGGCCCTGTATCCCTCTTGCAACGGCGACATGGTTTGTTTCTTGCTGGAGGGATCAGAGAAACCTGGGAAGGGGAATTGGGGGACTTGCTGGGGAAAGCATCGTAGGAATTGCATGGTTGTTATCTGGTTCTACGTCTTGGTTATAAGGCATCCGAGTATTGACCTAGCCAGTGGCCGGGAAGCCCCTCCTAAGAGCTGCATTGTAACCTCACGTGTTAAGTGGGACAGAACGAGAGAGGTTGTGTACTGGGGATGGGTAGATTATAAGAAAAGCAGAGGAGCGGTGCAAGTTGACTAGGCAGAGGGGAATGGGAAGGCTTACCTGAGCACAGGGATTCTTGCAAAGCTAAGAGAGGGGATCGCTAACCATTCTGGGTATGAGCGGCACTAGGAAGGGAGAAGGAAGAAGCATGACAAGATATGGAGATTGGCCTCGTCTTCCAACTGGGTTGTCACCCAACTTGCGACTTGCTTCGAGAGTAATTGGGCTAGGATAAGGATTAAGGAGAACGTTGGCAATAAGAATCAAAGCCAAAGGTTAACACCTCTTTCCTATGAATAGGTTTCGAACAGAGTGGAGATGGCTCGTCCAGCGAGAGGAAGAGGTCGCGGCAGACGTGGGAGGGAGCCTGCAAAGGCCAAATATCCGAGCACTTCGGAACCGCGTAGAGGAAGGAAGTCTGTTGAACACCTCATTAGTGCCGCCGCGGCATACCGGGAGGGAACAGATGTAGGAATCCGTAATCTGCTAGAAGAATGGGAGGAAGAAATTAAGCAAAACAGTGAGACAAAGGAGGAGATAGAGAACTGGAGGACCTTAGTCCCGGATCCTGGGAATACCAGAGGAAGAATAACTCAATTTAAGTAGACCCTCTATCTCTACTGGCTTATGAAAATCCTGCTGGGGAAGGCCATGGAACAAATATCAATGGGGATGGCTTTGTCCCTCCAAGACATGCCCAATTACAAACAATATTTGCAGCGAATCTAATTCCAACTCCATAAGCAGGACATTCGTCTGGATAGAATCCAAAGGCACATCCCATGCATCATTGAATTAACTGAGATGCCCGAAGAAACTATCAAGGATCCGACATCGATGGAATCGCATCGGAAGAGCAACAAGAATAGTTAGTTAATCTAGTTTCTTTTTGTTTTATGCGGGTAGCATTTACTTTACATTATGCATGCTTATGATAGATAGACATATAGCGTCTTGTCATGAAACTGAGACATACTTAGCTTGGTTAAAAAGACTGAAACTTTACTGTTTTTGGATGGCTTATAACGAGGATAGGTGGCCAACAGACTTGGTTTCCCATTGGGCAAGTTGAGGCCACCTATCTCATATATGTGGTGTAAATTTGTCGTTTATAAATAGAAAATGAAAGGTACTGCCAAGCTTAACAAAAAAAATACATATATTTTATTTTTAAAATTTGAATTTATATTTGAAAAAAACAATAATAGATTTATTATTTAGTTTATAAAAATGAATAGGTTTTATTTTATTAAAATTTGAATTTAGGTTTTAACCCCAAATATATATATAAATTTATATGTCAAAATTTGAATTAAAATATTCAATTAAAAATTTAATATAATTATTAATTTATAAAAAGTATTGATATGACAAGAATGACTACATTGCATTAATAAAAAGCAATGATCACAAACTTATGAGTAATATGCAATAACATGTCCAAATTCTCACCAAATAGCAATAGAAATAATTAGCGCAATAGCGATTGCATTATACTGTCGAGCGAGAGAATAATAATGAGAAAGATATTTAAAATATACTAGTAATGATGTATATATTTCATTACAAGTTGCACTATTGAATGTTAATATTCATAAAAATAAAAGCAAAATTATGAGTATTTGTGTAAGATGAATTTTTTATTTGGCAATGTTCTATATAAATAATAACAAGAGTAATAATTGCAATGCAACATAATATTTGTCTTTATTGCTAATTAATTGATTTAAGGTTGTGCAGAATGAGAAAAAAACATAATAAAAACTTTCTCTGCAATTCCACAATTCCGCACTCTGATTTGCATTATACAAAACTCTTCACAAAGATAATTTCCATTGTATAAAGCTCCACATGTTAGCTCCCATAACGGTTGCTGAAATTTTGTGAAACAATCTGCCGCTGAGTGAGCTTCCTTTACGGTTTCCAATTACGGAAACTGACTACCCTTGATTAGTTTCTTGTTGGGAGCTCCTAGAGTGGTCCATTACTCCCTTTTCAATTCTCTACCATGTTCTATGGAACACTTGACACATAGCCAACAGAAGCTTGATGGAAGCTTGGCTATAAATACTTATGTTTGGTCCCCAAGCTCACTAACTTAATCCCCTTCAGCCATACACAATCAAATTAGAGTGAGCAGAGCTTGGAAGTGCCAAGCGGGTGAAAGAAAAAGTCTGCAGTTTCTGTAAAGTTTTACACTGAGATTTGAAGCAAAAGCTATGCATGATGTTGTGAATCAGCTAGCGGTTTGCGGTTCTGCTTTTGCCGTATAGTGTTTTTACTGCGTTCTGTAATGCTCTTGCATAACGAATCCTTCCAAGATCAACATTTGTGGTTTAATGAGCCATAAATGTAGGTCGTTTTGTTACATAAATATTTCGCATTACAGCGCCACACTTCAGATACATAGGCTAGAAATCTGGAAATTTGGGAAGTAAGAGGTTGTTAGAAGCCGACTTCGTAGCCATAGTAAGGATGGATAAAGCTGGATGATTCTTGAAGTTCAGAGTTTAGTTCTGGCGAAAATTATTTCTGGTCAGCTGCATAATAGATTTCAAGGAAAGGAATCACGAAGGAAGGATCAACCTTTGAAGCTAAGAATAAGCAGTATCAGAGTGTGAGCAAGTATCAATGGCCGGAGGTATGATTTCTTGGGTATTCAAGTTTTTGATTCTTTTAAGTGTTTATTCCGCATTATAGAATCATTATTATGCTAACATTTGGTATCAGAGTGAGTTTTATCTCTGCCTTGGTGTTTATAGACATGCTCTGTCTGGGTCAATGCCATATTTGAGAATTTTCTGAATTAAGGCATTTATTTGGAAATATGTCTAATTTTTTGCTCAATTTTTATGCTTATAATATTTATTTGGTCTAAATTATATGCAAATTGCATAATTATTGTGCAAATTTATTACTATGCTCATATTTAATTTGCATGAATTGATTATTTCTTCTCTAATTAATACATGCTATTTTGGATGAGTATACGAAACCCATCGTTGAATGTTATGCATGAATATTATAGTTTTATTTATGCAATTTATAATTATTCTCATATCAAATTAATTTTTATGCATAAAAGAAATAATGTCTAGTGATCCATATAATTTTTAATTGATTAGAGAATAGCGACAACATCTTTAATTAAATAATATTATATATTGATTAGGATCACATAAATAATATTTAGACATTAATTGTAATTAATTATACTAAGTATAATAAATTTTATACCACAAGAATTTTTATTATATTTATATAATTAATTAGGATAAAATATCAAATTATCCATAACTTACCCATGGGAATTATGAATTAATAGTTTTATCATAAAGTTCAAATCTAAGATAGAATTTATATCAAATTATAATCATAATATACCCTTTAGAATTATGAATTAAGTGAATAATTTGATAAATTCTATCATAAAGAATAATTGAATCTGCTTGAATTGAAAATTTAGTCCACAGATAATTTTTATGTCATTAGATTCAATTTTAAGCATGATTTACATTGGTAAAGCACGAAATTTTATTTAGGCCTCAAATTTAACATAAGCATGTGATCTTTAATTTTATGCAGTTGTACAACCTGCAAATTTCTCTGATATTCGTTGTGATATCCCTAAACTTAAGGGAGATAACTATAAGGTATGAAAGGAGAGAGTACTCCTTCATTTGGGGTGGATGGACATAGACTATGCAATTAGGAAAGATGAACCATCGACACTCACTAATACCAGCACTGTAGCGGGCATCACGCTTTATGAACGATGGGAGCGATCTAATCGCCTAAGCATGATGTTCATTAAGACTAAAATTTCAACTAGTATTCGTGGTTCTGTTGATCAGCATGAAAAGGTCTGAGACTTGCTGAAAGCCATTGATGATCAATTCATCACTTCAGACAAGGCACTAGCAAGCACCCTAATCATGAAGTTCTCATCCCTAAGGCTCACCAGTGTGAAAGGCGTATGCGAGCACATCATGCAAATGAGGAACATTGTGGCTCAATTGAAGAAACTCGAGGTTGAAATATCGGAGTCCTTACTGGTGCACTACATCCTGAACACCCTTCCACACCAATACGGACCCTTCAAAATCTCATACAACACACATAAGGATAAATGGTCAATTAATGAACTCATGTCCATGTGTGTTCAAGAGGAAGGGAGACTAGTGATGGAACTGGGAGAAAGTGCAATGTTGACAACGTTTGGAAAGGGAAAATCTCAAGCCAATCAGAAAGGGAAAGGTAAAGTACCTCCCCAAGCCGATATCAAGAAGGATTCCAAGTGTTTCTTCTATAAAAAAAAGGGACACATGAAGAAGGAATGCACCAAATTTCAGAAATGGCTTGTAGACAAAGGTAATCCAATCTCGTTTGTTTGTTATGAATCTAATATGGTTAATGTCAATGTTAACACCTGGTGGATTGATTTTGGATCAACAATTCACATTTCGAATTCCTTACAGGGTTTGCAAAACCTAAGGAAGCCAGTAGGAAGTAAGCAAATCATCTTATCAGGAAACAAGATGGGCTCGCATGTGGAAGCTATAGGAACATGCTATTTAACTTTAAGTAGTGGCTTTGTTTTAGAATTAGAAAAGACCTTTTATGTTCCAAGTTTTTCTAGAAACTTGATTTCAATTTCAAGGCTTGTACCTTTTGGATATTCCTTTAAATTTTCAGAAACATCCTTCAGTTTATTTTATAAATCTGATTGTGTTGGGAATGGTATTTTGTCTAATGGTCTTTACTGCATTAATTTACAAAACAATGTCACTTATGATTCAATGCATTTTCACACTAGCACTAAAAGATGTGTTATTAATGAAGATTCCTCTAAATTATGGCACCGGAGATTAGGTCATATCTCCATAGAAAGAATTAAAAGATTAGTAAATGAAGGGGTACTTAATACTCTAGATTTTACTGATTTTGAGACTTGTGTGGACTGCATAAAGGGAAAGCAGACCAACAAGTCAAAGAAAGGTGCCAATAGGAGTTCGGACATATTAGAGATCATACATGTTGATATATGTAGTCCAGACATGGACTCACATGGTCAGAGATACTTCATCTCTTTTATAGATGATTACTCACAATATATGTATTTCTACATGCTTCATAAAAAGAACGAAGCATTAGATGCCTTTAAGATCTTTAAGGCTGAAGTAGAGAAACAATGCGACAAGCAAATTAAGATCGTGAAATCAGATAGAGGTGGAGAATATTATGGTAGATACATAGAAGATGAACAGGCACCTGGGCCATTCGCAAAATTTATTCAAGAGCATGGGATTGTTGCCCAATACACCATGCCTGGTTCACTCGACTAGAATGGTGTAGCAGAAAGAAGAAACCGAACATTATTGGACATGGTGCAGAGTATGCTTAATAGCTCCAATCTTCCTAAATCCTTGTGGACTAAAGCACTTAAGACGACAATGTATATATTAAACTGAGTTCCAACCAAGGTTGTTCCTAAAATGCCATTTGAATTATGGAAAGGTTGGAAACTGAGTTTGCGACATATGCGCATTTGGGGATGCCCATCTGAAGTGAGAATATATAATCCACAAGAGAAGAAGCTGGACCCAAGGACCATTAGTGGGTATTTCATTGGATATGCTGAAAGGTCTCAAGGTTACAAATTTTATTGTCCATCTCACAACACTAAGATTGTGGCATCAAGAAATGCAAAGTTTCTTGAAAATGACTTGATCAGTGGGAGCGATCAAACCAGGAACATAGTTTTGAGAAGGATCATTCAAAATCTCAACCTTCCACCTCAAGTGATAGTTCACATCACCCCTCAAGTACAAACTGGTCTTGAACAACCAATTGTTGAAGTTCCACAAGCTGCTGATGACATTCCAGTAGATTAGGTAGTTCAAGAGTTGCTACGAACTTTTGAACAACAAGTTGAACCACATACTTCTCAGGAAGATGATGGTGCAACATTAAGAAGATCTACTAGACCAAAGAGATCAACAATTCCTGATGATTATGTTGTGTATCTGCAAGAATCTGACTACAATATTGGGGCCGAAAATGATCCCGAGTCTTTTTCACAAGCCATGAGTTGCAAAGAATCAAAATTATGGTACGATGCCATGAAGGAAGAGATGAATTCGATAAAGAGTAACGAAGTATGGGATCTTGTTGAGTTTCCTAATGGTGCAAAAGCCATTGGATGTAAATGGGTCTTTAAGATAAAGAAAGACTCATTGGGCAACATTGAGAGATACAAGGCAAGACTCGTTGCTAAGGGATGCACTCAGAAAGAAGGAATCGATTACACGGAGACTTTCTCTCCTGTATCTAAGAAAGATTCCTTGCACATTATTATGGCATTAGTAGCCCATTTTGACTTGGAGTTGCAACAAATGGATGTGAAAACGACTTTTCTCAATGGAGATCTAGAGGAGGAGGTTTACATGAAACAACCTGAAGGATTCCCCTCTAGTGATGATGAGCAATTGGTTTGCAAGCTCAAGAAATCCTTATACAATTTAAAACAAGCATCCCGCCAATGGTATTTGAAATTCCATAATGTAATTTATTTTTTCGGTTTTGTAGAAAACATTATGGATCAATGTATATACCTGAAAGTCAGTGGGAGTAAAAATTGTTTTCTTGTTTTATATGTGGATGACATTTTGCTAGCAACCAATGATAAGGGTTTGCTGCATGAGGTGAAACAATTCCTCTCTAAAAATTTCAATATGAAGGATATGGGTGAGGCATCTTATGTCATTGGCATTAAGATCCATAGAGACAGATTCCAAGGCATCTTGGGTCTGTCTCAGGAAACCTATATTAATAAAATTTTAGAGAGATTTCGGATGAAGGATTGTTCACCAAGTGTCACTCCCATTGTGAAGGGTGATAGGTTCAATTTGAACCAATGCTCGAAAAAAGATTTTGAAAGGTAACAAATGAAGAACATTCCATATGCTTTTGTTGTCGGAAGCCTAATGTATGCTCAGGTCTGCACACGACCTGACATTGCATTTGTTATGGGAATGTTGGGAGGATATCAGAGTGATCCAAGTTTAGACCATTGGAGAGCTGCAAAGAAAGTAATGAGGTACCTTAAAGGAACCAAAAACTACATGCCTATGTATAAACGAACGGACAATTTGGAAGTAATTCGCTACTCAGATTCTGACTTTGCTGGATGTGTTGATTCACGCAAATCAACATCAGGATACATTTTTATGATGGCCGGTGGAGTTGTATCATGGAGGAGTGCCAAGCAGACCTTGATTGCCACTTCCACTATGGAATCTGAGTTCGTCTTCTGTTTTGAGGCTACTTTACATGGTGTATGGCTTAAGAATTTCATTTCTAGACTTAGAATTATGGATTCTATCTCTAAGCCATTGAGAATGTATTGCGACAATTCAGCTGCTGTTTTTATGGCTAAAAACAACAAAAGTGGGAGTCGAAATAAACACATCGACATTAAGTATTTAGCTATAAGGGAATGTGTTAAAGAAAAGAAAGTGGTCATTGAGCACGTCAGCACTGAGTTGATGATCGTTGATCCTTTGACTAAGGGCATGCCACCGTTGAAATTCAAGGATCGTGTAATGAATATGGGACTTGGTTCCATTATGTAGTTTCTCATTATATGGACAATGTTATTTTAATGTAATTCTTAATTATTGTGATGTTTCCTCATATTTATGTGCACCTTAATTTGATTTGAGAGAATTCATCTCTGTAGGACCAAGAATAAAGATAAGGTTTATTCATTAAGAAATTGATGCCACATAAATTATAATAGCAATAAATACATAGTAATACATGGAAGATAATACTCATCATTAGACTACTTATCGCCATGATTCATGTATCTATTACTTAATACAGATTATCAATGGTTTTAAGATGAGACATTAAGATTTGAAGTATGGACCAAGTGGGAGAATGTTAGCTCTCATAACGGCCGCTGAAATTTTGTGAAACAGTCTGCTGCCGAGTGAGCTTCCTTTACAGCTGCCAATTACAGAAACTGACTACCCTTGATTAATTTCTTGTCGGGAGCTCCTGGAGTGGTCCATTACTCCCTCTGCTATTCTCTACCATGTTCTGTGGAACACTTGACACATATCCAACAGAAGCTTGATGAAAGCTTGGCTATAAATACTTCTGTTTGGTCCCCAAGCTCACTAACTTAATCCCCTTCAGCCTTACACCATCAAATTAGAGTGAGCAGATCTTGGAAGTGCCAAGCGGGTGAGAGAAAAAGTCTGCAGTTTCTGTAAAGTTTTACACTTGATATTTGAAGAAAAAGCTATGCATGATGTTGTGAATCAGCTAGCGGTTTGCGGTTATGCTTTTGTTGTATAGTGTTTTTACTGCGTTCTGTAATGCTCTTGCATAACGAATCCTTCCAAGATCAACATTTGTGGTTCAATGAAGCATAAACGTAAGTCATTTTGTTACATAAATATTTCGCATGACAGCGCCACGCTTCAGATACATAGGCCGAAAATCTGAAAATTTGGGAAGTAAGAGGTTGTCAGAAGCCGACTTCGTAGCCATAGTACAGATGGATAACGCTGGATGATTCTTGAAGTTCATAGTTTAGTTTTGGCGACAATAATTTCTGGTCAGCTGCATAATAGATTTCAAGGAAAGGAATCACGAAAGAAGGATCGACCTTTGAAGCTAAGAATAAACAGTGTCAGAGTGTGAGCAAGTATCAACGACCGGAGGTATGATTTATTGGGTATTCAAGTTTTCGATTCTTTTAAGTGTTTATTCCGCATTATAGAATCGTTATTATGCTAACACCACACTCCAAACCGAGGAGGTTTCCATTATGTAGAGGTCCCCCTTTGCATTAGTATGTTGTCATTTAAAACTCACAATATCATTATTGATTCACATGTCCTATGGGCCATGAGCTTGAAGTTTTTGGAATAAATATATTTAAGATTAAGTCATATAATTGTGTTTATCAAAGTTCTTGAATAGAAGACGAGAGAAACCCTCAAACCTATTTTAATATGTTTTTTGTTTAACCGAAAATTGCTTATCTTAAGTTAAATCTTCGCCTTGGTTTCCATTATGTGGGGCTCTACATACAACGATATTAATAAACTTACGCAAAACAAAAGAGTAGAGAGCCTAAATCGATGTTTCATAAACAAAATAAAACAAGTTACATAGTAGCGAGTACCTATTGTTTTGTTTAAATATAGTTCAATTAAAGTAAAAGATTATAAAGATTTGGCAAAATGGAAGCCTACAAAATTGTATGGAGAACCCTAAACTAAAATTGGAAGAAAAAGAGGTAAAAATGGAAAATAAGAGATTAGGAAAAAAAGAAGAGCTATTCAATTGTTCATAAATATTCATCAACTAATTATTAAATGGTTATTGGGTTATTAACCATAAAATTGAATAAATAGTTATGAAATTTGTAATATGAATATATGTGATATAGATATTGTTCTTAATTTTATAAATTAAAGCCCAAAACAAAACTGGTTTTAATTTTAGCAAAATTCTTAATTATATTGGATTTAATTTTTTGTTATTATATAAAAATTAAGTAATTTTTAAATGGTTATTAAATGTGTAAATTTAAAACCTAACATATTTTTCAAAGTTTATATTCTAGGTTGTAATTTGTGCATTTTCTTTCATTGTAATATTTTATATGTATGTTTTCTATTTATTTACTTTTTTAATATATTTTTGAATTTTGTCTAAATTTTAGTAAGAATTTGTTGAAATTGTAAATTTAAGTTATATAGTTTTTACCATTCAAAATTTTCAATTTTTTTGGAGTTAAATTTATTTGTACATTAAAAATGCAATTTAATTAACTAAAAATTATAATTAAATTATCATACCATCAAAAATTGTGTTACCAAATTTCTATTAAAAAATAAAAAATATAAAAGGTTGTGTTACCACATTTCTATTTAAAAAGAAAAACATAAAAGAATTAGATTATATTTTTGTCTTTTCATGAAATTCAGTTTTCTAATAATTAAATTAACTGAAATTGCATATGTTTGGCAAAACAAATATTCCACAGTTTTGAAAATTTTAAAAACATAAACATTATATAATTTATAATTCCATTATTACATATTATTACATTATTATTTCAACATATATGTAAGTAAAATGTAATACATTATTTTACTCCACCAAATATATATGTGAAACAATCTATCTGAGGTTGTTTACATTGTATGTGCTATGGATATTAGAGTAGTACAATGTAAATGAATGAATCTCTAGAAAAGATAAGCCAGTAGTTGTATTTGTCTTTCTTTTAAGGAAGAGATCTAGATGATGGCTGGTTGACCAATGTTAGTATTTGAAAATTACCTTAATTTGTCAAAATGACAATTTTGAGTCTTTGACCATGGCAATAGGAATTGCAAAGTTGGAAATCCAATATAATATAGGGTATATAATTAAGTGCAATTTATTTAAATTTAGTTAATAAACATATAAAAACGGTTATAGTAGATACCTGGGACAAAAGGCGTTCCTCAAAGCGGCCAAGAACTCATTAACTAAAAAAGAACTGAAGGAACAGATTCCAGGTGTCCATCTTCTGTTTGTTCAGGGGGGCACTGATAGAATTGCGAGGATTCTTAGGAAACATAATGTCCCCTCGTCTTTTAGACCCCTTAACACCATTCGTAAGTCCCTCAAATTTGTGAAGGATCCTGTCAACTCGAAGGACATGAAAGGGGTTTATACGATTCCTTGTTCTTGTGGGACCCCCTATATTGGTGAGACGGGTCGCTCCATTAATCAAAGGATTAGTGAGCACACAACTGACCTCAAGCATAGAAGAACCAAGTCTTCTGCTTTAGCAGAGCACGTGGAGAAAACCAATCATCATGTCTGTATCGAGGAGGCTAGTGTTATTGCTAAAGTTTCGCATTTCCATCATCGAAAATTTAGGGAGGCCCTTGAGATTGAAAAAAGGCCGATCAATCTCAATAGAGAGGATGGCTGGAAGATCAGTAGTTGTTGGGTCCCAGCCCTCTCCTCCTAGTCGTTTTCTTCCTCCCCTCCCTAGGTTGAGCTTGATCTTGTTGTTTTTTAAATTCCCCTTGTTTCCCGTAGCCTTTATTCTTTAAGGTGTGGTTGTTAAGATTTGAGGTATTTTAGTAGCAATTAATTTATGCTATTAGGTTTATTCTAATAATTTTAATTTACAATAAAAATTAATCTATGATAAGATGCTATTTTTACCCTTAAATAAAATATTAACTAATTTTAAATATTAAAATATTTTTTCTGACCCTTAAGTTTCTCTAATACTTACATATTTAATAACTTTTATAAATATCTATTTATTTATTTATTTTTAAGAATATGACCAACAATATTTATATTTAACAAACTTTTATAACTAACTATTAATTACTCTAATATTTATATAGGTAATAAATTTTATAATTAACTTATATTAATTTATTTTATAATTTATTTATTTCATATATAATTATAACTATAAAATGGTCCCCTTACTTTTATTTTATAAAATATAACTAATAATTACTCTATCTTTTATAATTAATCTATTAATTTATATTAATTTATTTCATAATTTATTTATTTTAATATATATTTATAAATATAGATTCATGAAATGGTCCCTTACGTTTATTTTTATTAAAATATATAACTAATTGAATTAACATATTTATTTAAATATAGGTTTTGCCCATAATCCAGTCCATCTAACCGTTTCCCAGTCAAATTTAGCCTAGACGTTAGACAATATAGTCGTTACCTCGTCAGGAAATATAGCTGTTGGATGCTCTGCTCTAATTATTTAATATGCTAATCTAGATCTGTTTCTTCAACTTGTCCTGACCATCAACCACACTGGTTGGTTAGAAACACATCGACAATTGAAATATCATGTGATTTACGCCCAAAGATTTCTTATAATACTTATAATAAACTATATAAAATCATAACATTTCATAATTTTATGTTTAAAATGAGTAAATAAAAACATAATATTTACCATAAATTCTTTATTTATATATATATATATGTATAAATTGAAAAATTAATTAAAAAATATATAATATATCAAAAAAGCATATTTTATATATATAAAATCGTTTTGAGAAATTTAATTTCTTTTAAATTCTTAATTAAAAGAAATCTATATTATATAATAAATATTAAAAAAAATCTTATTTATTTAAAAAAAATACATTTTATAAAATAAATTTTAAAACAGATTTTTTGCCATTTTAATGAAAATTATAGTAAGAACTCATTTATATATTATTTGAAATTTTTGTTTATTTATTATTTTACTTTAAAGAAAAAGTAGGTAAGACTTTATTGTTTAAATGTTACTTATCATATATATTTAATAATATGTTATTTCTTCTTTGTCTTTTTTTCTTTATAATCATATAGTTGAAATTGATTATATGATAAATGTCTATCAATTGGATTAATTGTGAGGTGCTTTGACATTCTCCGTAAAATAATCTGATTATAGTAAAAATATATATATTCAAATTTAATTGTAATAAAATTGCCTATAACAATAATATAGTCATATTTAATAAACTTAGACTTCCTGATGCCATTCCTTGTGTCATGAACTTTGTTATTTATAATGCTAAAGACGTTGAATGTCAACATAGTTGAATCAAAGAGCATAAGTGTATCCTCCAAAATGGTGTAATGTTGTATTGAATTTTAAGCCACTAAAACAAAGGTTTGATGACTTTGACATTTTGTCATCTTAGCAATTCCATTCCATCAATCGTTAAGTAAAACAATGGCATGAAGCATGGAGTTACTGGTCTATTGGTGTCATTTGATCTCATCAACTTGTTATGCAAAAAAAAACTCAAGTCAATGTGCAAGAATACTCTCAAATTGAAATTACATATGCCAATCTTTATTAATTAAATTGAGTAATTATAATATATATTACATTAATAATAGATTTTATTTACTCAATATTAAATGTGTGTTTTTTATTAATATGAGTAAATCATGTTTCATAAATAACAATAATAGTAATATTAACTAATTATAATAAATAAATTACAAAGATATAATGATAATATTTTATTTTATTTTATGACACATTTATCTTATTTTATGATTTGTCAATTGCATTGCATTACAAGATGTTTGTTTGTCTAAGTAATTTTAGAGATATACATAACTAAAACAAAGTACAATAGGTGATTAAAGACATTTTAATATAGAATCTAGACATTAAGGTTATGATAGGTGAAGGTTATGACAGGGGCTTGTTTGCTTGTTCGATTTGCTACTCCTGGTTATTAATTTTGGTGCCTTTTAGCTATTTTCCTGAACTTGATGTATATGTATTGCAATATGGATGTCCTGTATACACAGTCTTTTTTGTTTCATGCTGATGTATTTGTCTTTCTGTACATGGTGCCTTTTCGGACCTCTGACATTTGCTTTTCCTCGAGATGTCTCGGATCGTGGCTGTCATATGCCACCCTTTTGTATCTTATGATGTTTTTTATATTGTCTCAATATAATCTATGATGCTTTTTTCTCTGAAAAAAATAAATTATCCAATACATTAACATTTAACCAATTTAGTTAGCTTCTTAAAACATTACTTTCGTATACATTTAGTTATATGATTAAAGATGATTATTGGAGACGTAAATAAAGTAATTTCTTTATGGTGATAAAACTGGAAACGATCCCCCCATATGAACATTTTTATTAGAGATTTTAATTAATAATTTCATTAAAAAAAATACCTTGAATACGGTTTTACACACTCTATGACGTAATGTTATACTCCATAAACTTTTCAATGAATTTTCATTTCAGCTTTTGTATATGCAGTACTCGCACCAAGTCAAGTCAATGTGTCAAGATAATTTTGAGTTAAAAGTTAAGTGTATGCTCTCAATACAAGTACTAAACCAATATTACTTTCTTCGATTTCTTAATGTTGTGATTATTATCCAAATGTTTGATGGATCATTACTCTATTAAGGTTACAAACAACAACTTTTTAATATTTTAAATAGTGATAGTATTTTAATGTTTTAATATTTTAAATAGAGATAGTATTTTAATTTTTAATATTATAATTAATAATTAATTATTTTGTAAGGATTTTAAATTTTGTGAATTAAAATATTAATATTAAGAAATTAAAATATTTATGATATTTGATTAATATTGATTAATATAATATGATTAAAAATTATTTCTTTAAATTTCATTAAAAAAATAGAAAATATATTTTATATTTATAGTTTCAAATTTTTATTTTTTTAAACTTAAAAATATGATATATTTCTGATTATTAATAAACTTTTGATTTATTTACTATCATTATTAAACTTTTATTAATAGACAATTCTACTTTACACGAAGTTTTTAATTAGAAAGTGGCGCTTCTGATATTTTTTCTGTAAATACGTTTCCACTTTTCTTCAGTGCTCGTGTCTGTTAAGCTCCATTAATTTTTGAACAATTGCTGCCTACAATTATGGAATTTAAACTGCAGTCTTTCCTTAATTTATGGAAACCAACTGCAGTAATTTCCTTAAGTTAAGGAAATCAACTGCAGTTAATAAATTTATTGTTGGGAGCTACTGAAGTGGTCCATTACTCCATCTAGAGTTCTCTACCTTGATCTGTGGAACACCTGACACATAGCCATCAGAAGCTTGATGGAAGCTTGGCTATAAATTTATCTGTTTGGTCCCCAAGCTAGCATCTCAATTCCCTTCAGTTTTTACACCATCTAGCTGAGAGAGCAGAGCTTGGAAGTGCCTTCAGATTTTCTGTATTCTTTTCTTTTTGCTTGGATTGAAGTTGGAGTGCTGTTTTCAGTAAAGAAGCAAGTGGACTGTGGTTTGCATCGAACGTCACCAATGGCTGGAAGTAATTTATATTTCTGGGCATTAAGTTTTAACGATTCTTTCAGTTTTTTCCGCATATAGAATCGTTGTTATAAGAATTATCATTTGGTATCGGAGCGCAGAATTTACCTCTGCCTTGGTGTGAGTTAAAAGCTGACTTCGTTTTCTTGCTTTAGTATTCAGTCTGATTTGGATATTGTTGGTGTATACTATTAGATTATAGTTTATATCCATTAGACCATATGTCCAGGCAGTCTGAGTATGCTCCGTCTTACAAGCACACGTGAAATTGTGATACTTTGAATATGCATTTCTGATATTGTGGTTCAACAGTTCTTGCTAGGCGTTGGTATTGTTGGCCACTTGTCTTGAGACTTAAAAGTATTATTTTAACTCTAGTTTCAATTGTGATTTTCTGATGATGAGAGATGGGTTTAAATAGCTTAGCGAGATCATTTCTGAAAGTTACTGTCAATTGCTAAAGTAATGGAGAGATGAAGTTATGGTCTCCTATGATGAAAGAAGCTTTAATTCAAAGTGCGTATTTTATGGTTTGAATTAAAATTTCTGACCAATGGCTGAAGATTATTCGAAACAGCCCCCTTATTTAGTCGTACATCATGTTTATACATGGTATATATTAGTTGGTAACATTTACTTGTTTTGGAGCCCATTTCCAATTTTCCTCTCGAGGAGGCTCTGCCTTAACACGCAGGAATAAAGATAAATTATAATTTTGTCGACAGTTCGATAACTTTTTAATATTGTTTTTTCTCATAACCTATCTATTTCAGTTATTCAGAAGCTATAAACTATGAGACTTGCACAGTGCAATAACGGTGATATTTTGATGTGCTATACATCCTAAACAATATAGGTGTTGAAACTTTCGAGATCAAAGCATGTAGGAATTTTGTGCCATAGTTATAATATCGTGCAAATATCAGAGATTACATTCTGATATTACGTTCGACACCGTTCTTGGCATTTTCTTTAATGAATTTCAGTTTTATGATGCTGTAAAATTATCCCAATTTGGAAAGTGGGACGCAGTTTTAATTTATTTTTTTTGTTAATAATTTTGAATGGTTAGATTGTATTATTATTTTAATGAGTTTTACTCTGGTTAAAGAAATGTTTATAACTTTATAAGAAATTTTTTGTTTATGCAATTTATAATGGATAATGTCTAGTGATCCATATAATTTTAATTAATTAGAGAATAGCCACAACATCTTTAATTAATTAAAATTATATATTTTGATTGGTTAGATCATATGAAGATTATTTAGACATTAAATTGTAATTAATTAGACTAAATATAATAAATTTTATCCCACATGAATTTTTATTATATTTATGTAATTAATTAGGATAAAATTTCATAACCTACCCACAGGAGTTATGAATTAATAGTTTTATCATAAAGTTCAAAACAATGAATAATTGAATCTGCTTGAATTAAAAATTTAGCCCACAGGCAATTTTTATGTCATTAGATTCAATTTTGAGCATGATTTACATAGGTAAAACATGAAAGTTTATTAAGCCTCAATTTTAACATAAGCATGTGATTTTTAATTTTGATGCAGTAGTACAACCTGCAAATTTCTTTGAAATTCATTGTGACATTCCTGAACTTAAGGGAGATAACTATAAGATTTGGAAGGAGAGGATTCTCCTTCATTTAGGGTGGATGGACATAGATTATGCTATTAGGAAAGATGAACCATCGGCACTCACTAATACCAGCACTACAGCGGACATCACGCTCTATGAACGATGGGAGCGATCCAATCGTCTAAGCATGATGTTCATTAAGACTAAAATTTCAGCTGGTATTCGTGGTTCCGTTGATCAGCATGAAAGGGTCCGAGACTTTTTGAAGGCCATTGATGATCAATTCGTCACTTCAAACAAGGCACTAGCAAGCACCCTAATCATGAAGTTCTCATCCCTAAGGCTCACCAGTGTGAAAGGTGTGCGCGAGCACATCATGCAGATGAGGGACACTGTGGCTCAATTGAAGAAACTCGAGGTTGATATATCGAAGTCCTTCCTAGTGCACTACATCCTGAACACCCTTCCGCACCAATATGGACCTTTCAAAATCTCATACAACACACATAAAGATAAATGGTCAATTAATGAACTCATGACCATGTGTGTTCAAGAGGAAGAGAGACTGGTGATGGAACTGGGAGAGAGTGCAATGTTGGCAACGCGTGGAAAGGGCAAATCTCAAGCCAATCAGAAAGGGAAAGGTAAAGTACCTCCCCAAGCCGACATCAAGAAGGATTCCAAGTGTTTTTTTTCTCTAAAAAGAAGGGACACATGAAGAAGGAATGCGCCAAATTTCAGAAATGGCTTGCGGACAAAGTTAATTTAATCTCATTTGTTTGTTATGAATCTAATATGGTTAACGTTAATATTAACACATGGTGGATTGATTCTGGATCAACAATTCACATTTCGAATTCCTTGCAGGGTTTGCAAAACCTAAGGAAGCCAGTGGGAAGTGAGCAAAGCATCTTATCAGGAAACAAGATGGGCTCGCATGTGGAAGCTATAGGAACATGTTATTTAACTTTAAGTAGTGGCTTTGTTTTGGAATTAGAAAAGACCTTTTATGTTCCAAGTTTTTCTAGAAACTTGATTTCAGTTTCAAGGCTTGTACCTTTTGGATATTCCTTAAACTTTTCAGAAAAATCTTTCAATCTATTCTATAAATCTGATTATGTTGGGAATGGTATTTTGTCTAATGGTCTTTACTGCATTAATTTACAAAACAATGTCACTTATGATTCAATGCATGTTCACACTGGCACTAAAAGATGTGCTATTAATGAAGATTCCTCTAAATTATGGCACCGGAGACTAGGTCATATCTCCATAGATAGAATTAAAAGATTGGTAAATGAAGGCTAGATTTTACTGATTTTGAGACTTGTGTGGACTGCATAAAGGGAAAGCAGACCAACAAGTCAAAGAAAGGTGCCAATAGGAGTTCGGACATATTAGAGATCATACATACTGATATATGTAGTCCAGACATGGACTCACATGGTCAGAGATACTTCATCTCCTTTATAGATGATTACTCACGATATATGTATCTCTACATGCTTCATAAAAAGAGCGAAGCATTAGATGCCTTTAAGATCTTTAAGGCTGAAGTAGAGAAACAATGCGGCAAGCAAATTAAGATCGTGAGATCAGATAGAGGTGGAGAATATTATGGTAGATACACAGAAGATGGACAAGCACCTTGGCCATTTGCTAAATTTCTTCAAGAGCATGGGATTGTTGCCCAATACACCATGCCTGGTTCACCCGACCAGAATGGTGTAGCAGAAAGAAGAAATCGAACATTATTGGACATGGTGCGCAGTATGCTTAGCAGCTCCAATCTTCCTAAATCCTTGTGGACTGAAGCACTTAAGACGGAAGTGTATATATTAAACCGAGTTCCAACCAAGGCGGTTCCTAAAACGCCATTTGAATTATGGAAAGGTTGGAAACCGAGTTTGCGACATATGCGCATTTGGGGATGCCCGTCTGAAGTGAGAATTTATAATCCACAAGAGAAGAAGCTGGACCCAAGGACCATTAGTGGGTATTTCATTGGATATGCTGAAAGGTCTAAAGGTTACAGATTTTATTATCCATCTCACAGCACTAGGATTGTGGAATCAAGAAATGCAAAGTTTCTTGAAAATGACTTGATCAGTGGGAGCGATCAAACCAGAAACATAGTTTCTGAGAAGGATCATTCAGAATCTCAACCTTCCACTTCAAGTGATAGATTGATTATTGTTCATAGCACCCCTCAAGTACAAACTGGTGTTGAACAACCAATTGTTGAAGTTCCACAAGCTGCTGACTATATTCCAGTAGATCAAGGAGTTCAAGAGTTGCCAAGAACTTTTGAACAACAAGTTGAACCACATACTTCTCAGGAAGATGATGGTACAACATTAAGAAGATCTACTAGACCTAAGAGATCAGCAATTCCTAATGATTATGTTGTGTATCTACAAGAATCTGACTACAACATTGGAGCCGAAAATGATCCCGAGTCATTTTCACAAGCCATGAGTTGCAAAGAATCAAAACTATGGTACAATGCCATGAAGGAAGAAATGAATTCCATAAAGAGTAACGAAGTCTGGGATCTTGTTGAGTTTCCCAATGGTGCAAAAGCCATTGGATGTAAATGGGTCTTTAAGACAAAGAAAGACTCATTGGGCAACATTGAAAGATACGAGGCAAGACTTGTTGCTAAGGGATTCACTCAGAAAGAAGGAATCGACTACACGGAGACCTTTTCTCCTGTATCTAAGAAAGATTCCTTACGCGTTATTATGGCATTAGTAGCCCATTTTGACTTAGAGTTGCAACAAATGGATGTGAAAACAGCTTTTCTTAATGGAGATCTAGAGGAGGAGGTTTACATGAAACAACCTGAAGGATTCCCCTCTAGTGATGGTGAGCAATTGGTTTGCAAGCTCAAGAAGTCATTATATGGTTTAAAACAAGCATCCTGCCAATGGTATTTGAAATTCCATAATGTAATTTCTTCCTTTGGTTTTGTAGAAAACATTATGGATCAATGTATATACTTGAAAGTTAGTGGGAGTAAAATTTGTTTTCTTGTTTTATATGTGGATGACATTTTGCTAGCAACCAATGATAAGGGTTTGCTACATGAGGTGAAACAATTCCTCTCTAAAAATTTTGATATGAAGGATATGGGTGAGGCATCTTATGTCATTGGAATTAAGATCCATAGAGACAGATTTCAAGGCATCTTGGGTCTGTCACAGGAAACCTATATTAATAAAATTTTAGAGAGATTTCGGATGAAGGATTGTTCACCAAGTGTAGCTCCCATTGTGAAGGGTGATAGGTTCAATTTGAACCAATGCCCGAAGAACGACCTTGAAAGGGAACAAATGAAGAACATTCCATATGCTTCTGCTATCGGAAGCCTAATGTATGCTCAAGTCTGCACAAGACCTGACATTGCATTTGCTGTGGGAATGTTGGGACGATATCAGAGTGATCCAGGTTTAGACCACTGGAGAGCTGCAAAGAAAGTAATGAGGTACCTTCAAGGAACCAAAGACTACATGCTTATGTATAGATGGACGGACAACTTGGAAGTAGTTGGCTACTCAGATTCTGACTTTGCTGGATGTGTTGATTCACGTAAATCAACACCAGGTTACATTTTCATGATGGCCGGTGGAGCTGTATCATGGAGGAGTGCCAAGCAGACCTTGATTGCCACTTCCACTATGGAAGCCGAGTTCGCCTCCTGTTTTGAGGCTACTTTACATGGTGTATGGCTTAAGAGTTTCATTTCTGGGCTTAGAATTATGGATTCTATCTCTAAGCCATTGAGAATATATTGTGATAATTCAGCTGCTGTTTTTATGGCTAAAAACAACAAAAGTGGGAGTCGAAATAAACACATCGACATTAAGTATTTAGCTATAAGGGAACGTGTTAAAGAAAAGAAAGTGGTCATTGAGCACGTTAGCACTGAGTTGATGATCGCTGATCCTTTGACTAAGGGCATGCCACCATTTAAATTCAAGGATCATGTAATGAATATGGGACTTAGTTCCATTATGTAGTTCCTCATTGTATGGACAATGTTATTTTAATGAAATTCTTAATTATTGTGATGTTTTTTCTCATATTTATGTGCACTTTAAGTTTATTTGAGAAAATTCATTTAAGAAGGACCAAGAATAAACATAAGGTTTATTCATTAAGAAATTGTTGCCACATAAATTATAATAAGAATAAATACATAGTAATACATGGAAGATAATACTCGTCATTAGAGGACTTATCGCCATGATTCATGTATCTATTACTTAATACAGATTATCAATGGTTTTTAAGTTGAGACATTAAGTTTGGAAGTATGGACCAAGTGGGAGAATGTTAAGCTCCATTAATTTTTGAACAATTGCTGCCTACAATTATGGAATTTAAACTGCAGTCTTTCCTTAATTTATGGAAACCAACTGCAGTAATTTCCTTAAGTTAAGGAAATCAACTGCAGTTAATAAATTTATTGTTGGGAGCTACTGAAGTGGTCCATTACTCCATCTGGAGTTCTCTACCTTGATCTGTGGAACACCTGACACATAGCCATCAGAAGCTTGATGGAAGCTTGGCTATAAATTTATCTGTTTGGTCCCCAAGCTAGCATCTCAATTCCCTTTAGTTTTTACACCATCTAGCTGAGAGAGCAGAGCTTGGAAGTGCCTTCAGATTTTCTGTATTCTTTTCTTTTTGCTTGGATTGAAGCTGGAGTGCTGTTTTCAGTAAAGAAGCAAGTGGACTGTGGTTTGCATCGAATGTCACCAATGGCTGGAAGAAATTTATATTTCTGGGCATTAAGTTTTAACGATTCTTTCAGTTTTTTCCGCATATAGAATCGTTGTTATAAGAATTATCAGTGTCATGTTAAGTCAGCATTGCTAGCGCAACAAACCAAAGGAATAAGGTAATAAAACCAATGGTTTTTAATGAAACTAGAATGAGGGCATTTATGGGAACCAATGCCACTCTAGAAACTTTTGTCAGAAGCAAAGCCATATTGTGAATAAATATAAGAAATTGACATCTTGATTATCTAAGAGTATATGATAGAGAGCCTTAAGGGTTAGTTCAGTTGGTTAAAAACCGTGCTTCGCCATTGGGAAGTCATAGGGTTGATTCCACTAGAAGCCCTTGGGGTTAGGTCTTGCCAGTAGGCAAAGAGGCAATTAGCCTTTTGTGGACATAGACTAAAAAATTTGTGAACCACACTTCAAAAAAAAAGAAAAAGAAGAGAGTACATGATAGAGTTGATATAGATAATGCATACTTGGAAGCTATATTTTTGACCAATGTATCGATTGATGTAGTGCTTATATTGA
Organism: Pinus tabuliformis; assembly: GCA_031772625.1. Taxonomy (NCBI): domain Eukaryota; kingdom Viridiplantae; phylum Streptophyta; class Pinopsida; order Pinales; family Pinaceae; genus Pinus; species Pinus tabuliformis. The sequence continues at coordinate 1,098,603,814 of CM062811.1, forward strand.
GTAACTGAAGGAGAGTTTTTCTTTATAGATTTCATATATATCAAATATAGCATTGCTTTAAGATTCATTTCATAATAATTTTATTTTTTTATTGGTTTAAATCGTTAATTAGACAATTTTTATGTGGTTTAATTTAAAATTAATATATAAAAATTTTAATTTAAAAACACAAGGTCATTTTATCACTAAGATTGCTGAAAAGGTAAAACTCTTCTGAGACAGAAGCTCGTTGTATTAGTACGATTGTTTGGAAGGATGAAACTCTACCCATTTGTTATGAGATCCAACACCATACGTCCAGGGTACGTACACAAGGTTTTCAATGAACTCCCGACCCTAATGAATTAATGTTAATAATAAATTAAACCTTAAAAGATTTGATGCTATAGTTAATTCCATATTTGTGGTACATATGTCATCATTCTAAAATAAGAGGTGAGCCAATTAGGTTTAAGATAAATATATTAAAATATTTTGAAAAAACAATAAAATGTAATTTCTAATGTTAAACTTTATAAAAATGTGTAATTTTTTAAAGTCAAAGTAAACTAATAATTGGTCAAGCAAAATATTGAACACAATATATACTGCCTACCGCAGGTATAATAAAAAAGATTATTATTATTATTATTTTTTTTTTTTTGTGTTGTGAGGTGGTATCTTCAAATATTTGTATTTTTTAGCCGAAAAGTTTATTTTATAACCCAATATGATGTGTAAGGATGTCTATTTGTCATTAAAATTGAAATTTTGCTTATTTCAATCAAAATAAATAAATAAATCTAAAAATAAAAATAAATAAATAACTATACAAAATATTTAAATAATATTGATTCATAAAAAATTTACACTTAAAAAATTAGATCTCTACTCATGCTAAATTCCTATTTAAAATATATCTACACTCATTTAACTCTCTGTTTTAAAAATATGTTAAAGTAAATAAAAATCGTAGTCTTTATTTATATAAAAAATATCGATAAAATAGAAAATGAATTTTTAAGCCGATAGACCTTCTTTTGAATCAATTCATTCGTTTACACTTTTTGTGTCCATTTGAGATATGTGCACTTCTCTGTCTCACTTGTCACAAACTTTTACACCCGTCCCTCTGCGCTCCACTTGACATTTGTGTGTGCCATTTTTTTACATAAGAGTTAGTGGCGGGTCCGTCTAAATTCTTTGTGTGTGCCATTTTTTACGTGGGTGTTAAGAAGCAGGTCCATCAGACTTTCTCAACTTTTGCGACTGAACCGCAATTCATTCATGAATATTATACAATTTAATAATGCAAATGGAATGACCATCATGAACAACCTTCTTAAGGTTTGCAAGCAAGAATTACTATAAATATGTCAAGTGAATTTACCATAATAGGTTTATTTAGGAATAGGATCAATTAAATGTATTATTGTAATGTCTTTGTTAGTATGGCACGAAATTTAACTTCATGTTTATATGACTCTAGCAATTGAAGGAACTGAAGGAATGGATGTACATGTTAGTCTATGTTCTATTGCTTCAATACCACATGCCCTTCTAATGGAGCAATGGAGAAATTATTAAAAAGAGGGATGGATCCTAATGAATCAGACAGCAATGGCTGCACACCCCTGGTAAATTTCAAAACTAAAATTCATTTTGATGAATAGAGATTCATGGTCTTCTTTTGAAGCAACACTTTTTTTTACGTTTTTGTGGATCGTGACTTAAGTACATCTATTCATTTTAAAGCATACACTGCTATGAGTGGGATAATCGATTAACACTAACCATTTGGTTTTGTTATAAGCATGTTGCCGCAACAAATGGCTTTAAAGATTGTGTCAATCTTCTTTTAGAATATGGAGCAGATCTCAATAGTAAGGGTATATTCTCCCCCTCCCTAGTGCACTCCTGAGTTGTTTTCCCAATCAAGGAGTGTATTTCTGAATATAAACATTTTTTTTTTTAAATTTTCTCTAAAGCTCAGTGAATTCAACACCTTTTAATTTTCAAACTATTGCCATCGTTAACAAAATGGAGATTTAGACCAGATTATATTTAACATTTCATAAACTTAACAGATGAAAACGGAAGTGTTCCTCTGTGGGAAGCAATACTGGGCCAACATAAACCGGTTGCCACATTACTTTGTGGCAATCGTGAAAATCTTCAGTCCGGTGTTGTTGGCAATTTCCTCTGCACTGCTGCACAGAATAAAGATTTGGATATGTTGAATGATTTACTAAGTTATGGAGCACATATAAATGCAACAAATGGAGATGGGAACATAACGCTCCATGTTGCCATGATCCATCAGTGATGGGCTGACAAAGGTAGTGAAGTATCTTCTGGGTCATGGAGTAGACATGAATAAAACAGATTGTAGTTGTTAGACACGAAAAGTTTTGGTAGAGCATCAAGGGCATGAAGATATACGGAAATTATTTCAAGAAAAATCGCAGTCAATATATCCACACTTATGTTTATCTATCAAAGATTCCTCTGTCCCATTGAACCCAAATGAACAAAATGGATTGCAGAGGAAAAAAGTTACTAATTTTGACAATTCTCTTTTCGGTATAGTCACAATGTCTTCCAACACTAACCCTAGTGTTGGTGGCATGAGTCATACAATTAAGTGTTCCTGCTGGACAAGCCCTTCTCTTCCTAAAAGAGTGAGGATGCACAAGCATCACCCAATTTACATCAAAGCAAACAGGCAACCAGGGAAACTAATACTCTTGCCAAATGCAATGCAGGAGCTACTAAAATTTGTTTTTTTTTAAAAGGGAGGGGCTAATTCCCAAGAGAAGCGGAATGGGGTCCTCTTTTTTATTACATTATACTTGTCAGACAAGCTGACAACCGTCACATCATACATTTATCACATCTTACATTCGCAAGGATCACATCATACATTCACAATGAACCGTCATACAACGAAGCAGCAACGGCAGCGGGGAGAATCGAACGCGGTCGGGGAGCGAGATAGCCGACTGCCCCGACCGCTAGATCATGCACTCTTGTGCAGGAGCTACTAAAATTTGGTGGTAAGTATTTATTTTATATATGAACTCATGAAAATCATGAGTTCAGATTTCCTATAACATTTGAAATTAGAGCGCTGCTGAAGATCTTACAATTAGCCATTCACAGAATTATTGTTCTCGTAGTTGAAAATTTGGTTATTTGCTTGTGAAAGTTTTGAGTGAAGATTCTGCAAAAATAGATGACATCGATGTCATTAGAGAAGGGGGATCATCTATTCCTTGTTGACAATAAAGAGACTAAAGATATATATAAGAAGGATGACCAGTGATTATTGTAGAAATTCTATAAGCATGCCTTCCTCTATGACCCAGATACCATTTTAACTGTTGTTCAATTTCAACACCAATTCATAAAATTCTACATTTTCTTTTGTTCAAGCATAATTCAAAGGAGTAACAGTGGTGACAAATGTATACTTCAACGTCACAAAGTTGGTTGGAATTAAAATCCATGTACTCATTTCATCTGACACGACATGATAAAATGATGTATGAAGGAGCATATGCATTATGTTTATGGGGTTCTTTCAGACTTTAACTGTAAGAAAATGTTTGTTTTTAGTTATGCTGTTTAGTTTGTGGTACTTTCAATCAACCTGAATAAAAAAAATTACAGAGTCTATACATGGCATCTCTATGATAACAATACATCACATATGACAAGATCGAACTTCTGCTTAAAGCAATGGTTACATGAGCAACAATATTGAATATTCAAAATTTGAAAGCTTTTTTGTGTTAATTTTCAAAGTTCTATGGAGAACATGGATGTTTAATAAGTGTATGTGCTAAATTCTTAATTGAAAGGTTGACAACAGAAAGCTAGGAAGGTCGTAAGTTAGGGAGCGGAAAAGTAAGATAAAAATAAACAATGAAATTGTATAAAATTATAGTGAGTGAAAGATGAAATATTTAAGATGTTTTTATTGAAATCTGATAAATTGAAATAAATAGTTTAAATTTATTCTTGGATATCAAAATTTTGAATTTATTATGATGGCTTCAGAAGAGTAAAATGAAGTTGTATAAAATTATAGTCAGTGAAAGATGAAATATTTAAGATATTTTTATTGAAATTTGATAAATTGAAATGAGTAGTTTAAATTTATTCTTGGATATCAATATTATGATGGTTTTAGAGGAGTAAAATTTTTGGAGTGAATATTTGTTTGAAGAATTGATAAGATTACACTTCAAATCTATATATTTTTATAAACTTTGATTTTAAAATAAAATTATTATTATTATCATTATTTTATATATAGAAGGTAAATATTGAGGATGACTTTTTTTATTTCTTTTTTAATGAATGGGAAAATCCATTATAATTCAATTGCCAAATGAGTTGTAAGCTTAATTTAAAGCCGTCTCTATGTTTATGGATAATTGCTCAATTTTCCTCATATAAATTCTTGGGAGGAAGATTCTTGACTTTTTCATTTCCCATATAAATTCCAAGATACATCCCATAGATACAGTGCTTGAGGGCTTTGCAAAAAAGTTGATGTGTGCTCTTTGTATTCATCAACAAGCAAGACTTTGCTTCATTGTAATCATCACAAGTTTTACTGGAATTTTTTGTTGTGTTAGTTTGATCTACGGGGATTTGAACCATGGTTTACATAATATTTCGTTAGAATGGAACAGGGATTTTAATTCACTTTATTGTAGGGTTGCAAACACTGCGTGTGTGTTTTTCGTGGTGATGAGGAGAATTCAAAATGCTCTTTATGTGGGAAGGAAAATCAAAGCATTGAGCAGTTACACAGCAAGGAGAAGCTTATCATTTGTGGAACTGCTTACAGGATGTCTGAATATGAGAATACTTGTTAGAAGTTAGTGAAGTAGGTACTCTGAGGCATTGTTTAGTGATGATGATTGATCCTTAATCTCAATTTCACTATTAGCTTTCCCCACTGAAATGTTTATAGATTGTGTGAAGAAAGATCACAGGCTGTGAGAAAAATGTTAAATTTTGTAGGAATTTTGATTTGGCATATGAAGAGAAATTTATTCAGCTTCAATGCCAATGTAAAACAGATTATGTGAAGAAAGATCACAGACTGTGAGAAAAAAGTTAAATTCTATAGGAATTTTGAGTTGGCATATGAAGAGAAATTTATTCAGCTTCAGTGCCAATGTAAAATGTTAAGGGAAGTAGTTGTTTATGAATTGAGTGCTCCTTAACTTCATTTGAATTTTTCCTTGATGTTTGTTCACCTCACTTGAATTTTCTCGGGATGTTTGTTCAACTATGATAGTGTTATCATATAAGCAATGTTTTGATATTGATAATAATAAAAACACAATTTACATGATATGTAGACATATGTAAACATTCCAGCATTGTGATTATATTAAGGCTTTAATCTCAAACAAAATTTATTCGAATTTATTTAACATAATTATTTTTTTTTAAATAAATTAAAAAGAGTTTAATTTTAGAGTTGTGATTTATTTTAATAATTAAAATAGAGGGAGTGGGAGCTTTTATGTTCAGGGAGAAAGAACTTTACACTCAAGCTTTCTGCCACTAACTTTCATTGAGCTTATGAGTCTCCTTGTTCACAAGGACTTTGTAGCTCCTCAAAATAATCATTGGTGGTTACAATGTCTCCTACCTCATGCTGGACTACGAATTCATATATGAATGTTGGAAGTTGTTAACGCAATGAAATCGACTTCCTCCTATCAAATATAATTATCAGTTTTTATGAACTTGTTGTTTCCATTTAAGTTTTCGTTTTTTTATGCCATAGTTGAAGTTACATTTTGAAAAGTTCTTCTATGGCATTTGTTCATTCCAGGCTTAATCTTTATTACAAAATTTCATTATTCTGGTTAAAAAAATATTTTTAAGTAGGGGTAATTTAATGGCCTTTTTTATCTGTTGAATTTTGCAAACTATGTTTTTATTCCTAATGTATTTTGTGAGTGGTATATCAAATCTTTAGAGTATATATGAAATTAAAATAGCACCACTTATCATTTATATATAAATTAAAACTATATATATATTAAATAGTAATAATTAATAATATAATTTATACTGTAAATTTTATAATCCAATCATTTTAATTAAAAAAGAGTATTAATTAATTATATAATTTAAACTGTAGATTTTATAATACAATCATTTTAATTGAGTTTAAATAGTGGTTTCCAATACTCATTATTTTCTTTTTTTAGTATTTTGTTAGAGGAATATCAAAATAGTGTTTTTAGTTGAATATATATATATATACTAGTAGTAGGGTAGGAAGGAGGAAAGAAAGAAATACTAAGTCATTGTGGTACTAATCCCTCACAAGGGAATAACAACATTCAACAACAACACCTTTATGTATATTATATTATATTATCAGATAAAAATATGCATGATAGTTGTTGTGCTCCCCGTTAATGGCGGTGTTGATCCAACGCTCCTGTGTGTTTCGTGGATCCGTTAACTCTAGCGATGTGTCTGTTTACTAACACCTGCAGGTTTTGGTGTAACGGCAATCGTGACTCCAACAATAGTTCACATCATATTGACATTTCTGGAATGTATGAGAGTATAGTGCTACCCAATCCTAAAAAAAGGAAATGTAATGCTATATAAATTCACAGGCCATATGGCCATAGGCGATGATCAAAGCCTCTAAAATGCAATGATATATTTAGAACCTTGGAACCACATGAAAAAACATACTACCATATCATGCAATCTTGGCAATTTCTTCCCATGGCTCTTGGCATTTGTATAGTTAGACAAAAAAACATATACACAAAAATTTACAAAAAAGAGAGGAAAGAGAGAGAATTATCCAAGAAATGGGAAGTCCCCCCATATAAAAAATATTATGTTCCCATGTAATCTCCAAGTACTATTTGCCGATCAACCCTTGTAATCCTTTTTTGGATAGTTTATTGTTAGCTTCACTCTCATGTGATGAAAACAATTCTAAGTCCAAAATAATTAAACTAATTAAAATCATGAAAGTTAGGATTTAATCCTACCTTTCTAGATTGAATTTGTTCCTCATGGGTAGGAGTCAATTTAGGCCTAGTTGGTTTAGAGATTCTCTCCAACTAGTTAGGCTCCTAGATTAGTGTTTGGTTGAGAGATTCGCTCGACCATAGTGTCCAAGATAGATGTACTATCCTGAACCAAACTTTCTCATGTATTTATTTGTACTATTATCATTATATGTATATTAGATTGCATCATGAGAGGAATACAATGAGGTTGAGGCCTTTTCCACCATTTCTATGTCTCTGGTATTTTTTTATGTGTGTTAATTGTGTTTATTATTGCACATGTGGTATCAGAGCATGACGATTCCTACCTGGGTGAGTTGACAACTTATTATTCCTCTTTGCTCTGGGCAAGGGTTCTATCTGAGGCAACGTATTTCTTTGAGGACTAAACTCTGTTCTGCCAGTGAACAACGCATTCTATGGATTGGTTTTTATTATGAAGCATTTGAAAAAAAATGAGAGATTGATTGATTCCCTATTGGGTTATAACGAATTTTTGCGCTTATTTGGATCACTGTTCTAGTTTGTCACCAAAGTATCAGAATCTTTGTCCTACATCAAAGCTTTAGCACATTGAAGTAATTATCCTCACACGATACACACAATCTGGGTAGAATAGAATTGAATTTTGAAGCAATAAAATACAAGACAACGGTTGTCTTCCCATTGGACTAGTTTTCTTGTAATCGGATCTCCGCAACTATATACATTAGAAACCGGATCCAATCTTCTGTTGATTCTCCCGAGTTAGTGTCTGTGACAAAAAATCACTGATTCAGGAAATTTCGAATTTCCTGAAGCAATCGTCAAAAATAATTTGGTGTGGAAGAGACTCTTGTAACCAGGCATATTGCTTCCTTAAGCAATTGCGGGGTTTGAAGCATAACCGAAGATTGAGGAGAGGCTAGATCAACCAAAAACAGTAGAAATCTTCTGAGGCAGTGTGAATCTTGAAGCAGATTGCAAAGGAGTGGGTCCCAACGTCATTACTTATTCGTCCGATAGTTTGAGAACAAAGACAATGATAAATACGTTGACGGGCTCATGCATAGCGTAGATCTAATTACAATATTGTGCATTGTGTTGTTGTCAATGGTTGGGTGTTTCCAGCATCCCTCAAATTTGTGTGTTTGTTGTGAGCGAGCGGTAGCCATTTTTTTTAGAAATTACATTTTGCTAAAGCTGTGATGCTGTCAAATTTGTGGATAGACTGTGTTTTGCATGCAATTTTTTTTTATTAGCATGTTGTTGGAGCCGTTAGTGAAATGCTGAAACTCATCCTCTTCCTAGCAATCACTTTTTTCTCGCATTCTTCATGGGGGAGTAGAATCTCCTTCGGGCAACATCAGGCTTAATTTGTTGAAATAAGCTCCTGAGAAAAACACATCGATTTATTTGCTTCTTTAGGATCCACCATAACTACATGAAGAGGATGTTTCTCTGACATGCCAGGGTTTGAAAATGGTTCATCCATACTTCCAGATGCCCTCTGCTTTAACTCTAACAATAGTGCAGGAAGGCCAGAAGGTTTGCCTGAACGTTCATCTGGTAGATACTCTGATATTGCATTTGTAACAATGAGTGCTCAAAGATATTCTGCAACTGCCCGACTATCTGTGGCATGATCTCTTTGCTCAAAACACTTAATAACAGCTTCAGGACTGTGCTTATTGAGTTCTACCAGAAGAGCGCTCTGCTTGGAAACATCTCCCGGATTGGTGTTCGCCTACGCAAGGAGTTGCTCTAACCTCTTCTCTCGCTGCCACAATGGCCACCAGCTGAGCCAATTAGAAAAGGAGAAAGCAGTCATCTTCTTCCAAGCCAGTGCCAAAAATCTAGCCAAATACAACGACAGACTCAATTTCTCACCATCTCCCGTCTTCTCCACTCTGTCTCCGCTACTTTCCTGTTCTGAAACTAATTTCTTTTCCGCAACAGATAGTCTCAGTCCCTCATTATTGGATTTCCTTTGAATTCATTTATGCCAAGTATTTGCCATATCCTTTTTTCCACTCATTTATTAAAGGGACTCACATAGATAAATTCAAGAAAGTGGGAAAGTGTTATAGACATTTTTGTGCCTTACAGCTCTAAGCATGAAATGTCCATAAACCAAGGGATCCTAAGTCCCTAAAAGTGTTGTTCCTACCCCTAGAGGAACAAGGTCAACCAATTACAGCTTCTCCCAGAAGTTCTCCACCAGAAACTGCTCAGAATCAGTCAAATCAGGATCATTTCAACTGCTCCACTAGCTAGCTGCGTTGCATAGCACCCCAGTAGACTAGCTAGGTGCGTTGCAACGCACCTAAATGCACTACCAGGGTGCACTGAGCGGGAAATGACAAATGGCAGTGTCATTCCGCGAGGTGGACAGACAATGGAAGCTTCCAGAATCTTCCCCAATGACACTTGCCTCACTGAGTTCGACCAAGGATGAGTAAGAGGCTCTCAATCTCCAAGTGGAAGCAAGAACTGACATAGAGAAGCCACAAGTCAAATCATAAGCTGACTCATCCTCTTTGCATACATCTATATATGGATCCCTCATCCCAAAGATCGAGGAGGCTGGAATTTTGTACTTTGCAGAGAATTGCTGTTGGTTTTGAGATAGAGATCAGTGCATTGGGTGATTTATGCTTTGTTGGAGGTGAAGAGGGGATTCCTTTGCTGGGGGGTTGATGCTGGATCAGGAATCATCGGTTGTAACTCCTCCTGGACCTTCTTGTTATATCAATAAAAGTATTTGAGTTTCTCCTACATGCTTGTGTATCAATGATGTTTTGTTATATTTGCATGTTTAGCTTAAATCTGATCCTAAGCTATTTATGAATGTAAATCCATGTCTTTGTGTAGTTTTCTTCTTCTGTGATCTTGCAGGAACTTGGTGAAGCTGGGCAAGTGAAGGAGTAGGTAGCTGGAAGCTGTCAAAGAGGAGAGAGATTGGATCAAAGGACTAGCGCAAGACACAGGTTAGTTCATCCTATTCCTCTTCATTTACAGTTCATAAAGAAGAATACGAAAGTAGTTTTCCTTGTTTGTTGCTAAGGCACTATCACACCTTAGTGGGATAGGGGCGTTCTGAGTAGACACTTTTCCCATCAACAAAATGGCGACTCCACTGGGGAGCGTGTCTAGTTAGTTTGTTTGTGTTTCTCTTGTTGTTTGTTTCATAAACACAGAAGTAGCAATCGAACTGCATTTGCCATTATCAAATGCAAAGTAGACACCTGCTACTTCAATCCATTCACTGGATTTGTTTATGATTTGAACAGCTGATTCACAAATGATCTGATTACCCTTTGTGATAGCTCTTAGACCTCCTTTAAATCATCCCTCTGATTGTACCTTACTGATTGCTTTTACTCGGCCAAAAACCATAGATTAAACTGCAAACCGTGACCCAGAACCCGGATAGAAGTCTCGTTTCTGCCCCAGCGCAGGCTCTGTGAAGAGGTTCTGCATTTCAACGCAGGTCCCGAGAGGGCTACCTGCGCTGCAATTCAGTTTCTCTGTACAACAGGTGCGCTGATCAGCCTTGCCCTGTGCAGCTGAGGTTCTTTGCTTCATTTTGTCTAGTTTTGTCTCTGATTTTTGCAGCCTGTGATCAGTGTGTGTCTGTTTTAAAACCCCTTTTCTTTGCCTTAATTCCACCTCCTTTGTACAAAAAGACTGTAGATGTTCTTTATGTGTTTGTTACATCATTTACAGTTTTCCATTGAAAGAGTAGAATAGTCATACTGTCGTCCTTGGATTTAGATCTGTCGTAAGTGTCGATTTTGATCTTAGGAGAAATTTTGTTTGCTGTTGACAGTTGATTATACTTTTACTTTTACCTTTGGTTTGAATTTGTCACTTTCTAGTGTTGAAACGAGTGTTTATTTCAAAATCATAGAGTGTCATAATCTTCTCTACCTTTTTGATTTCGAAAAGAAGCTTGTTTGTGTTTTTCACTTGAGAATGGTCATGGCTTGTACAATCATAGATGAGGGGGCTTCTGTGAGTATCCTTTCCTCTATTGCTTGGAAAGCGCTTGGTTCGCCACCGCTTTCGCCTGAGATGAGAAATCTGACAGGCTTTGATAAAGGAACCAGTCGGCCTTTAGGGATCCTTCCCAATGTGCCCATAACATTGAGAGGGAAGACAGTTCAAATGAACGTAATGGTAGTCCAAGGACCCTTAGATTACAATCTACTCCTTGGGTGAGACTATATTTATTGCATGGGAGCCATCGTCTCCTCACTCTTTAGAGTAATGTGTTTTCCGCACGAAGGAAGAGTGTTCAAGCTCGTAGACCAACTTTAATTTCCTGGATCACGCATAGCAAATAGTCATATACCATACCTAAATGGTCTCTTCACGCAAGAAATGTCTCAACCCCCAGTCCGTCCTCTCGATGAGCGCGAGTAATTCGGAGGGATATGACTGAAACCCAGGGGGCATGCGTCCTGGTCTGCTTCGGCAGGAAAACTTCGGGTATAGGGTAGGTTTCCGCAGGAGAATATGACTAGTCTGTACCCCGTCCGTCAGTGGAAGAGGGGTTATTCTAGAAAAAGATTCTCTTGTCAAAGTTATGTGAGTGGCGCTCGTTGTTGCTCACCTTTGTTTATCTCGGTAGACATCGCCGAGGAAATGTTTTATTTGCACCGCGAATAGAGCAATCTTTGGTAACCTGTAAGAGGTAGGCCTTTCCTGATAGAACAAATGTTTTGTCTGCAAATTGAGGGGTAACCTTGAAACCATATTTTATACCTGGGGGCATGCAAACCTTTTGGAATGCAAGCAAGGGGCGGCTATTTATTTTTTAAATTTTTAGGTCCTCCCTTTAAACCCGTAGGCTAACCCTTTAAACTCGTAGGATTAGTCATTTCCTAACTTGCATAAAGAAAGGATGTGGGGCGAAAATCTAAATGTTGCTGTTTTATATGAGACATTCTTATCATATGACTGGATTATCGAGCAGTTTTAGCACATAGTTCAAGCTCGTTAAAAAATAAACATAAGACCGAGCAAGTGTTTCAATCCGCGTTTAAGCTCGTTAAAAAATGAACTATCCTCCGGTAAATAACCACCATGAATGTAGCATTATCAGCCATTAAAGTCTTGGTCGTGTTTGCACCGTCACCTCCACTTTTCATTGGCCGATCATTCACCTCCATTTGATTGTTTACCCATTTTGAGGAACAGCTGCGAAGAGTGATTTCACTAGCCATCCTTGTAACACTGCCGTGATTGGAAAATTCCAAACCTTACCTGGAATCAACTGCTGCCCATTTTATCACTCGTTCCTCAAAAGACGAGTCTTCTTTAAGCTCTTTTCATCTGACTCGTAAAATATGAAAAGATTGCCGAGTTTTGGCCTTCCAACTCGTTAAAGCGACCGGAAGTGCTATCCCTCCTCTAGATTTTAATCTTTTTGGACCTGAGGGATTATTGCACAAAAAGATCGAGCTCTTGTGTTGTTCGGCTCGTTAAAACTATCGAAAATTCATCCCTTCTGTATTGTTTTATACTTTTTCGGACTTAAGGGATTAGATGACGAAAAAGGAATTCCGGAGTTAACTTTACGTACCTTTTCAGACTCTCTAAAAATGAAAAGGACCGAGTTATCTTTGTCGTTAAACTCGTTAAAAAGATTAATAGCGACAAACTTGTCTTTAGACGAGAACGAGTTTCACTATCGCTAGGCTCGTTAAAACATAGCGATGGGTTTGCCCGAAGGGAAAATTATAGAACAAGCATATGTTATCCTCCTCAAGCTTGACAAAAATAAAGAGGTACTGGTCAACAATGACGGGGGAAAAATTGGGAAGAAACTCAAAGAATCTTTATTGGTAGCAAGTCGCTCTTGAACATGACACTTCCACTCCATGCCTGAGTCGGGTTGGGTTGTTTCAATCACCGGTCACATCACCATGGTCCCGCCATACCATCCACATTTGGGGTAAATGCTACCGATCCATCACATAAGTGTCGCCGACATGTTCAAGAGAAGTCATCCAGAGAAGTCACCCGTGTTCCATCCACTACCATACATTATACTTCATTCCTTCGTGACCGCCATCCTGAACCATATATCATCAGATCGTTTTCACCTCCATCAAAATCATTTGCTCCGTTCCGTGTCATCGATGTGGGATTCATTAAGGCCCTCCTTTGATGGGTCGCTTCTTGTCGACACCAGCTCATTATCCAAGAAGTTGATCTAGGAACACCCCATTCAGTACTTTGAAGCTTGCATGCCTCAATGGCAAGTTTCTCACTTCCGGCGACAGGTATACATTAATGACCTTCGACCGAAAGATTTTGCGTGGTGTTCGACGCCAAGTCCTTTATTCACACCACGTGAATTGTACTGCAGTACCTTGAGGGTCATCATCATTATCGGTGATTCCTCTCGCGCTTGTTAACAATTTACATCATCGACTGGTAATCAAGTGATGTCTTTCCATGTTCGACTTCAAAACATTTTTCACATGGATCGACTTGTACTTCGAGTGAAGATCGGACGAGATTGAAGACCCTGGATCTAGTTTCATCCATCCGGGCTGCGATATATATTCAGGAAAAATAAAGACACTGACATGTACAACATTGCAGCACAGATAATCATCCTACCAAAATGATGATGACTTCATCAAAATCATCAGTCTACCATCAGACGATTGTCTGTCCTGTGTACATAAAAATGAATTTATAAAGCTGAGCATGGGAATGCCCGCGTCAGCTAGATCATGAAAACAGTATGAAGATAATGTATTGTATTGTATCTTATTACAGGTCTCCTCCCAGCATTGAAAGAACTTCGGATCCTCCTAATAAAGCATTTCACCCGATGAACGACCTCATACTTTAGGGGGCAACTGTTATAGACATTTTTGTGCCTTACAGCTCTAAGCATGAAATGTCCATAAACCAAGGGATCCTAAGTCCCTAAAAGTGCTGTTCCTACCCCTAGAGGAACAAGGTCAACCAATTACAGCTTCTCCCAGAAGTTCTCCACCAGAAACTGCTCAGAATCAGTCAAATCAGGATCATTTCAGCTGCTCCACTAGCTAGCTGCGTTGCATAGCACCCCAATACACTAGCTAGGTGCGTTGCAACGCACCTAAATGCACTACGCTGAGCGGGAAATGACAAATGGCAGTGTCATTCCGCGAGGTGGACAGACAATGGAAGCTTCCAGAATCTTCCCCAATGACACTTGCCTCACTGAGTTCGACCAAGGATGAGTAAGAGGCTCTCAGTCTCCAAGTGGAAGCAAGAACTGACAGAGAGAAGCCACAAGTCAAATCATAAGCTGACTCATCCTCTTTGCATACATCTATATATGGATCCCTCATCCCAGAGATCCGGAGGCTGGAATTTTGTACTTTGCAGAGAATTGTTGTTGGTTTTGAGATAGAGATCAGTGCATTGGGTGATTTATGCTTTGTTGGAGGTGAAGAGGGAATTCCTTTGCTGGGGGGTTGATGCTGGATCAGGAATCATCGGTTGTAACTCCTCCTGGACCTTCTTGTTATATCAATAAAACTATTTGAGTTTCTCCTACATGCTTGTGTATCAATGGTGTTTTGTTATATTTGCATGTTTAGCTTAAATCTGATACTAAGCTATTTATGAATGTAAATCCATGTCTTTGTGTAGTTTTCCTCTTCTGTGATCTCGCAGGAACTTGGTGAAGCTGGGCAAGTGAAGGAGCAGGTAGCTGGAAGCTGTCAAAGAGGAGAGAGATTGGATCAAAGGACTAGCGCAAGACACAGGTTAGTTCATCCTATTCCTCTTCATTTACAGTTCATAAAGAAGAATACGAAAGTAGTTTTCCTTGTTTGTTGCTAAGGCACTGTCACACCTTAGTGGGATAGGGGCGTTCTGAGTAGACACTTTTCCCATCAACAAAATGGCGACTCCACTGGGGATCGTGTCTAGTTAGTTTGTTTGTGTTTCTCTTGTTGTTTGTTTCATAAACACAGAAGTGGCAATCGAACTGCATTTGCCATTATCAAATGCAAAGTAGACACCTGCTACTTCAATCCACTCACTTGATTTGTTTATGATTTGAATAGCTGATTCACAAATGATCTGATTACCCTTTGTGATAACTCTTAGACCTCCTTTAAATCCACCCTCTGATTGTGCATTACTGATTGCTTTTACTCGGCCAAAATCCATAGATTAAACTGCAAACCGTGACCCAGAACCCGGATAGAAGTCTCGTTTCTGCCCCAGCGCAGGCTCTGTGAAGAGGTTCTGCATTTCAATGCAGGTCCCGAGAGGGCTACTTGCGCTGCAATTCAGTTTCTCTGTACAACAGGTGCGCTGATCAGCCTTGCCCTGTGCAGCTGAGGTTCTTTGCTTCATTTTTTCAGTTTTGTCTCTGAAAAGGAACGAAAGGGACAACATAGAGGTCTAGGCTAGAGATGAGTTCCGGCGTCGTAAAGCCTGGTAACTGTTGTCCTCACTGATGGTTGGGTGATTCCTCCACTTTGAGACGATAAGTGCCAGTACGGACTTGTGCTCCCACGTACCGTCGAGTATATATTGGGAGACCCCTATAGGCTTAAAACCTTTTATCCATAGGAAGCCGTGTCGGCCACCCTACTGATCGCAATGCACCGAACACAGCATTCGGGAAGATTGACTGCCGTACCGTAAAACGTATTCTGCAGTTTTGTGATTGGTTTGGTACTCCCTCTACCTAGATCTCCAGAGCAGTCCCTTTCGTTCCTTTTCAGACTCCTTAACGGGAAAGGTCCATCTGAGCACTTGTCACTTCAGGCTCATTAAAAATCGAAGGAGACTAGAGTCATCTTTTGTTTTTTCTCGACTCTTAAAAACTAAAAAAACAAGTTGTGTCTAAAGCGTCTAAAATTCATTTAATTTGGAAACATACTCCCCCTTTTTATTTTAGTTGATCGAGTAATCCGCAATCGTGGAAGAAAGTCAATTGAAACCCCGTCGTTCGCGGAGGCTTACGAGTCAACCGTCTTTGTCTCCGGAATCGAAACCAGTACGGACAAAGCGAACTCGTTTAACCGGTTCGAAATCTCCTATTAAAGTTAGAACAAGTGTTCCAACAACATCCGAGATTCCGGTTACTCCAAACATTTCTGGAAACCCTGCCTCTACAGAAGAAGTTCAACAGCCACAGAGGGACAGTGATACTGATCCTAGTCTGAGAGTAAACACTTGTGTTACCGAACCAGTTCCATCTACAACCGGTTCGGAGAGTCTTGCTCTTCAAACATCTGTCGCTGTCGATTCCACCCCTTCTTCGGCACCAGAAATATTTTACGGACCTGACGGTCTTCCCCTTCCACCTGGTCTGATTGTGATTGAAGAAATTGTAGAAGATCCTCAAACAAGTACTCCAACGCACTTTGGAGTCGGGGTCACTCTATTTCCTTCTTCATCAGAAGTTGGTCTACCACCAGTGGAAGTTCCTGTAGAATCGCTAGGTAATCTTTTGGATAGACTCCAAATGTCTGAACAACCGTTAACATCTAGGACTGTGTCGTCTGACACAACGACAACAGAACTCCCTGCCGTCACTCCAACAATGTTCGCCGGCATACCATCTGTCCCAACTAGCTCTCAGCCGCTAGAAGGAGCCCACTCAAGGGCTATTTCGACCGTATGGTCCGTTCCTGTTTGTTCCTCCGGAATAATATCCGGCAACTCTTATGTTGAGTCTCAACAAATTGATCCATTTGGAGGTCAATTTGGGAAGTCTGGTCCCCAAGGGAAAACAATTCCCTTGAGTTCTGGATTACCACCATATGGGGGGCAGTATGCCCTATCATTATCCCCTCCTTGAGGATATCCATACGGGAGTTCACAGCAATATTCAGGTTATACCAGAATTACCTCAAGTGGTTGGGTACCTATACTACCTCAACAACCAAAGGTTGTGTATTCGATGCAACAATGTGTACCTATGTCGAATATCCCGACTGTTGGATAGGTAAATCCCCTCTGCGGACAGAGGCGATCCCACTAGCCTAAAACAGAACTAGCCACAATCAAACCACGCTGCCACGCAAGTTCCTAGTTATGCATCAAAGGTGAATTAAGAAGACCAACCTGGAATCCAACGCTATGATTGAAGCAGAGTTGATATTCCCGCTCCTTCGCTCCAGCAGATCATAAACGAACACCTGCACATGCAAAGGAAGAAACAGATACCAACATAAAATCTACCAAGGCACAACTATATTTCAGTCAGAAAGGAAATAAATCAACACATCACCATAATAGACAATGAGATTGGAACTATAATAGCAGTCGCTCATTAATTAATAATAAACAGGAAAAGTTACAACCAAGGTTCTGACGTTGAACCTCTCCTGGCTGGGCGAGCAACTATATGTGTCTTGCAATGTATCTCCTCTCCGGCAGCATAACCTCTCTATGCTTCATTATCACTCATGATAACCACAACTAGCATTCCTCCAATAACTCAAGAACTCAACATCTAGCACTCCATGACTAATTACTCATGACCAGCTTGTCAAATGCAGAAGGACAAGCTTATATAGATGAAGAAGGGAGGAGGATACGATGAACCGGGACACCTATTGTGGATTAACATTATCCCCCAAAAGCCATTAAAGATGGAGATAGGATAGAACTCGACATAAGACTGATTTTTTATCCTCAAAAAGCTCCATGTAATGAAGGAAACAACAGTCGGGCGTGCGTTAAGGCAAAAAGCATGACCAAACTTGGTTGGCGCGACTGTTGCTCTAAGACAGAGCGCCAATGGTCGCGCCCTTTTTTGAGGATCTCCATGATTGGCGCGGGTAAGATACGGTGGACCTGCGCCAATGGAAAAAGAGCACTTTTCAGGGATAATCTGTAGAAGGTGTCTTCAGGGAACATGAAGAACATACTCAGGGGAACATAATGCAAGTGTTTTTAAACTTTGTCGCTTCTTATAACTCCCGGGACGAGTCCTCCAAAGTACGACAAGAGGAGTAACAGGGATGGTGACAAATTACTATGTAACAGATGCCCCCTAAAGCATGAGGTCCGAGAGGTGGAGAGGGGTGAAATGCTTTACAAGAACACACAAGAACACATATAGTGAGCTGCCGCCGAGGATCTGTGTTAAGAGACATGACTGATAGTTCAATTACATGATGTACTTGGTATGGTCGCAGCCATCCATAAGAGAGTACATAAATAATCTAGATCCATAGTATGGACGCAGCCATCTGGTTAGGATCAATGAATTGACTCAGGTATGGTCGCAGCCATCCAGTGAATGAGTCAAGCATCAAGAATCACGCCTGGATTGCAACAGACACAATCCAGGGTCTTGCGCTCCATCTCGACCCGAACAAGAGTACAAGTTCAAGCATGTGAATATATGAGTTGAAGTCGAACATGCATGAACATCGTCTGATTACCAGTCAATAGTGGAAACTGTTAACAGACGCGAGAGGTACCACCAATAATGACAATGGTCCTCAAGGTACTATAGGTACAATCTACGGCATGTGAATCAATGATCTGAAGTCGAACACCCGTAGAATCATTTGATCGGAGGCCAATGATGAAAACCTCACGTCGAACACGAAGAACCTGCCATTGAGGCATGCAGGCTCCAAGGCACCGGAAAGGAGTCTCTAGATCAACTTCCTGGATAATGAGTTGAAGTCGACAGGAAGTGACCTTGATCGAAGGTGGGCCATAATGTTTCCCACATCATCGACACGAGACAGAGAGATAATGTTGTGAATCAAGATTGTGCGAACTATCAGAGGGAGGTTGTTTCTTTGCAGAGGTCAACTTCTCTTGAACATATCGGCGGCACATTAATGGAATCGGCAATATTTGACATCAATGTATCAAAGGTCATGATGACGAGGCAATGAGTGGATGAGAGGTCAAATAAGGTACCCAAGTCCATGGAAGCAAGTGAAAGATATGAGATGAGATATCCCCACCCTGGACACGAAAGCAGAAAAGTGCCATGTTCAAGAGCGACATACTGCCGTCACGGTAATAATTATGGTTCAAAAATTTTCTTTTCCCCCCGCCATTTCTGGCGAGTACCCCAGTTATTTTTAACAAGCTTGATGGGGATAGCATATGCTTGTGTTGTGACAAAATCCGATGTCATGAAGTTTTAACGAGTCTGACAAAGGAAGAACTCGGCGTCTTTTCATGTTTAGAGAGTTTGAAAAGACAGAAGAAAAGGAAACTCCAGGGATGTCCTTTTTCGTAAAGTTGTGTCTCTCGGGCCCGAAAAAGTATAAAATAATACCCGAAAGAACCGCCCGATCATGACGATCGAGGAGTGCTTTTCATAATTAGTGATTTCGACTTGAAAAAGTAAAAAAGTGGTCAAAACCACGTCGTTTCGTAACCATTAACGAGTTTGAAACGACAAAAACCCTGTAATCTTTTTATGTTTTAACGGTCGACAAAAAGAACTTAAAACGACCGCCCCTTATTAACATTTAACGAGTCAAGAGGAGCGACTCGGCAATCTTTTCCTCTTTAAATGGTCAGAAAAGAGCTGAAAGCAGACCTCCATTTTTATTTTCTTTAACGAGTCAAAAAGGAAAAATACTCGGCAATCTTTTCATATTTTACGAGTCAGAAAAGAGCGTAAAGGCGACTCGTCCTGAAGGAACGAGTGGTATAAAGGGTAGCGACTGGTTCCGGTAATGATGGAACTTGCTCGAAACATGTAAAGGTTAAGAGGCTGGCTAATAAAACCACTCATCACTGCGGTTCCTCAGGAAAGGAGAAACAACCAAGTGAAAGCATATGATCGGCCAAAGAGATGGTGGCGATGGAATGAAACAACCAAGGCTCATCTAGCAGAATTTAGCAGATAAAAGGCAATCACGGGATGTAAATCAGGCATGGGTTCATTTTTTTTTTCACAAGCTTGAACCATGGAGAACTCTGCTTGGATTCGGTTTCATGTTTACACAAGCTTGAAACGAAAAACTATGCTTGCTATAAATTTGCATGCCCCCAGCATGATAATGCAAATCGAGGTACATGCCCCCCAAGCTTCATGGCATTCACGGAGTGGATGGAATGAAGGTTTACTTGGTAAGACTCAATTTTGAAGGAGGATGCATGCCCCCTCGGGTCTCAGTCACGCGCCCGGGTCAGTTGCCGTCATCAGAATGACGGAGTGGATGTTGGGGCATTTCCTGTGGAAATAAGACCATTTAGGAATGGTAGATGACTATATGTGAAGTGTGAACCGGGGAATGAAAGTTGGTCTACGACCTTGATCGTCCTTCCTTCATGCGGAAAACACATCACTCTGAAGAGTGAGGACACAATTGCACGTATGCGATAAATATAGTCTCGTCCAAGGAGTAAATTGTAATCTAACGGACCTTGGACTACCATGACGCCCATTTGAACAGTCTTCCCTTCTAATGTGATAGGTACATTGGGAAGAATTCCTAAAGGTCGAGTGGTTTCTCGATGGAAACCTGTAAGGTTTCTCATCTCAGGCAGAAGCAGTGGGGAACCAAGTGCTTCCCAAGCTGTTGAAGAAAGGATACTCACAGGGGATCCCTCATCAATAATTGTACCGGCCATAACCATGCGGTAGACTTGGACTATAATTCGAAATGGTATGGAGGCTGGTAACCGAGGATTACCTAGTTGATCCCAATTGAAGGAAACAACTAGGTTGCTTGGAGGTGGGACTGGATAGACAGCCGGATATGATTCTGATGGATTTTCTTCCTGGTGCGAAGGAATGAGAGGGATGCTCACTTGATCATTAGAGTCTATGTTGATGAATAGAATTTGGACGGTGGGGTCTTCATTCTTTGCAGTGATAACATCATCTGAGGAGGGAACTTCTGAAGGCAAAACCGGGTCACTTGTAAGCTGGACCTTTTGACTTTTGGCTGGTTTGGATTCAGATGTAAGATCATCTAAGGATGGAACTTCTGAAGGCAAAACCGGGTCACTTGTAAGCTGGACCTTTTGACTTTTGTCTGGTTTGGATTCAGATGTAAGATTGTCTAAGGATGGAACTTCTGAAGGCAAAACCGGGTCACTTGTAAGCTGGACCTTTTGAAAGACCGGGTCAACTGTAATCTGGAACGTTGGACTTTCGTTTGGTTTGGACTCAGGTGGTTCATCCTTGATGACAAAGTGGTGCGTAGATGATGAATGTAAATCAACACTCGTTCCGACCAGGGACTGGTCTGGAACAGGCGGAGCACAGCTAGGTTCAGGAAGAGAAGGCTGGATCAAAGAGGAATCATGCTTGATCACTTGGTTAGCGGAGAGATGATCTGCAGTTGCAAAAAGACGCTGATATCCAGCGGGTAGCCGGGGTAAGGGAGCTGACAGACTTTCCAAAAGACGGGAGGCTTCATCCATAAGTGGACAAAGGCGAAGCAGATGATTACCTTCACAAAGTCGAGAAGGGAAACGAACCTTCCCTTTTCTCTTTCCCACTGATAAGGTATCGTCGATCTGCGATGACAAGGGGCGAGTCGGGTCACGAGACCATATATCTAGGATCCTGGGAATACCAGGACAATCAGAAAGAAAATGGTCCTCCTTGCATAATCGACAAGGAGACTTAGCCTTCCGTGGAGGAGCAGAAGGTGGTTCCACTTCAGATATTTTCGTGTTAGATGCGACCTTTCCCTTAGGAGACTTCTTCTTTTTGGTCTTCTTCTTCTTCTTCTTAGCCACCTGGTTACTGAAATCCAAGGTGTCACCAGGCAAAGTAGAAGATGAGGACGCAGCAATGGGCGAAGAAGGAAAGGGGTCCACCTTAGAATCAACATGGTGTTGTTCGGGTGGAGCAGGTGGTGGTGGAACAGGAGTTATCACACTCGAGACCACCGAGTTTGAAAACAACCATACGGGTAAACCAATGGTCAATCCAGGCAAAGACAATGTTGCGATATACTGAACACCGACATTTCCAACAGAAGGAAATGGACGAGGGTTCCCATCAGGAGGAACACTTAGGCCGGTGGGCGCCGGGAAGGCTGCCATCGAGCGAGAAACAATCCTACTCAAGCTAACGCAAACAAAATCTAATTGGGTAGATGTTATCGTGGCCAATAAATTTTAAGACACTGAACTTAACCTTTTCATTTTTTAAGAGTTGAGAAAAGGATAAAAGATGACTCTAGTCTCCTTCGAATATTTAATGAGCACGAAGTGACAAGACGCTCACAGGCACCTTTTCGTTTAAGGAGTCCGAAAAGGATCAAAAGTGACTGCTGTGGAATTCTAGGTAGAGGGTGTGCCAAACTTTTCGCAAAACCACAGAATACTTTTTAGGGTACGGGTGGTCGATCTTCGTGAATGTTGTGTTCACTGCATTGCGAATCGTAGGGCGGCTGACACGGCTTCCTATGGATAAAGGCTTTATTCCTATAGGGGTCTCCGAATATATACGCGACGGTACGTGGGAGCACAGTCCGTATTGGCACCTATCGTTTCACCGTGGAGGAATCACCCAACCACTCGACGATAAACTACCAGGTTTAAAGACGTCGGAACACGTCTCTAACCTAGACCTCTAGAGTATTTGCGTTATGTTCCAATGCGTTGTTATGTTCATTGAGTTTATTTTAAAGTTTATCTTCGATTATGTTTCAGTTTTTGGTCCTACCGTATGTGATATCTCAAAAACTTCTTAAATGCAAACTATATGCAAAAATTATATCATTTGATTCGATGAATTCTATCTACAGGAGGGTTGAGATCTTTACACAAACGAAATGATCACTCAACAAACAACAAAGATCCTAATGTAGCTAATAACAAGAAATGAAATTTTTTCTTTTTCTTTTTAATAGCAACAAATAACAATAAACGCTAACTAATATGATGCAAAAGATATTTTGTTTTTCTTTCCTTTAAGATGGCATGATGCATTTAAACAAATCTTAAGAGATATGCACAATTCAAGTTCACTCAATGAAATAGAACCAACTTTGAAACACCAAAATGAACTATGCAAGCAAGGAAAAACACAAAGACTTTCAATGAACCATGTAATCTAAGTTCAAATGAAGTCAATTCAAAGAGGCTAGAAGTGAATCACTCAGAGTACAGAAGATCAAGCTTTGACAAATCACTGGATAGGTGCAGGACACAACCAACAAGTTGACTGGATAATCAAGAGACCGAAACTTCCCACAGAAGGCTAGACATGCAAAGTCACTAGATGTCCTAGGGCTGAGACAAAAATCAATAGAAATAAGCAAACAACTGAAGGATAAAGGCTAAAACCAGTCAAACAGAGGTTCAACACACTTCCAGAGGCTATAAGAGATATAAAAAGAGGCTGAAAGAGCTTTCCACCCACACACAGGCAAAATTTACAGGGCTGGCGCGACTGTCAGCGTGCAACTTGCGCTACGAAAGGATTGGCGCGAGTTGCTTTTGAGCAACATGCGCCAACTGGCGCGACTGTCAGAGTAATAACTGCGCCAATCGAGCTGGCCGGCTAAAAAAATAAAAAACACGACCTCAGGTCGGGTTGACAGTGCTCAGATGGATCAAACAGTAAAGAATAAACTCAAAACTGACCCAGGAAGCTCATTCACTCAAGCAAGCAGAGAAAAATTAACATGTAAGACAAACTCCAAATAGCTTCTCCCCAGTGGAGTTGCCAAATTGTTGGATAGGTAAATCCCCTCTGCGGACAGAGGCGATCCCACTAGCCTAAAACAGAACTAGCCACAATCAAACCACGCTGCCACGCAAGTTCCTAGTTATGCATCAAAGGTGAATTAAGAAGACCAACCTGGAATCCAACGCTATGATTGAAGCAGAGTTGATATTCCCGCTCCTTCGCTCCAGCAGATCATAAACGAACACCTGCACATGCAAAGGAAGAAACAGATACCAACATAAAATCTACCAAGGCACAACTATATTTCAGTCAGAAAGGAAATAAATCAACACATCACCATAATAGACAATGAGATTGGAACTATAATAGCAGTCGCTCATTAATTAATAATAAACAGGAAAAGTTACAACCAAGGTTCTGACGTTGAACCTCTCCTGCCTGGGCGAGCAACTATATGTGTCTTGCAATGTATCTCCTCTCCGACAGCATAACCTCTCTATGCTTCATTATCACTCATGATAACCACAACTAGCATTCCTCCAATAACTCAAGAACTCAACATCTAGCACTCCATGACTAATTACTCATGACCAGCTTGTCAAATGCAGAAGGACAAGCTTATATAGATGAAGAAGGGAGGAGGATACGATGAACCGGGACACCTATTGTGGATTAACATTATCCCCCAAAAGCCATTAAAGATGGAGATAGGATAGAACTCGACATAAGACTGATTTTTTATCCTCAAAAAGCTCCATGTAATGAAGGAAACAACAGTCGGGCGTGCGTTAAGGCAAATAGCATGACCAAACTTGGTTGGCGCGACTGTTGCTCTAAGACAGAGCGCCAATGGTCGCGCCCTTTTTTGAGGATCTCCATGATTGGCGCGGGTAAGATACGGTGGACCTGCGCCAATGGAAAAAGAGCACTTTTCAGGGATAATCTGTAGAAGGTGTCTTCAGGGAACATGAAGTACATACTCAGGGGAACATAATGCAAGTGTTTTTAGACTTTGTCGCTTCTTATAACTCCCGGGACGAGTCCTCCAAAGTACGACAAGAGGAGTAATAGGGATGGTGACAAATTACTGTGTAACAGATGCCCCCTAAAGCATGAGGTCTGAGAGGTGGAGAGGGGTGAAATGCTTTACAAGAACACACAAGAACACATATAGTGAGCTGCCGCCGAGGATCTGTGTTAAGAGACATGACTGATAGTTCAATTACATGATGTACTTGGTATGGTCGCAGCCATCCATAAGAGAGTACATAAATAATCTAGATCCATAGTATGGACGCAGCCATCTGGTTAGGATCAATGAATTGACTCAGGTATGGTCGCAGCCATCCAGTGAATGAGTCAAGCATCAAGAATCACGCCTGGATTACAACAGACACAATCCAGGGTCTTGCGCTCCATCTCGACCCGAACAAGAGTACAAGTTCAAGCATGTGAATATATGAGCTGAAGTCGAACATGCATGAACATCGTCTGATTACCAGTCAATAGTGGAAACTGTTAACAGACGCGAGAGGTACCACCAATAATGACAATGGTCCTCAAGGTACTATAGGTACAATCTACGGCGTGTGAATCAATGATCTGAAGTCGAACACCCGTAGAATCATTCGATCGGAGGCCAATGATGAAAACCTCACGTCGAACACGAAGAACCTGCCATTGAGGCATGCAGGCTCCAAGGCACCGGAAAGGAGTCTCTAGATCAACTTCCTGGATAATGAGTTGAAGTCGACAGAAAGTGACCTTGATCGAAGGTGGGCCATAATGTTTCCCACATCATCGACACGAGACAGAGAGATAATGTTGTGAATCAAGATTGTGCGTACTATCAGAGGGAGGTTGTTTCTTTGCAGAGATCAACTTCTCTTGAACATATCGACGGCACATTAATGGAATCGGCAGTATTTGACATCAATGTATCAAAGGTCATGATGACGAGGCAATGAGTGGATGAGAGGTCAAATAAGGTACCCAAGTCCATGGAAGCAAGTGAAAGATATGAGATGAGATATCCCCACCCTGGACACGAAAGCAGAAAAGTGCCATGTTCAAGAGCGACATACTGCCGTCACGGTAATAATTATGGTTCAAAAATTTTCTTTTCCCCCCGCCATTTCTGGCGAGTACCCCAGTTATTTTTAACAAGCTTGATGGGGATAGCATATGCTTGTGTTGTGACAAAATCCGATGTCATGAAGTTTTAACGAGTCTGACAAAGGAAGAACTCGACGACTTTTCATGTTTAGAGAGTTTGAAAAGACAGCAGAAAAGGAAACTCCAGGGATGTCCTTTTTCGTAAAGTTGTGTCTCTCGGGCCCGAAAAAGTATAAAATAATACCCGAAAGAACCGCCCGATCATGACGATCGAGGAGTACTTTTCATAATTAGTGATTTCGACCTGAAAAAGTAAAAAAGTGGTCAAAACCACGTCGTTTCGTAACCATTAACGAGTTTGAAACGACAAAAACCCGGTAATCTTTTTATGTTTTAACGGTCGACAAAAAGAACTTAAAACGACCGCCCCTTATTAACATTTAACGAGTCAAGAGGAGCGACTCGGCAATCTTTTCCTCTTTAAATGGTCAGAAAAGAGCTGAAAGCAGACCTCCATTTTTATTTTCTTTAACGAGTCAAAAAGGAAAAATACTCGGCAATCTTTTCATATTTTACGAGTCAGAAAAGAGCGTAAAGGCGACTCGTCCTGAAGGAACGAGTGGTATAACGGGTAGCGACTGGTTCCGGTAATGATGGAACTTGCTCGAAACATGTAAAGGTTAAGAGGCTGGCTAATAAAACCACTCATCGCTGCGGTTCCTCAGGAAAGGAGAAACAACCAAGTGAAAGCATATGATCGGCCAAAGAGATGGTGGCGATGGAATGAAACAACCAAGGCTCATCTAGCAGAATTTAGCAGATAAAAGGCAATCACGGGATGTAAATCAGGCATGGGTTCATTTTTTTTTTCACAAGCTTGAACCATGGAGAACTCTGCTTGGATTCGGTTTCATGTTTACACAAGCTTGAAACGAAAAACTATGCTTGCTATAAATTTGCATGTCCCCAGAATGATAATGCAAATCGAGGTACATGCCCCCCAAGCTTCATGGCATTCATGGAGTGGATGGAATGAAGGTTTACTTGGAAAGACTCGATTTTGAAGGAGGATGCATGCCCCCCCGGGTCTCAGTCACGCGCCCGGGTCAGTTGCCGTCATCAGAATGACGGAGTGGATGTTGGGGCATTTCCTGTGGAAATAAGACCATTTAGGAATGGTAGATGACTATATGTGAAGTGTGAACCGGGGAATGAAAGTTGGTCTACGACCTTGATCGTCCTTCCTTCATGCGGAAAACACATCACTCTGAAGAGTGAGGACACAATTGCACGTATGCGATAAATATAGTCTCGTCCAAGGAGTAAATTGTAATCTAACGGACCTTGGACTACCATGACGCCCATTTGAACAGTCTTCCCTTCTAATGTGATAGGTACATTGGGAAGAATTCCTAAAGGTCGAGTGGTTTCTCGATGGAAACCTGTAAGGTTTCTCATCTCAGGCAGAAGCAGTGGGGAACCAAGTGCTTCCCAAGCTGTTGAAGAAAGGATACTCACAGGGGATCCCTCATCAATAATTGTACCGGCCATAACCATGCGGTAGACTTGGACTATAATTCGAAATGGTATGGAGGCTGGTAACCGAGGATTACCTAGTTGATCCCAATTGAAGGAAACAACTAGGTTGCTTGGAGGTGGGACTGGATAGACAGCCGGATATGATTCTGATGGACTTTCTTCCTGGTGCGAAGGAATGAGAGGGATGCTCACTTGATCATTAGAGTCTATGTTGATGAATAGAATTTGGACGGTGGGGTCTTCATTCTTTGCAGTGATAACATCATCTGAGGAGGGAACTTCTGAAGGCAAAACCGGGTCACTTGTAAGCTGGGCCTTTTGACTTTTGTCTGGTTTGGATTCAGATGTAAGATCATCTAAGGATGGAACTTCTGAAGGCAAAACCGGGTCACTTGTAAGCTGGACCTTTTGACTTTTGTCTGGTTTGGATTCAGATGTAAGATCGTCTAAGGATGGAACTTCTGAAGGCAAAACCGGGTCACTTGTAAGCTGGACCTTTTGAAAGACCGGGTCAACTGTAATCTGGAACGTTGGACTTTCGTTTGGTTTGGACTCAGGTGGTTCATCCTTGATGACAAAGTGGTGCGTAGATGATGAATGTAAATCAACACTCGTTCCGACCAGGGACTGGTCTGGAACAGGCGGAGCACAGCTAGGTTCAGGAAGAGAAGGCTGGATCAAAGAGGAATCATGCTTGATCACTTGGTTAGCGGAGAGATGATCTGCAGTTGCAAAAAGACGCTGATATCCAGCGGGTAGCCGGGGTAAGGGAGCTGACAGACTTTCCAAAAGACGGGAGGCTTCATCCATAAGTGGACAAAGGCGAAGGAGATGATTACCTTCACAAAGGCGACAAGGGAAACGAACCTTCCCTTTTCTCTTTCCCACTGATAAGGTATCGTCGATCTGCGACGACAAGGGGCGAGTCGGGTCACAGGACCATATATCTAGGATCCTGGGAATACCAGGACAATCAGAAAGAAAATGGTCCTCCTTGCATAATCGACAAGGAGACTTAGCCTTCCGCGGAGGAGCAGAAGGTGGTTCCACTTCAGATATTTTCGTGGTAGATGCGACCTTTCCCTTAGGAGACTTCTTCTTTTTGGTCTTCTTCTTCTTCTTCTTAGCCACCTGGTTACTGAAATCCAAGGTGTCACCAGGCGAAGTAGAAGATGAGGACGCAGCAATGGGCGAAGAAGGAAAGGGGTCCACCTTAGAATCAACATGGTGTTGTTCGGGTGGAGCAGGTGGTGGTGGAACAGGAGTTATCACACTCGAGACCACCGAGTTTGAAAACAACCATACGGGTAAACCAATGGTCAATCCAGGCAAAGACAATGTTGCGATATACTGAACACCGACATTTCCAACAGAAGGAAATGGACGAGGGTTCCCATCAGGAGGAACACTTTGGCCGGTGGGCGCCGGGAAGGCTGCCATCGAGCGAGAAACAATCCTACTCAAGCTAACGCAAACAAAATCTAATTGGGTAGATGTTATCGTGGCCAATAAATTTTAAGACACTGAACTTAACCTTTTCATTTTTTAAGAGTCGAGAAAAGGATAAAAGATGACTCTAGTCTCCTTCGAATATTTAATGAGCACGAAGTGACAAGACGCTCACAGGCACCTTTTCGTTTAAGGAGTCCAAAAAGGATCAAAAGTGACTACTCTGGAATTCTAGGGAGAGGGTGTGCCAAACTTTTCGCAAAACCACAGAATACTTTTTAGGGTACGGGTGGTCGATCTTCGTGAATGCTGTGTTCACTGCATTGCGAATCGTAGGGCGGCTGACACGGCTTCCTATGGATAAAGGCTTTGTTCCTATAGGGGTCTCCCAATATATACGCGACGGTACGTGGGAGCACAGTCTGTATTGGCACCTATCGTTTCACCGTGGAGGAATCACCCAACCACTCGACGATAAACTACCAGGTTTAAAGACGCCGGAACACGTCTCTAACCTAGACCTCTAGAGTATTTGCGTTATGTTCCAATGCGTTGTTATGTTCATTGAGTTTATTTTAAAGTTTATCTTCGATTATGTTTCAGTTTTGGTCCTACCATATGTGATATCTCAAAAACTTCTTAAATGCAAACTATATGCAAAAATTATATCATTTGATTCGATGAATTCTATCTACAGGATGGTTGAGATCTTTACACAAACGAAATGATCACTCAACAAACAACAAAGATCCTAATGCAGCTAATAACAAGAAATCAAATTTTTTCTTTTTCTTTTTAATAGCAACAAATAACAATAAACGCTAACTAATATGATGCAAAAGATATTTTGTTTTTCTTTCCTTTAAGATGGCATGATGCATTTAAACAAATCTTAAGAGATATGCACAATTCAAGTTCACTCAATGAAATAGAACCAACTCTGAAACACCAAAATGAACTATGCAAGCAAGGAAAAACACAAAGACTTTCAATGAACCATGTAATCTAAGTTCAAATGAAGTCAATTCAAAGAGGCTAGAAGTGAATCACTCAGAGTATAGAAGATCAAGCTTTGACAAATCACTGGATAGGTGCAGGACACAACCAACAAGTTGACTGGATAATCAAGAGACCGAAACTTCCCACAGAAGGCTAGACATGCAAAGTCACTAGATGTCCTAGGGCTGAGACAAAAATCAATAGAAATAAGCAAACAACTGAAGGATAAAGGCTAAAACCAGTCAAACAGAGGTTCAACACACTTCCAGAGGCTATAAGAGATATAAAAAGAGGCTGAAAGAGCTTTCCACCCACACACAGGAAAAATTTACAGGGCTGGCGCGACTGTCAGCGTGCAACTTGCGCTACCAAAGGATTGGCGCGAGTTGCTTTTGAGCAACATGCGCCAACTGGCGCGACTGTCAGAGTAATAACTGCGCCAATCGAGTTGGCCGGCTAAAAAAATAAAAAACACGACCTCAGGTCGGGTTGACAGTGCTCAGATGGATCAAACAGTAAAGAATAAACTCAAAACTGACCCAGGAAGCTCATTCACTCAAGCAAGCAGAGAAAAATTAACATGCAAGACAAACTCCAAATAGCTTCTCCTCAGTGGAGTTGCCAAATTGTTGGATAGGTAAATCCCCTCTGCGGACAGAGGCGATCCCACTAGCCTAAAACAGAACTAGCCACAATCAAACCACGTTGCCACGCAAGTTCCTAGTTATGCATCAAAGGTGAATTAAGAAGACCAACCTGGAATCCAACGCTATGATTGAAGCAGAGTTGATATTCCCGCTCCTTCACTCCAGCAGATCATAAACGAACACCTGCAAATGCAAAGGAAGAAATAGATACCAACATAAAATCTACCAAGGCACAACTATATTTCAGTCAGAAAGGAAATAAATCAACACATCACCATAATAGACAATGAGATTGGAACTATAATAGCAGTCGCTCATTAATTAATAATAAACAGGAAAAGTTACAACCAAGGTTCTGACGTTGAACCTCTCCTGGCTGGGCGAGCAACTATATGTGTCTTGCAATGTATCTCCTCTCCGGCAGCATAACCTCTCTATGCTTCATTATCACTCATGATAACCACAACTAGCATTCCTCCAATAACTCAAGAACTCAACATCTAGCACTCCATGACTAATTACTCATGACCAGCTTGTCAAATGCAGAAGGACAAGATTATATAGATGAAGAAGGGAGGAGGATACGATGAACCGGGACACCTATTGTGGATTAACATTATCCCCCAAAAGCCATTAAATATGGAGATAGGATAGAACTCGACATAAGACTGATTTTTTATCCTCAAAAAGCTCCATGTAATGAAGGAAACAACAGTCGTGCGTGCGTTAAGGCAAAAAGCATGACCAAAATTGGTTGGTGCGACTGTTGCTCTAAGACAGAGCGCCAATGGTCGCGCCCTTTTTTGAGGATCTCCATGATTGGCGCGGGTAAGATACGGTGGACCTGCGCCAATGGAAAAAGAGCACTTTTCAGGGATAATCTGTAGAAGGTGTCTTCAGGGAACATGAAGTACATACTCAGGGGAACATAATGCAAGTGTTTTTAGACTTTGTCGCTTCTTATAACTCCCGGGACGAGTCCTCCAAAGTATGACAAGAAGAGTAACAGGGATGGTGACAAATTACTGTGTAACAGATGCCGCCTAAAGCATGAGGTCCGAGAGGTGGAGAGGGGTGAAATGCTTTACAAGAACACACAAGAACACATATAGTGAGCTGCCGCCGAGGATCTGTGTTAAGAGACATGACTGATAGTTCAATTACATGATGTACTTGGTATGGTCGCAGCCATCTAGTGAATGAGTCAAGCATCAAGAATCATGCCTGGATTACAACAGACACAATCCAGGGTCGTGCGCTCCATCTCGACCCGAACAAGAGTACAAGTTCAAGCATGTGAATATATGAGCTGAAGTCGAACATGCATGAACATCGTCTGATTACCAGTCAATAGTGGAAACTGTTAACAGACGCGAGAGGTACCACCAATAATGACAATGGTCCTCAAGGTACTATAGGTACAATATACGGCGTGTGAATCAATGATCTGAAGTCGAACACCCGTAGAATCATTCGATCGGAGGCCAATGATGAAAACCTCACGTCGAACATGAAGAACCTGCCATTGAGGCATGCAGGCTCCAAGGCACCGGAAAGGAGTCTCTAGATCAACTTCCTGGATAATGAGTTGAAGTCGACAGGAAGTGACCTTGATCGAAGGTGGGCCATAATGTTTCCCACATCATTGACACGAGACAGAGAGATAATGTTGTGAACCAAGATTGTGCGAACTATCAGAGGGAGGTTGTTTCTTTGCAGAGGTCAACTTCTCTTGAACATATCGGCGGCACATTAATGGAATCGGCAGTATTTGACATCAATGTATCAAAGGTCATGATGACGAGGCAATGAGTGGATGAGAGGTCAAATAAGGTACCCAAGTCCATGGAAGCAAGTGAAAGATATGAGATGAGATATCCCCACCCTGGACACGAAAGCATAAAAGTGCCATGTTCAAGAGCGACATACTGCCGTCACGGTAATAATTATGGTTCAAAATTTTTCTTTTCCCCCCGCCATTTCTGGCGAGTACCCCAGTTATTTTTAACAAGCTTGATGGGGATAGCATATGCTTGTGTTGTGACAAAATCCGATGTCATGAAGTTTTAACGAGTCTGACAAAGGAAGAACTCGACGTCTTTTCATGTTTAGAGAGTTTGAAAAGACAACAGAAAAGGAAACTCCAGGGATGTCCTTTTTCGTAAAGTTGTGTCTCTCGGGCCCGAAAAAGTATAAAATAATACCCGAAAGAACCGCCCGATCATGACGATCGAGGAGTACTTTTCATAATTAGTGATTTCGACCTGAAAAAGTAAAAAAGTGGTCAAAACCACGTCGTTTCGTAACCATTAACGAGTTTGAAACGACAAAAACCCGGTAATATTTTTATGTTTTAACGGTCGACAAAAAGAACTTAAAATTACCGCCCCTTATTAACATTTAACGAGTCAAGAGGAGCGACTCGGCAATCTTTTCCTCTTTAAATGGTCAGAAAAGAGCTGAAAGCAGACCTCCATTTTTATTTTCTTTAACGAGTCAAAAAGGAAAAATACTCGGCAATCTTTTCATATTTTACGAGTCAGAAAAGAGCGTAAAGGCGACTCGTCCTGAAGGAACGAGTGGTATAAAGGGTAGCGACTGGTTCCGGTAATGATGGAACTTGCTCGAAACATGTAAAGGTTAAGAGGCTGGCTAATAAAACCACTCATCGCTGCGGTTCCTCAGGAAAGGAGAAACAACCAAGTGAAAGCATATGATCGGCCAAAGAGATGGTGGCGATGGAATGAAACAACCAAGGCTCATCTAGC
Source organism: Pinus tabuliformis (assembly GCA_031772625.1). Classification (NCBI taxonomy): domain Eukaryota; kingdom Viridiplantae; phylum Streptophyta; class Pinopsida; order Pinales; family Pinaceae; genus Pinus; species Pinus tabuliformis. Next base: position 1,098,636,983 of record CM062811.1, read on the forward strand.
AGAATTTAGCAGATAAAAGGCAATCACGGGATGTAAATCAGGCATGGGTTCATTTTTTTTTTCACAAGCTTGAACCATGGAGAACTCTGCTTGGATTCGGTTTCATGTTTACACAAGCTTGAAACGAAAAACTATGCTTGCTATAAATTTGCATGCCCCCAGCATGATAATGCAAATCGAGGTACATGCCCCCCAAGCTTCATGGCATTCACGGAGGGGATGGAATGAAGGTTTACTTGGAAAGACTCGATTTTGAAGGAGGATGCATGCCCCCCCGGGTCTCAGTCACGCGTCCGGGTCAGTTGCCGTCATCAGAATGACGGAGTGGATGTTGGGGCATTTCCTGTGGAAATAAGACCATTTAGGAATGGTAGATGACTATATGTGAAGTGTGAACCGGGGAATGAAAGTTGGTCTACGACCTTGATCGTCCTTCCTTCATGCGGAAAACACATCACTCTGAAGAGTGAGGACACAATTGCACGTATGCGATAAATATAGTCTCGTCCAAGGAGTAAATTGTAATCTAACGGACCTTGGACTACCATGACGCCCATTTGAACAGTCTTCCCTTCTAATGTGATAGGTACATTGGGAAGAATTCCTAAAGGTCGAGTGGTTTCTCGATGGAAACCTGTAAGGTTTCTCATCTCAAGCAGAAGCAGTGGGGAACCAAGTGCTTCCCAAGCTGTTGAAGAAAGGATACTCACAGGGGATCCCTCATCAATAATTGTACCGGCCATAACCATGCTGTAGACTTGGACTATAATTCGAAATGGTATGGAGGCTGGTAACCGAGGATTACCTAGTTGATCCCAATTGAAGGAAACAACTAGGTTGCTTGGAGGTGGGACTGGATAGACAGCCGGATATGATTCTGATGGACTTTCTTCTTGGTGCGAAGGAATGAGAGGGATGCTCACTTGATCATTAGAGTCTATGTTGATGAATAGAATTTGGACGGTGGGGTCTTCATTCTTTGCAGTGATAACATCATCTGAGGAGGGAACTTCTGAAGGCAAAACCGGGTCACTTGTAAGCTGGACCTTTTGACTTTTGTCTGGTTTGGATTCAGATGTAAGATCATCTAAGGATGGAACTTCTCAAGGCAAAACCGGGTCACTTGTAAGCTGGACCTTTTGACTTTTGTCTGGTTTGGATTCAGATGTAAGATCGTCTAAGGATGGAACTTCTGAAGGCAAAACCGGGTCACTTGTAAGCTGGACCTTTTGAAAGACCGGGTCAACTGTAATCTGGAACGTTGGACTTTCGTTTGGTTTGGACTCACGTGGTTCATCCTTGATGACAAAGTGGTGCGTAGATGATGAATGTAAATCAACACTCGTTCCGACCAGGGACTGGTCTGGAACAGGCGGAGCACAGCTAGGTTCAGGAAGAGAAGGCTGGATCAAAGAGGAATCATGCTTGATCACTTGGTTAGCGGAGAGATGATCTGCAGTTGCAAAAAGGCGCTGATATCCAGCGGGTAGCCGGGGTAAGGGAGCTGACAGACTTTCCAAAAGACGGGAGGCTTCATCCATAAGTGGACAAATGCGAAGGAGATGATTACCTTCACAAAGTCGATAAGGGAAATGAACCTTCCCTTTTCTCTTTCCCACTGATAAGGTATCGTCGATTTGCGACGACAAGGGGCGAGTCGGGTCACGGGACCATATATCTAGGATCCTGGGAATACCAGGACAATCAGAAAGAAAATGGTCCTCCTTGCATAATCGACAAGGAGACTTAGCCTTCCGCGGAGGAGCAGAAGGTGGTTCCACTTCAGATATTTTCGTGGTAGATGCGACCTTTCCCTTAGGAGACTTCTTCTTTTTGGTCTTCTTCTTCTTCTTCTTAGCCACCTGGTTACTGAAATCCAAGGTGTCACCAGGCGAAGTAGAAGATGAGGACGCAGCAATGGGCGAAGAAGGAAAGGGGTCCACCTTAGAATCAACATGGTGTTGTTCGGGTGGAGCAGGTGGTGGTGGAACAGGAGTTATCACACTCGAGACCACCGAGTTTGAAAACAACCATACGGGTAAACCAATGGTCAATCCAGGCAAAGACAATGTTGCGATATACTGAACACCGACATTTCCAACAGAAGGAAATGGACGAGGGTTCCCATCAGGAGGAACACTTTGGCCGGTGGGCGCCGGGAAGGCTGCAATCGAGCGAGAAACAATCCTACTCAAGCTAACGCAAACAAAATCTAATTGGGTAGATGTTATCGTGGCCAATAAATTTTAAGACACTGAACTTAACCTTTTCATTTTTTAAGAGTCGAGAAAAGGATAAAAGATGACTCTAGTCTCCTTCGAATATTTAATGAGCACGAAGTGACAAGACGCTCACAGGCACCTTTTCGTTTAAGGAGTCCGAAAAGGATCAAAAGTGACTGCTCTGGAATTCTAGGTAGAGGGTGTGCCAAACTTTTCGCAAAACCACAGAATACTTTTTAGGGTACGGGTGGTCGATCTTCGTGAATGCTGTGTTCACTGCATTGCGAATCGTAGGGCAGCTGACACGGCTTCCTATGGATAAAGGCTTTATTCCTATAGGGGTCTCCCAATATATACGCGACGGTACGTGGGAGCACAGTCCGTATTGGCACCTATCGTTTCACCGTGGAGGAATCACCCAACCACTCGACGATAAACTACCAGGTTTAAAGACGCCGGAACACGTCTCTAACCTAGACCTCTAGATTATTTGCGTTATGTTCCAATGCGTTGTTATGTTCATTGAGTTTATTTTAAAGTTTATCTTCGATTATGTTTCAGTTTTTGGTCCTACCGTATGTGATATCTCAAAAACTTCTTAAATGCAAACTATTTGCCAAAATTATATCATTTGATTCGATGAATTCTATCTACAGGAGGGTTGAGATCTTTACACAAACGAAATGATCACTCAACAAAGAACAAAGATCCTAATGCAGCTAATAACAAGAAATCAAATTTTTTCTTTTTCTTTTTAATAGCAACAAATAACAATAAACGCTAACTAATATGATGCAAAAGATATTTTGTTTTTCTTTCCTTTAAGATGGCATGATGCATTTAAACAAATCTTAAGAGATATGCACAATTCAAGTTCACTCAATGAAATAGAACCAACTCTGAAACACCAAAATGAACTATGCAAGCAAGGAAAAACACAAAGACTTTCAATGAACCATGTAATCTAAGTTCAAATGAAGTCAATTCAAAGAGGCTAGAAGTGAATCACTCAGAGTATAGAAGATCAAGCTTTGACAAATCACTGGATAGGTGCAGGACACAACTAACAAGTTGACTGGATAATCAAGAGACCGAAACTTCCCACAGAAGGCTAGACATGCAAAGTCACTAGATGTCCTAGGGCTGAGACAAAAATCAATAGAAATAAGCAAACAACTGAAGGATAAAGGCTAAAACCAGTCAAACAGAGGTTCAACACACTTCCAGAGGCTATAAGAGATATAAAAAGAGGCTGAAAGAGCTTTCCACCCACACACAGGCAAAATTTACAGGGCTGGCGCGACTGTCAGCGTGCAACTTGCGCTACCAAAGGATTGGCGCGAGTTGCTTTTGAGCAACATGCGCCAACTGGCGCGACTGTCAGAGTAATAACCGCGCCAATCGAGCTGGCCGGCTAAAAAAATAAAAAACACGACCTCAGGTCGGGTTGACAGTGCTCAGATGGATCAAACAGTAAAGAATAAACTCAAAACTGACCCAGGAAGCTCATTCACTCAAGCAAGTAGAGAAAAATTAACATGCAAGACAAACTCCAAATAACTTCTCCCAAGTGGAGTCGCCAAATTGTTGGATAGGTAAATCCCCTCTGCGGACAGAGGCGATCCCACTAGCCTAAAACAGAACTAGCCACAATCAAACCACGCTGCCACGCAAGTTCCTAGTTATGCATCAAAGGTGAATTAAGAAGACCAACCTGGAATCCAACGCTATGATTGAAGCAGAGTTGATATTCCCGCTCCTTCGCTCCAGCAGATCATAAACGAACACCTGCACATGCAAAGGAAGAAACAGATACCAACATAAAATCTACCAAGGCACAACTATATTTCAGTCAGAAAGGAAATAAATCAACACATCACCATAATAGACAATGAGATTGGAACTATAATAGCAGTCGCTCATTAATTAATAATAAACAGGAAAAGTTACAACCAAGGTTCTGACGTTGAACCTCTCCTGGCTGGGCGAGCAACTATATGTGTCTTGCAATGTATCTCCTCTCCGGCAGCATAACCTCTCTATGCTTCATTATCACTCATGATAACCACAACTAGCATTCCTCCAATAACTCAAGAACTCAACATCTAGCACTCCATGACTAATTACTCATGACCAGCTTGTCAAATGCAGAAGGACAAGATTATATAGATGAAGAAGGGAGGAGGATACGATGAACCGGGACACCTATTGTGGATTAACTTTATCCCCCAAAAGCCATTAAAGATGGAGATAGGATAGAACTCGACATAAGACTGATTTTTTATCCTCAAAAAGCTCCATGTAATGAAGGAAACAACAGTCGGGCGTGCGTTAAGGAAAAAAGCATGACCAAACTTGGTTGGCGCGACTGTTGCTCTAAGACAGAGCGCCAATGGTCGCGCCCTTTTTTGAGGATCTCCATGATTGGCGCGGGTTAGATACGGTGGACCTGCGCCAATGGAAAAAGAGCACTTTTCAGGGATAATCTGTAGAAGGTGTCTTCAGGGAACATGAAGTACATACTCAGGGGAACATAATGCAAGTGTTTTTAGACTTTGTCGCTTCTTATAACTCCCGGGACGAGTCCTCCAAAGTACGACAAGAGGAGTAACAGGGATGGTGACAAATTACTGTGTAACACCGACTACACCAGCTATTGTGACAGTGTCACAAGTTCAAACGCTGCCTGTTGTATGTCAACCTCAGATTTCTCAGGTTGTAATGCAACAGCCCCTTGACCCTATGACTCAACCACAATCGCCAACTAGTGGGGCGACACAGGTCCAGACAGGTACAATTACCCCACACCTTGGTCCAACGGTTAGTATAGCGCAACAGCACATGGCTTCTCAACCATGGCTGGTGCAATACCAACAACCATAATTCCAACAAGTATACCAAGGTTCTGAGCAGCAAATCTTTGCGAACAGTGGACAACCGTACATTCAAAACGGTCAAAATCAACCATTTTACAATGGTCATGTCCACCAACCGTATCAGTCATACCAGCATCAAATGCATTATGCGAGCATGCAAAGACCAACTGCTCAGGAAATCCCATCTTACCCTGGGTATGCTTCACCTAATCTGAATCAGCAGTTACCATTCATGGCAACTTTAGAGTTACCTGATTTAAACCGGTTAACAAATGATCCAATTGCTTACGCCCCTTGGTGGCCAGCGATCCCTCATAAACTTCCATCAGATATTCCTAAATTCAATGGAAATCCGGGTGAAGATCCATCGAATCACGTGATGACATTTCATCTATGGTGTTCATCAAAGACCCTAAACGATGATTCGATAAGGCTTCACCTCTTCCAGAGGACGTTAACGGGTCCAGCGGCAAAATGGTACATTGAATTGCCTAGAGCTTCGTTCGACAACTTCAGCACCTTAGCCATGACCTTTTTAACCCATTTTCAATTACCGATAAGGTATGAAACGGGAATAGAACTTCTTACCAACTTCAAACAGATAACAGCCACTCACATATCTGATCATATACATGAGTGGCGACGTCGTCGTAGGATGGTAAAAACGTACGTTCCCGATCAGCTATTAGCTGAATGGTTTATCAAATCATTACTACCTTCCATTACGGAAGATGTGGCAAAGGGGGGAGTCGTAACGGAAGAGCAAGTTATAGCTCGTGCGCAATATCTGGACTTGATCTATACTCAGTCTGACACGCTCTACGACAAAATACCTGACGCCCCTAGACCAGAATTCTCAATTCCTCCTCCTCTTAAATCGAACAATGACTCTCACGCCGACGATGGCGTGATTGGAAAAACTGACACGAAATCGACAAAGGCTACATCTAAGAAGGCCCGTAATATTTCAGATCAAAATGCAAAAGACGAACTTCTTGCTTCGGAAGTAAATGCCATATCGACACATAAGGGCAAAGAAACCAAACAACCAGGAAGCAAGAAGAAACAAGGCAAAGGGAAGAAGAAGAAACAGGATGAGTCATCTCCTGAAAAACCTTCTTCAAACCCTCCTGGAAATAGGAAACCCCCTTCAGGGTGTCAGATATGTGATGAGGATCATTGGGCGAAAGAATGTCCATACAAAGCTGAACTTAAGAAATTCTTTAAGAGTTTGAAAACCTCAGCAGTGTTAATTGATCCGTTTCCAAATCCAGGAACAAATCTGGTTGATAGTGGAAATGCTTCCCCGTCTCAAGTGCTAATGTTGTCGATTTCAAAACAGCAAAATGATGCTTTGATTTCGACAAGGAACAAAGATTACGGGAATCCACAGCTGTCGAACAACAAGGATAAAGATCAACCGAGTAGTTCGACAACAACTTCGACAGAAGTTGTAACACCCACCATTCCTGAATTAACAATAAAACCGCCAAAGGGAGTAGTACACAAGTCGACATTTAATCCCCACGCTAGAGCGGTGCAACATTATAATATAGTGGAAGATTTGGCCCAATCGCCGTCTGCTATGTCGACTCTTGAAGTACTTCAAAATTGCCCATCCCAAAGGCAGGCTTTGTTATCAGCCATTGGTGGGGTTGACCCAAAGGATTCCAATCTTGTATCCTTCGACCACAAAGGATACGATCCTCAGTTACCAGCCCAACTAGCTTTCCTTATTCAAGTGAAATCCCTCAACAAAACTGTTCATCGAACAATTATTGATGAGGGGGCATCCACATGCATTATGTCGATGAGTTGCTGGAAAACTTTAGGATCTCCAACCTTGTCGCGATCTTCGAAGACATTAAAAGCATTCGACGGAAGGACATATACCCCATATGGTATCCTAAATAACTTGAAAGTTGAACTAGGGGAAAAATGGTAGAAATAGATGTTGAAGTCATTGATGGGAATCTTGATTACAACATCCTACTAGGAAGACCATGGATATATGCCATGGCAGCTGTTGTGTCGACCTATTTTAGAAAGATTGCATTTCCCTTTCAAGGAGGGAATACAATCGTCGATCAACAAAACTTCCTCCCAATGGTTCTCAAGTTACAGGAAGCATTCCCATGATCCATGGAAGCCCCCATTCGCTTCAGAATATTGGAGTAGGCCTACTGAAAGATCCTATACTAATGGGAACTTTCGCTCTTCCACCTCCAATCAATCTGGCGGAAGTAGCATCGATAGGAACCTGCAATATGATATCTTCCACAAAGATCTCAGAAAATGATATCAACATGGATCATGCAATGGTTTTTCCCCCAAGCCCAATAGAAATATTATAGCAATCAATGTTCCTAGCATGGGAGGCAAACCCGAATCAACTCTCATCAAGCGTTTGGGTAGATAGGTCTAGAGAATATGGTACCCCTTCAGATCCTTGGTCGCGAGTGCATGGAACCGACGAAGGAATTGTACAATCAATGTTGATTGAAGAGGCACCATGGAGTGATTACCACCATCGTTCCCTTCTTCCTGATTATGAAGAAGATACTCAAGATGACCTTTATCATCCTTCAGTTTTTGAATTCCTATCAAATACTGTAAATACGGTGGATTCCGAGCGAAACTTATCCAACATTGAAGAGACTATCGCCATAAACATCTCGACCAAAACAAATGTTGTAGAGAATATTTATGTTGGCAAATGTTGTTCTCCTTCAGAACTGGAAATATATAACGCTCTTTTTCGCGAATTCAGAGATGTCTTTGCTTGGTCATATGATGAAATGCCAGGCATTGACTCGAGTATCGTTGAACACGAAATTAAGATGTATCCAGATGTCAAACCGGTAAGACAACGGCTACAGTAGGTGCACCCCAAGAAAGCCGCTGCCATTAAGGCAGAAGTTGAAAAAATTCTCCATGCTGGTTTTATCTACCCGGTTCCTTTGACCGATTGGGTATCCAATATTGTCCCTGTTATGAAGAAACAAGGGACAATTAGAGTGTGTGTCGATTATAGGGATGTAAATCAAGCTTGTCCAAAAGACAACTACCCTACACCCTTCATCGACCAGATAATTGATGAATGCGCCGGATGCGAAATCTTTTCATTCATGGATGGATTTTCCGGGTATAATCAAATAAATATCCGCCCACAGGACCAGTCAAAGACTGCATTCATTTGTCTGTGGGGCACATTCGCATATCGAAAATTACCCTTTGGTTTAAAGAACGCGGGAGCGACGTTTCAGAGGGCAATGAATTATGCCTTCCATGACATCAAAAACATCGTTCAACCACACCTCGACGACCTTCCGGCTCATTCGCGAAAGTGGACTGATCATCCGCAGCATTTAAGAGCGATATTTCTACATTGCCGACACTACAAGATACGACTCAATCCACACAAATGTGTATTTTGCGTCAGTTCTGGTCGTTTACTTGGCTTTGTAGTCTCCAAGGATGGGATTCGTCTCGACCCGTGCAAGGTCCAGGCAATCATAAATTTGCCTCCACCTTCAAATTTGCTTCAGATTCAGAAACTCCAAGGGAAAGTAAACTTTCTGAGGAGGTTCATTCCAAATTACGCCGAACTTGCTAAAGGTTATACATGTCTTTTGAAAAAGGAGGTACCCTTTGAATGGGATCAAGTTGCGCAAGCTTCCTTTGATGCTTTGAAAGATTCCCTAATAAAAGCATCATTAATGTACGCCCCTGATTATCAAAGAAATTTTAACCTGTATCTGGCTGCAGCAGATACAACCATCGCAATGGTTTTAGTTCAAGAAGTCGATGGAATTGAACATCCTATATATTATTTAAGTAAGAACTTAAATGATACAGAAAGCAAATATTCTTACGTTGAAAAACTGGCGCTTGCAACTGTTCAAGCGATACAAAGATTTCGACACTATGTCCTCTTTCGGAAAACTACCATTCTATCTGATTGCAACCCCATGACTTATATATTGTCGCGAAAGTTGCTGGGGGGCAAATATTCGAAATGGATAGCGATCCTTCAAGAGTTTGATCTGGAATTCGTAAAATCCAAGTCAAAGAAAGCTCTAGTTTTTGCAGAATTATTATGCGATCTCCCATCGTCGTCCAACGATGAAACATCCGAAGAATCAATCGTGGATGAAAATTTGTTTATGATATCTACAAGCAATGAGTGGTATGGAGATATAATAATTTATCTCCAAACCCAAAAGTTTAGGCCTAACACCTCTCACTCTGAACAAAAACGTATTCGATACCAAGCAAAAGACTACATGATCGTCGGTGATAGACTTTGCCGTCGTGGTATCGATACAGTTCTGAGAAGGTGCCTCACCCATGAGGAGGCCGAAAAAGCCCTGAATGAGTGTCATTCAGGGGCCTGTGGGGGGCATCAATCTGGATATGCTACAACACAAAAAATATTATGAGCAGGATACTTCTGGCCAACAATGTTCAAAGATTGCATAACCGCAGTCAGAAGTTGCCATGCTTGTCAAATTTTTGATAGCAAAACCAGAAGACCACCCACACCTCTACAGCCAATAGTTGCTGTTGGGCCGTTCGCTAAATGGGGCATCGATTTCATGACATGTAACCCCACCTCAACCGGGGGGCATGGGTATATCATAGTCGCAGTTGACTATTTTACCAAATGGGCCGAGGCGATGCCTACATTAGATAATATTGGTGAAACAGCTGCCCTTTTCTTTTTCAATCATGTAGTCGCCAGATTCGGCGTACCACAGGCTATAGTCACAGATCATGGATCGCATTTTCGCAATCACATGATGCTCGAATTAGCTGCCAAACTAGGATTGTCTCACGACAGCTTTACTCCGTATTATCCGCAAGCCAACGGACAAGTTGAAGCGATCAACAAGGTCCTGAAGCGCATGTTGCAAAGGATGATCGGAGTTCACAAAAGAAGGTGGCACCTAATCCTGTACTCAGCCTTATGGGCTTACCGAACATCGGTAAGGAATGCGACTGGGTTCACACCCTTCCAACTGGTATATGGCCTGGAAGCAGTCTTACCAGTCCAGTGCGAAATCTCGTCTCTTAAGCTCGCAATCGATCTCCTCCCCGAAACTTCAGAAGAAGAGGCTCGTTTCTTGGAATTAATCCAATTGGATGAAACCCGTTGTGATGCCGCTTTGGCTAACGAAGCCCATAAGAAACGAGTCAAGGCGCAATTCGACAAAAATGTCAAACCCCGTGTCTTCTCAGAAGGTGACTTGGTCTTGCTTTACGACCAAGAATCCGATAAATTGGGAGCAGGTAAATTTAAGTCTTTATGGATGGGCCCCTATATTGTTAAACAGGTGTTAGCAAAAGGAGCCTACGAGTTAATGGATTATGACGGAGTTCCACTGGCGCAACCTCATAATGGGTTGTACCTCAAGCGTTACTATGCTTAAATAGTAACCAATATGCTTTTGTTGTATTTTGTTTTCGCTAAAGTGTTCGTTTTGGTAAGATGAAGCTATTTGTGGTAAAAAATCAAAACAAGACCATCTAATCGAGCAGTTTTAGCACATAGTTCAAGCTCGTTAAAAAATAAACATAAGGCCGAGCAAGTGTTTCAATCCGCGTTTAGGCTCGTTAAAAAATGAACTATCCTCTGGTAAATAACCACCGTGAATGTAGCATTATCAGCTATTAAAGCCTTGGCCGTGTTTGCACCGTCACCTCCACTTTTCATTGGCCGATCATTCACCTCCATTTGATTGTTTACCCATTTTGAGGAACAGCTGCGAAGAGTGATTTCACTAGCCATCCTTGTAACACTGCCGTGATTGGAAAATTCCAAACCTTACCTGGAATCAGCTGCTGCCCATTTTATCACTCTTTCCTCAAAAGACGAGTCTTCTTTAATCTCTTTTCATCTGACTCGTAAAATATGAAAAGATTGCCGAGTTTTGGCCTTCCAGCTCGTTAAAGCGACCGGAAGTGCTATCCCTCTAGATTTTAATCTTTTTGGACCTGAGGGATTATTGCACAAAAAGATCGAGCGCTTGTGTTGTTCGACTCGTTAAAACTATCGAAAATTCATCCCTTCTGTATTGTTTTATACTTTTTCAGACTTAAGGGATTAGATGACGAAAAAGGAATTCAGGATTTAACTTTACGTACCTTTTCAGACTCTCTAAAAATGAAAAGGACCAAGTTATCTTTGTCGTTAAACTCGTTAAAAAGATTAATAGCGACAAACTTGTCTTTAGACGAGAACGAGTTTCACTATCGCTAGGCTCGTTAAAACATAGCGAATCATGGGTTTGCCCGAAGGGCAAATTATAGAACAAGCATATGTTATCCTCCTCAAGCTTGACAAAAATAAAGAGGTACTGGTCAGCAATGACTGGGGAAAAATTGGGAAGAAACTCAAAGAATCTTTATTGGTAGCAAGTCGCTCTTGAACATGACACTTCCACTCCGTGCCTGAGTCGGGTTGGGTTGTTTCATTCACCGGTCACATCACCATGGTCACGCCATACCATCCACATTTGGGGTAAATGCTACCAATCCATCACATAAGTGTCGCCGACATGTTCAAGAGAAGTCATCCAGAGAAGTCACCCGTGTCTCATCCATTACCATACATTATACTTCATTCCTTCATGACCGCCATCCTGAACCATATATCATCAGATCGTTTTCACCTCCATCAAAATCATTTACTCCGTTCCGTGTCATTGATGTGGGATTCATCAAGGCCCTCCTTTGACGGATCGCTTCTTGTCGACATCAGCTCATTATCCAAGAAATTGATCTAGGAACACCCCATTCAGTACTTTGAAGCTTGCATGCCTCAATGGCAAGTTTCTCACTTCCGGCGACAGGTATACATCAATGACCTTCGACCGAAAGATTTTGCGTGGTGTTCGACGCCAAGTATTTTATTCACACCACATGAATTGTACTGCAGTACCTTGAGGGTCATCATCCTTATCGGTGATTCCTCTCGCGCTTGTTAACAGTTTACATCATTGACTGGTAATCAAGCGATGTCTTTCCATGTTCGACTTCAAAACATTTTTCACATGGATCGACTTGTACTTCGAGTGAAGATCGGACAAGATTGAAGACCCCGGATCTAGTTTCATCCATCCAGGCTGCGATATATATTCAGGAAAAATAAAGACATTGACATGTACAACATTGCAGCACAGATAATCATCCTACCAAAAGGATGATGACTTCATCAAAATCATCAGTCTACCATCAGACGATTGTCTGTCCTGTGTACATAAAAATGAATTTATAAATCTGAGCATGGGAATGCCCGCCTCAGCTAGATCATGAAAACAGTATGAAGATAATGTATTGTATTGTATCTTATTACAGGTCTCCTTCCAGCATTGAAAGAACTTCGGATCCTCCTAATAAAGCATTTCACCCGATAAACGGCCTCATACTTTAGGGGGAAACTGTTATAGACATTTTTGTGCCTTACAACTCTAAGCATGAAATGTCCATAAACCAAGGGATCCTAAGTCCCTAAAAGTGTTGTTCCTACCCCTAGAGGAACAAGGTCAACCAATTACAGCTTCTCCCAGAAGTTCTCCACCAGAAATTGCTCAGAATCAGTCAAATCAGGATCATTTCAGCTGCTCCACTAGCTAGCTGCGTTGCATAGCACCCCAGTACACTAGCTAGGTGCGTTGCAACGCACCTAAATGCACTACCAGGGTGCGCTGAGCGGGAAATGACAAATGGCAGTGTCATTCCGCGAGGTGGACAAACAATGGAAGCTTCCAGAATCTTCGCCAATGACACTTGCCTCACTGAGTTCGACCAAGGATGAGTAAGAGGCTCTCAGTCTCCAAGTGGAAGCAAGAACTGACAGAGAGAAGCCACAAGTCAAATCATAAGATGACTCATCCTCTTTGCATACATCTATATATGGATCCCTCATCCCAGAGATCCAGGAGGCTGGAATTTTGTACTTTGCAGAGAATTGTTGTTGGTTTTGAGATACAGATCAGTGCATTGGGTGATTTATGCTTTGTTGGAGGTGAAGAGGGGATTCCTTTGCTGGGGGGTTGATGCTGGATCAGGAATCATCGGTTGTAACTCCTCCTGGACCTTCTTGTTATATCAATAAAAATATTTGAGTTTCTCCTACATGCTTGTGTATCAATGATGTTTTGTTATATTTGCATGTTTAGCTTAAATCTGATCCTAAGCTATTTATGAATGTAAATCCATGTCTTTGTGTAGTTTTCTTCTTATGTGATCTTGCAGGAACTTGGTGAAGCTGGGCAAGTGAAGGACCAGGTAGCTGGAAGCTGTCAAAGAGGAGAGAGATTGGATCAAAGGACTAGCGCAAGACACAGGTTAGTTCATCCTATTCCTCTTCATTTACAGTTCATAAAGAAGAATATGAAAGTAGTTTTCCTTGTTTGTTGCTAAGGCACTGTCACACCTTAGTGGGATAGGGGCATTCTGAGTAGACACTTTTCCCATCAACAGAAAGTAAAGTGAAGAAAACACATTTAGAGAATTTTATAATGTTAGATGAGTCAAAAGCTTAAATTGAAGTTGAATTTCAAAAGTCAAAGTGAGGGTTGAGTGAAAGTTAAGTGGAGCCGAAATTGAAATTGAAAAGTGTATTTTTTAATTATAGTGTTTTTGGGGAGAGATAAGGAGTGGATAAAATAATTTTTATTTGGGAGTCATAAGGGTGAATAAGGTTGATGATTTGTGGAATGGTAAGGTGAACTTCATTTAGTCATATTTGAAGTCATAAGTACATGTTTTGTATTTGGAGTGATAAGTGAAAGTCATTATTGTAATTCAAAGTAATATTTTACTTTGAGAGCGATTGAGTTAGTGCAGGCAGTTTTTGAAGACAATTTGCTTCCAAAGTTTGCAAGTGTGATATTCTCATTGAGAAATTTCCACGACAAAGTTGTGACATTGAAGAATGATGTACTCTAGTAATTAATAAAATCATAATTTTTTGTGGTGCTTGTGTCCTAGATCTGCCCGAATAAGGGGATCTTAGGTACACCGTGTGTAATGAATGCATGTGCATGACTTGTATTTAGATTATCAAAACACTCTCTTTGTATTATGCTTAAACAACTACATGCACATAAGCAAGCTTAAGTATAAGAACGATTAATCAAGCTCCTGTAATCAAGCTTAAGTACACAAGCACAAAGCGTCACATCATCAACTTGATAAGATGATCTTCCAAGCAAGCACATTTCACATTATGTAATCAAAGAAATCAAGTTAAGGACGCTACAAAATCAAGAATTTCAAGCCAAGACGACATCAACATCATCAACACTTTTTGTATCACTTGCAGATAAACCTTTTTTAACTGAATTGTACGGGTGCATTCTCGGTTGTAACCAACACCCTAATTTGAATTGTTAAGGTGAATACATTAAGTCAAGTAAGTCTTCCACTGAGTCATCAAGATTGAACTTATCATTTGTCTCTTGGGTGCATTTTCGACAGTGTTTGACACCCTTTCTTTTTTAAAAATCAACACATTCAGTGAGTACATTCAAGAAAGCACAAAGTGTCAGTAATCAATCAAGCAAGCCATCTAGCAAGCAATCATCATCAAACGATTGTGAAATCTAGTATTCTATTCTTCAAGTGAGCATCAAATCAAGCCAGTGTTTAACACAAGTGAAATAAGCAATAAATCAAGGGAGCGTGTCATTCAAACAACAAAGCAAGCGAGCGTGTCATTCAAACAACAAAGCAAGCGAGCATTTCATTCAAACAACCAAGCAAGCGAGCGTGTCAAAATCAAGTGCGAAAGTTCAAAGCACGACATCTACAACAAATGAGCATGTGTGAAGTTGATTGAAGCATTCACAAAGTGTCAATGAAGCATTCAAGCAAAGCGATTGTCATCAAGTGAGAGTGAAATCAAGAGTTCAAGCAACCAAGTTATAAAACTCTAGCAAGTGTTTAAAGCATCAGCAATAAGAAATAGTACAAGCAAGCTCGAATTCAAAGTGAGAAAGCTAACATAGCGACACACATTCAACTGTCCCAAATTCTTAACAATTTGATTTTATCATCAACTAGTGACATGGTGAACATCAACAAAACAACTCTTGCTAATATTCAAGTGCATCTTCAACATGCACATGAAATGATTGAGTTCCTTCAACTGGAGTCACAACTACAAAGAACAAAGTTGCTAGAGAAGAGTGATGATTCCAAGTCACTGATCCAACCAACTTCAAGTGTCAAAGTGGTCCCTGATCCAGTTCAACTTTCTTCCAAACCAATCATCAAGCCATGGGAAGAAATCCAAAGTAACAGAAATCGACGAGGCTTAGGATATGTCAAAGATGATGCCAAATTGCATATCCCAGATTATTCAAGGCCCCTTAAGTTTGTCAATGCAGGGTTTCTTGCACAAATCACATCGCCTAGTTCTGAGAAAGTTGAAGACAAACATAAGTACACAGAAACTAAAGTTGCAGACAAACAGAGATGTGCGCAAACTAAAGTTGCAGTCAAACCAAACTGCCTTCATTGTCAAAGAACCGGTCATCTGGAAGATCAGTGTTTTGATCTCCATCCTTGTCACCATTGTGGCCAGTCAAATATTCATCAGCACAATGTAGCAAACAACAACAATCAACCAGACTGAAGATCAATTATTCATGGATTGATCCTTGGGAATGGTCATCCACTGTCAGAAGATTGTATAAGTTTTACTATCAAATTCACTCACACATATTGCAGCCAACAATAAAAATGAAGATGGTACTCTTGTGTAGTTGAACGGGGGAGTACACTAGTGAAACAATCCTACACCTGAAGGGGGGAGTTCAGAAATAATTTGAAGAAGATTGCCTCTCCTTTCAGCTGACAAAGGGGGGGAAATGATAATAAAATTAAGGGTGGTTGTCTGACTGGAAGTATCGACAACATCAGCGAAGCAGCCAATGGGCATTTTCATCAGCGAGTGAGCATCAACAAATTCGTCAGTGGGCAATTGACAACAAAGTCAGCAGTGAGCAGTTTTCAAACACAGCAAAAACAACAGTGAGTTGTTTTTCAACGTCATCAGCAAGTGGGCGATCATCATCAGCAGATTCGCCAATGGGCGTTCAACAACTTTTTTCAGTGGACAAACAAATACGCCAGTGGGCGTTCATCAAATTTTTTCAGTGGACACAAGATGTTGATTTCAAGAAAAGGATAGTTGGATCCTTTTGCAGATTGGCACGTGATGGAGTTGTCAAGCGACATTCAGAGATGAATCAGACAAGTAGATGACTCATGGTCTCTTCATATTGCAGTTTCTTCAACATCCAGCTTTGGCAGTTTTTCAGCAGTGTTTTTGAGGATCAACATGAGAACTTGGAAGATGGTTCCTCGTTCTTATTTTGGACTTATCATTGAGGGAGGGAATGTTAGCCTTACTCTCATGTGATGGAAACAATTCAAAGTCCAAAATAATTAAATTAATTAAAATCATGAAAGTTAGGATTTATTCCTACCTTTCTAGATTGAGTTTGTTCCTCATTGGTAGGAGTCAGTTTAGGCCTAGTTGGTTGAGGGATTCTCTCCAACTAGTTAGGTTCCTAGATTAGTGTTTGGTTGAGAGATTTGCTCAACCATAGTGTCCAAGATAGATGTAATATCTCAAGCTAAACTTCCTCATGTATTTATTTGTACTATTATCATTATGCCATTCTATGTCTTTGGTAAATTTTTTATTTTATTTTATTATTTATTATTTATTATTTTATTATTATTATTATTATTTATTTATTTTTATTTATTTTTTGTTAATTGTGTTTATTATTGCACATCTATTTGCTTCCTTGTTCTAGTTCCTGCAATATGCTGGATTGTGGAGCCTCCGAGGAGTTGCCAAAGAAGATCAATCCGCTCTAGCTATCGCTATAACATGGGATTGTTTATGGAGGCTTTCCCCGAGACTTGATCAATGATGATCTTTGAATCTCCATATATATGTAAGTGGGGGTTATCAAGGAAATTGTTGAACCACAAGAGTCCCCATAGGGCTAATGCTTCCGCCCTGGTGTTGGTGCCGCAACTTCCATTCCAATAGACCCTGTAAGACAAATCAGTAGACATAGCAATCCAAAAACCACATGCACAAGAATTCCTTTGTGCTGCTCCATCAAAAAACCTATCGGATATAAGAACTGCATATTGATTTACTTCTGTAGTGTGTTATTAGTGCATGAGGATTGAGTAGAATATATAGAGAGATTTGTGATGATTCTATCAACAACCATATGGAAATCTTTCGGAGAGTTCTAGAAAATATACCTATTTCTCCAATTCCAGATTGCCCAGAAAAGAAAAAGTGGAATGGCTCTCCAAGAAGATTTCTGAGTACTCCATTTTAGAGAGTCCACAATGCAATTATGATGTATACATGGGAAACCAATGAGAGATGATAACTTTTTCCATACTTGTACAGTATGCAGACAATGAAGAAAAATATGATTGTTATTTTCGGCATCTCTTTTGCAAATAGAGCACATTCCAGGACCATGCCATTGCCTTTTCTGTAGATTCTCCCAAATAAGATTTCTATTGTGGTAGACCAACCATGTGAAGATGATAATTTTAAATGGAATTTTTGTTTTCCAAAATGCATATAAAACTTGGTTCTCCCCCTGTCTAGCGTCCAATTTGCAAAGGGTTGAATATGTGTTAGCCACAATGATATTATCCGATGCCATCTTCCCCGACCATATGATTTTATCCTGTGTTTCTGAACAACAGATGCCGAGGTGTTTCATAGCAGAAATTATTTGATTCCACTCCAATTCCATTAGTCCATAAAAACTTATCTCCTGAGCATTTTTCCATATGGGGACTGGTCCTTGCCAACCATTAATGACTTGGCACCAGAAATATATGCCACGTCCATTAAGGAGATGAATAAGCCTCTCAGAGAGAAAACATTCAATTCTAGCACCCAGGATTAGGTCTATACTAATCAGAATGTGGTTGCCTGATTTAAACTTATGCAAGATGACGAATAAATATTTTTTCAATTTTCAGAAATCTAAGCCAGATAGTCGATCCCTGTTTTATGCCGATGGTGCCTTTCCTGTACCAAAATATGAAGTCTTTATCCTTAATATATTTGTGTTGTATGATCTTACTCCATGTGCTAGATCCAAATAAACCCCTCCAAAGGGATTTAATCAGTAGTTACCCCCCAAACCGACAGAGGTCCATGATTCCCCATCCCCCCATACCCTTAGGGAAAATGATGTTGGATAATTTGGCCAAGTGGTATTTTTTTCCTTTCATGGCTCCCCCCCTAGATGAAATTAGCCATTAAGCAGTTTAGACAGTTTATAATAGAGGCAGGGATGTAAAATAGGTGTGCCCAATAAACCCCCATTTGAGACAGGACTGCTTGGGTGAGTATAACCCAAGCCCCAGTGACATGTACCTAAACTCCCACCTAGATATATTTTTATAGAAACGATCAACAAGCCATTGCCAATCAGCAATTCTGTAACAACAAGGTTTGATACGGTATCCAAAGTATTTCATACCATTTTGTACTGGCATTGCCTCAATGCCAAATATACCTTTGATATATGTAATAGACTCCATGTCACATTATCCATGATATAAAACAGTTTTATTAACATTCATATGCAAGCTAGTAGCATTTGCAAATCTACTGAAAATGTGAAAGAGACATAACCAAGAAAAATGACATAGCATATCCATGATGAGAATATTGTCGACAAAGAGATTATGTGAAATGCTGATGTTGTTTCCCATCTTCAGTGGCTGGAATTGGTCCTCCAGAACCGCTTTTTTTTATGTGTAAGCTTAAACCATCCATCGCTAGGATGAAGAGTAGTGGGGAGAGGGAGCATCCCTGCTAAAGACCTCGACCATCATGGAAAAATTTTGTTGGATATCCATTAATGATAACATCATAGTTGACATTGTCAACACAAGCCATAATCCAATTTTGATGAGGACAAATCGAAGGAAGCCCCAAACGAGGCAGCATATTCCTTCTGAAGGTCAATCTGTAAGATAACAGCATTTAAATTCTTGGTGTGGATTGTGTGCATGCCCTCCTGTGCATTTGCAACAATGTCTGAATAAGCATGTCCTAGAGAAAACCATGTTGTTTAGGAGTGATATAGCACGAAAGAGTATTGTGCATGCGGCCTGCAATTGTCTTTGATATGATTTTGTATATTAGATTGCAGAGTGATATGGGCATGTAGTCAGAGAAGCACTTTGAAGAGTTGTGTTTGGGAATGAGAGCGATATATGTGGAAGTGATAATAATGATGATGTATAAAGCCCGTGGTCCTCGACTCCTCCACCATGCCCAATAAATCTCCTTTGAAGAGTTCAAAAAAAGTGGGTGAAAAGTTCAACCGTCCATCCATTGGGATGTCCCCCTTAGATGATTTAAGGACGCCCAATAATTCATCCTCTATGACTTCCTTATAAAATTCATCATTTTTCTCCGCATCAAACATAATCGGATAAGGATCAATCCCCCAAATTAAGTCCTCAACAATAATATTTTCATTATGGCCATATGCCTATTGAAAATATTGTACATCACCATTACTAATCCCTTCTTGTGACCAGAGAATATGTCCGTCAGCATCATTAATCTCCCATATGGTGTCGATATTGCGACGATGATTTGCATAATGGTGGAAGAATCTGGTGTTGCGATCACCTTCCTTAATACATAGCACCCTGCTTTTCAATCTCCATGTGGAATAAAAAGGAGATTCTTCTTCTTAAGTTCAAGGGTATGAATATGGGACCGAATAGTAGCAGAAAGACAGTGGGAGGACATCATGGGCTGAATCGAGTCCAGTTCATGTTGAATGTCAATGAGTTCACTTCTAAGGTCCCTGTGCTTTTGCTTCTACTAGTATTTGACATTCCCACTGAGGGAGTCAAGTTTATCAAGAATGTTAACCATGGGGGAAGGGTCGGGAACACAATTACGACCCCAAGTCTCCAACACCAGTTTGTTAAAATCAAGATCCTCCAACCAAGATCTGTTGAATTTGAAGGGGATGCCTGTGCGAATGTCCATTTTCCTCCATTGCAATGTGATAGGCCTGTTATCATATATAAAATTGTTGATGATGTCAGCACGGACATCACCAAGACAACCTAACAGCTGTTCGTGGATAAGAAAATGATCCAGTCTCTTAGCAACATATGTCGTGCCAGTACGACCATTGTCCCATGTGGGGGCAATATTTGCAGGGAAAATGTCCACAAAGTTATGCATACGAATAACATCTTGTATCATCCCAGCGAGGGGGTCGATTTTCTTGTGGCAACCCCAAACTTCATCCAGATTGATAATACAATTTAGGTCCCCAGTGATGATGAGTGAATCTAGTTCCATCATCCCAGAAGAAATAAACCTGTCCTAGAAGATGTATCTATCTCTGTATGGTGCATATATGTTGAGGATGTGTACATGGCCAAGCAGGCAGCGTATGCTGCCTTCTAGCAAGATACTCACAAAACACTTGTAGGCCTTTATTTTGAACCAACTAGGGTCCCATAAGGCCACCAAACCTCCAGAGACCTGCAACAACGGTAACATATATGTACCAATTTGGAAACATTTTCTGAAAATATAGAACAACTTGTGGAACACTATGCATGGATTCTTGAATGAAAATAATCTAATGATGTAGAGAGGATAAAAGATGTTTGAGAGCCAAGTATTTAGGGGCAGCCCCCAGACCCTAGATATTAAGCGAGATAATGCAAGTCATGAGAGATCATTGTCAGGCAACCGTGCTCTAAGGGCCCATGAGGGAGGGATGTCAGCAATAGGGACATCAACCAGAAAACGATCCATGGGGGAGGTTATTGGGTTTGTCTTGGGACGTCCCCAAAAATGTCGTCTACCTCGGTTTTGTTTCTGTCAGACGGTAATGTTTCCCGTCGAGGTAGGGCTGATGTGGGGGGAGATAGAACCCCTCGGTTTGTGGATAGTGAGAGTACGTAGGTCCAATGTCTAGTTTGGCTAGCTTGTACTAAAATTTTGAGTCGCCGACAAAAAATTGTTTTTCAGTCTTCAAATTATTCTGAGACGACCGTTCTTGTTGTGATTTCGCAATTGAACAGTTAACACACATTTAAAGCAATTCGGCGGGTTTTGTATTTACTTGCTTATCAAAAGTTTCCAAATTCCATTTGATTCCACTTAAAGTCATCATTGATTGTGTCTTTCCCGCAACAAGACCAGAATGTGGCGCAGAGGATCTCTGCATTATTAACTTATTCCACACTCTGCATTTCGAACTTACTCCGTATTCTAATCTCACACTTGGAATTTGTTGTTATTTTCAAAATATGATTTAAACACTGCTTTTGCAAGATTTGTTGAAATTTTTGTCCGGATTTCGGCCAAAAGTGGTGGCAATTCCTCCGCCAAAAGTGGCCGTCTAACCAGACTGCTTTTTTGCCCTGAAAAATCAAGAAAATTCCAGCAATATTTTGATAAATTCTAGCCTGGATTTTTGTAAATCCAGGTTGAATTTGTTAAAATTCAAGATTTTGGGTGCCTCAAAGTTTTTTATGGTGTTGAATCCATTGTCACCTTCACAAACATGATTTAAACACTGCTTTTTCCAGATTTGTTGAAAGTTTTTAGCCTGGATTTCGGTCAAAGTATTTGTTCGGGCAATTCCTCCGCCTCGGTAGACTTGTCCCATATGATTGGCTTTCATGAACTCTCAACAATTAAATATTTATGCATATTGTAACAGAGTTGTCTTTAGTGCGACTTTTTGGACTTTTCAGTGCCTGAAAAATTTGAGGTGAAATCTTGATTTGTATTATTTAAACTGATATCTTCAATCTTTATCTCCCACTTAAAATATTTTTAACAACTTCTTAAAATTTTACTTCAAAAAACAATGTTAAAAAATAAATAAATAGTATAAAAAAATAACAAACAATTTTTTTTTTACTCCTCACAATGACCTTCAAAACACACACCATTGGAACCACATAAGTGTATGTGGAGTTACTCAAATAATTCCCAAAATTATTATCAGAGAAATTAAAATTATAGATAAACACTAAGCAGGGTACCCTATCAACGTATCTCCCATTCCTTAATTCCGCATAATTGGAGTAAAGAGCGATGAATTGAAAAATAATAATATAATACATTGTAATTCCCCGTCGCGGGATCTCGGTTTTGGTATCATTGGCATAGCGGCAGTTGTGTGAGTGTGAGTGATGAAATTGTTATTTATAATTTTTTATATTTTTATTTTTAATTAGAAATAAGATTTTTAGAAAATTATTTTTGAATTTATAAGAAAATAGAAATATTTAGCATTTTCTGAAATTTTGGTTAAAATTGTAAAAGCATAGCAAAATAATGCAGAGTCAACATACCCCCCGGATGCGGGTGCATAGCCAAGAGAACAGTATGTTGGCAGCGAGAAGGAAGGGCACGTGGCTCATCACAAGCGCCAACCGGCATCGCATGAGAATTGAATTAATGTCACAGTCCGTCAACTTAAATGCTGCAATAACGCAGCTCACTCCCTCTTGCAGGTGTGTTAGTATATCGGTAATGATGCTCTGCTCGTTATTCCTTCCCGCTCCTCCCTTCCGCACATGTTGGTTCAGCAAGGTTGAAGATAGTCCAGGGTATTGTCTGTCTCAGAATCAAGGTGTCGACATTCATATGGGCTTTCATGCTTCAAACAATCCTCATTGCATCTCCCTCAGCCGCCCCCTCTCAGTTCCATCCACGACTGTTTGTTCGGTTCCCCCAACAGTCTTCAAGATGCCAAGAATGCGCACAAGGATGATTAGCAGAAGAGGCAGCTCCCGAGGCCGAGTCTCCCACCAGTCTTCCTCCACAACCTCGGACCCTTCGTCAGAGGCTTCGGATTTCCGTTTTGAAAGATACCCTGAGACCAGAAGCGGTCGCGGCAGAGGTCGAGGGCAATTCTTCTCCGAAGTGTGCTCTCTCCATCCCAATTCTCATACAGCTCGCTTCCGCTTCCCATGCACTCTTGGCAATTCCTCCTTCATTGCATCCGTTACTGTAGAATTGTGCGAGGATTCTGCGGGTTTGGAGGCTGACAGTCCAGGACATCCTTTGGTACCAAGGATGGAAGACCAGATTGATTCCTCGCAGAATGTGAATACTCAGAGAAAGACCCAAGGCGGCTCTGCAACTCTGGATTCGACCATCCAAGCCGGTCCGAGCACTCCTGCAGACGGGGGTCCTTCAGGAAAAGAGGGCCAACCCTCTGAGTGTGAAGACCCAGACCAATTTGGCTGCCGCATTGTTGAAGAATCGCCTCCAACATCGCATGAAGACTGAACAGGTCTGCACCTTATGGTTTTTGTTCAATCGCTGAAAGATGTTGCTCAATACCTTCCGGATTCACAGCCATTTCATGTTTTTAGCTCTCAGAATCAGGTCTTTTTCAATTTCGGATTTTCCGGTTTCCCCTGCGTGGGCGGCTATCTCCTGTTTTTGTTCAATCTGTTTATGGGTCACTATCTTGGTAGCGGCTGCGTTGTTCCTTTCATTTTTTCTCGGTCCTCCGTCACTGTTTTCAGGTATCTTAAGTCTCAAAGCAAGTCATTATGCTGGTCTTCTGGTCAATTTCTTAAGCGATTCTTGTAAGCATGCCGTCTCATGGGCTAGAACTCTTGAGGCCTCTGCCTCTCTGTAACCATATTTTTGTATCAATATAGGAGTAGACATATTCAGAAAAAAAGAAAAAAAAAGAAAAAAAAAATGCAGAGTCAACACACTTTGACCACGAAGAGAATGTTATAGTCCTTGGCCAAGTAAAGACTAACAAGGGAAATAGCTGCAAGGCAGCTAGTCCCTGCCTTAAAATTATGTTTGTGTTATCTTGTCATGATTGTAATACATTGTCATAAATGTTCTAATCAAATAAATTTATTTTCAACCACTCTTCTATGAGATGATGTCAATTTTATATGCAGATTAACAAAGTGTAAAAGTGAGGATCATGTTTCCATAGAGTGATGTAAAATTTATAAGACACCCACTTATAATTATTTTTCTTAATTAAAATGAGATATATATTTTTAATTTGTTGGAATTACCGTAGTCTAGTAAATTATGAATTACCATAGTTCCATTGACTAAACATTAATAAAATTATCTTATTTTATCTTATGTGAATGAATGACAAAAGATATTAAGTTCAGTGAACACGATTACTTCACTTGTTGAGATTCATACTTACAATGAGTAAGGCAAAACTAGAATCACATTAAAAAATGTCATAACTATGAAACAACAATTTGTTCTTACTATCAATTAAAAATTAAACTATGATAAATTTTTAATATAAATTTTTTTTTAATATATTAACTATATATATATATATATATATATATATACATATATATATATACTATATATATATATATATATATATATAAACTTAATAAATAGAATTTTTTATTATCTTACCAAACATATAAGAAGTGTGCAGACGCGGGAATGTGTGCAGGTGTTGAAGTGGGAATGTGTGTGAAAGAAGAGCATGTGGAAGGGAAAGTGTTGGGCAGGAATGTGTGTAGAGGCGCGGAAGCGAGAATGTGTGCCAAAGAAGAGCATGTGGAAAGGAAAGTGTTGTGGGGGAGAGGTCCATAAGATGTCTACAATGTAATGTAAATGGTAGATCTTTTAAAAGTGGGAAGATTAGATAAAGAGCATGTGGAAGGGAAAGTGTTGTGGGGGAGAGGTCCATAAGATGTCTACAATGTAATGTAAATGGTAGATCTTTTAAAAGTGGGAAGATTAGATTTTCCGTGGATATAAGGTAAGAGTTACATATTTATTTTTCGATATAATATTGGATTAAATAATTTTTAATTATTTATTTAACTTAAATAAACAATAATAATATATTGTCATAAATAACCTAATCAAATAAATTTATTTTCAACCACTAATATATGAGATGATGTCAAATTATTATTATTATTTTATATGAAAATTGGCATAATGTGTAGAAGTGAGAATCATGTCTCCATAAACTAATACCTTTTTATAATTATTTTTCTTAATCACATTTTTTTTGTTTGGAATTACCATAGTCTAGTAGATTACTCATGCTTTAGATTATCTGTCTCAAGAAATACAAATTGTAAATACCGTTGGAAACAAAATAGTAACATATTTTTTTAATCTTTATTTAGAATTTGGAATTTTGACTAAAATTTTGAAATTTTGATTTTGTAAATCTTAAATTTTGTAATTTTGTATAAAGTGTAAATCCCATATTACAAAGCCACCTAAACTAAAACCAAAATGAACCTTGGCTTACGTTAAAACCAAAATGAATCTTGGCTTACGTGGACTCTGGGCCCACCAAGTGCTTGCATGGCATAAAATAATGACTAACATGCCCCCTTCATGACCATGAATATAAAACAATGGGATGATGTTATTGCACGATTGCTCCCCCTTAACATGAAGTTGAAATGGCCCGTGATAAGAGTCGAGGGTGGGACAAAAAAACCCTCATCTTTTGTTGTAATAGAGTCGGTCAAAGTTTAAGCCAAATAATATTTTCTAGTAAAGCGATGCAATATCTCAATTTTGCCACTAATTTTTTTTAGTTTGTTCGGTTTTGTCATCGGGCAGTTTCGTTAAACAATTTGTATACATAGGGCTATAAGTGTATTTTTTAAAGTTTATTTTAATATAAGTAAATACAAATTTACATATACATCATGAAAATGCTTTAACCCAATAATATATAATTTATATTAATTATGAAAGACTATATGCTAAGGTGCACTCCAATAATAATAAGAGAGATAAGATGGTAAATACTAGTGCATTGTTGGTGAATAAATGGTTGTAGGTGACTGTTACAAAATTGAAAAAGTACCAATAATACAATTTATTTTTCAGCAGTGGCAACAATATGTATTCCACTTCAAATACAATATGTATATCTTAAGAAATACTCCCTACATGTACAACAGTCCACTCAACCATAATGATAGAGAACTCGACCCTCCTTCAATGTTGCTCTTAGTTATGTACTTTAGTGCTCTCAATCCCCTTGAGAAGATTGACTTCGACCCTCTTTTAAAGGCTCGACGTGGACCAACAATAACAGAGGTAACTCACCCCCCTTTGTGGCAATGAAACTCAACCTAGGTAAGCAGTTGAACTAACCCTGAACTCGACCAACTAAGGACATGCATAACTCAGCTTCTATTGCACTAAATTTGGCCCTTAAAATTGTAATAGACTCAAACCCTTCTTCCACAAACTCATCCCACTAAGTTATGGCTGAACTTGCCCCTCAAATTTATCTTGGAAACTCAGCCTATAAAGAGATATAGAATGCCCAATGTTAGAGTATAAAATCAACTGATAAATGTTGGAAAATTAAAGAAGACAACATCTTTAACTTAAAATTTTCCTTTCATGACATTTACTTATGATATTAAGTTCTTCTTGTCATTATTATGTTTATGTTATCATCATCAAATAAATGGAAAAACAATAAAGATCACATGAACACAAGATATAGGCTCCAAGTTAGGGAAAAACTCCTCCAAGGGGAAAATCCAAAAGAACTTTTCTCCTCCTATAAAACTAATTCAAAGGAGACTCCCAAGACCAAAAACAAGACCCTTAGCTTCCTCTAAAACACAAGATGACTAGCGAATAATCCAAGTGATCTTCAAGGGCAGCATCAAGGAAATTCACCATATTACTGATCTCTTTGTCATCTTAGACTTGAGGTAACCCTAGGTTTCGTACATGATAGATCAACCCTCCTACGAAATTTCCTTGACCATCCTCTTACAGACCTTTGCACTTCCTTCAAAACAAGACCCTTAGTTTCCTTTAAAACAGAAGATGACCAATTGAATAATCCAAGTGATCTTCAAGGGCTGCATCAAGGAAATTCACCATATTATTGATCTCTTCATCATCTTAGACTTGAGGTAACCCTAGGTCTCGTACACGATAGATCAACCCTCCTATGAAATTCCCTTGACCATCCTCTTACAGACCTTCACACTTCCTCCAAACCGCAAACCTCAAGCTAAAGAATGTGAGCTTCTTGTCTTGCCTTATGGAGAGTGAAGTCATCCCATTTTATAGCCTTTTGTGTGGCTCTTCAAGCCTACTTAAGGTCGACTTTACTTGTTGGATGACTCGATTCCTTTTGGAGTATCTAGACTCTTCTAAAATACAAAATAATGCTTATTTCTTTGATACATGTGCCCAAAAGGGTCTTTTACAATGTAACATTGACCTTTGAATCATAACAAACCCTATAAGCATACAATGGATGCTTCTACCTATTGACCATTGACCTAAGCATGAAACCCATGCTTGATAAATAAATTTCTTTTACAAATTTTATTTCTTATTTTGATCAATACTAGAGATTACATCATTACGCGAGTCAAATGATAATTGTGAAGAACAAAACTAGTTAGATTTTGTTGTCGTTCTATATTTTTGAGATTGAGGGAGTAAACACATTGGACAACATCAAAACCACTTTGGAAGCTGAGATCTAGCCCCGCCAGCTTCAGAGATGGATCTCTCTGTTTAATTTAGTTTTGTTTTAGTGTAAGTTTTAGGCTAGTTATGATTGTACTTGTTTGTTTTGTTTGAAAGGTTTGGTTGATTTGAGTGTTACAATTCCATTGGGTTATGGAGTCTATAAACTAAACTGGATTTTTGCATCAATTTTTAGAGGAGTTCTCACAGGGCAAGCTAGGTTGCCTAACTAGATCTTTTTAGAAATCAAATGAATTTGTGGATTAGTAGAAGTGTAAGGTTCAATAGAAACCAAGGAGAAATTAAGAATTCCTTGATCTGAATTCAGTGGAAAACAATAAAATTATCATTAGCCAAAATAGGGTGCTCTAAGTAATAAATCATATTTATCACAGTTTCTGTTGATTAATTCAGAAATTTAGAATAACAAAGAAAGGAAAAACGATGTTTAGACAAATAGACATAAGAGACACATCACCATTTAGTACACCACATGAATCCTATGAAAGGTCCTTGTACTATTGATGATCCAATGCTTTGAAAATTACAATATGCAGAAGGATATTACATTCGGAAATGAACACTTAATACTTCAAATTGTGAAGTATTTATAATGAAAATTACAAAAATGCTTTACAAAATCGTTGTCAAACCGACAGTGTATTATTAGCCTAATTACAAACAATATCATCTAATCCTGGCAGAAGAATAGGCCACGTAGGCTGTTGAAAAGAAAGGTGGCCCTGTTTTGATGGTTTCGGTTGCTGAGTCAACCCGAAACAGTGCTGCGATGTTGAACTGACCGTCGTGCTGGCTGTTGCGCTGGAAATTGTTTTATTGTCGCTGAATTATCCTTCAATCTAGTAAATTGACCAATTCTTCCCATCTGCTTTCATCTGGTATTGTCAATTTTGTTACCCTGCGGTAGATTTCATCTACCTCTGTGTATTTGGAAAAGGTCGGCTTCACAGTGAAAATGTGTTTTACTTCGTTTTGTACATAGAAATCATTTGACATGGTTTCCAAAAGGCTTTTGTTGTCATACTGCCCTTAATCCCACTGACCTTGATGCTGCTTCTAGCCACTTCTTTCATCTTCAGGACATAGTCTTCCTGAGTGATCAATTTGTCATTTATAACATAAATATTGGGCAGTCCCTTTTGGATTAATGCTTCAATTCTGTTTGTGAACCTGTTTACTTGCAACTCCAAGGTTTCACACCTTTCTTCCAATTGATCAATGAGATTTCTCTTTGTTAAGACTTTCTTGACTTCTAGAATGGTGGCAGTTCTATCATTGATCCCTACCTCTTCAAGCTCATACTTGGACTTTGAGTTTAAGAACTTGATTATGTTAGAGGCTTCTGTGGGCATCTCTCCCAACTTTTCTCTTCCCTGCACAATAGTTTCTGTAGCCTTTTCTATCATCTCTTTCTGCTCAAATATGATTTGGATAGAAGGCCAAATCTCATTCATAGAGTCCAGTATGTTCATCCAGATGGTTTCCTTGGCTTGGGCCAAGGTCTGACCAATCGAAGTGTCTCTCTCTACATTCTACAACTTCTCCAATAGTATTTGGGATTTTTGCATTTCAATAACCCGAGCTACTTTTGCTTTGGCCTTTTGCACTTCTAGAGCCTTGAGTTGGCCCTGCAAAGTCTCAATCTCCTTTGACTGGAGTGACATGTTCTCCAGTGTCTTTGTTACTTGTTCAACACTCACAGTTTGAGTGGAAGAAGTGGCTGTAGTGGTTGCCCCTGTTGATGGAAGTTGAGAAATAGGTATGGCATCCAAGGGGATAATGGCCATATTCAAATTGTCTTCCTTCTCCTTTATCATTTTCTCCATCTCTGCCTCCATCTGCCTAATCTATATATTCTGTTCTATGATCAATTTCATCATATCTGCTTTTTGTGCTTCACCTTCTTCAATATCCTTAGTCATTGGATCCTCTGTGGCTGGCAACTTGAGCTGTTTTCTTAAGGTTGCAATGTCTAGATTCTTCTTTTTAATAATTTCCTCAGCAGCATTGAAATATTTAGGGTCATACCCTATCTTAATCACCAAGTCTTCCAAAGACTTGATCCTATTATCTTTGGCTAAGGAGGACACTTTCTCCATTTTCAACTGTGACTGGACATTTGCAAAAGAAACCTGCAATTTAGAAAGTGACATAGCAATGTTAGTCAACGTGGAGGATATAATTTCACGAGTTTGCTTGTGCATCTCCATTTGATCAATGGGATGTATGTCCTTTGTGCTGAATTCAAAAGTGGTGCTCTTGTAATCTGATGTTGATTTTGGTTGTGGAATCTGGGCCTCAAGAAAGGCCATCTGCATTTTGCCATGCTCTGTGTCAAAGATTGACAACAACCTACTATGTCAACTAGAGATCTGCTTCCATAATTGGTTATAGGTGCTATTTTTCAAAATCTCATTTCTAAGCTTAATCTCCCTGTACTTGTAAAAAATTGTCTTCTCTTTTTATGTTTGGACATTTTGTGACTCTAGCTCAGTTTCCTTGAGACCTTGTGAAGATGAAGGTCCAATAGGAGATGTTGTGAATTTGCTAGTTGCAGGTGGTGAATATGTGATGATGATGACAACTCGCTCTTCAGTTCCTTTGTCCAATTCTACTCTAGGAGTTAACTTTGCTCTCTTCCTATAGCTGATCCTGAATTCTTTAGCTTCACTCCCAGTTGTCGATGATGATCCTTCCTCCCTCTGTATTTTGCTTAATTTTTCCTGAGGAATGGGAGTCTACAAACTAGAAGTAGACTCCTGAGGAATGGGAGTCTAATTTTAAATACTCTTCCAGCTGTATGGAATCTCTCTTCAACACCATTAAGTCCCACCATGGAAGGGACATGCAGAACAATGCTCTTAATTTTGAGAAAATGAGAATGTCAAGAGCCAGAATCCTTATCTCCAAACCTAGGGTTCTCATTTCTTGACTCTCTCTTTCTCAAAATGCAGATCTCATTACCCTGATGATGGACTCACCTAGCTAGTCCGAAACGTTGTTTCAAAATTGCTCACAGGTTGAAACAAGTTGTTCTTCAACTTTCTGTAAGGTATTTTTATGGTCACTCCAGCTGATTGACATACTGCTCAATTTTTGGTCTTGAAGTATGAATGTAAGGAGTATTTTTGTTCACTACTATGAGCTTTGAAATGATGCCACAAGGGTCATAAGACCAGGTAAAGCTCAGATTGAACTTCATTTCTTTAAGAATTCTATCTGCCTCTTCACCTATTGTCCTTGTGTTGCACACAAATGGGCCCACCTGTGTCTTTATTCTGAACAGTGACTTCTTCTTGGTCACTACAAAGTGGATGCCATCCAAATTCAACATCTGTCTGATGTACTCTAGGGAAAAAATCCTCATTGGGAGGTATTTGGGGAGTTTATAGGGTGTCAATTCACATCCATACACCTTGATTTCTGTGTAATTTTGGTATAAATACCAATCCCCAGTATTTGCCTGATATTTTAAGTGCATAATTCTCTTGATTTCCTCACTTATCCTGGGTTGTACTGCACTGTTCAGAATGTTCATGGTTGGATGAACAAAATATTCAATGAATTCTTTATAGGTGAATTCATGTTGTTCTCTCATGACCAATGAGGTCCAAAATATTATTGGCTACTAATTTTCTGCATCATCAAGCTTCTGCAATGCAAAACTAAATTTTCCTACCTGATAATAGAGGAACGTGTAAATCAAAATAGAGGTGTAACTAAACACCCGTTCTGTAGGAAATTTTATGAACTATTCATGAATACTATCAACCAAGAATTGACTGAAATTGAACACCAAGGAGGGCTTACTATCTGTGGAAAATATGGAGAGGAATCCTAAAATGGGCTTATCTACCCACTGATCAGAATAATAGCCTAAAATGTAGGAAATCATGGATATAATTTGCTTGGCCTGATCAGGGAAGATGGAAGAAGGATATGGAGGATTATTTTGGGTAATTGGGCATTCATTGGCAAGAAAATCTCAAAAATTCTGGCTTTGGTGGAAAAATCCAGCTTTTGTTAAGTTGGGTGAGGTCTTCTAGGGAGAAAAGAGCAACACTTTCCACAGTGGGGGCCAACATCATTTGGTTAATGGATTGGGTTGTAATTGTGCAAAGAATGTCACTTGTAGGGGAAATGATGCCTCTTTAGGTATGGACATAGCATGCTTGACATCTTCTGGTAAATTCTAGGGCTTGGAATGTCAAGGGGAAAATATAATGGGGGAGGTTGGACTCCTAGAGCCCAATTTCATTGGTTTTTCTGTGTGTTTATCTTCTAGCCAGCAATATAACTCAAGAAAATCACAGTCACATTGGGCTTCATTTATCCTGTAATCCATATCAGCTAAAGGTATATGATCTAAATCTATAGAAGGGGGAATCAAAGGATTAATACATTTATCTCGAGTCTTAGTCTTTGGAGGCATGACTGTAAAAATATGAGAACAAGATGAATTTGCAGAGGAGCTTACTGAGCACAATAGAATAACGAATTGTCAGGTGACAAGGAAAGGAACTGTCAGTTTTATGTTATGATCTAGCCACGGAATTTCTCTGAGAGAGATCACTGTATAGAACTCGTAATAACAGAAAAATAATAAAATGCAAGAGAGCGACTAAATGAGCAATAAAGAAAAGAAAGAGATGGGTTCAACAAGTTTTAAATGTTGCAACGAATCGCCCCATTGAAATGGTGTGGGACCATTAGGCCTAAACAGTTACCCAGGAGAAATTGAATTTAATGCAGAACGATCATTTTGGCCAGGAAAGAATTTAATAGGCCAACGATTATGCCATGTGGCGGGCAGAGAGTGGTGGAGGAAACGTGGTGGGGCACAGTAGAGCGGATGAGGGCAAAGTGGTTTCAGGAGGGGGTAGCAGATGGTTTATGGTTTTGGTGAGGTGGTGGGGGGGTGTGAAATCATGAGGATACGACACGTAGGGGATGGGGCCCGACAAGTGAAACAACTTTTCGGAACCCCCCCCGACAGTAAAGGCAGGATGATGGGGGGGGGACGAAAGCAGATGAGGTCCGTTGATCAAGTGCTGGATCACATCCGGAGGCTTTCAAACTGCTGCGTATTAACCATAAGTGTCAAAAGAACTTTGTCTGCTTGTGCCTTTTAACCTTTGCTTCCCGACTTAGGATAAGGGAATATGAAACATATGAAAGACTTTATTTCCATAACACACATATTTGCCTCTTTAGCCTATGATCAAGCTTTGGATAAAATGATATAGGCAAATATTTACAAATGATGTTATTTACCTACCCTTGGCTAAACTAGCATTTTTTTAATTTTCACTCTAGGATGCACTTAGACTAGCAAACCCATTTTATTTTCTCTTATACAGAATTAAAAAAAAAAAAAACCTAACCTATACCTTATTTCTCCTATTGATCCAGATTAAACAATTGGATCAATGTCATTTTCTACCTAACTAGTGATTTACCCAGATTAAACTATTGGGTAAGTATTTATTTTCTAACTTAATTTGCAGAAATTTAAAGGAGTTTAATCATGATTACGCTATATGATTAAACTAAAAACTAGTGATTGTGGCATTTTGAACAAGTTGCACACAACCTTTTAATTTTCAGCAATGAAGCAAAACTATCTATGAGTAGTGGCATTTAGACTTGCAACACTTTCAATATTGTTCCTTTTTGACTTTTCTTTCTTTTGGTGGGGTTCAATCTTTTATTCTTTTTCAATCTTTTTTGTTTTTATATTTTTCTTATTTATACCCTCTTTTCATTTTTTTAATTATTTTTTCTTTTATTTGGAAATCATTGGTAGATTGACAAGTATTTACAAAATAAGATTCTTGTGATACAATACTCAATTACCTTGAGATCCTATAAATTATAGGACCCTAACAGATTCTCCAAAACTCCCTCTTAACTAGGGAGGTATTCATAATTGACCAACTGGTACAAGGACAATACTCCCTTTGAAAGGTTCTCATAGAAGAGTCAGAATGATAAGCCATCTTGTAATCATCAACATTATGATCAACCAACATTGTCTATGAGGCATAACTAGACAAGCTCTAGTTTATTATAGAGCATTATGCTGGGAGGCTCTACGTGTAATACCACACTACCTCTACAAGGCACATACCCCATCCAGATGTCCACAAGATATGTCCTTTTAGGACCTTTTTTTATCTTAGATTTTTGGTCCCGAATCCTCAAATAATATCGGTCCTCTTCACCCACTCTTATCTTGGATACATGTCATATCCTCAAAGAGTTTCAATTCACGAGACTAATTCCTATCTTGGATTCCCAATCCTCGAGGAGTACCAGCCTTAGAGGCTTACCGAATCCTCCGGATGCCATTCTTTCCTTGTGTCCTTCAATAAGAATTATGGTTGTTAGACTTGGTCATGACACATAAGGATAAGAACTATCCATCATCACTTCGTCTCAAACAAGGAGGATATCCTGCTTCTATTCGAGGAGACTCCTTTTACTTCTACTCAAATCTAGAGGATATTCTAGACTTCCACAAGTTCCGTTACTTATCTCTCAGTCAACTATTTACTTCTACTCAAATCTAGAGGAGATTCTAGACTTCCACAAGTTCTCTTACTTGTCTTTCATTCAACTATCAGTTCCTCAAAGCTTGCATGGCTCCCTCTTTCCTTCACATCTCATTATATCAAGCATGCTTCCTTTCTTGGTATCACAAGTCACAGAGCCATCTTCTCACAACAAGTTCTAGGTCATCCATTTTTCACATCACTTTCATCTTGTCTTTATTCATGAAGGAATTTTGTTGAGCCTTCCTAGACTTTTAAGTTGATCATAGTTTCCTCGAAAGTGATCTTCCTTCTTGTAGTATGAACTTTGACCTT
The DNA here is from genome assembly GCA_031772625.1 of Pinus tabuliformis. Taxonomy (NCBI): domain Eukaryota; kingdom Viridiplantae; phylum Streptophyta; class Pinopsida; order Pinales; family Pinaceae; genus Pinus; species Pinus tabuliformis. The sequence goes on from CM062811.1 coordinate 1,098,671,547, forward strand.
TTGGTTATCTTCTCGCATTGCTACCTTCTAATCCCAAGATGAGCACATCTTGATCTTCATATTTTCAGGTATTAGAGATTGAGTTTCTCTCCATATCCTTCACGTATTCCATCCACACAGTTGAAATTTCTTGAAATGTCATCATGAATCCATACAACATTCCTCCAGGTAGCAAAACAATATGTTAACCAAAAAACCAATAATAGATATTAACAACAAAATTGCGTCATCATGACGACCTTCTTAACAAGGCATCAACATCTTCATAGACCATCTCCACGTGAGTTTACCTTTATAAATCAGAGTGCCCAAGGATCCAACTTGATTATCAAGTTACCATTCTCTTCTAGAGATCACATTAGATGTTAAACATAAATCCTAATGAGAATGTCTTTCAACATTCCATTCTTTCTAGAGTATCTTCCTAGGCATCATAGTGACTAACTTTTCTTGTAGGATTAATATGAGTCCCATCCAAAACTTATTTCAAATATACATTATTATTATTTCATACAATCATCTAGATATTAGATCTTAACATCTCATTTTTAAAGAGAAATGAATCTCTTTCCTTATGAGACTGCAACCTGATCAACTGCAATCCATCATCCTTCAAGAGAATTGTCATGATGCTTCTTCATAGAACCTCCAAAGTGATGGTTCTTATAGGATCTTGAGGATCCACCTTAGCAAAATGATTGCCTCTAACATAATGTTAGACAATGAGAGGATGAACCTTATGCAAGTTAATCTCAAACTTTAAAAGACTAGATGATTCTTATAAAGCAATCCAATCAAGTAGACTCTAAATATGCTACTATCACATGATGCCATACTAAATCATAATAATACAATGATGAATTCTTACTCTTTTAATGAACTTGATAACAACAATACTTCTAGGGTCCTTATAGTTCCCTCCTTCCATCACGCTCACCAAAGCACAAGGGCTTCTTTGCTTCTCATTTTGCTTCCTTCATTTTGTACTTGCATTATTCACCAAAAAGTACCACCAAGCAAAATATACAAATACAAGAATATGATGTCAATTTCGTTAACCTAGGGACTCCATGGTATCTTAAAGGATGAATTCCTAGGGTTTTCAAATACAAACCCTAACTAGCTCTATGGACATGATGTCATACCCTAGACTTTATTAAATTCCATCCTCACTAGGGTTTTCCTTACACCCTAGACTATTTATAAATCCTAGAAATCAAGAGTTAGGGTTTCTATGAGGGAACAATCAAATTAGGGTTAGGGTCTTCCACATGACTAGGGTTTCAAAATTTCAAATAGGGCTTAAAAATCCTAGTTACCAACAACCTTCAACAAGATGAATACTTCAAAACGCTAGAATCAAACATGTCACAAACCCTAAAACAATTCATGAAAAACCCTTTATTCTTTTATGCATAAAATAAATGCATGTACCTCATTACTATATACCTTAGTCAACTAGAATTTACTACAAAGATATCTCTTTGATTCCATTGTCCAAGGCATTTTAATTTCCACTGCTGCCACGATCTTCCTATTGTTTGTAAGAGTGAAAAATCCAAATATGACAAAGCCAAATTCTGCCTTCCAATGATCTCGAGAGTTCCAAATAAGAGTATTCTTTCTATGAGTCAAATTGCTTCTTCTCACGATGACTAACAAATGTTTCTCTTGTCTTTGAATAAGAAATCACTATTTTCCTTTCAAGTTTGGTATCTGTACTTCTACCAATTTCAGAATTCCACAAAAGTCTCCTAAAAATATGACTGATAACTATCTTAGGATTTTGAACAAATCACAAGACTTGTTTTTTCTAGAAAAAACCTCCAAACTTCTTTCACAAAGTTTACACTCTTATAATCTTGGTGATGAATATGAAAATTCTCTTTGGTTAGGGCTTCAAGACTCTTTGGACTTGGACTAATAACCCTTTCAAAATATTCCCAAATTTCCTCTAAACTACTGTGTCGACCCTTTATCCAACATGTCCTACATTCAATTATTTATTTGAGCCTCTAGCCTTTCAAGAAAGGAATCTCGACCCTTCATCAAATGTTACAGGACCATGACGAGAAGCCTGCCTCAAGAGTTCTTTTCGGCTTTCCCAATTCTTTGGCCTTCTAGCACAAGCTTGCGACCTATATCCCCTTACTAGGTATTCTCTCATGCTAGGTTCACTATATTTAGCTTAAATATGGACTAATATGTCTTCTTGAATCAATATTTTTTAAGCTTGTGATTTTGTTGTCTTCATCGATAAGACAAATACCTATTCTTGAGACTTCGACCCTCAAACTAGGGCTTCAAAAATGTTCCTCCATCCTGTGATCTTGAATTCTTTATAAGGTGAGTCATTATGCTAATTAGAGAGACTGCTTATTAGACCACAATGCTTGCAATGTACAAGAATTGTAGCCATCCTTATGAAGATAAGACTGCTTACTTGGCCTCATTTAGATGCTATTGATATTTGAGTTTTGTACCTATTGATGGTGCTAGACCCGCCAACATGTCAAGGGGATCTCCCCGGTAAGAAGTCCCAATAAGACCTCAGACCATTTTGTGTAGGAGTCCCAATAGTGGGTCGTAAGTTAATGCCTTGACTGCGATGTCGCACAGAGGCAAGTAAGATAAATATGTCAGTAGCAAGGGTGTGATTGATGTAATGAGTCAAGGAAGGTGTATGATAGGTTCTAACACTTCGAAGGGGGAAGGAGGTGAAGGTGAGTTCCAGGTTTAAAGGGATCAATCACAATTTGGCTAGGAACACACAACAAAAAAGGACGTGCACAGATTTCGGTGGAGCAGTCCACTCGGATGCGGCAGTCACATCATACAAGGTAAGATAACATGTACAACACTCACGGATCAGTCTAAGACGAGTGCAACGGTTGTTACAACAAGGTTCATGTAAAAGGTCTGTCTGATGTTCGATAGAGTAGACGACACGGATGATGACAACATTAACAACATATTCAACATATTAACAACAAGATTCATATAATTGCATGTGAATCAGCTCATACACAAGCACGTAAGTTAAACAACATATATCATTAAGGCAACCGAAGCAGTCCAACTACAATAACAACATATGCATGAAAAGGTGCTGGCCCTTATTATATAAAGAAGTGTAAGTCACAATCATACAATACATCCATGTAAACCTGTTAGCCCCAACAATGGAACGTTACAGCCACATCCGCCTGCTCCTCCAAAGAGATGTACTAGATCTGTGGAATGGAGAAGCCAAGGTGCATTGGAATACTATCCAAGGCTTCTTCAAGATAGTCTTAGTAGAAGCTTGGTTGACCAAAAGCCTCTACAATGAGTTATGAGGGACTATTTATAGCAAAGGGTGGGGTGACCCTTGACATTCCCCTTTGTGACAGTTCAACTACCCTCATGACTCTTCACCTACTCTATGAGTATTACATCCAACCATTGAAACTTGAATTACACTTGACATGACTCAACATTACAATGCACATGTACTCATGTGAGACAACATGGCTTGAGCAAGCCTTGCAAGACATCACTGACACTCGGTCTACTGTGATGAGACCAACTCTTTGACATGCTTGTGATGGTGAAGGTGGTGAGTTGATGCCAAGCTTGGTTGTCCGTAATGGTGTGCATGCACCTCATGGTGACATCTTGCTAAAGTGAACTCTTGCCTCTGTTGCAACCGATGCATTGGTTTGGCCCCTTCATCAAACTCATCTGATAACATGCACATCGTCTTCTTGGGTATGGTTGAACCAGAAACACATTGATGCATAATGTCTGTGCTGATCTTCAAGTGTGTCTTGGTGGTCATGCACATCAACTTTCCGTAGTACATGTTCATCCCTAGTTGGACTTGCTTCTTGTCTTCACCTCGGTGAGTGTGTTGAATGGGTTGGATTGCATGCGTGCACACAATTACATGCATGCTGCTGAATCCCTTGCATGTGATCACCAACACTGCTCACGATGTCTACTCCGTGTTAACTGCTGGGATGCATCTTATGTGGAAATTTTGAATAATAAACACTTATTCACAGAGATTATCCCGATTATACACTATTGCGGAATACATGCATAATACATAACCTCCTCTACGTTGATCATCAATTTAACAACATTAAAAACAATGAAACATCAATCGCATGTGCACATTAACACAGTATGTAACCCGGGGAAAGCATACAGCTGAAAACCCCACACTATCTGTATATTATAATGATTGAGAACATGTAACAATACATAGTACAATACTCCTCACAAGTACTCAGTACTATCTCCACCTATTACACACAAAACTAGCTCAGATCCGAACAAGTCACAGGTTCAAATCTTCTCCGCTGCTTTGCCTGCCTCCACTGCACAATCCCCAGTGAAAATCACGTGAGCACAAGCTACAATTGCTTAGATATTGGCCCACACTGCGCAGTCCTCATTGGCATTACTCAATCCATGCATGTGAAAAATCTCATGCACAACTGATAGTCACAACTCACCCTTTCACTTACCTCTAACGCCTGTCTTTGTTGAACTGTCCATGCACTGAGTTAACTGATGTTTTCTTTAGTTGCTTTATGAGTTAATAATTAGTGAATTAATTAATATTTAATTCACACAACTCATCACTAGTGTATTGTTTAGTTAGACTAAATACAACTAGTTCAACTAAGTCAAACTGAACACAACTCCATCAACTCTGCATCCAACTCCACAGAACTCACATGCATGAGTTCTAACTGAAGTCCTCCATGCAATAGCTCAACTAACACATAAGAAACCACGTGATTCCTTCTGTCAGCTGCATTTGCCACATCCGTAGCTCGAACTGAAGTGCTCCAAGAGAATAAGATAAAGTTTATAGTCTAAATATTATTATGAGACAATAATATTTGACTTTTCTATTTTTGACTAGCAGTCTAAATATAGACTCTGATCACTCCTGCTGTGATCCAAAAATAGAATTTGCGCCATAATTGGCCTGCGGGCCCACTTAGTGAAGGCGACTCTTTTCCACTAAGCTCCATCATCTTGTTGCAGTCTCAACACTCCCTCTCAACAAGATATGGATTATCAACAACCCCTATCCTGCCTCGGTGGTATTCGAATTTGCTCCTGGTGAGTGCCTTCGTCAGAATATCAACATCCTGATCCTTCGTTGGAATGTATGAAAGTAACATGATTCTCCGCTACACACAATCTCTGGTATGATGGTACCTGATGTCAATATGCTTAGATCTATCATGAAATACAAGATTAGCCGAGAGTTTAATGCAACTTTGGTTATCACAGTAAATCACAGTAGGATCCAAGTGAGAATCGAACAAACCGACTAGGATCTTCCTCATCCATATAGCCTCGCATGCAGCCAAACTTGCTGCCATATACTCGGCCTCTGCTGAACTGAGTGCCATGGATCTCTGCTTCCTGTTGTGCCAAGAAACTGCTGTCGACCCAATACTGAAGACCCCTCCTGATGTGCTCTTTTTGTCCGTTGGGCTCCCTGCCCAATCTGCATTCGTGAAGCCACATAGCTTCACCTCATACTCCTGTCTATACCACAATCCATATCCTGATGTTCCTCTTAAATAACGCAATACATGCTTGCCCGCCTTCCAGAAGAGCTTGGTAGGCTTAACCATAGCTTGTGAACGCTGGTTAACTGCATAGCATATATCGGGTCGTGTATTGACCAGATACATAAGCGACCCCACCAAATGTCGATAAATAGTGGAATCCACTTCTTCTGCCGAAGTGGCATCCTCCTTCCTCCAACCTCCAGGAAGAGGAGTATCAACAGGCTTGCAGCCATGCATGTTGAACTTCTCTAGTATCTCCCGAGCATACTTACCCTGAGAAAAAAACAGTCAACCACTGTGCTGCCAAATTTCCAATCCCAGGAAATAGTGAAGGAGGCCCAAGTCCTTCATCTCAAACTCCTTAGCAAGATCATCCTTGCATGAAAGTATCAACAACTCATCACCTGTTAGAATCAAATCATCTACATACAGTACAATGATAAGCAACTTACCCTCCACCACAATCTGGTATAGGTTAGGATCCGCCTCACTCTTGGAGAATCCAAGTCCAGTGAAATAGCTGTCTATCCGTGTGTACCAAGCACGTGGTGCTTGTTTCAACCCATACAACGCTCTCTTGAGCCTGCACACATGCGACTCACTGCTGAAGACCTCAAAGCCTTCGGGCTGCTCAATGTACACCTCCTCCTCAATGACTTCGTTGAGGAACACAATCTTCACATCCATCTGATAAATGTGCCATCCCATCTGTGTTGAGAGAGCAAGAACCGTCCGTATGGAAGAATACCTTGCGACATGTGCAAAAGTCTCCTCATAATCGATCCCCTCTATCTATGAAAAGCCTCGGGCAACAAATCTTGCCTTGTACTTCTCCACACTCCCGTCAGTTTCCTGCTTAACTTTGTAGATCCATCTCGAACCCACCACTAATTTCCCTTCCGGTCTAGGAACAATCTCCCATGCACTGTTTCTAACAATAGAATCATACTCTTCCACCATGGCATCTACCCATGCGGGATCCTCCACAGCTTCCTCGAAAGAGGATGGCTCAGTCACAACACACTTGCTCATAAGAGCCATGTATCCAGTGTACCGATCAAGTGACTGTCTCTGCCTGCGTTGGGCTGTAGGTGGTCCTACAACTTTCTCTGCATCTTGAGCCAGTCGCTTAGCTTCTGTCAAGTGCTTTCACCCTCTGATGGTTGGCGCTGGATGAGTGGTCTCTTCCACTCCATGAACCTTGTCCTGTGGCTGATCCACGTCCTGAAGCTCATCTTTAGGAACTAATAGCTTCTCATCTGCATGCAAGTGGAGCTCCCTCTCAAGCGAACACTTCATGGCTTTCTCCTCCTGAAATTTTATATCCCATCGCACAACAATTTTACCACTGTTTGGAAAATACACACGATAGTTGTGGGGCATATCAGTGTACCCCACAAATATCCCAACCTCTGCGGTCGGCTCCAACTTCTTCCTGGCATCCTTCGTCACATGCATGTAAACGTTAGCACCAAAAATCCTCAAATGAGAAAGATCAGGCTTCTTACCAGAATAAGCCTCCTCGGGTGTACTCATGCCAAGTATCCTATGAGGACAACAGTTCTGCACATAAACTACTGTATTGCATGCTTCCGCCCACAAGTGAAGGGGTAGGCCCTGATCATGCAACATCACCCGTGCAGCACCCACGATCGTTCTGTTCTTCCGCTCAGCAACCCCGTTCTGCTATGGGTTGTGGGGAGCTATGAGCTCTCTTCGAATCCCTTCTGCCTTGCAGAAATCCTTGAACTCGTCAGAGATGTATTCACCACCATTATCGCTCCTAAGAGCCTTCACCTTCTTCGCCAACTCCTTCTCGACCAGTGCTTTGAATTCACAGAACTTTGAATATGTCTCGCTCTTCTTCTGCATGAAGAAGATCCAACACTTACGAGAGAAATCATCAACAAAAATCACATAATACCTATGTTTTGCTGTCGAAGCAACTGAGAAAGGTCCACACACATCCGTGTGAATTCTCTCAAGGATCGTCGTGGCATGACCATCCTTCTCATGAAAGGTGTCTTTCACAAACTTTCCCAAAGTACACCCCTTGCACTGATCTGACTGCGCAAGAGTTCCTTTAGGAAGCCCTGTAGTGATCTGCTGTAGTATCTTCAAGGATCCATGGTGAAGGTGACCCAATCTCCTGTGCCACAACTCGCCATCAGCCTGGCTCACCAATCATTCTGCCTTGCATGCCATTGCTGCGCATCCATCTACATGCAACTGATAAAGGTTCCTCACTTGAACCCCTATCTTCCGGGTTTCACCAGTTGTCTCGCTGCGCAAGAAAGCCTTTCCCTCGCTGAAAACAACATCATACCCCTTGTCTTCTAACATCGCCACAGAGATAATATTCTTCTTCAATCCTGGAACATGCATGACTTCCTTCAATACGAAGGGTTTACCAGACTCCCTCTCAAAGGAAATGGTACCGATACTGGTCGCACTGTATCTACTATCATCGCCCATCTTGATGTGCACTCTAAGATCTTTGTCCTCTAGATCAGAAAACAAATCTCGATCTCCTGTCATGTGAAAAGACGCACCACTATCCAAGAACCACACCGATCCCATCACACTTGAAACCAACCATGCGATCAATGAAAAATCAAGCTCAAACTGCGAGGCTAGAGCCTCTCCTGCTGCAGATCTAGCAGCTTGCTTTTTCTTCTTCTTCTGCGGACAATTAGTGGCATAGTGTCCGTGTTGGTGACAGTGAAAGCACTTCACCTTAGACATGTCCTGCTTCTTGCCTTTCGCACCAGACTGATAAGCTTTCTTGCTCTTCCCCTTCTTTGCTTTGGCAGCGAAAGCACAATTTTCTTCATCAGCTCCCTTTGATGAAGATCTGTCCCTGGTACTCCGCCTGATCTCCTCCTACACAAGATCTGACCATAGTCTTTCCCATCCTGGCAATTTCTCCCGACCATTGAGAGAGTCCTGATAGGAATGCCAACTCTTCGGAAGACCAAGGAGGGCCGAGCTCACCAAGTCCTCATCATCGACAGTAACCCCCACACTTCCCAGCTCATCTCGACACTGAGTGAACTTCGTGAGATACTTGGGCATACTGTCACCCTTCTCGCATTTGATTTTTCTGAGTTTATCTTTGAGTGCCAGCTTCCTCTGATCGCTCTTGATTTGGAATAGATCTGTTAAAGCCTTCCACATCAAGTATGGAGAAGTATTTCCATGCAGGCTGGACACAATGTGATCCTTCACGCCCTCCAACAGAATCCTTCGACACTTTGCTGTCTTCTTTTTCCAAGCATCAGCTTGAGTAGCATCAGTGGGCTTTGGGACATCAGTCTCTATGAACTCCTTTAGCCAGTCATCATCCAATACTGCCTCCATCCTGTCCTTCCATGCAATATAGTTTGAGTTTCCCTCAAGAGCATACTCCAATCGCAATCTGTTGAAAGACATTGCTTCTTTGACACCAAGAAAACACTGCTGCAAATTCGAATTCCACCAGCTCCAAACTCAATTGCCTCGGATCTAAGATTCGTGAGAACAAAATATTTCTCGTATAGAGATTGACTGTATGGGATTTTACCAGATATCTCACCTTCCAAAGGAAGGATGAATCCAAAGGCTACCTGGCCCGATTACAGACTCTGCCTGAAGAAATAGAATGTAAACACTTCCTGAATAGTAGATCTGATGATCAATAGCTCCGATACCATGTCGAAATTTTGAATAATAAACACTTATTCATAGAGATTATCCCGATTATACACTATTGCGGAATACATGCATAATACATAACCTCCTCTATGTTGATCATCAATTTAGCAGCATTAAAAACAATGAAACATCAATCGCATGCGCACATTAACACAGTATGTAACCCAGGGAAAGCATACAGCTGAAAACCCACACTATCTGTATATTATAATGATTGAGAACATGTAACAATACATAGTACAATACTCATCACAAGTACTCAGTACTATCTCCACCTGTTACACACAAAACTAGCTCAGATCCGAACAAGTCACAGGTTCAAATCTTCTCCGCTGCTTTGCCTACCTCCACTACACAATCCCCAGTGAAAATCACATGAGCACAAGCTACAATTTCCTAGATATTGGCCCACACTGCGCAGTCCTCATTGGCATTACTCAATCCATGCAGGTGAAAAATCTCATGCACAACTGATAGTCACAACTCACCCTTTCACTTACCTCTAACACCTGTCTCTGTTGAACTATCCATGCACTGAGTGTCATTCGGAAAGAGTCGTTAGTGCGGACACAACCGACCTTCCTAGAAAGCCTAAGACTTTCTAATGACAAACAAGACAAATAAGAGCAATCCTTCCCTAAATATGCTTTTTCAATATGAGAAATCAAGTGTTTAGATCCTACTTGTAATCCAACGCTGTTGTAGTAATCCAGCTTCGTTGATCCAGATGAGCTCCTCCTTCCCTTCGAAACCTGCATTCACCAACAATCAAACAATTAAATAACACCTGAATATCACATAAAATAAAACATATTTAACATATAGACCAAGGAGTATATGAAACAACTCATTAATAACAAATTGTTAAGAAGAATGGACTAATTTGTATTAAAAGGTAACAAAAGGAACCATTACAACCTGAGCCTTGGTGTTGTGCAAGCTCCTCCCAGGGTCCACAAGAGTTCTCTCTTACTCTGATCAGCTCACCCACCTCCCAATGGAAACAAGTAAAGATGGTAATCTCTCCTCACAAGCTTCTACAAGGAAGTCCTAATTCCAACAGCATCTACCCTTAGGAATGTTCAGCTTTCAACCTCCCCTCCCTTTGGCCCAATGCCTGTATTTATAGTGCTCTAGAGGAAGTTATTCAGGTCCACCATCAATGGGATAAGCCCCTCTTTGGATGGGATAGCTCCCCTATTGATGGGATAAGTTCCTCTTTGGTAGGGATACATGAACCATCTGGAGGCGCTTCATACACATCGAACATGCTTCTAGAAGACTCTAGAAATGACCACAAGTAACTTTTTTGGAGTGAAACTTGCGCCTTTTGACCTTTACAGGAGTACGCACCCATCCCTTTACATACAGAGCGTACAAGTACGCAGGTATTGTGAACTTGGTTTGTGTACCCGCAGGTAAGGCTAAGAGAAACTGCGTACCAGAGATAATTGACTTTAAATGACTTTTCTCTCTTTCTTGAAGTTTGACATGGAGAGCAGAGGCATGAGACTTGCCAAGGAGGATAGTATGACAGTGGAAGGAGCCATACTAACTGCAAATAGTCATGGTGACATTTTTTAGTGTAACAGATTGCCCCCTAAAGTGCGAAGCCTGTAGTAGATTAGGGTTTTTATGATCTAGGAAGGGTGAAGTACTTTATCATTTCAAGGAGTATCTTGCGGAGGACCCGGTCAGAACCTGCAAATATTCAACACAAAATACATATATAAGATGATATCATCGCTGAGGTAGGCATTCCCATACTCAGATTGAAAACTTTAAATAATGATCTAACTACTGCTCTGATACAAGAATGATTTTGCAGTACATCACAATCATAGACTTTTGTAGACACAGTATGGACGCAGCCATCTGTTTATGATTAGTCTACTGTATAATGAATACAAAACTCCTCGCAGCCTGGATGGTGGAAACTAGATCCAGGGTCTTCATTTCTACTTCCCGAATTGGTACGATTCTATCCATGCGAATAAATGAGTTGATGTCGAGCATGGTAGAAACCACTTGATTACCATTCAATGATGTAAACCGTTAACAAGTGTGAGAGAGACCACCAGTGATGTCAATGGTTCTCAAAGTACCCAGTACAATCCATGAAATGTGAATGAATGAGTTGATGTCGAACACGTCATGGAATCCTTCGATCGAAAGTCAATGATGTAAACTGTCGTCAAAGGCGAGAAACCTGCCATTGATGCATGCAGACTTCAAGGTACTGACGATTTCTAAGTCATCTTTCTAGATAATGTGCTGATGTCGATAGAAAGCGACCCGTTGCAGGCAAGCCCACAACACGAAATCATTGTTCAAGTTGAAGAAATGTTGCTGTAAGGACTGACTCCGGGATGGTCAAATGGATGACAAGTATTTTGCATATGAATGGTTTATTTGCAGAGACCTCTTGAACACATAACGACACAATAGATGGCTTGGTGACGATTGACCCAAAGTTAATACCCGGAAACGGTTGAAGACTTTCAAAGTGGTTTGATCAACTTTTAAGGCAAAGGATTTCCCAACCCAGGTGAATGGAAAGTGTCGTGTTCAAGAGCGGTGATAAGGTTCTTCTGTAACAAAGGATAACAAATCGGTTCATTCTTCTCTCTTTTCCCCCACCATTTCTGGCAAGTACCTCTTTATTTTTTTACAAGCTTGAGGAGGATAACATATGCTTGATTATAAGCTCATCCTTCGGATGAGTCCAACTTGGTTTAGATTCGGACCCTAAGAAGGAGTGGTCCGTTCTTGTTTGTAATTGAACAGGTCCTGTACTGTGAAATTTTAACGAGTCCAGTATAGGAGAAACTCGGCGTTTTTCATTTTTAGAGAGTCTGAAAAAACTAAAGAAGACTCCAAGGTGAACTTTTTCGTAAATTTGTGTCTCCTAAGCCCGAAAAAGTATAAAATAATACCTGAGAGAACCGCTTGATCTCGCGACCAAGGAGTACTTTCATGATTAGTGTCTCTGACCTGAAAAGTAAAAAGCGATCAAGGACACGTCGTTTTATTTCCGTATCGAGTTTGAAACGACAAAAACCCGGCAATCTTTTCCTGTTTTTTCGGTCAGAAAAGAGCTATAAGGGGACCGTCTTTTAGTTCCGTTTTAACGAGTGTAAAAGAAACGCTCGGCAATCTTTTCATGTTTTAGGAGTCAGAAAAGAGCTTAAAAGATGACTGATGTTTTGGTTCGTGAAAAATGATGATTTTACTCTAAAGTCCTTTTGTCCTGCACAAAAACGACACATTACTCATACCTGTTTAAGATGGGTAAAAATACATTGAAAAATGTCCTTTCATGGTGAAAAATAAACAAACTTAACATTCATTCATCCAAAAAACCTATAAAAAGACTTTTTACCATGTCATTTTTACCATTTTACTGTTGAGGTTGAGAAAAGGGCTTTTGACAAGAAAACTTCCCGTGGACTTTGCGGAGAATCCGACCGTCAGAATCGAGCGCCGTCTCTTTCAGGTATTTCACAACATCCTCCTCTTCAATTTCATCTGTTTAGAATTTCATTTCAAGTTTTAGTTTGATTTTTTGGAGGGTTTAGGGTTTTAAAATGCGTTTCTCGGGGGACGCAGGTGCCCCATGGGCGACCTGCGTACCCCGACTTTTTCGTATATGGGAAAAAGGTCGGGGTACGCAGCCCGCCTTCAGGACAGCTGCGTACCGCCGCTCTGTCTTCTGAACGCGGGGTGCGTACCCCGTGAAATGCGGATTTTGAAACCCCAAACCCCAATTTTAACCAATCAAAATTTGTTCAATGAATTCTAATTATTGTTTTTTGGTGTGTAGGTCACTCACCATGCTAGATTGGCGTGAAAGAGAACACGAAGACGTTGATTTGGCCGCAATAGGTCATCAACCTTCTATTGATGCGTTAAAGGCATGCGGTCTCTACAAGTACTGGGCCATACCTGGCATGAGGGCCCAGGTGCCATTCTTAGAGTGGCTGGTTGAAAGGTGGAATATTCAGGATCAATGTTTTTACATCGGAGAAAACCAACTCGAGATAGAGTCCTCCGACATATACTTTCTCACTGGCTTGCCTAACAGGGGCGAGCAACTCTCTCTATTCAGGACTAGGCCGGGTGGCCAATCCCTTGCTAGTCTCCGGCTAGAGTGGTGCAACAATCAAAACCAGGAGAAGGGGATAGAAATCAAATATATATCTCGACCTGAACTCATGGTAATTGCCTTTACAGTTACCAGACTTTGCGGCGCTGCCACTTTGCACATAGCCACTGGATCCCAAATGCGGATGGCTATAGATTTCTTCCAAGGCACCATTTTCAACTGGTGTGATGCTGTGTTGGCCAATATGAAGGGCCAACTAACCAGGGCAAAGAGAGGACAACTAAAGACTTTTGGATATGGGCCTTTAGTTGTGAGCTTTTCCCTAGAGAGAGTTCCAATGCTGATCCCCCAGTATCTTACAGTTCCAGTTGGGGCTCCTCGGGAGCCTAAGTTGACGAGATGGGTTGCGGTAATGGCCCGGCATCCTGACGAGGGAGCAGCAGTTGTTCGATTTCCTGATGGTTACTTTCACTGGCTGGAGGGCCAGGTCTTTGCGATTCAGGATTTTCCGTATGCCGGAATGGATTTTCGCAATGATCCGGACATGGTTCTTCCACAGGGAGAACAATGGGACGACAGAGGTATTTCATTTTTCACAAGTTTTTAAATTATGTATTTTTTTTGTTTTTTTATATATCGTCTCAAAACTGACAGCACAAATTTTCAAAATGCAGATGTAGGTCCACGGCGTCCGGCCAACCTACGGGCTTTTGAGAGGAGAGTACCAGCTGTACCAGCATCAGCCCCACAGGATGCGGCCGCAGAGACCTTAGCCGAGCTGGAACAGGATCTAGATCGTCTGACGGCGGATATACCAGAGACCACTATAGATGACATTCCTATCCGACTTCAGCGCTACGTGGTCGCAGTCCCAGGACCTTTCAGGAGGTTCCTGTGTAGGGTAGCGCGAGCAGTGGTCTCGTATAGAGAGCACCACCAGTGATTGGCTAGTCACTTTTGTAGACACATATGACATTTTTGGTTTTTTGTACTTATCATTTTTGCCGATCATAAGGTGTTTTTCAACCTATGATCGAAGACGATGTATATTTTTGACACACTCCTATCTATATATATCATTATTACCGCCTTATTTTGTTAAACATGTGTGATGAAATGTTTATAAATTTACATTTATGATTGTTACAAATGTCTATTTAACATTCGAGACGCCATTGCATCTGCTAATGTATTTAAAGATCTTGGAATATGCTGATATTCAATGTAATCAAATTCACGTTCCAAGAGACGCACCCTCAAAAACAATGTTAATAACACTGGATTTCTAATGGCATAGACTCTATTAAGCTGTAATACAACGAGTTCAGAATCTAACCTCACTATCAAACTCCGAATCCCAAATGAAATAGATTCAGATAATAATTCAATCACTGCACTGTATTCTGCAATGTTGTTTGTTGTTTGACCGAGGCTCACCCCATGCATAGAAACTAACTCGTCAGAGGGCGAATAGATAACCCAAGCTGCGGAAGAGATATTCCGTGTACTACGACAAGCACCATCAGCAAATCCAATGTACGTTTGGAGAGGCGTCGACATCTGCAATATCAAGAGTAAAACCAAGATAAGCCAGAATAACGACAAAAACACACTCTTTAAACTAAGCACACAGCCTAAACTAAGCAAACATACCAGCTAGAAAGAAAACTAACCTAACTAGAACTAACTAAATCTCCATACCCACCATTTAAGCATAATACCTCTTAAGGTAAAGTCCATTTCTGGGCTTACCCAAAGAGTCCCCATCAAAATCTACCAGCTCATAGGCCCATTTTGCCAGCTTTCGCTTGACAATGTAGGGCCCATGCCACATGGGAACGAATTTTCCAGCACCTAATTTATCGTTAGCTTGATCATATAATAGCACTAGGTCTCCTTCTGAAAAATTACGAGGGGTCACGTTATGGTCATACTGAGCTTTCATCCTTTTTGCGTGAGTCTCGATTGCCAAAGCAGCATCACGTCGAGTCTCATCTAATTTAGCTAAGTATAACAGACGCTTCTCCTCTTCGGAAGTAGCTGGGAGTAATTCGATAGCCATTTGAAGTGATGGGATTTCGCATTCAATGGGCAACACTGCTTCCAAACCATAAACTAGTTGGAAAGGAGTGAACCCTGTTGATGTTTTTACTGAGGTTCGATATGCCCAAAGCGCTGAGAATAACATGTTGTGCCAATTTGACCGATGAATACCAATGATTCGTCGGATCATGATAATTAGAACTTTGTTGATGGATTCAACCAAACCGTTTGCTTGAGGATAATAAGGAGTAGAACTATCATGGCATAAACCAAGCTGGCTTGTAAGTTCTGTCATCATAATGTTTCGAAAATGGCGCCCATGGTCAGTGATTATCGCTTGTGGGACACCAAACCTAGCAATAATATGATTGAATACGAAAATCGCTGCTGTTTTGCCGCTTGCCTCGAATGTAGGCATCGCCTCGGCCCATTTAGTAGAATAATCAACCGCAAGGATGATATACGCATGCCCCCCAGCCGAGTGAGGGTTACAAGTAATAAAATTGATACCCCATTTAGCAAAAGGACCAACGACAATTATAGGGTGGAGAGGAGCAGGTGGTGCGCGCATCTTGCGATCAAACACTTGACAGTTGTGGCATTTTCGGACCGCAATGATACAATCTTTAAACATGGACGGCCAGAAATAGCCAGCACGCAACACCTTTGAGCTGTGGCATACCCAGACATATGACCGCCACATGCTCCAGAATGACAGTCATTCAAAACCCTTTCTGCCTCTTCATGAGTTAAGCAACGACGAAAAACCAAGTCCGCCCCACGACGATAAAGAGTATCTCCAATAATTCTGTATTGTTGGGACTGGAATCAAATTTTCCGGCGTTCCGACTTTGAAGCTTCATGCCGAAAGGATTGGGTTTGGAGGTAGACGATTATATCCCCATACCACGGATCTAAAGTGCTGATAAGAAACAGAGATTCGTCCGCAATGGGTTCCTCTGCCACAGTTTCCATGTCAGCACGCGGGAAGTCACACATCAATTCCGCGAAAACTAAGGATTTCTTAGACTTAGACTTCTCGAACTCCAAATCGAACTCCTGCAGGATAACAATCCACTTGGAGTACTTGCCCCCTAGCAATTGTTTCGTCAAAATGTAGATCATAGGGTTGCAATCCGAAATCACTGTAGTTTTACGGAGAAGAATGTAATGACGAAAACGTTGGACAGCCTGAACAGCTGCCAGGGCCAATTTCTCCACATGCGAATATTTTAGCTCAGTGGGATTTAACGTCCTACTAAGATAATATATCACATGTTCCGTTCCGAATTCGTCTTCCTGAACTAAGACCATTCCAATGGTGGAGTGGGAGGCGGCGAGATACAAAAAATAGTCCTGGTTGTAGTTGGGAGGATGCAGCAACGGTGCATGGGTCAACGCGTGCTTAAGTGCATCAAAAGATTTTTGAGCTATCTCATCCCAAGAAAATTGAGCGTTTTGTTTCAACAACCGGGTGAAACCCTTTGTAACCTCGGCGTAGTTAGGAATGAATCGACGTAAAAAGTTTTCTTTCCCTTGCAAACTTTGGAGTTGGCGCAAACTCGAAGGAGGAGGCAATTTGATGATGGCTTCGACCTTCGAGGGATCGACGCGGATACCGACTTTTGAAACGAAAAATCCTAGTAATCGTCCCACTTCGATGCAGAAGACACATTTGTGTGGGTTCAACCGAATTCGATAATGCCGACACCTCATAAAAATAGCGCGTAAGTGGACAAGGTGATCAGCTTGATGTAAAGAATGAGCAGGCAAATCATCGAGATACGGTTGCACAATGTGCTTGATGTCGTGAAACGCGTAAGACATTGCCCGTTGGAAAGTGGCTCCGACATTCTTAAGTCCGAAAGGTAATTTTCAGTAAGCAAATGTCCCCCAAGGACAAATGAAAGCCGTTTTTGGTTGATCGGCAGGTAGAATATTGATTTGATTGTAACCAGAAAAACCGTCCATAAAGGAAAATATTTCACTGCCGGCACAATCATCAATTATTTGATCGATATAGGGTGTAGGATAGTTGTCTTTTGGACAAGCACGATTTATATCCCTATAGTCGATACATATTCTTATTGTTCCTTGTTTCTTGTTAACCGGAACAATATTCGATACCCAATCCGTTAACGGGATCGGATAAATGAAACCTGCTTTCAATAGCTTCTCGACTTCTGCTTTAATCGCAGCCGCTTTCCTAGGGTGTATCTGACGCAGACGTTGTCGAACGGGTTTAGCGTCTGGGTAGGTCTTGATTTCATGAACAACAATGGAGGGATCAATTCCTGGCATTTCCTCATAGGACCAGGCAAACATGTCGCGGAATTCTTGAAATAGGACCTTGTATGTTTGAATTTCGTTATCTGTACACGAGGCACCTATATGAATGTTTTCAATAACTCCGGTTTTGACTGAAATGTCGATGGCAATAGTTTGGGAAATGTTTCCCAAATTCAACTCTGAATCAGGATGTTTCATGGGATTCTGAGCGTCCTTGACATATTCAGCTGTAAAAATTGATGAAAAATCAGTTTCAAAGTCATCAGCCTCAGGTAAAAGCGAAGATCTATGATGGATATCTTCCCATGGTAGATCGTCTACACTTAGGATTTCGCGAAGTTGTTCGTCAGATGACACAACTTCAGGAAACGTTATCCGTTCTGAGGCTGATGTGAAAAGTGATTCCTCACGGACCACATTCATTTGGTCGAATTGGGTTGAACTGGAGTCGGAAAAAGACTGCACGGCCTCATAAGCAATTTCATATGGACTCAAAGGCATTGCATTACCGAAGGAGTCTATTTCAGATTCAGATGGGACAATCCAAGGATCATCGTAAATAATAGTGTCTGAAGTAATCATATGAATGGATGCGAATGAAGGGTCTGCATTGATCGAAGGAAAGGGAAAAGTTCCCAGTAAACCAGAATCTTTAACCAATCCTACACCAACATCCCTGTAAGGGATAGTCGTTTTACCGACATGCTGGATACTCTCTGAAGAGGCTGGGTCGGATGAAAAGTAAGCCAGCTGGTCTATCGTCACGATCTTACCATTATGTGGAAACTTTATAACTCTGAAGACCGATGACACGACTACTGTCATAGCGTAAGACCAACTGCGACCCAAAAGAAGGTTGTAGTCTAGAGGGGCATCAACCACCTCCACATCCAGACTAACGGTTTTTCCTTCAACCCCTATAGGCAAATCCTGTAGAATGCCAAACGGATGGAACCCACGGCCATCAAAGGCCTTAAGAATCATCGGGGATTGGTTCAGTGAAGGAGAACCAAGCGATCTCCAACACTGAATCGACATAATACACGTAGAAGCTCCTTCATCAATTACAGTCCGATGAATAGGCCTGTTTTTGACTATCACTGGAATCTGGAAAGCCATTTGATGAGGGAGACGCAGTGTACTATTTTCTAGATCAAAGATTATCAGGTTCGGGTCCTGAATATCAACAGCTCCTATAGCCGACAAGAGTAATTTTCGTTGTGCTGGGCATGATTGCAGCACTTCCAAAGCCGACATTGTTGAGGGTGAAACAGCTAAATCCTCAACAATGTTATAATTCTGAGCTGCTCTCGCATGTGGATTGAAAGCAGACTTTCGAAGTATACCCTTGGCGGGCGGTTTAATTACCAAGTCCGGGTTAGGTTTCTCGATCTGTAGTGGATCGGAACCGGGAGCTGAGGTTGATGGATTAGAATGAGAAGATTCTGCTTCTTTGCCATCAACAGGATTCTTACTACCATAATCTTGCGATCGAGTCACAATCCGTACATGAGACATCATCAATATGGGTTCTTCACTGGCACTCGAGGAAGAACCTATCATTTTACTCTCCTGCTTTGGAAATGGATCTTTCAAAACAGCAGGAGTTGGGGAACCTTTAACGATTTTCACAACCTCTGCCTGATGAGGGCAATCTCTTGTGAAATGATCTTCTTCACAAATTAAACAAGGATAGCGAGGTTTGCGCTTTTCGTCGTTAGATTCCGACTTCTCTTTTTTCTCCTTTGGAGCCTTGTCTGCTTTATCCTTCTTCTTGCCTTTCTTCTTACCACCGTTTTTTGATTTAGCCGTAGATGACTCTACAGCGTGAATATCGGCAGTAATTTCAGGAGAAGATTCTTCTGTCGGGGAGTCCGGTAAGGTTATTATTGGAGAAGAATTCTTTGAGGATTTCTTCTTACTTTTAGTATTTACCGTACCAATCATGCCATCAGCAGCATGAGACCCCGAAGGAGCAGCAGCGATTTGATTCAACTTAGGAAGATCTGGGATCTTCTCGTGCAACGTACCCGACTGAGTGTAAACTAAGTCAAGGTACTGGGCTTGAGCAATGACTTGCTCCTCAGTAACTACTCCGGCCTTAGCTACATCTTCAGTAATCTTCAGTAATAATGATTTTACAAACCATTCAGCTAAGATTTGGTCTGGGATAAAAACTTTCACTAAACGTCTTCGACTTCTCCATTCATGAATATGATCAGAAATATAGGTGGAGGTCGACTGTTTTAATGAAGTTAATAGCTCCGTGCCGTTATCGTATCTGACTGACAACTGAAAATGAGTTAGGAACGAGGTAGCTAACTGGCTAAAATTGTAAAAAGAGGCCCGTGGTAACTCAATGTACCACTTGGCCGCGAGACCAATGAGCATATGCTGGAAAAGACGTAAGTGGATCGAATCATCCGAGATAGAATTGGAAGCACACAGAGGTGGTAAGTCATCACGTTATTGGACGGATCCTCTCCAGACTTACCTTCGAACTTGGGTATATCACTGGGCAACTTATTTGGCATTGGCGGCCAGAACGGAAGATATTGAATTGGATCGTTCGTTAGGCGCGTCAAGTCTGGTAAATCCAAAGTTGCGATAAACGGTAATTGCCGGTTAGGATCTCTAAAACTTTGGGTCACAAGACCAGTCCCAGGAGGAGGATATCCAGGATAACTAGGAACAGGAATCGCATTAGGGATATTATATCCTCCTGGAAAACCAGGATTAACCGGACCGTACTGGGGTTGTTGAGGTTGTTGATAAGTGTACCCAGGATACGGTTGATACTGGTAAACCGGTTGTTGGACAGCAGGACCGAATTGGTACTGTCCCTGGTATTGTTGGTGGGTAAATTGAGGTTGACTTGTTACAACAATACTTAAACCAAGCTGCCCTACAGGCATCTGGACCGTAGTTTGAATCGTAGATCCGGACAACGGTAAAGATGTCTGAGGAGTGGTTGCAGAGACAGTAGAAACCGGAGCTGTCGATACTCCAGAAGTAAGTGCGGTAGATGTTGCGGTAGTTGCAGCAGCCGTTTGAGATGGAGTACTAGGTGCAATTGGCGGCTGAGTAACTACCGAAGTTACAGAAGTTTGAACATTTGACTGGACAGGTTGCGGTTGCTGGGGTGAAACAGAAACTACGGGTTGTCCAGTTTGAGGTACCAACTGTATACTTGGCTGCAACACCTGTTGACCCTGTGATGGATCCCACACTATCATTCCGGGGTATTGACCCGTAACAGGTTGAGGATACTGAGATCCATAACCGGATTGAGGATAGGATTGATAACTGAAAGGCATAGTTCCCATACCTTGAACATATGACTGACCTTGAGGTGGTTGATAACTTTGACTCGAGTATTGACCTTGAGGTTGATAACCTTGGGGTAAATACTGATACTGGGGTTGACCTTGACCTTGAGGTTGATACCCTTGGGGTTGATACCCTTGAGGTAAATATTGATACTGAGGTTGACCCTGGGGTACATATTGAGGCTGGGGTTGACCTTGAGGCATGTATTGTACCATAGGTACATAGTGACCTTGAGGCTGCCCCCCAGACACAATTTGTGTACCTTGAGGTTGCCCCCCAGGCGTTAATTGAGGCTGCCCCCAGGCGGTAATTGACCACCTTGAGGTTGAGAAACGGGAACTGAACCTGACATCATGTAAATGTCCCCTACACCCAACGATTTATTACCATTGTTTCCAGCTAATAACCCATGATCAATGGGTTGAGGAGATGCCCCTGCAAAGGTACCAGAAAGTGATTGATACCCGGTGGGAACAGAAGGACCGCCGTGTAAGAAAGATTCAGGAGATTGAGTGAACACGGACGACTGACCAGACATATTTACAGGAGTATAAATACCTCCAGGTGGAAAAGGAGTACGAGGTGGAGAAAAACCTACCCCTGAGTTGTCTAAATAATTGGTTAACGAAAGGTACCAAGTAGTACTTCTAGGAGGACTGTAAAAGATAGATTCACGCTCCCTTAGATCAATAGTAGGTTGATTTTCAAGGGTAGACACGCCTAATTCTTCCTCTGGAGCAAGTTCTTCAATAGCTATCAAACCAGTAGGAAGATTTTCGGTGATGACTCTTTCTACCCTAGGTGAATCTGGTACACTAGAAGTTGGAGTAACAGGTTCAGATATTTCAGGTTCTTCGCCTATATCACTAGTAGATGAAAAACTACCAGCAAGCTCAGAAACTTCAACTGCTTCAGGATTATAACCTGTTTCTAGACTTTGGTAATCTTGATGGACTACCAACGAAGACTCTCCTTCTTCTGGTGAACCTACTCTACTGCCGCTAGGAGGAGTTACAAGGACCTTTAAACCTTCGTAATGACTTAGGACGTCTTGAGGAGATTCACCCTGAAGTCTACGGGATTTCCTCAACAATTCGGCCACAGAAACAACCTCAGGAGACTTGCCCCGAAGTCTACGGGACTGTCTCGGTAATTCCGCCACAGTTAAAAACTTTTAACTACTGCACACGCAAACAAAGTAAAATCTCAAAGCAAACCACCTAAAGTCTCTAAAGAACCAAACAAATTTGAATCATACGCCTAAAGAATCTAGGGCGTCAAACCAAGCACAAACAGTAGCCTTCCAGACCGAAAACGCTAGTTGGAGATGAAACCCAACATCGCCGGATTCAGTACAGAAGTGGCGGGTGGAACAGTTACCCCGGCAACCTGCTTAATGAATAGACCGGCACAAGTTCCTCCACTTTAACCGTCTCGAGTGAAGTGAACCCCCCGGAAAATCCAAGTGAGTCTAGCCGACGTCTGCTCCAGGTACAGTGGGATCTTCCCTCCACCGTCACCTCGGTAGAATCCTAAAGATAATGGTCACTAAGGTTACCAACCGCAACAAATGCACCTGGGGGAACAGTCTACACTCCGATAGCACGCAAGGGCAGAGTATCAAGCTCAATCCCCTTGCCGGTTCCTTGACAATAATCCAAGGTTTACCGACAAGTGACCCCTGGCTCCTCGACAATGGTTAATCCGAGGTTTACCGTTTGTAATACGTGCGTGTCTAGCGTCGTTCCCAACGAGGGAGGATTGATCCCCTCACTGGTTCGGACACGAGCTCGTGCTTCTCCTTTAAGAGGAGCTTTCCCAGAGTACAAATGAGACAATTGGATTTATTCTATCACAAGATAAGCTACTTGTTTGGTTTTGTTGTCTTGGAGAGTTAATTACTCTCCTACTCCAAGACACTAGCCTGGTCTAAATTGGTGTTTCAGAGCCCTAGTAAATAAAAGTTACTACGTTGATTTTACTTTAAGCGTTAATTTTATGGTTTTTCTTAAAGACAAAAGGTAGTGGAGATGAAACTGGTGGTGTGTAGACTCGACTCGCAACCACTACAAAGATGCACCTAAGATGATTTACACTACTTTTCCTTTTCAATGAATCTCCTAACTAAGAGAGTTGGAAAATGCAAATTTTATAGAAAACAACTTTCTTAGTAAAGACAATCAAAGAAACAATTCTCTTTATCTTTTCAAAACACACAACTCATGACCACTAATTACTCTACGAAATTTCCTTTTTCTCTCAAAAGTCTACAAATGCTACCAAAGCAAACTTTTTCCAAAAGAATTTTTGTGTTTTTTCTATGTTAATAAAGCATATAAAACTATTTTATCAAATCGAATTTAACAAATCTAAGACAATCAAATCAAATTCACTCAAAAGCAAATTAAAAGGAATTTTACCTAAAAGCAAAAATAATGAGGACAAAAGCCTACAAGGATGATTCCCGGATGTTTTACTTAGTCAAAATGCAACTAAGGATCAGTTCATGCAGAATCATAAACTAACCAAAAAACAAAATCGAAATCTTTTTGTTCTTTTTTCTCAAGAATGGAATTCAAGGCTTTAACAAACAAACTTTTCGAGATTCGCAAAGAGAAGACACAAAGGTAGGTCTCTCACTAGGGTGACTTCTATGACAGGCCCGACTCCTAAGAGGACTGATCAAAACCAGGGAGATCCAAAGTTTGACAACCCCTAACGCCAAAGTCACTACAGGACCAGTTAAAAATCAAACCCTAAGGCAAAATCCCTATGAATTCCACCAAAACCCTCGACACTAACGGGACAAGTTCAGGTGAAGATCTTTGACAGTAAACTGATGGATCTGGGCAGTAAAAACAAAGTGAAAGCAAAATCTAAAGAGCAAAAAGCAAAAATTGAAATTTTCTCAAAATTGACAGGGGTACGCAGGTCATCTGTTCACACAGGCGCGGGTACGCACTGTGCGCAAAGACGCAGTGCGTACAAGTACGCACTGTGTTAAACCCAGAGACTGCGTACTGCTGGCAAGGCTAAGAAAAATAAAAAACTAAATTGACTCTAAGCTAACCCACCCAAATACACAGCTAGACAACCAAAAATCAGAAAACAAGTAATTTTTCTCAGACCAAAATATCAAATCAAAAAGAACTCAAACACATTCATGGAGTCCCCAATGGAGTCGCCATTTTGTCACGCGGAAAGAGTCATTAGTGCGGACACAACCGACCTTCCTAGAAAGCCTAAGACTTTCTAATGACAAACAAGACAAATAAGAGAAATCCTTCCCTAAATATGCCTTTTCAATATGAGAAATCAAGTGTTTAGATCCTACCTGTAATCCAACGCTGTTGTAGTAGTCCAACTTCGTTGATCCGGATGAGCTCCTCCTTCCCTTCGAAACCTGCATTCACCAACAATCAAACAATTAAATAACACCTGAATATCACATAAAATAAAACATATTTAACATATAGACCAAGGAGTATATGAAACAACTCATTAATAACAAATTGTTGAGAAGAATGGACTAATTTGTATTAAAAGGTAACAAAAGGAACCATTACAACCTGAGCCTTGGTGTTGTGCAAGCTCCTCCCAGGGTCCACAAGAGTTCTCCCTTACTCTGATCAGCTCACCCACCTCCCAATGGAAACAAGTAAAGATGGTAATCTCTCCTCACAAGCTTCTACAAGGAAGTCCTAATTCCAGCAGCATCTACCCTTAGGAATGTTCAGCTTTCAACCTCCCCTCCCTTTGGCCCAATGCCTGTATTTATAGTGCTCTAGAGGAAGTTATTCAGGTCCACCATCAATGGGATAAGCCCCTCTTTGGATGGGATAGCTCCCCTATTGATGGGATAAGTTCCTCTTTGGTAGGGATACATGAACCATCTGGAGGCGCTTCATACACGTCGAACATGCTTCTAGAAGACTCTAGAAATGACCACAAGTAACTTTTTTGGAGTGAAACTTGCGCCTTTTGACCTTTACAGGAGTATGCACCCATCCCTTTACATACAGAGCGTACAAGTACGCAGGTATTGTGAACTTGGGTTGCGTACCCGCAGGTAAGGCTAAGAGAAACTGTGTACCAGAGATAATTGACTTTAAATGACTTTTCTCTCTTTCTTGAAGTTTGACATGGAGAGCAGAGGCATGAGACTTGCCAAGGAGGATAGTATGACAGTGGATGGAGCCATACTAACTGCAAATAGTCATGGTGACATTTTTTAGTGTAACACTGAGTTAACTGATGTATTCTTTAGTTGCTTTATGAGTTAATAATTAGTGAATTAATTAATATTTAATTCACACAACTCATCACTAGTGTATTCTTTAGTTAGACTAAATACAACTAGTTCAACTAAGTCAAACTGAACACAACTCCATCAACTCCACATCCAACTCCACAGAACTCACATGCATGAGTTCTAACTGAAGTCCTCCATGCAATAGCTCAACTAACACATAAGAAACCACGTGATTCCTTCTGTCAACTGCATGTGCCACATCCGTAGCTCGAACTGAAGTGCTCTAAGAGAATAAGATAAAGTTTATAGTCTAAATATTATTATGAGACAATAATATTTGACTTTTCTATTTTTGACTAGCAGTTTAAAAATAGACTCTGATCACTCCTGCTGTGATCACTCCTGTTGTGATCCAAACATAGACTTTGCGCCATAATTGGCCTGCGGGCCCACTTAGTTAAGGCGACTCCTTTCCACTAAGCTCCATCATCTTGTTGCATTCTCAACATCTTAAACTTGTGCGGGCGCAGTTTCATCCACGAGTGCACGATGCACCCACTACTATTCCTGATCTTGCTGCAACTCAATGGTCTATCTGTGCAACTTCATGTTCTTCCTTGAGTTGCTTCTTCAGCACATGCAACTCCTTCTTTGTTCCATTCTCTGTTTTCGCACGATCTTCATGTCGCGCCATCACCTCATAGCTAGAGTCTCCAAAGTTGCTTTCATCATCAATGGATCTACTTCAGCTTGCAACCTTGTCCCGCCTTCATGTTGTCAAAAAACCTCCCCTTGCATTCGTTTCATTTGGTATGTTGTCTTCAGTTGTTTTTCATGATGCTGCTCGTTGTGATGTTGTTGTTGTCATATCTTGATGTCCTTGTCTATGAACAACTTGATGTATTCATGGGTAGTGTTATCACCCTAAAATTTTTGTTTCTAAGCTTTGGAAACTTTGCCTTGTTTCTAGTCATAGTCTTATATGTTTTGAGTCATCTCATCTCAATAAGTGTCATTCTCTTTTCCAAAAAAAAAGTTTCACAGCCTCATTCCATGTCCTAGAAGCCTCACCATGTGTTTTGACATCAGTTTGATTCCAAAGGATTGATGTTAGTCTTGGTCTAGTCTTTCCATGGTTGTTTTAGAGTCTAAGATCTAAAAGAGAGTCTTGTTGTTATGGTCAAATAGGTTCAATACTCTGTTCTTGCCTATCACTAGTCCCACATCACACATAAGTTCCATGTGTCAAACTTGTGTCAAGGTTTTTGTATTGCAAAACTCACTCTAGGTGTTTTCGTAGTGCAAAACCCATAATTTGCACTGGCTGCGCTATGAAATCGGGGATTTTGAACTAGGAGTTTTCGTAGCGCGCTACGAAACCCCTGAAGCAACATGTTTCAGCATAAAAGACTCAGTTTTTTGCTTTTACTAGTCAACTTCCAGAAGGGTTACTGAGCAGCTGAGAACTCAATTTTCAAAACTGAAAGAGGTTTTTCTTCCTAACATACTCAACTAAAAAAAACTCTTTTAGTTTCTTCAAATTAATTCTGAGGTGGGAGTAATTTATGGTTAAACTTGCGCTACGTAACTGTTGAAAGTCAAGCTTTGTCTTCTGGTTTGAGCAGTCTTTTTCAAGATCAGTTTCTGGTCACAGGAAAAGGAATTTTGAAATTTTGAAGGAGGTTTCTCTTCATAAAAACTCCAGCTACAATAAACTATCTCACTTTCTTCATAAGTGTTTTCAGTTGGGAGATACTAATCTTTCTTTGAAACCCTAATTTCAGAGAACAAATATTTCCTGTTTTACACATGTTTTTGAAGGACAGATTCTGGACAGCTGGAGAAATGTTTTAAAAAACAAAGAGAGGTTTTTGTTCTAGACAACATGGAATATAAAAACCTCCTTCAGTTTCATAAAATATGTCATGGATGAGAAGATAAAGGCTCTGTCCCATGTGCCAAGTTTCAAGGATCCTAAACCTAAAAACATGGAAACATGTTCCCTAATTTCTAGGGTTTGTCATCAGCAGTAAGGTGACAACGTGGGAGGCTTCATCAAATTAAACTTCATGAGTTTGCAACTGTCAAAGAATGCTTTCAATGTTTAGATAAGGTTGTTGTAATCATAACAAGGAGTTGTACTCCTAATTGTATTAGGACTCTAGGACTGCTAGTTAGCTGTAATTTGTATTTAATAGTTTGTTTTATGGTTAGAATAGGTGTCACTCATAGCAAATTCGAATTCTCTTGATGAGGGATGAGGGAATCCATATTGTAAATTCTATATATGAAGCAAGAGGTTGAATTAGCAAAGGGTTGGAGACTTTTTGGCTCAGCTGCTGCTCTATGTGCAGACTGTGTAAATTTTTAACCTAATGCAGAGTTTCTACTTAGACAACTCAAGATTCATGAAGAGTTCTTGTATGTTCTTGTTTTGATGGCATCTTCCAGTACTTACATTGCAGTGGTGTTTACTTATGATACTCAGAATTCATCAAGGATGCTCTGAATTCCTTCATAGATAAACTAACTGTGTTTCGCTGCTTTACATTTGCATTTCTGCACTTGAACTCTATAATGCCTTGACTTCCATGCTAGGTATAATATTTTGGCTTCACTACTCAGGATTCAAAGAGAGTTTTTAATGTCCTATTGTCTCATGGCTTTCCTCTTTCACTTACTTGCAGTCGTATGAATACATGTTACTTAGAACTCATCAATGATGCTCTAACTTCCTTCATGTATTTATAAACTGTGTTTCCTTGCATTGTATCTTTGTTTTATTTATGTATAAAAACTCTCTATGTCCTGACTTTCATGTTAATCTGATCTTGCTGTGGTACTGAAACATAATTTGACTCCATAGCCCAATGGTAGCCAGCCTTCATCTTTCAACCTATAAACATATAAAATCACAAACCATAGAGTTAGCCATCTATCCATATCTTTAATAAATTTCATTAACCCTTTGAGAGAGCCCTCTCAGGCTGAGGAGGCTAAGCCTTAGCTAAAAGATTGGTTTGAAATAGTTACACTGAGATATTCTGATCAGCAACCTATCAGGGTCCTATTTTGGTGATAACAAGTAGACAAGTCCATAGACACTTGATCGACTGCATCCCCAAGTGTGCTATGAATGGTGTCTTCATCTTTGCTCTCCTAGAAACCATTGTACCTGTACTACTGAGAGGCAGATGAATACCCGCGATACCTGGAGACATGGAAACACTCATGGTAAGCAATCTGTCAATCGAAAACCAAAATGAACGTGAGAACTGACTTGCAACATACCTGGGTGAATGATCATGAAGGTTGCGGAATTTCGGCCGGGAGGTCAGGAGACCGACTGCCAAGACTACATAAGGCTACTAGGAGACTGACTGATTGCTGGATCTACGCAATGCACAATCCAATCTGGCTGCTAACTGTTGGGATTGCACAATGCACAATTCTAACTGGGAAGGACTGTTGGCCCAGGGACAGATTTGCACAACTTCTTGGGCCAAGCAGCCACTGTCGTCCAGAAATGTGAAAAACAGTCCTGGAGACCAGTGCAGGGTAGGAATGCGCAAATCTGGAGAGGAGGGTGAGCCTTCCTTCCCCAAATTACGCAATGCAGCCTTGGTGAAGGCAGAGTCCAGGCAAATGTTGGCCCAACTCACCGACGGGCAACAAAAAGAAATTAAGACAGTAAATGCATGGCAACACTAAGTGATAGCAGAAGTGATTGACAGTGCATGAAAAACATCAATGAAATATTCAGTAGACAGATGAACATGAAGGTGGGTGAGGTAGTTCGTTGGTTGGGCGAACGTCCGTGTAACAGTTTCATGCATGCATTAATAGTGAGATAGCGATGAAAAATGAAAGAGAGCTAGGACAAGCTAGAATACATGTAAATGACAACAAGCGTTCAAAGAAATCAAGCAAATAGTACTCAGACAAGTGAAAACACAAAAAGCGAGAGAAATGCAGCACAAGGCATGGGAAGCAAGCTTACCCCAAAACAACTGAGTTGAATGTGCTGATTGGTCCTAGATGTGATGTGGAATGTCAGAGGTGCAAGGTTGATGTGAGGAATGAGCTTTGTAATGTCCGACTGATGAGTTTTTATAACATCGAGGTTGTTATGCGCATGCCACAAATCTAGGGGAAGCGACACTTGGTGGGAGGTTTCTAAATTTCTCCTTGCATGTAACCTCCAACTGCTAAACATAGATCCCTGAGACAAGGGATTCCTTTGCATGTTGCCTTGGGAGAAGCAACCTATGCATGCAAGTCTGTTTTGCTCGGTCCCGGAGGGAACCGGTCAACTCAACTGTACATGCAAGAGGTTGTTCGACTGCTTGAAGGAAATGCACATTTCTGGGTGGGAGCTGGGCTGACTGCCCAGGAGATTTGCACAATTTATGGGCAGAGCAGCTGACGAATGCCCAGATTTGCACAAATTCTAGGCTGAGTAGCCTTGCTGGGGAAATTTGCGCAAATCCTGCTGGGAGTGTTGGCAGGTAAGATTGCGCAATCCTAGAGCCTAGTAGGCTGCCAGAGAGGATTGCGCAATTTCTGGAGGGAAGTCTGGTTGCCCTCCAGAAATGCGCAATTTTCAAGGGGAAGCTGCTCAGCCTGCAACTAGACCAAGTCCGGGTGAACAGCCTGTGAAGGGAATGGATCAAGTTGTGACTGATAGGTTGCCTTTGTGCAAGAAAGATATGGAAGCTTGTGAACTTGATGAAGCAAGGAAAGCTGTTGTGAAGGTTGGAAGGGAGGCTCCAAAACGAGGCTAAGGAAAAATTTTGGAGGGTGGTTGTAGCTGCTACAACACTTGGTGACACACTGGTAGAACTCCAACTCTCTGAATGGACCTTGTTCGTGAAAAGAAAGTCTAACACCTTTGGAATTATTGTTTAGTTCTCAACTCATCTTGGTTTCACACTAACTTGATTATAAGGTGTAGCATATACCAAACCCTTGGTCAATTGACACACATTCCAAGACAAGGCAACACAGTTGTTTCGATTGGGGTTGAGGGGTATATAGGTGCATAAGCAATATGGTCGTGAGAGTCTTAGTTTCATCTCTGGTGTTGCTCCACTGCTAACAGGCCTGGACAGTACCTCAGTGGAGTCACATAGGAACACAAGCATGGCTCCATTGCGAGCGAGCCTGGTCAGTACCCTAGCGGATTTACTTGTTTCACCTCCCTGCGTAGGAAGCCTTTCTCTTCTTTTGCCTTATTCTTTTTTCGTTTTGAATTTTTGACTTTTCATTTTTTCATTTTTCACTGTGCATAACATTTATTCATTTCAGAGGTGGAAGAGGGATCCTGACTTATTGAGAGTAGAAGAGGTTATTCGAGTAGAGAAGTAGTTTATTGTATCTCTGATATTCATGTTAAGGTTTTCCCCCTTACCTTACTCTACTTGACTGAGTTGACAAGGGTTAACCCAAAAAAAATCGAATAGAGAAGGTGACATTAGTTAGTGTGCAAGCGTTGTGTTTACACCAAGGTTCACTTCGAACAATACGTATTTTCCTTTGACGTATCACGGACTAAAAGTAACAAGTTCATCATACAGAGGTAAGATGACAAATAACCTAGTAGTGATAGTTGTACAAGCCCTCTTTTACTTTACCCAACTCGCTTCAAGAGTCATACATGGTTTCATGCAAAACTAACCTATGAAGGGAACAATCAAATGAACTAAAAATCAACAAAGCAAAGCAAGAGCAGAAGCAAAAATGAAAGCGAAGCAAGTAAACAAACAAGCAAGAAAACAAAGCATTTATGCAAACAAGCATGCAAGCAAACAACTGAAAGCAAACACTACTCCTACTCCTACACTAATGCTACATGGGCCTAATCACATGAAGTGATACTTCCAATGCAGCCATTGGTGCATTGGTAGACCCATGTTGGTGAAGGCTTGGTCTACAAGCAACCCAATTGTGCGAACCATCAAGAAAGAAAGATATAACAATGAAGACAACCACACTTTGTGATTCAAAGTGCCCATGGGACATAAGTGAGTGCATGTGCATGACGGGCAGTCCATGGACATATCATAGTACTGTGTGACACTACGTGCAACTTTGAAGCATAAGCACACTCTTGACTGTGACATGCAAGCAAACGAAAGAAACAAAGATAACTTGCGTTGTGCACGAGTGCTTGCAATGTAAGACTCCTCCAATGCATGAGCAATGGGATTGTGTAGTTTGAGTGGAGGAAGTAAAATCTAAGTGTTATATTGATCTTGAGTGCATACAGATGAGTGATGAGGACCCTTGAGTGTTTGAACAATTTCCTGATCAGAAGCGAAACCAACCTCAAGACAGCGAGGGCTTAACATAACCATCAGCTCGGGTTGAAGTGCCTCGACAGTCTGTGGGGTTTCGACTTTGTTGATAGATGGATCTTCGTAGAATAGTAGCTTAGATAGATTAACACTGAGTGAATCAACATCATGATCGGATGATGAGGTGAAGAGATCACGACAACCAAGATTAGAAAATTCAGGATTTTTGTCGGCGTCCTCATGGTTTGATGAATCACACAAAGGGGTAGATGAGGAGGAAGGATGTTCACCCTCTGCGTTTCTGGAAAAAGTAGATGAAAGATCAAGTGGATTTTCAATGAATAAATTATTCTCTCCGTTGTCGAATGATGGAATTAACATCTGGTGAGTCCTGTGAGTGATCAACAATGGGTGCATCCGTGGATGAAGACACACATGCAAAATCATGGATGGCAGGCTCACCAAAGAGGTTAGGAAAGAACAGAGGGGGCTTGGATGCAAGGGAGCCATCCTTTGCTGAGTGTTGATGCTCAAGCTTCCACTCATACTCTTCATGAATGACAGTGCATGTTGGTTGTGCAACACCAACTCCATCAGTGGGTTGTTCCTCATTCACAACAAGTGAAGAGTCCAGAATGGATGAACACAAGACAACATCATTCAGAGGAACACTTGAGTGCGAAGACAGAGGTCGAAGAAAAGAATGCATATGAGAACTTGAAGGACTCACTTCCAAATATGCATGAAAGTTGAGTGGAGTGATGTTGGGAGAGTGTGAAGGATGAATAGGTGTGTGAGTATGATCCTCAACATCACTGGGTAGTGGTGGAGTTGTTGAATGAGAGGGAGGCAGACAGTCAGTTGAAACAGTGCGTGCTCCCACATGAGATTGCAGCTCCACCAATGAAGAATGTTGAGCGAGGCTTGATCTCAAGCTTCCTTTTGGGACAGGAAGATTTCTTAAGGAAATACTTGAATCGGTCCCAAAGATAAGAAAATTTCATCTGGCTCCTCAGAGCTTGAAATTGCAAGTCACGGAAGCGCTGCTAAAAATCAATAATGGATTCATGCGGAGCCCTCTGTTGCTGTAACAGTTTCCGGTCAAGATGGTCTGGATCAAAATTAAAGAACATGTCTTCAATAAGATCATAGAAGTGTTTAAATGAGTGCACAATGTCAGTCTATACGCAGAGCACCCAACAAAATGGAGATTCACGAAGTGTGTGTGCAAACAACAAACTGACCTATTCGTCAGAAAAATCATCTTCCTCATGAATCATGGAAAGAAAGTTATGTAAGTGCTCAGGCCAGGCCACTTCGCCTTCACCATCATATGTGTGAGTGGATAAGAGATGGAAAAGCTTCCCCGAGATGGAGACATCTTCACATTTCAAAAAACACCTCAGGGGAAGAAGAGTGCAAGACTCCATGAAAGATATGTAAAGGTTCAAAACTAGATGAGAGGACACAACTTGTCATTAGGCCCTCCTTCTAGCGCCAGAAATGTTGACCGTGCTGGACCGGCCAACATGTCAAGGGGATCTTGCTGGTAAGAATTCCCAATTAGACCTCAAACAGTTTGGTGTAGGAGTCCCAACAATGGGTCGTAAGTTAATGCCTTGACTGCAATGTCGCACAGAGGCAAGTAAGATAATTGTTGGGGCCTTCGTTTAATTTTGAAAGGTTTTGACTAGTTTTGATTGACTGAAGGGTGGGAAAGAAACAGATAGCAGCAACGGTTGGGTGGCGGAACAGATAGTTGTGGAGGAGTTGTGGCAAGGTGGCAGCGAAAGGCAAAGGCATCCGAGGAGGCGGAAAGGTGCAGAAGCAGCCAAGGGGAAGAACAGTCGAGCAAGAATTGGCAGTCCAGGCAGCAGAGAAGGATATAAAAGGGGAAGACTAGAAAGGAAGAAGGTTGTTGTTGGACTAGCTAGTGGAAGAAGGAGTTGGTTGAGCCGAGAACAGGTGAAGAGATACCCAATTGTGGTGGCTAAATAACAGAGTGTTGGGGTCCGAGGGACTTATTCGTGGAATCAATTTGAACCCACGGGACTGAGCTGGGTACTTTCTGTAATGTTTATGGCAAATGCTGGATCATGTTGTAATCTTTCATTTTAAGTTTAATATAAGACATAGTCGATGTTGGTTGCGACTCTTGATGTATTTGGATCTCGTGCTTAATGTGTCTATTAAAATTTTGAATGGCTTATCAATTGCATGTAGACGTTAATTCATAGACTATCTCAAGGATGCTACTATCTCTATTTTATGTATAATGGTTATGTATATATGTGATCGAATGCACTCGAGTGATACTTCCTTGACTCCATGCTGAACCCTTCTCACTTTTGGTTGTGGCATGCCTCAGGTGAGAATCCTTGCCCCTTGGGGTAAGGTGAAAATTCCAGCATTGTCCTAGACTACATCAAACTATTGTTGGCCCCCTATGCCTGAACCCAAGGTCTTTCCCTTGATGACTCTTTCGAGCCAACAAATGGTTCTGTTGCCGAGACCCGAAGTTGCGAGAACTAGTTCAGACTATGGTGTCAAGGATATTTAAAAGAGAAATCAGAGATTGGTGGAATCATAAAGTAGATCAGTTTGTGGCAGAGCAAGCTGCTCGCAGGAATCAACTGATCAACAAAGTAAGTGAAGGGATTTTATACGTCGATGGCATCAATGACTAGTATGAAATTTTCTGGTGCAAGTTCCCCAAGGACTTGTACAATTGGTTGAGGGAGCTGAAGAGACAGAGCTAGTCAAGTGGATCGAAGACAACTCACTACCGTTGGACTCCATCCGATATCACACTGCTACAACAACTGGATAACGATCGGAATAGAGCAGTCGATTTCTGGGTGAAGACTATGGTGGAAGGATACATAGTTGAGTTTGATGCGGAGAGATACTAGTCTTTCTTAAAAGCAGAGGCTGTTTTCAGCTCTGGACTGAGAGGGGAGTTGATAAGGGAACTCCCAACATGGATTAAGATGTTTATGGTAGAAGAAGGACTGCTGCCTCTACCCACTACTGGCATGGAAGCATAAAACCCCAGTACCGGGGGAAGGACTTAGAGGGGGAAATGTTGCCTATTGAGGGATAGGAATGCTGCTGAGGGGCTGGATGTGAAAGGATTGAGGAGAGTTAGGGATGTTACAGCATGGAGGAGGGCCCTATTAGCGGACAAGCGGTAGGCGAGAGTGACTCAGGCTCTAGGGAAGAGAAGGAGGGGGGCCCACCAAGTAGGAGTGGTGATGGGAAAACCTCGAGTTGAAGAGGAAGGAGAAGAAGGTGCTAGGCAACCAGAGTGCAGGAAACAGAGATGTAGGAGCTGGGGAAATGAAGAAGGACGTTCCCTATAGGTTGCAGAAGGAGGATCGAAACACGAAAATAAAGGAGGACCTTCCTTGCAAGTTGAGGAAGGAGGATCGCAAGATCATAAACCATATCGGCATGAGGAAAGAGATGAAGAGAATGTGATGAGGAGGTTGTTCGATGAGGAAGAATCATCTGTCAAAATTCAGTAGCACCAACCACGAGACATAAGTGGTGTTTTCCCCAAACTTCCCCTGGTACCTTATCACAATCCGAAGCAATTTGTTGTTAGCTAAGCCAAGGAAGCGTGAGTATATAGTGTGCGGGAGAGATACATGGCTAGTTTCAACATCGGAGGTAACGCAAGAACTAGCTATAGTAGTAACTTAGGACTACACGGATCCCAACAGTCGGGAAGCAAACGTTTTGTGTTGTTAGCCCATACTCATAGCAGTATGGCAGGGTCATTTACTAGATCTCCAGAATTTGCAGGAAGGGGAAATAAGGATGTGGAGCAGCATTGGTACCTCTGCGAAGCCTTTTGGAGGGCCTGTCAGACTCTGGATAATGTCTGGGCGGTGGAATTCCAAACCACGCTAAGAGAAAGGGCTCTATGCTAGTTCATAAAGTGGGCAAAGCAGAACGAAAATCCCACAATAGATGATATTAAGAGGGGATTCGTGCAGGAATTCAAGGTACCACAAACAGACCAGCAGGGATTATCAGGGTTGTGGGAAATTAAGCAGAGGGAGGGTAAGACAGCTTGGAAGCTCATGCAAAGGTTTAAGGATGCCATCGCCAAGTTGAGTTACACTCTATACCCGAATCACCAGCGGGACTAGTTTATTAAGGCACTCTTGCCTTTGACCGAAACACCGCTGACACAACAAAAGATAGGAACCCTGTAGGATGCGTTGGAGCAAGCATCCCATATAGAAGCTATGGTGGGATAACCCCATGAATACTGGGGAGGCACAAGTATGCAAGATCTGGCGATCACAGGCCTGCAGAGCCAGATCACGAACTTGACCGAGAAGTTGAGGGATCTCCAGCCCGTACGTCCAACCAGGCCCAATGTTTGGTGCACCCACTGCATGGTGGAGGGGCATGTTGTGATGAAATGCCCACGATTGCGGGGAATTAATCACCCAGTGGGGGTGGCAGGGTTGTCACGGGCCCCACCCACCATAGGGATTCTGACAGTTGGAGCGCAAGGACCCTTCCGAGGAAGGAATAATAAGGACTTCTGCGAGATTTGTAGGGCATATGGACACCTGCTGCGGATGTGCCCAATTCTGAAAAAATACTCTAATGTCCCCAATAACAACTACTGTGAGTTCTGCGCATCGATAACTCATCACACCAATCAGTATCGAGTGCTAGACACTCTAGCAGAAAGACTGGACAGATCCACATTCAGAGTCAACGAAGCAAGTTGAGGAGGGTGAGGAGGAAATGGACGTGGAGGAAGAACGAGAGGAAGAGGGCCCTTAAGGTGTTACAACTGTGATCAGGAAGGACATGTCGCTAGAGAATGCCCACTCCTGAGGATACCTTGGTGTTCACAGTGCATAATTAACACCCATGCGACAGAGGAATTCCCAGAGCTCATGCGAAGTGGGAAGAGATAACCACACAACGGGGGCCCAACTTGGTGAATGCTGAGCCGTAGATCGATGATGGCCTCCCGAGGATCAATATCAATATAGTCATCCAAGGAGGGAAGAAGACAGGGGAGGACCGCCACACAGAGGATCCCCCCTTGATCATCATAGCAACGTCACCACAGAAGGCATATCAGCCTGAACGCCAAAGACAGTACTATCAGGAAGCAACCAAGCTGTTCGAGAGGATGACCGAAGATAGAGATAATCAAAGACCACAAGTCCACATGCCCGATCACACCCAGTCGATTGGGGAGTGGTTTAAATTGTTCTTGAAAATTGTTGAGGATGAAGCCATGCTGAAGGAATTGCAGACAAGCTTAAAAGCTGCAGTATCCATGGAAGGAGAGGTAGTGGGACAACCACGTGCAAACTTACCAGAGAAAGCTTCTAGGAGAGTGAAACAGAATAAGAAAAGGAGCGGAAAGGAGTTTCGAATCAATGCGCAAGTGGCAGGATTCCAGATAAGGGACACCATGCTAGACTTAGGGTCGGATGTAAACATCCTACCTAGGAAGATCTGGGAGGCAATGGGGAAGCCAGAGTTGAAGTACTCGCTAATGAATTAAGAATGGCGAATCAGTATTGCATACTGCCCATCAGTAGATTGGAAAATGTAGAGGTTGATGTGGTAGGGGTGAAAATGCACACCGAGTTCGAAGTAATTGACATTATGGGGGATAAAGACCCATATCTAGCACTCTTGGGGATTGACTGGGCATATGAAAACTACGCTGTCATAGATTTGAAGAAGGAGCTGATGATTTTTGAAGTAGATGGGCTAAGGGTGATCCAGCCGTTAGACCCCTACCAAGGACCTAGATTTACAGAGCCAGCAGATGACAAGGATGAACCAAGGGTGTTAGACCAACTATAGATGCTCACAGCAGGGAAAAGGGAGGACTATATAAATCCTATGACAGGAGGATCAACTAGCTAGAGAAGCATTCAAAGCTCGTACACTGGTTCAAAAGCTGCATGGGATGCATGGAAGCAGGGTGGATACGAACTGAACATTTGACGATGTGCAATGATAAGACGAGTAAGCTGGGGAGACATGGGAGTAGACGACTACCTGAAGTACTATGGCCTTGAGCCGGTGGACCGTTTTTTAGACAGGGTGGACTAGGAAATAGCAGAAGATCAAAGGATTCCCTTTCTCGACATCGGGCTTATGGCAAAACTAGCAAGATGGTGGAAGACACACTGCAAAGCATTAAAAGATTGGATGAGCGCTAAATAAGCAATGAAGGAGAGGTTTACCCAACAGGATGAGGGAAAATACACGGGGGATTCAAGTCCCGAGGAGCACATCAAAGATTGCACAACTAGCTGGGAGAGCCAGGGACTGTCAAGGAATCAATTGGTACACGCATTTATACATACCCTCGGCATTGTCCCCCTGGCTTGGTATATCCAAGAGGAGCTATGACGACAGACAACTAATTGGGCTACCTTGGAGGAATAGTTCGTCAGTAACTTCTCATTCATTGATAATAAGGCACAAATGGCAGGGGCACTCCAGGCAATAAAAGGGGTTCTGTTCACCCTAGGGACATTAGTTGAAGGAGGGCATGATGGAATTTTTCTACAAAGTCTGTATGATATGGAATCACCAGGATTTGTGACCTGCAACAAAATAGATGCAGAACCAGAGGAGGACGGATTGGAGGGGCTTAGACACCTAGCCTTTGGAGAAACGAAAGGGGAAAGAGATATTCGGGAGAGCCCTTCGACAGAAGGTGCCCACCTCCTACCAGTGAAGCTGAGAAGACAGAATGTGGGGACATAAGATAAGCCTAAAATAACATCGGTGGGAGATTACTAGGATGAACAAACCACCAAAGAAATCTTCGATTTACTGCAGGAATACCAGGACCTGTTCCAAACTTCAGTGGCACAACTCAAGGGGATAAAGTGTAACCTGGAAGAAATGAAAATTGTTCTGAAATGAGACGCTCGATCGGTAAAGCACATACCATGCCGATTGAACCCAAGGGTAAAGGAGAAATTTACAAAAGAATTTGACAATATGTTGGATGCAGGAATCATATTCCCGGTAGATGAAGCTGACTGGATAAGCCCCATAGTTATTCAGATTAATAAGGATGCAACGAAATTAGAGTATGCGTTGATTACAGAAGCCTAAATAATGCATGTGTGCATGACCCATTCCCCATGCCATTCAACGATGAAGTCCTAGACCATGTTGCGGGGAACGAATCATACTCATTCACAGATGGGTTCTTAGGTTACCACTAGGTTCGAATAGCTAAAGAGGAGAAAAGGAAAACAACTTTCACGACTAAGTGGGGATCGTATGCATACAATGTGATGCCATTCAGACTAAAGAATGCACCAGTAGTCTTCTTGAGGATTGTTAGAGCCGCATTTCGGGATTACATTCATAAGTTCCTAGAAGCTTACATGGACAATTGGACAATATACAACCTATTGGAAAAGCATACCAGCTTATTAGGTGATGTTCAAGAGGTGCAGACAGTTGCAGATTCCCTTAAATATAAAAAAATGTATTTTTGCAGTTCCCTTTGGAACTCTACTGGGCCATATCATCTGCAAGGATGGAGTTTGTGTGGACCCCGCCAAGGTTGCAACAATTGTCCACATGAAACCACCGCTCAACGTGAAACAACTAAGGGAAACTCTGGGTCACACGAGGTACTACAGACGGTTCATCAGGAACTACGCATCCATAACAGAACTGATGGAAAAATTGCTAAAGAAGACGGAATAATTCATCTAGACTGCAAACTGTCAAGCAGATCTGAATAAACGGAAGGAAAGATTAGTAAGCGCCCCCATATTGGTGTACCCAGACTAGAACAAAATGTTCCACGTACATATTGACGCATCTGGAATAGTGCTAGGAGCAGTATTAGTGTAACCAGGGGAGAAAAGGATGGACCATCCAATATACTATGCTAGCAGAAAGCTCTCTACGGTGGAAAGGAACTACACAAAAACTGAACTGGAAGCATTGGCAATGGTCTAGTCCCTCGAAAAGTTCTGGCACTACTTACTAGGTGCACCGTTCAAATTCTTTACAGACCATTCCACGCTAAAATACTTAGTAAACAAGCTAGTACTAGAAGGAAGGATATGCAGGTGGCTTTTACTGTTCCAGGAATTCACATTTGAATGGGTTGTTAAGCCTGGCAGATTGAATGTAGAACTAGATCAGCTATCGCGGCTGGATACAGGGGAGAATCAAGGAGCAATAGATGATCGGTTGCCGGATAGGGACTTATTCAGGATAGAGGTGATTCCTGACCACCTAGAAGATATCAATGCATTGCTAACAATAGGTCAGTTCCCAGAGGGATACACAACAGCACAAGGACACTTGGTGGTCAGGGCAGCAGATTACCAGCTCATCACAATACACCTCTACAAAATGGGCTTGGCCCAAATACTGAGGCATTGATCCTACAGCATGAAATAAAGGACGTCCTATGGGAGTGCCACACAGGGGTCATAGGAGGCCATGTAGGAGGCAAGGCTATCGCAAGGAAGATACTCCACGCAGGATTATGGTGGCCCACTATCCATAAGGATTCTAAAGAATTTTCCAAGGAGTGCGATGTCTGTCAAAGGGTCGGTAGGCCTTCGTGGCACGATGAGCTACCACTACATCTGGTCCATACAATGCAGATCTTTGATAAGTGGGCAGTAGAATTCATTAGACAATTATCTCCACCAGCAAGGCATTCACGAGCCCGATACATAATAAAAATGACAAAATACCTCAGAAGATGGGCAGAGGCCGCACCAGTGAAAAACTGCACAGTAGAAACAACAACAAGGTTCATTTTTGAAAATATTATTTCAAGGTTTGGATACCCAAGGAGCCTCACAAGTGACCAGGGAACACACTTTCTGAATGAGACCATTGAGACTCTGCTAACAAATTTTATGATCCAACATAATAAGAGTAGTCCATATCACCCGCAAGCCAACGGTGCAGTAGAAGAATTTAACAAAGTATTAGAGAAAGGACTAACAAAAGTCGTATCTTCCAACAGGGATGAGAGAATTCCATCGACTCTATGGGCATATAGGACAATAGTAAAAATACTGCATAAGAAAACTCCATTTCAACTTGTGTATGGTAGAGAAGCGGTGGTACCGACAAAATTTATACTGCCTAGCATGCTCATATCAGAAGCTAAGGGAATGATGGATAACATTGCCTTGCGGGACAGGCTAAGCCAACTGATGGAACTCGACGAAACCTGGTTCCTAGCAGAGTTCCATCAATTAGTTCAACAATGAAGACAAATGGCTTGGCATGATAGGCACATCAGGAAGAAGTCGTTTGAAGTCGGAGACTAGGTGCTCCTTTATGACAACAAGTTCCAAAAGTTCCCAGGGAAACTGCAGATGCACTGGTTAGGCCCGTTCATAGTCACAGAAATAAGAGAATCGGGCGTGGTAAGGCTCATGCAACTGGATGGAGTCCTACTACAGGGATGGGTGAATGGCGTGTGCTTGAAGCCCTTTCGCAAAAAAAAAATGTTTTTGAGATAATAAGGTTGCGGCAAAACTTAGTATGCCACAACCCATTTATGGTCGGGGGGGGGGGGGGGGGGGGGGGGGGTAGCATTAGTGGTCATGCTCCTAGGCCTAGTCAGTAGAGATAGTGGTCACACATGTCATCCTATTCAACAGAATACACGTAGGTCCGAATCTTTTCCAGAATTGATGACTGCACAAGTACCTGTCCCATCCACCGTACCAGTGGTTATTTCCCGATTAAATGATTAATAAGGCAGCTGTCAAGATAGGGTCGCAAAATCTTTCCCGTTAAGCATAGAATTAGTTAATAAATAAACCCATCATGGCGAAGTAAAGACGCCATCTAACCCACTCTGTACTTTCCAGTCCACGTCATAGTTGTCACGTCCAAGTCGGCCAATGGTGACAGGGTATAGTTAGAATGCATGGGAAGGTTGCCGGAGTAATTAGTTGTTAAAGCCTCGTCAGTCAGGGGACGTTGTGTCAGAGTCAGCGACTTAAATTGCAGGAGGATGCAAGGGACTCTAGAATTTCAATTGCAGATCACAAAAGAATTCCAGGCTCGCTCTATAGAATAGGGGCAAAGGAAGAGGAGCAAGAAACCTCCAGTGCAGAAAGTTTATCACAGAAGAGAAGTGATGGTGAAAGGAATAATATGAGTCCCGCAGAATGCTTTGGATGCAAATTGAAGCAGTGGATGATCTGTATGGCAAGTATGACAAGTTGAATCTGGTCGACAATGAATTCACATACTACTTCCAGTTTCCGGCCATGAAAAGGGAGGTGTATGCGGAAGAATTTCAAAAGGAGGATGGCACCAAGACCTTCAGGATCAGAGAAGAGTTTAGGGGAATACAAAGGTCGAAACTATTTCACTTAAGAAATCTTCCCGTATTCGGCACCTAATTTGCCGCCATGCAGTGCACAAAATTGTTGATGAGCAGGATGCATGGAGGGTCGCTATGGTTGGACAAGGAGTATCCCATCCATGTGGAGGATATCGGTCGACTCATAGGATTTTACGAAGTTGGAAATGCAGTTAGCACAATGTTCCAGGTCGGGGCCAAGCAGGGAAAGAAGCAAACGGAGGACAACATTTATGCTAGATACGAGACGGAGCGAGGAGGGAGGGGCGCAAAGATGGACAAGATTAACAAGGATAATATCAGGTTTGCTTGCTACCTCATTGCAGGTAAAACAATGCGGCACTTCACAATGAACGAATGCACCTTGGATGCCATCTCAGCTGTGGAACACTGTTTCCAAGGAGAGGTACTCAGTTGGTTAGACTTTGTGCTCAATGAACTGTTCAAGGCTTGTGAAGATGTGTAGAGGAGGAGCACTGGGTTTGTGTTTGGGTACTTGTTAATTGCACTGGAAATGTGGAAATGGAGGCCACCACAAGAGAGGGAACTGGAAACTATTGCTGAAGGCCAACCAATTGAGCTCCAATATGAACCATGGAAGGCATAAGGGGATCCCAACACAAAGGAAATCAATGAGGGAGCATTCAAGGGCTGGTACGAGCAGATGTTGGACACCATTTGGTCCACCGAGAGGATACCCAAGGCTCTATTGGATTAATTCTCATACGAGCTCTGGTTTGATGCCTCCCACACAAACACTTACCTAAGACTGCGGTGTGTCAACCCGAGCACGTTTAAGTTGAGGCCATAGAGGTGGCTTGACAGAGGAAGCATTGAGCAGAGAGGTGGAGTCCTAGCTAGGAGTGGTCTATGAGATAAGAGAAGGGAAACCCAAGTACCTTTTTGGAGCCTTGATGCCACAAGGGCGAGAGGGAGATGGGGTAGAGAGCAGTCAAAAGCAGGCCACCGACAAATTACTCCAGTCGATGCTGCTCCAGGTGGAGGAAAAGATGTTCGAACTCAGACAGACAGTCGCCAGCTTCGACCCAGGTGAGAGCAATTATCCTGAGCAATTTCAAGGTTCCACCATGTTTTCCCCCATTGTAACACCACCACTCACTATGGAGCTTCCCTTGGGAGAAACTCAGGCTCCCTCCCAGACAACAGTCCCCAAACCTAAGAAAAATCTAGTCATACGAGCCTCAGCTGTAAAAAAGCTGACTGCTAAAATCCTGATAATTATCTCGCCAGCCCCAATCTTTGACCTCACTGTCGAGGTCGAGCAGTCAATCCCCGAACCACCATAGTTGAAGAGATCTATGCTGCTGCATCCACTACATTATGTAAGTTGCGAGAGTCGTCCCCGCAAACCGCTTCCACCTCCACGACGCTATCCGAGATCCTCCCATTCGGCCAATGAAGGACTATCGCGGAAGCAAAAGTTCAGTTAGCTGGCTAGACAGAGAGCACCACCCCTACCATGAGAACGCCACCAAAAGAGAGTGCATCACCAATGCTTGGGTTGGACCCACCAGAAGTGAGATGCTTGGATAACATTCTACAGGGGGAAAGGATTGAACCGTACTTGCCAACTCCCCTTATAAATCTCGTAGTGCCACAAAACCCTAGCATTATTCCACCCACCCCACAGTTCACTCCGCCATCACAACATGTCCACTCACCCACCTCCCATTCCGTAAATCCATCGCCAGCAGACTACCCCTACAACAACAGTTCCCAGAACCAAGAACAATGCAGGCCGATATGCTACATCACCCCAATTGTTTTCATTTATTCAACAAGTAGCACATAAGGCTGAGAGCCTCCATGAG
The DNA here is from genome assembly GCA_031772625.1 of Pinus tabuliformis. NCBI lineage: Eukaryota > Viridiplantae > Streptophyta > Pinopsida > Pinales > Pinaceae > Pinus > Pinus tabuliformis. The sequence continues at coordinate 1,098,715,350 of CM062811.1, forward strand.
GACCTAGCTAAAGAACACGAACAACAGATGAAGCAGTTGCACATGTTGATGGAAGAGCAAGATCGCCACGACAAGCAAACACGAAATTGCAATCGCAGGTTGATCAGATTACACAACGGTTTAGATCAATATGGATGACCATCACCGAGGCCAATACTGAAGCATCGATGGACATGGCTGCTTGCATGCTGGTTGGCTGCTATGATCACATAAAAACGGTGTGCACGCACCTGACAGCCACCAACGCTGAGATGAGATGGAAGCTAGAATAGTAAGATCCGCACTACCAGATCCAGTGGAAATTTATGTGCGGATGGTTGATAGAAAGGTCAGGGAACTGGAAGTGAAGAAGCAAGCCTTGGCCGAGGCCCTCATCGACGGATATGCCCTAATGGACAAGGTCCACAACTGGTTAGGAAATCTAGCACTAAAGAACCACTTGGTTTACCCGCTCAGAGAAAAAAATCAGTCACTGTTTGCCAACATGAGGGATTATACAGATGATACCCAGTTGTAGCAGATCGATGATCAAATCGACATTCTCCATGTCCAGGTTGACAGCATTGAGGAGGAGTCAGCGAAGACGAAAAAGATAATCAGGGATCTGTGGCCCCCGGTTCGAATATAAGTTCTATTCTTTAAGGAGGTATGCGACTCCAATGGGCAGCAATGGAACAAGAAGCAAAGTGAGCGACCGACAACCCTAACGTCGCAATCGGTCAAGGTGTTCACTCAAGGTGCTGATGCAATTCTCGCTAACTGGGACCTTGCCCTTCAAAGATATACCAAGTTCAGGTAGCGAACAACAGCCTCGGTCCCAAAGTTGGAGCCTTCATTTGGAACAGGGGAACCAAAAGGGTAAGAAGGGGCCGCAGGAACAGATGCCATGTCGCAAGCCAGGATCGATGCAGAAGAGGCACCCACTCCGCAAGAAACGATCGAAGTAGTAGAAGTGTCGGTACAACAAACAGCAAAGCCAACGCCGGTAGTAATGCAACCACCACTTGTAGAGCACATGGAAGTAACAGCAGGATCCATAGAGGTCGAAATGAATTGACTCGGGGATGAGTTAAGGAATTTTGGTCGGGGCCTGTTGGGGCTTTCATTTAATTTTGAAAGGTTTTGACTAGTTTTTCCTGACCGAAGGGCGAGAAAGAAACAGACGGCAACAACGGTTGGGTGGCGGAACAGACAGTTGCAGCAAGATGGCAGTGGAAGGCAAAGGCAGCCGAGGAGGCGGGAAGGTGCAGAAGCAGCCAAGGGGGAGAACAACTAAGCAAGAACTAGTAGTCCAGGCAGTAGAGAAGGATATAAAAGGGGAAGACCAAAAAGGAAGAAGGTTGTTGTTGGACTAGCTAGTGGAAGAAGGAGTCGGTTGAGCCGAGAGCAGGCGAAGAGATACCTAGTTGTGGTGGCTGAACGACAGAGTGCTGGGGTCTGAGGGACTTAGTCGTGGAACCAATCTGAACCCGCGGGACTGAGCTAGGTACTTTCTGTAATGTTTATGGCAAATGCCAGATCATGTTGTAATCTTTCATGTTAAGTTTAATATAAGACATAGCCGATGCTAGTTACGACTCTTGATGTATTTGGACCTTGTGCTTAATGTGTCTATTAAAATTTTGAATGGCTTATCAATTGCATGTAGATGTTAATTCATAGACTATCTCAAGGATGTTGCTATCTCTGTTTTATGTATAATGGTTATGTATATATGTGATTGAATGCACCCGAGTGATACTTCCTCGACTCCATGCTGAACCCTTCTCCCTTTTGGTCGCAGCACACCTTGGGTGAGACTCCTTGCCCCTTGGGGTAAGGTGAAAATGCCGGCGTCGTCCTAGACCACAACAAACTATTGTTGGCCCCTTGTGCCCAAACCCAGGGTCTTTCCCTTGATGACTCTTTTGAGCCAACAATAACTTTGTCAGTAGCAAGGGTGTGACTGATGCAGTGAGTCAAGGAAGGTGTATGATAGGTTCTAACACTTCGAAGGGGGAAGGAGGTGAAGGTGAGTTCCAAGTTGAAAGGGATCAATCCCAACTCGGCTAAGAACACACAACAAAAAAGGACATGCACAACTTTCGGCAGAGAAGTCCACTCGGATGCGACAATCACATCATATAAGGTAAGATAACACGTACAACACTCACGGATCAGTCTGAGATGAGTGTGACGGTTGTTACAACAAGGTTCATGTGAAAGGTCTGTCTGATGTTTGGCAGAGCAGTAGACACAAACGGTGACAACATTAACAACATATTCAACACATGAACAACAAGATTCATATAATTACATGTGAATCAACTCATACACAAGTACGTAAGTTAAACGAAATATATCATTAAGGCAATCGAAGTAGTCCAACTATAATAAAAACATATTCATGAAAATGTGTTGGCTCTTATTATATAGAGTGTAAGTCACAATCATACAATACATCCATGTAAACCTACTAGCCCCAACAGTGGAATGTTACAGCCACATCCATCTGCTCCTCCAAAGAGATGTACTAGCTTCGTGTAGTGGAGAAGCCAAGGCGCGTTACAATACTGTCCAATCCTTCTTCAAGATAGTCTTAGTAGAAGTTTGGTTGACCAAAAGCCTCTATAATGAGTTATGAGGGACTATTTATAGCAGAGGGTGGGATGACCCTTGACATTCCCCTTTGTGATATTTCAACTACCCTCATGACTCTTCACCTACTCTATGACTGTTACATCCAACCATTGAAACTTGAATTACACTTGACATGACTCAACATTACAATGCACCTATACTCATGTGAGACAACATGGCTTGAGCAAGCCTTGCAAGACATCATTGACACTCGGTCTGCTGTGATGAGACCAACTCTTTGACATGCTTGTGATGGTGAAGGTGCTGAGCTGATGCTAAGCTTAGTGATCTATGATGGTGTGCATGCACCTCATGATGAAATATTGTTAAAGAGAACTCTTGCCTCTGTTGCAACCGGTGCATTGGTTAAGCCCCTTCATCCAACTCGTCTGCTAACATGCACATGGTCTTCTTGGGTATGGTTGAACTAGAAATACACTGATGCATAGTGTCTGTGTTGATCTTCAAGTGTGTGCTGGTGGTCATGCACATCAACTTGCCAAAGTACATGTTCAAGCCTAGTTGGAATTGCTTCTTGTCTTTGCCTTGGTGAGTGTGTTGAATGGGTTGGATTTCATGCGTGCTCACAATGACATGCATGTTGTTGAATCCCTTGCATGTAATCACCAATACTGCTCACCATGTCTGCTTCGTGTTAGCTGTTGGGATGGATCTTTAACTTGTACGAGCACAGTTTCATCTATGAGTGCACGATGTGCCCACTGCTATTCCTGATCCTGCTGTAACTCATTCACTTATTTGTGTAGCTTCATGTTCTTCCTTGAGTTTCTGCTTCAACAATGAAACTCCTTCTTTGTTCCATTCTCTGTCTTCGCACAATCTTCATGTTGCATCGTCATCTCATAGCCGAAGTCTCCAAAGTTGCTTTCATAATCAATGGATCTGCTTGAGCTTGCATTCGTTGGATTTGGTATGCTATCTTCAACTGCTATTCATGACGCTACTATTGTCATATCTTGATGTCCTTGTCTATGAACAATTTGATGTCTTCGTGGGTAGGAAAGTCCATAGACACTTGATCAACTGCATCCCCAAGTGTGCTGTGAACGGTGCCTTCGTCTCTGCTCTCTTGGAAACCATTGTACCTATACTGCTGAGAGGCAAATGAACACCCGCAATACCTGGAGACATGTCAAAACTCATGGAAATAAATCTATCAGTCCAAAACCAAAATGAACATGAGAACTGACTTGCAACATACCTGGGTGAATGATCATGAAGGTTACGCAATTTCAGCCGGGAGGTTAGGAGACCGATTTCCAAGACTGCACAAGGTACACTCTAGGCTGCTGGGAGACTGACTGACTGCTGGAACTATGCAATGAATAGTCCACTTTGGCTGCTGACTGTTGGGATTGCGCAATGTGCAATTTCAGCTGGGAAAGACTGCTGGCCCAGGGACAAATTTCCGCAATTTCTTGGGCCAAGCAACCATTGTCCTCCATAAATGACCAAAACACTCCTGGACGCTAGTGCTGGGTAGGAATACGCAAATCTAGAGAGGAGGGTGAGCCTTCCTTCCCTATATTGCGCAATGCAGCCTTGGTGAATGCAGAGTCCGGGCCAAGGTTGGCCTGACACACTGACGGGCAACTGAAAGCAACTAAGACAATAAATACATGGCGAAACTAAGTGATAGCAAAAGTGATTGAGAGTGCATACAAGACATGAATGAAATATTCAGCAGACAGATCAACATGCATGTGGGTGAGGCGGTTCATTGGTTGGGCGAACGTCCGTGCAACAGTTTCATGCATGCGACAACAGTGAGATAGCAATGAAAACTGAAACAGAGATAGGACAAGATATAATACTTGTAAACGACAACAAGTGTTCAAATAAATCAAGAAAACAATACTCACATAAGAGAAAACACAAAAAGTGACAAAAGTGCAACACAAGGCATGGGAAGCGGGCTTACCCCAAAACGTTTGAGCTGAATGTGCCAATTGCTCATAGATGTGATGTGGGATGTCACAACTGCAAGGTTGATGTGAGGAATGAGCTCTGCAATGTTCGACTGATGAGTTTTGATAACATCGAGGTTGTGATGCGCATGCCACAAATATAGGGGAAGTGACACTTGGTGGGAGGTTTCTGAATTGCTCCTTGCATGTAACCTCCAACTGCTAAACATAGATCCCCGAGACAAGGGATTCCTTTACTTGTTGCCTTGGGCGAAGAAGCCTATGCATGCAAGTCTGTTTTGCTCGGTCCCGGAGGGAACTTGTCTACTCAGCTGCACATGCAAGAGGTTTTTCGACTGCTTGAAGGAAATGCGCATTTCTGGCTGGGAGCTGGGCTAATTGCCTAGGATATTTGCACAATTTCTGGGTGGAGTAGCTGACTGTTGCCCATATTTGCGCAAATTCTGGGCTGAGCAGCCTTGCTGGGGAAATTTGTGCAAATCATGCTGGGAGTGTTGGCAGGCAAGATTGCGCAATCCTGGAGCCCAGCAGGATGCCAGAGAGTATTGCACAATTTCTGGAGGGAAGGTTGGTTTCCCTCAAGAAATGCGCAATTTTCAAGGGGAAGCTGCTCAGCCTGCAGTTGGACTAAGACCGAGTGAACAACCTGTGAGGGGATTGGATAAAGCTGTGACCGATAGGTTGTCTTTGTTCAAGAAAGATACTAAAGCTTGTGAATTTGATGAAGCAAGGAAAATTGCTATGAAGGTTGGAAGGGAGGCTCCAAAACGAGGCTAAGGAAAATTTTTGGAGGGTGGTTGTGGCCGCTACAATAGTACCTTAGATTCATCCTAGTCCACAGGCCTAATTTCCTTCTAAAACTTCTCTTCTACCATTTTCTTTTCCGTAGGGATCTAATATACACTTGAATAAACTCTTGGAAGCGTTGACATTGTTGAAAATGTAACTAGTATCGATCTTCATAATTGTATAATGTAATTCTTATGTATTTGTCAAAATAAAGAAAAAGACAATTTATTATCAAAGAAAAATATTTTTATAAGCGTGGGTTTCATGCTCAAGGTCACTAGGTGAAAGCACCCATTGAGTGCTCCTAGGGTTTTTGTCTTGAGTCAAAGTCATAGTCGTCAAGTAAAAGACCCTTCTTGGTCTTCTTATGTCAAAGAAGAAAAATTGTTTTTATTGGCCACTAAATACCCACTATCTTGTGGGCGTGACCCAACCAATACACATATGTGCTATATGAAAGTATTACGAGTGCAGATGCCTTGAAGGCCATGTCACCTTGAAAAAACTCTCCCTAGATGTAACACTTTTTTCCCCCCAACGTTCGATCTAGGCATACATGGAACTTGCCACACTGACCAATTCCTCAACATTGCTCATCCAACTGCATGGTCCTACTCTTCTCCTCCTATACTAGTGGGTTCCACTGTGCCACATTAGCCTGGGGATAATACCTTGGAAATTTACTACCATACTCCATTCGAAGCCTCTGGGGTTTGAGGTGATGTCACTAGACCTAAGTGATGGGGCGATGTCAACCTCCGCTTATTTATCCACGTGGACTAGGTCCCCACGTAAACTTTTTCCCATGCCTTTTTTAGCCTTTCTGTCACATGCAATTCAGGAAATCCTCCGTTGAAGTGCATAAGGCATGTTTGAGTTCTAGCCCCACTATGCCATGTTGTCTCAAAAATCTAACCCTGGGAAGGCTCACCCATCCTTCCAGCGAAACCTCCGGGGTTATCTAATGGCCATGAATGCTTTCCCATTGACAACTCATATCTCTCTAATTTTTCCCTTAGGCATGGTCCCTAGCCATATGACACTTACGCGTGCATCTCTTCACACATCTCATGACTCTAACTCCCGACCCTGCGATATAAAAGTCTGTGTAAACAATTCCCATCTCGACGGTTAACTGCTAACACATTTTATAAGGATCCTTTCCCTAGGCCTTTGAACCACAATTTGTAAATACATATAGGGGTATATGCAAGCCCCTCCTATTATCCCTTCTGAGATTTCAACAAGGCTCCACCCATCCCATGCAATATTTGTACATACATACATACATGTATATGTGTATGTATGTAGAGATATCTCAAGTTTGTTCCTCTTGAGCTTAACAATATTTAAAACAAAGTGTAGTAAGGAATTATTTCCGATTTCATAATGCATATGCATATAATTGGTCGTTCATATTCGTTGTGGCCCATTAAAAAAATTTCAAGTCCTTAACAACCCAGAAAGCTGTAGACCTCTAAGACCAATGACAAGCAATAAAAAATCCTATGTATACATGCATGAATCCCTTTCATGTACTTAAGAAATATATAGGGAATTAACCTTCCTTAAGTAGAAAAAAAATCACACTTCATGACATATCACACGCATTGAAAAAGCACTTTTAAATCCCATCAATATAGGCCTTATGCCAACACATGAACATAAACCATTCTATATCCATGCCTCTAAACGACAATTCTTATTCAAGTAGGTACACCACATTACTCAACAATATAAACCATGATAAAACAATATATTAAACAAGAATAAAGCAATCGGGACATTAGAGACGTCAACAAACACTTATCTTTGTTAAATGTATCTAGGAAACTAAGATTGCGAATTCAACTCTCCACACAACCTTAGACACATTGTAACTTATTCTTTCTTGTAGTAGTCACCCCTGAGCTAGATTCCAAAGCTTGAGGATGAGTGCTTAAGGGATCGAACAAAATCTGGCAACCGAAGTAGAGGCTTTAAAGGACCTGCATCCACCTCCACCCACCATCTTCTTCATACAATCAATGTCTCATAGGGAATCCAAAGGTTCACCACCTCCACCCTTTAAATCACCAAAGGAATCCAGAGGCTATGCCTCCATTTGCTTAACGACAACAAGGGAATCCATATGTTTTTCCTCCACCCTCAATCGACAACAACGGAATACAAAGGTCGTGCCTCCAACCTCAATTAACAACAAGGGAATCTAGAGGTTATGCCTCCAAGCTCAATCAACAAAAATGGAATCTAGAGCTCATTATAAACTAAGAAAACAAGCAGAGGGGGCTAAAGATCTCTCCTACCAGGAATCCAAGGATCAGGCCTCCACCGAAGATGTCAAGGGAATCCAAAGAAAACCATCTCCACCCTCCAGTGTTACCTGGAATCTAGAGAACCTTTTCCTCACCTACGAATTATTCTTCTACCTCCCAATGCTAAATCGAGTATTCTTGACTCATTCTTACTTAGTTTCTTTCTCTTATGTTCTTACTAGTTTTATTTTTGCATCACTTAGTTTCTTTCTCTTATGTTCTTACTATTTTTCTTTTTGCATCAGAATTCAACCCTTCTTCTCCATGCGTGAGAGTGTTCTCTCTATTTTGTCGTGCGTGGTCTCTTCTCTTTCCCGAGGATGCCTTGTCTTTTCCTCGGGTCGTTGCAACGGTCTTCTGTTGTGTGCGCTAACAATACTGTCGTACATTCCTTCTCGCCCATGGTGGTTCTACTATGTTTGACTGGTGGAGGGAATGATGTATGCCAACACCTCCTTCTTCCCACTTCTTGTTGGTTGAATTATTTTTATCCCCCAACTTCTCATGCAACCTAGCTCAAAATCAATTTCGTCTTTTCTGCCTTGCATATCTTTCCAAGGAAAGCATGGTCCCTTGTCCTTTTTCTTAGCTCAATTAATTTGGGAAACCAGTCCATTTAAGGCACACCAACGAACCTTCAATGGTTGTCATAAACAAGTCAAGCTTCCTTCCAATCCCAAGCAACCTCCTTCCTCAAACTATGGAATTTGTGTCCCAATTCTCAGGCCTTATATATATATATATATATATATATATATATATATGATATAGTTACAAGGAAGGGGAAATTGGCCTTGGGCTATCACAAACCCCTCCCCTTGGAGGAACATTGTGCTTAGTGTTCTATAATTGAACAAAAAATAATAACATGCTTTAAAACTAAGTACAACCGATTTGGAGATTTATACACATGATTCTAAACAACATTTACATAAGTTATTACATTTTCCTCAACCAGAAAACAAAAAAGGATATTTTTCCCACATTTGGTCAACCATTTCCTATGTGGCTTCCTCTAGCCCAAAGTGTCTCCACTGAACTTTGAATTTCTCTATTTATCAATTATGGTTTGTGAGCTATCTTTTATCTATGATGCATAGAGGTTCCGTTTAGAACTCTCCCTTTAGTTCTACCTGTAACACAGACCAATCAATTAGATGATTATCATCATGTACATATCTTTTAAGTAACCAAACATGGAAAACATCGCGAACTTTCACTAATGGTGGAAAGGCGATAATCCTATAGGCTATTGACCCTTTCCTTTCAAGCACTTCAAACGGTCCACAAAATAATGGTGCCAACTTATCACATGACCAAATTTTTAAGGATCTATTCTTGGGTTTAACTCATAGGTATATGTGCTCACCATCTTGGAATTCCTTGTGAAATCTATGTTGGTCTGCGTAGCTCTTTTTTCAGTGTCACCTTTAAATTAATTTTTATAGTGTGCACTTCTTGTTCCATTTCCTTCAACATATCAGGCCCAATAAGGACCTTGTTCACTCAATCACTCCACCTGATATGACTGTAAGAACTCCTCCCATATAATGCTTCAAATGGGCTCATTTTTAGCCATTCTTGATACCCATTATTATATGAAAATTTTACAAGTGGAAGGTATTCTTCCCACTTTCTTGGTTGGTGCATTACATACATTCTTAGCATGTCCTCAATAATTTTGTTCGTCCTCTCTATTTTCCCATCAGTTTGAGGATGATATGTTGTGCTAAAAGCCAACTTTGTTCCCAAGCCTACAAACAAATCTTTCCAAAACCTTGAAGTAAATTTGGCATCTCTATCCAAGATGATTTTCTTGGGAACTCCATGCAATCTCACAATCTCCTCTATGAAAACTTGAGCCACTTCAATAGCTAAATTTGTAGATCCAACAACCACAAAGTGAGCCACCTTAATCAACTTGTCGATCACTACTATGATTGCACAATGTTGTTTTGGAGTCCTTGGAAACCCTGTAATGAATTCCATCAAAATCACTTCCCACTTCCATTCTAGAATGGGGATGGGCTGCAATAAGACAATTGGGTACTTGTACTCAAACTTCACTTATTGGCACTCTATGCACTTGGAGATAAAATCAACCACCTCATCAAAATTTTCCACCAATAAAATTTCTTGATGGTCACTAGAGTCTTTTGATATCCTGGATGGCCAGAATATGGCTTCACATGAAACTCTCTTAATATGAGTTTCTTCAAGTCACTACTATTTTGGACATAAATTCTATTTTTGAATTTAATCAACCCCTTTCCTGTAAGACAATAGTCCTTACCTTTGTTTCCTTGAGAGACTTGTTGTAGATTCTCCTTTAATTGTTGATAGTTTTCATTTTTCTTCCCAAATTTTTTGATATTTTCTTTAGGATCAAACACATAGGAACTTATGGCTGCTATACAATTTATTTGCACTATTCTATTGAGTGTGTCAACCACTTTGCTCTCCTTTCCCTTTATATATTTGATTTCAAAGTCAAATTCACTTAGGATGGATAGCCATCTAGCTTGCCTTGTGTTTAGTTTTGATTGTTCAAACAAATATTTTAGCCCTCCTTGATAAGTCATTAGGGTAAATTTCCAAATCATGAGTCACGTAGTTCTTCTCATGTTCATTTAATTTTTGAGATTCATAGAAGACTACTTGACCTTCCTGCATCAAGACTCCACCAAGTCCCTCATTGTAGGCATTTTTTCATACAACAAAATCCTTTTTATGATCTACTATTCTTAGCATTAGTGTGTTAGTTAATAACTACTTAAGTTGATTGAAGCTTGCATCATAATCAACTATCCATTTGAACCAATTTCCTTTGTTATACAAAGCAGTAATTGGATAACCAATCTTGGAGAAATTCTTAATAAATCTCCTATAATATCCCACCAGTCCCATGAAGGACCTAACTTCAACCACATTCCTAGTTGTTTGTCATTCCATGATAACATTGAATCCTCTCTTGAGACAATGTGTCCCAAGTACTAAATATGTGGCTAAAATAAATTGCACTTACTAAGCTTTGCATAAAGCTTATGCTCTCTTAGAAATTGTAGTAATGCAACCAGGTGTTCTCCATACTCCTCCTTGTTCTTTGAATATACCAAAATGTTATCAACGAATACTATGAAAAACTTATCCAAATAAGGGCGCAAAACATTGTTCATAAGGCACACAAAAGTTGCGGGGGAATTAGTAAGTTCAAATGGCACCACCACGAACTTGTAATGCCCATACCTTGTTATAAAGGTTGTTTTATGGATATCTTCTTCCTTGATGCATACTCGATGGTATCCTGAACTCAAATCGATCTTGGCGAATATTGTTACTCCTCTTAACCGATTGAATAGATCAACAATTCATGGCAAGAGATATTTTTTTTATGGTCACCTTATTCAACTGCCTATAGTCAATGTATAGCCTGAGAGTGAAATCCTTTTTATTTTCTTTACAAACAAAACTGGTGCTTCCCACGAGGACACACTTGGTCTTATGTAACCCTTTTCAATCATCTCCTTCACCTATAACTTCAATTCAACCAACTCAAGAGTGCTCATCCTGTATGGTGCCTTGGTTGTTAGTGTTGTTGTTGGCATCAACTCAATGAAAAGGTATACCTCTCTGTGGGGAGGTAATCCAGGTATCTCTTCAGGGAAAACATATTGGAACTAATTCAAAATGGGATATTTTGACTGAATTTCATTGTCTCTTTCCTCAACACTATTATTAGAGGCTCATCATCACTGGATATTAGCACAAAAAATAGGGTGCATCTCTTCTTGTAACTTCTCTTATATTGCATGGTCGACAAAATTCTTATTAGAGTACTTTTCCCTTTTCCTTGCACACTCTTCTCTCTCCAGCCTCATAAAGGCATTCAATGGCCTTCTTATTTATGTGCATACAACTATTCCACGCCCAACATCATGTTATATGCACTCAATCGAAGCAAATTATGGTTTGTTGTTGTTGGCATACCATTGAGTTCAAATGCACATGATTTCACCCATTGGCTCACCCTTCTTTTGGTTCATGTTGCTAATTGAACCAACGATGATTTTTCATGTGCCTCTTTAGTTAACTGGCATTGGTCCACAAGTTTGGGACTGATATAGTTGTAATTAGAGCCCAAGTAAATTCAAATAGAAAAAAATTGGTTATGGAGCTTACCTTCCATTTCAACTATAGAAGCCTGATGGTAATCCTGCCTATTGTCCATGACTGCGTATATTTTGGGTATACTACGAACCATATCTCCCACTTTTTGGGCTTCTTACACATTGTACATACATGGCCTGACATCCCTTTACTAAGGACAATCTACCTTGTGGTGATTTGATCCATAAGTCCAACACTTTAGGGGGTCCCTTGCACCACTCTTACTTTGTCCTCCCATGAGCTGATTAGTAGGATCTATGTTAGTTGCGCTACCTCCCTATTGAGGTCAACCTTGGCCAGATGAAATTATATTTTCTCTCTTTCCCACGGTTTGGGATTTCTAGCCTTTATTATGTTTCAAGCTACCTTTCGACCTCCAATCCTTCTTGAACTCTAGCCTCCACTTTGACTACTCATAGCAATGATTTAGCTAATGAATTAGATCCTCCAATGTCTTAAGCTCATCGAAATCGATCCTATCCTTGAAGGATTGTGGCATCCCATTGACATGCCTCTAGATCTTTGGTTTTTCCTCTTTAAGGTAGGGAACATACCTTAATAGCTCCAAGAATTTGGTGGTTTACTCCTCGTCTGTCATTTGGAAAAATCTGAGCTCGCAGAACTCCTTAGCCTTACTATCGAAGTATCTCTCAGAAAATATCCCTCAAATTCATCCCATGACAACTCTTTTTATTTTATGCCTTTTACATTTCTTAGATACTCCCTCCAAATGTCAACTTTTCCCTTCAAGCTGAAGGTGGCTATCCTTACTTTCATGTTCTCTAAGTAGCTATGAATCTTGAAAAACTTCTTCATTCCAAGGATAGATGCCCCAACGTATTCTAATTTCTTCACTTCACCATAAAACATTGGTGGTTTGGCCTTCCTAAACTCCTCTAGCATATTGTATTTTCTCCTCCTTTCTTCATGTTGTTTTTGATAATTTCAATGTTGGGGTCCTCTTTAGGGGTTTTCATGCTTCTATTCAGGGGTGCTTTCAGGATTATCTACCAGAATGCGTCCTTTCATAGTTTCTTCACTTGTCAACTTGTGCCTTTTCTTGGATCCACTACCATCTTCCCCATTAGTTCTTGATTCTTGTCCCAAAGGGCTTTTCCTATTTCAATGTCTTGCTTCCAATTCACGATGTTATTGCATTTGAAAATCCGAGAGGCTTTATATTATAACAACATTCACTTATGCTTGTCTTTCTTGCGCTCTAACTAGCCTTTCTTTTGCCTCAACAAACCTTTCATTACCAACTTTGCAACTTCTCATCTCGACTCTTAATCTCCTCAAAGTATCCATCCAATCAGGAGAGTTTTCATCCCCTTGTTACTCAACTGATATTTCCTCTTCAATTTTCCTCCATCCTTCATATCTATGCTATGATTGATCAAAGTTGTACTCCACCATTTTACTATTCATTCCTTGGTCCATTTGTTCTATATTGTACCACCGTTTTCTATTCATGTGGTCCTTGAACTTCATCTCTTTGGCCTTAGTGTCTTTTATGTGCTATCATACACCCACATAGCTACTAGGTTTTAACAAAGTTCTGATGCATAATAAACACTATCAACTTGGCTTGTTGTTGGAAATATGTTAGTGTGAATCTAGATACACATTACACCTCGGTTAGCATGTCATCATCAATATAATCATATCAATCGTTAATATCATGCCACATGCATATATAGATCACAATGGAAACACACCCTATGAATACATTCGATTAGTCCATGCAATAATCAAGGTTGACACATATCACATGTACTACTACTATTTCGTCTTCCTAAGGTCCAAGATTGAAATTTATCTTGATTTTATCCTCGATAGAGCCCCTCTAGTCCAAGTGTTAAACTTGGAAGATTTTATACCACTCTGTAACATACCCCCTACTCTCCCTAGCCCCAACTAAGGTTAGTAAGCAATGTTACTAGCTTGACCCTATATCCATAATCTAGTTATGGAAATGGGGTCCAAATTTTTCACTTTCTTTAAATCTTGAGAAACTCACAACAAATGATACCATCACATTCATCTCGTTAAGATGATTTCAGCTATATAAATTTTTCTCTGATCTGATTCTCGGATCCAAAGATATGGCCAGTCAAAGATTAGTCACTCAACTAGAGTCACATCATCATGTTGCCACGCAGCGCCTGCGTGGTACCCATGTGCCTATTTTGGCCAGCCTTCTCATTGCCACATGGGAGTGATACCATAACTTCCAACCCATTCATACTGGTCACATGATACCCACTATACCGCGAGTGTGACCCAACCCATAAACATACGCTATATGAAAGTATTACAGGTCCGAGCCCCTTGAAGGTCACTTCACCCTAGAAACACTCTCCTGGATGTAACTCTTGTCCCCCCCGTCATTCCTTCCAGGTATATCTAACTTTCCAAGTCAGTCAATGCCTCGATGTTGTTGGGAAATGTAACTAGGTTCGGTCTTCATAGTTATTCTTGTACCTGTATCATTATGTATTTGATATAAAAACCAAAAACGAAGAAGAAAAATAAAATTTTATTTCATTAGATAAGCATGTTCTTCATGTTTCTAGGATTTATTGAGTCAAATGTTTGTAATTGAGTCAAATTACTATTTGGACTCCTTGTAAGAAAAGGGAAATATTTTATCTTGTATCTAAAAGTTAATTTATCCTCCACAAGTCCAAGTTCGTCCTCCATTTGGACAAGTCGGCTTGCCCAAGGGACGTGACACTTCACATAGACAAACAACTATATATTAGCACCTATTCTCATCCATTTTGGAAAGCAAGTTCGTTGAATTTCTATGGTCAATTCATTGAAGTTATGAGGCAAAATTTGCAAGCTTCCAGAGGCAAGATATGTGAGCTTCTTGTGGAAAGATATGCAAGGCTTCTATGACAAACACATGAGAGTTTTTTGTGACAATTCATTTGTTTTCTATCACAAATACATGCGAGTTTTCTGTGATAAGTCATGCGAGTTTTTTGTAACAAACACATGCGAGTTTTTGATGACAAGTCATGCGAGTTTTCTATGATAATATTTTGTGGCAAGAAATGAAAATTCTCTGTGGTATAAGAATCTATGTGAGTCTTCTGTGATATATGATCTAGAAATAATGTGAGTTCCTGAGGCTGGATCTCTATAAATATGATATGAGTTACTAGGACTATTTTATGAGATGATATACAAGCTTCAAGAGGATTATAAAGTCTGTGGAATGTGAGCCATAGGAAGGATGAGTATCCTTGTGGGACATGGCATTTAGGAATGGACTTGTCACAATTTAGTTGACTATATTAAGGTAAAAACATGACAGAGAATGGAGGGCTGATTTGGGGCATTTGTGGAGGATTGTCTTGGTCTTGGGTCTTGGATATCTCAATTTGATTGATTCTATAAGAAAATGATTTTTTTTTGGTTTTCTCCCTGTGGCATTTTGGCCCTAGCTTGGAGAGCCTATATCTTGTGTTCTTTGTTTCTTTTTCCCCACGAAAAATCGTAATTTTATTCATAATGAGAAAAATTACATGTTGTAGATGCTAAAGAGCATATGCATGTTGTGTTCTTTGTTTCTTGTGATCTTCATGTTTTATATTTTGGTAATTTCTTGATGAAAGAAGAGATCATAATAAAATTAATAAATAATCCAACAAATTCACAATTAATTACCATGACATAGAAATTATCCTAATATGCCTACATCTTGATTTCTCAACATGCATGGCTCATCCAATTGTATGGTCCCACTCTTCTCCTCCTATACCGATGGGATCCATCGTCCCACATCAGGCCAACGATAATACCTCGACAATTTACTACCACACTCCATTCTAGGGTCCAGGGTGACGTCCCTGAACCTAAGTGTCGGGGTAACGTCAACCTCCACCTGTTTCTCCACCTGGACTGGATCCCCACGTTACCTTTGTCCCCTACATTTTCGAGCCTTTCTGTCACATGTGATTGGGTAAATCCTCGTTATGCTCTTGACCTGCGAGAAGATACCAGAATACCAAATATGCGAAGAAATATACCTAGAACACAGAACAATAAGAAATCATAGTAAGAATTTTATTATTCAGAAAGGAAAGCAATGTTCACTTTCCTCTTCGAGGGGGCAACCTCCAATAGAGCTAGGCTCAATTAAAAAATAAGACACGATGCTCCTCGAGGGGAGTCTCTATCCTTCATATAGGATTCATACATGCAATACCATGGGTCAATACCATGGTTCTTATTAATACCATCTATCTAACACCATGGCCCATTTGCAACTAATTGTGGTCCCTTCTTTAAATGCAGGTCAACCACTTACAATTATTAATATGGGCTTTATTGACTCTTTACTTAACTATAACTATGACTCGACCATATTACATAAATAAGGGGGTTAGGGTTGGACCCTAACATGCCCTCCCCCATAAAAATAGCCTTGTCCTCAAGGCTAAAGCTGCGCAAACTGCTGAAGGACAGTGGTTGGTTCCCAGGTCGTATCTTCTGGAGATGTGTCTTTCCACTTGACGAGGACTTCCTTGATCGTGCTACCATGCAGGTGCCATTCTCGCTTGTCAAGAACTTATTCAGGTTGGAGCCAGATTGAACCTTCTTCATTCAATTCCGGTAGACTGGTTTGAATTCGGCAATGGTTCCCAATCACTTTCTTGAGGCATGAGACATGGAAGACTGGATGGATTTTTGCCGTGGGTGGCAAAGCTAGCTTGTAGGCTACTTCTCCTATGCACTGAAGTACTTGATATGGTCTGTAGAATTTTCGAGATAATTTCTGGCAACCCTTGTCTTTGAGTGATGTTTGCTTATATGGTTGCAACATAAAAAAGACCTGATCCCCTTCTTGAAATTTGCATTCTGAACGATGTTGATCTGCCTGTTGCTTCATGTAGTTTTGAGCTTGATGGAGATTCTCTTTGAGGTGGGCCAGCATGGTTGTGTGGTTCTATAAGAGTTGATCCACTAATTGTACCTTCGAGCATCCCTAGATATAAGAAGTATGTGAAGGAGGGAGTTGACCATAAACTGCTTCATATGGAGTCATTTTGGTGGTGGCATGATATTTAGTGTTATACCACCATTCGGCTAGAGGTAACCACTGTACCCATAGATGTTGCTTTTCTGAAGAGAAACACCTAAGGTAGGTCTCTAAACATTTGTTGACTGCTTCAGTTTGACAATTAGTTTGGGGATGATAGGAAGTACTGAGTTGTAGTTGGGTACCTTGTAGCCTGAAGAGTTCCTGCCAAAAGTTACTGGTGAAGATTGGGTCACAATCAGACACAATGGAAGTGGGCATGCCATGCAATTTGAAGATCTGGTCCATGAAATATTAAGCCACCAAAGCCGGTGTAAAAGGGTGGGGTAGGGCACAAAAATGAGCATACTTAGAAAGTCTATCCACAACCACCATGATGACTGACTTGTTGCCTGACTTCGGAAGACCCGTAATGAAGTCCATAGAAACCTCCGTCCAGATTGAGGCCGAGATGGGCAATGGCTGTAATGTGCCTGGGGATTTGACTGTTTCTCCTTTGTGGCGCTGACATACATCACACTCAGCTACAAAAGTAAGAATGTCCTTTTTCATGCCTGTCCAAAAGAATGAACGTCGAGTGCGAGCATAAGTCTTCTGAAAGCCTGAATGGCCTGTAGTGGGAGATGAGTGAAACTCTGCCAAAATGCGACTTTTGAGGGTGGATGTTGGTGATATCATGACTCTGTCCTTGTAGCGAAGAATCTCATCCTGCCAAGAGTAGCCTGCTGTGGAATTTGGATCCGCCTGCAATTTATTAATGAGTTGGGAGAGCAAAGGATGTGAAAACCATTCCTTGTGAGCCTCTTCAATCCATTTTGGAATAGGAAGGGAGATTGCGAGCAGGGTGCTTTCCTCCTCAACTTGGCGTGATAAAGCATCTACTACGACATTTTCGTGCCCTTTCTTGTAAATTATCTCATAATCATATCCCAAAATTTTGGAAAACCATTTATTTTGTTGTGGTGAGGATAGGCGTTGCTCCAAAAATTATTTAAGGCTTTGATGGTTTGTGCGGATATGGAAACGCCGCCCCAATAAGTATGGTTGCCAGGTATCTACTGCATGTAAGATGGCCATCATCTCCTTCTCATAGGTAGATTGTCCTAGATTTGTCCCACTTAGTTATTGGCTAATGAAGGCCAAGGGTCGACCTTTCTGCATTAAGACTGCCCCAATACCCGTACTTGAAGCATCACATTCAATCACAAAAGATTTGGTGAAGTCGGGTAGTGCTAATACGGGAGTGGAACACATGGCATGTTTGAGAGTTATAAATGCCTATTGCGCCTCATAATTCTAGAGAAATGAATTTTTCTTGAGAAGGTGAGTGAGGGGTCTAGCAATGCGACCATAATTGTGGACAAATTTGCGATAGTAGACCATGAGACCCAAAAATCCTCTCAAGCTCTTCAAGGTCTTTGGTTGAGGCCAATCCTGCATTTCCTGGATCTTTTTGGTGTCCACCCTGACACTGTCACGCCCCATAATGTGGCCCAAATACTCAACTTCTACCATGCCAAAAGAGCACTTGGACATCTTGACAAATAATTTATGCTTCTGGAGCAGTTGCAAGAGCAGATCTACATGCTGAAGATGTGTGGCCCAGGTGCGGCTGTAGATGAGGATGTCATCAAAGAAAACAAGGACAAATTTTTTGAGATATAGTTTGAATAGGTGGTTCATGAGGCTCTGAAAAGTGGATGGGGAATTATAAAGGCCAAATGGCATGACCAGGAATTCATAATGGCCTTCATGAGTTCGGAAAGTAGTCTTTGGAATGTCTACTTCTTTCATGCAAATTTGGTGATAGCCCGAGCAAAGGTCGAGCTTAGTAAAGAATTGAGCCCCATTTAGTTCATCCAACAAATCATCGACAACTGGGATGGGAAATTTATCTTTGACTGTCAGCTTGTTGAGGGCCCTGAAGTCTGGACACATATGCCATTCCCCATCTTTCTTGAGCACCATGATCACAGGCGATGAATAAGGACTAATGTTAGGACGAATGACACCTGCTTCCAGTAGTTCCTTGATGATTTTTTCAATTTCATTCTTTTTGGCAAACATATATCTATATGGGCACACATTTGGTGGTTGGGCCTCTGGGACCAAAGTAATGCTATGATCATGTTCCCCTCTCGAGGGTGGAAGCTCATGAGGCTTGTCAAAGACCGGCAGATGGTTGTTTAAGATCTGTTGCATCTCAGGATGAATATGAAGAGAAGTGGGTTCGAAGGCCTGGATGGCATTAAATTGGGCTATAACTCCATGATGGCCCTTTTTTAACAATTTTTCCATCCTATGCGAGCTGATGATAGAGGGAGCACCCGCCTGGAGTCCTCGCAGGTATGTGTGTGGTTGTCATGCTTAAAGCTCATATATAACTCCTGGAAATCCATTGTGATTGGGCCGAGTGTGCGGAGCTATTCAACACCCAAGACAATGTAACACCCTCCCATGTGTATGGAAAACATGTGGCTCTTTAGCTGATAATCCCCCATTTGAAGTTTGACATTTTCACAATGCCCTTCACATTTCATTGTCCCCCCATCAGCAATTTGGACTTGGAAATTAGAGACTTCTCTGACAAAACAATGCACTGCTTCGGCGACTCTTTGATGGATAAAGTTATGCGTACGACCACTATTAATCAAGGCTACTATAGGGCGATGCTTAATAAAACCTCTGATTTTGAGAGTTTGGAGAGAAGAAATCCCTGCCAAAGCATGAAGCGAGATAATTGGTTCGTCAGGTGTAGCTGGGAGCGCATTGTCTGGCTGGTGGTCCTCATCTTCCTCCTCTGGTTCCTCAAATGGTGGGGCTTCCTCCAATGAACTGTGATCAGTAGCATCAATTTGAAAGAATTTGGGTTCCTTGCATTTAAGCCCCGAGGAGTATTTCTCATCATAGTAGTAACACAATCCTTGCTTTCTTCTTTCCGCCATTTCTGCTGGTGACACCTTTTGAACCTTAAGTGTTTGGGTAGTGCTTGGAGCCTGGGTGGGGTGACCCTTGGCTATGAAATTTGGATGAGTCGACTGAGCCGCTAACACGCGTTCTACTTCATGAGCTATCTTGCAAGCATCGAGCCATGAGATTGGGTGTTGTAGTCGGACGTGGGCTTGTATGCCTTCTTTGAGACCGCTGACAAAACATTCCAAGTAGAACTCATCTCGTAGACCTCTTTGTGGAAGGCTAAGGCTTCAAAGGCTGTAATATATTCTTGCATTGTTCCTGTCTGTCGGAGCTTAGTAAGATGACCCAAAAAATTATATTCATGGTCGAAGCGATTTGTAAGGGCTTTTGTGAATACCTGCCAAGTCACGGGCCTTCCATAGCAATGTTGATGTCACTGCCACCATGCCATCTTTTGTTGTCCAAGTAAATGCTACCCACACTTAGCTGAGTTGCATCATCTTTGATGTGATTCAATGTGAAATATTGCTCCATTTGTGCTAGCCATGTGGCTGGAAGAGAGCCATCAAATTTATACATGTCCAGCTTGGGTGGTCGTGGCTGGGACTGTTGGTGGTTGCCAAAGAGGTGAAGAGAATGGCTAGACTCGCCCTCAATGTTTTCATTGAAAGCATATGCCTCCGATTGTTCCTCCGACTTGCCCTTTGTGATTGTGTCAGCTAAGGTCTTGATCGTCGCCAGTAATGCATCTGACTTTTGTTCAAGGGTGTCGATCTTCTCATTGGCCATAGCTTGAGCTCTGGTTTGTACCATGCACTAATCCGGTGCAATTATTGTTACTACGAAAAAAATAAATAAAATTAGGGACCACCTGAAATTTTTGACGCTAACAAGTGAATGGTACCACCTTGCTCAGCTCGTCGACCTGATTCTTATGGGCTAAGTCTCCTATAAGCATCTCGGGAGGGTCTCAGACCTTTTTTTCTTTTTTTACTCTGAAAGGAGTTTTACTCGCTTAGGAATACTGCAGTAGCTGAATCCCAGAAAAGTCAATTCTGCCCAATCTCCTGCGAGAATCACGCCCAAGTATAGGAGCCCACACAAATAGTCTGATCTGTCGGCTAACTCTCAATTGTATTGTATGAGTAGGAATGTGGCAGTGATCGAACCCCTGCTGCTAGATCTGAATGGAGGATCTGATTGTGGCGACTGCTACAGAACCCAAACAGCTAGATATGAATGGTGGATTTGATAGATATGATTGGCGGATCTAATAGATCTGAATGGTGGATATGAGAGATCTAAATGGCGGGACTGATTGTTGCGGCTGTGACAGAACCCCACCTGCTAGATCTGATCTGGCAAAGATGATGCGTGATCTAGAGAGAGACAAGGGAACTATGGTCTCAAGGAGTGTCAGGTGCTACAAATCACAATATACATAAGGGTTTGACAGTGGTACTCGGACCAATCTTTCAGGGCACTAATCAAGGAGGATTAACCGTACCCTTAGTCGTACAACTCGACTACCCTATCGTATGCGCGAGTAATCTCCCCGAGTGTTGTTCTCGATGTACTGTAGCAGCAAGATGACTGACGGTTTATATATGGCGAGGTTTCAAGAGAACCTAGGGGGCTTCCGATATACCCAGAGGGTACTTTGAAGATAGTCCATGTGCGGTTTTGCCTAATGCACTACTACTTGAAGGGGTACCCATAGGGGTTACAAGGAATTCCAACAAGTGTGACCACCTCTTGTATTTCCTACGTTCATGCCTCCCCAAATTCACAGGTTTATGCGCTCAACGACAGATCCCATGGTTTAAAGACGCCAGAACACGTCTCTAGCCAAATTTTTTTTGGATAAAAATGGAGATCCCACTGGCCCTGGATAGTGCTATGGTACCACTTGTTATGCTCTTGACCTACGAGAAGATACCAGAATACCAAATATGCGAAGAAATATACCTAGAACACAGAACAATAAGAAATAACAGTAAGAAATTTATTATTTAGAAAGGAAAGCAATGTTCACTTGCCTCTTCGAGGGGGCAACCTCCAATAGAGCTGGGCTCAATTACAAAATAAGACATGATTCTCCTCGAGGGGAGTCTCTATCGTTTATATAGGATTCATACATGCAATACCATGGTTCTTATTAATACCATCTATCTAATACCATGGCCCATTTGCAACTAAGTGTGGTCCCTTCTTTAAATGTGGGTCAACCACTTACAATTATTAATATGGGCTTTATTTACTCTTTCCTTAACTATAATTATGACTCAACCATATTACATAAATAAGGGGGTTAGGGTTGGACCCTAACATGGGGTGACGTCAACCTCCACCTGTTTCTCCACGTGGACTAGATCCCCACGTAACATTTGTCCCTCGAGCCTTTCTGTCACATGTGATTGGGTAAATCCTCCGCCAAAGTGCACAAGGCACATTCGAGTTCCAGCCCCACTCTGCCACGTTGTCCCAATAATCTAACCCCGGGGAGACTTGCCCATCCTTATACCGAAACCTTTGGGGTCACCTAACGACGATGAACACTTTCCCATCGATGGCCCAAATATCTTCGCTTTTTCCCTTGGGCATTATCCATAGCCATATGGAACATATGCACATGTTCCTTCACACATTTTAGGGATGTAACTCTCGGCCTTGTGGTATAAAAGGTTGCATGAACAATTCCTACCTCGACGCTTAGCTGTTAACACATTTTATAAGGATCCTTTGCCCAAGCCTCCGATGCATAGTTTGTAAATACGTATAGAGGTATATGTAAGCCCCTCTTGCTATCCCTTATAAGCATGCCAAGGCCTTGGCCCCACTTGCGAATATATAATAATTTAGACACACACACACATATATATCTAAATAGTATCCCTTCTAAGCTTTCAACAGGGCTCGCTCCATCCCATGAAATCTATATATATATATATATATATATATATATATATATATGTCTCAAGTTGCTCCTCCTGAGTTAGAGATATTTAAAACAGAGAGTAGCAACCAATTATTTCCAATTTAATAACTCATACACAGAGACTTGCTCATTCATTTTCGTTGTGGCCCATTAAATGAATGTTGGGATGGGGTCCCCTGGGTCATTTTTGGGGTTAAAAACACAAGTTTTGATGTTATTTTTGTGAAAATATGTAAAGTCTCCGCGATTTGTGGATGTAGAGCACATAGGTAATGAGGAGTAAAAGGGGTTTTAGCCCCTTGTCTATGTAAAGTTGAGTCGGTTTTGAGATCCACCCATGGTCCACAAACCATGGGATTGTATAAGTAGGTGTGTCTAAGAGAGTCTAAGAGATGAGAATCTGATGATGACAGATGTAAGGGGTCGATAGAAGATAGTGCAGAGAAGTGAGTCATAGGGGAGAAAAAGGCTCTGCAGCTGAGTGCGCAAAGGCCTAGAGTAGCGTCCGCAACTGAGTGCGTGGACCCCTGCAGCTAAGTGCGCAGGGCAGTTTTTAGTATGTAATAACAAATTAAAGATCAATAAAGAAGATTGTTGAAGAATCCTTGTGCTTATCTGTTTACTTATGTTATTTATGTTTGTGATGTATGCTATGATTGAATAATGTCTTTATGAAATATTAATTTATTGATGTGTGAATCTATGGGATAAGTCTTAATAATTGTACGCAATGCATGTTAAGTACTTTCATGAAGATATAATACATTATGTTAGGTTTATTAAATACTTAAGTAGATATGTGTGAGCTCAGATCTAGGGTTATTTCCTGATGCACGTAAGTGGATGATTCAACTGTTAAGGGTTCGCAAAGACCTATTGTAGACCTTCGCAAAGGTCTCAAGGCCGTTTAAAGGAAGTTGTAGTATCGAGCCCTAGGGGATTATAGATATGTTCGAAGGCAGATCTAGGACAACAAAAGACATCACATTGATCTCTGGATGTGGAAACTTGGTTCCAATGTCCCCCCATACTGCTTTGGGTGAGACTTCAGCCTGCACTATGTGGGTTGATGCCAAAAGGGCTAGTAGTGTAGGGTTTTGTTTGGCACAATTAACTCTGAAGGTCAGGACCCACTAAGCCAACAAATGGTTCTGTTGTCAGGACTGAGATCTACTTAAGGATATGTGTGATGTCGCATCACTGGAATCTGACCAAGAAGGAAATTGAGAAGTGGTTGGATAGAAAAATTCATGAATTCGCGGCGCAGGAGAACAGGAATCCACGCCTGTCAAAGGAGCAGTGGTTGGACAAATATTTGTATATGGAAATACATGAAATTTTCTTCTGCACCTTCCCAATCGAACTATATGAGTGGATAACTAAGTTGGCAGATGACCAAGGAAGGTGGAATCTTTACGGTCCACTAGTTTGGACTCCAGAGTTGGTGTGATGATTAGAAGCCTTTGAAGATAAGATCATGTGCTCTGTCGACCAATGGCTTGATCGGATTATAGGAGGATTTGTTACAGAGTTCGCAGTTAATACTTTAGTCATCTACAACGAAGCAAAGAGACGCTTCTTCAAGGGACCACGAGGTAAGTATCTGAGATCTTTGAATACCTGGATCAAGATGCTCTTGTGTGAAAAATAGGTTATGCCATTGCCTTGATGTTTGGAGTTACGTGAAGTGGAAAACTCTTTATAAATCGAGAAAAAGAAGGTCTTGAATATAGCCTGTTTATTGGACCTCCTTCGAGCGACAATGAGGGAACGGTACAGGCCTCATCGCGGAGTGATTTCCAGCTGATAAGACAAGGTTTTCCGTGGATACATCATCCATCCACTCCACCTCCACCTTCACCTCCACAACATACACCTTCACCCACACCTCCGCCACCACCACCGCTGTTCAACATGTCGAACTCAATAAAGCTGCCAATTTTCAAGGGTATAGGGAGTGAAGATATAGATCAATTCTGGTTTGTTGTGAATGTTGTATGGACCGCACAACAGATCACTGATGATAACATAAAGAAGGTGCAGTTAGTTACTACTCTACAGGATTGCGCACTGACGTGGTATATTAAGTACTGTGTTGATCATCTTGTAGCAATGCTAGCAGAGACTAAGGATGATTTAAACAAAGAGTTTAGTAAGCCTAATTTTGACTCACAGTTAGTGGTTGGATTTAAGGAAATCACGATGAGGGTTGATGAAACACCTTGGGAGTTAGATCAAAGGTTGAAGTGTGTGATCCACGAAGCTAATATGTAGCTCATAGATGGTCAGCACCGCGAGTGGTTCATAGCCTCACTTCTACCCCACCTAAGGATTTCTTTGTCACAACAGAAGATAGGAACTCAAGTAGAAGCCTTGGAAATTGTGATGAGATTGCATGCGACACCTATTCAGGATGTGACTTTGGGAGTCCAACAAATTCACTCGCAGTTGTAGAACCTTTGCTTGGAATTGCAGAGCTTGAAAAAAGAGAAGGAGGCCAGGCCAAAGGTGCGCGAGGAAGTCTGGTGCCTAAAGTGTAAAAGCCAGGGGCATGATAAAGACCACTGCCCTGTCTTCACAAATTATATTACAGGAGGGGGACCAATTCCCCTGAGGCCAAAAGCTCCAGCAGGACCAAGTGCGGGGGCCGCACTATGGTGTTGTTGGGTTGTGTTATATTCTTTCCACGACTAGCTCCCTTAGTTAAGCAGGGGGTTAGAGGGGGGGTGGGGGGGCAGTTAGCCCCCCTCAATGGGGTCCGGGGAAGTGCCTTGGGGAAATTTTTTGGACCCTATATTAGGTGGGGTGAACTTGCCTATGGTTTTGTGCATGGTTTTCGCACATGGTTTTGGGCGCGATGGTTTTCAATGTATGGTATTGGATTCTTCGGCATGTATATATATGTATTGTAACATTGAAAGGAACATAATGAAAAATCAAGCTGGTAGTCCCAGTTTTGGGGTCCAAGGGAAAATCTCTGTGTATATGTGTTTTATGTGTTATTCTCTCACATTGTTTATTTTCTGTGTTTTAGAATTCGTATGCAGGTAATTTCTGTATGGGGTTAAAACCTATAGGTGCGCTATTTGACATGTGGCTAGAAAACACGTAACATATAATTTTCATTTGCTGCAAAAGTTCGTTCAGACACCACAACAGTTGTTTTGCGATTTCTGTAAATTAGTGGGCCACGATGAGCACCATTGTCGCAGTTATGAATTAATGATGGAAAGAACACCTACCTACCAATGCAAGTAGAAACTCGGCCTCAGGATCAGGGCACTGGAGGAGCACGCGGAGGATATTAGGGGCGAGGACGAGGCCGAGGCCGAGGAGGACCTAGTAGAGGTCGTAGACATGTTAGTTTCTATAACTGTGGGACACCAGGGCACTATGCGCAGGAGTGTCAGAAACAGACACACCTGTCATGTCAATACTACAGCCAGTTTGACCATACTATAGAAGAATTCCCTGTGTTGATAACTATGATGCAGGAGAAAAATACGCAGCCTCAACAACCTACACAAAACTTACAAATGATGAGAGCTAAGCCTAGTGAGGAAGATTCGAATGTGAATATTGTGCTGAAAAGCGAGATTACAACTGGGGATGATAAGGGAAAACAGCCTGAAGAGGACAGATGGGTCTGCAAGGCCCTAGAGAAGGAATTCAAGTTTGATCTGGAGCATGCGAAGGAAACATTTATGGAGGCCAAGAAAAGCTTAGCTGAGGTATCCACCTCAAGGAGCCAGAATAGAGTACTAGAAAATAGCGTGACTACAGAGGTCGATCCCTCTGTGCTTACCATGTTCTTGGAAAACTGCATGAAATTGTTGTGCGATAATAAAGCTGTGAAGGGCCTGCAAGAGTTAATAAAAAAATGTGCTGGAAAATAAAACACTCTTGATGGACACCACGCAGTAATTTTTTTTGGAAAACATAAGGAAAGAACAGGGCATGATATGAGGCTCACCACGTAGATTGGAGATTATGAGATGGACCAAGTCATTCTAGATTTGGGGTCTGACATGAACGTTTTGCCTAAACATACATGGGAAAGAATGGGGAGACCTTCGCTGCAGTGGTCTCCAATCCAGCTTAGAATGGAAAATCAACAGAATATCATCCCTATGGGACGACTACATGGAGTAACGGTGGATATAGAAGGTGCGAGCGCGCTGGATGATTTCAAAGTAATAGAGATCGTCAATGATAGCAATCCATACCCCACGATTCTTGGAATTGACTGGGCCATTGATATGAATGGAGTCATCAGCTTAAAGAAGAGGATGATGTTGTTTGAAAGGAAATCACTTCCAGTTGTAGCAATGTTGGACCCCGCAGAAGGGTCGTGATATACTAAACTGATCCACGACTATGAAGAGAGTGATGATGACTTGGATTAGATCTACAAAATAATAGCACGAGATCAAGATTTGATTAATCCAAAAACTGATGGACAGATTGCATGGGACCGGGAAAGTTCCTGTACCTCGGATTCAGATGAAGAATTGGAGCATTGGTAGAATAATCTGCATGAAGTATATACGCTGCGCTACAACATGATGACTAAATCATTGCTCTGTGTGTCATCAGAGGTAAGATATTTACACTATTATGATAGTTTAACTAATGAAGATAAGTTTTTGGATTCCTTTGAATGAGAATTCCCCGAGGATCATCACTTCCAAGCACTAGATTTGGTGTTGCGCGCTATGCCTGCACGATGGTGGGGTACGCACAAGGATAACTTCGATAAATGGCGGGATTATAGAAGGATGATGAGGTTGTAGTTTGGTTGTCCTAAAATTCGACTGACTGAGAAATAAGATGGGAGAAATGATTCACGGGATCATCTAGTGAAGTGGGCTAAAGCTTATGGAATGGAGCCGCAACCGGAGTGGGTGCACTTTTTCTGTCATACTTTGGATACAATTCCTATGAATTGGTATATGGAAACGGAGCTCCGCCATGGCACCGTGGCATGGGATATATTAAGGGAAGGATTCTTAATGACGTTCAATTTTGAAGATGGGTTCGAGAGCATTGACAAAGCTCTGCAGGAGATTAAGTCAATGATCTTTAGAATCGCGCAAGAACCTTTGGAGTGGGTTCAACCAGATTGGAGCACCCAGCTACGCCATGCACTGGAATGCTATAATGTGACTGCTGAGGGGGAGGATGAAGATCCAAGAAATATTAATATTCCCTAGGTAGAAGGTTATCGCGAGGTCGAAGGTCTACAAATAGAAAACTGGGACATCACCGCATCGTTGAAAACCAAGCAAGTGAACATTGGTACTAAAGCAGAGCCAAAATTTACGAAGATTGGGGATTACTAGGATGATTCCATAGTGGATAAAGTTGCTGAGCTACTCCGCGAGTACTGGGATCTTTTTCTTACCAAGTTTTCGGACCTAAAGGGCATCATAGGTGACCTGGGTGTGATGAAAACACTTCGAAACTGGATGCGAAGCTTCTTAAGAAAAGGTTGTATTGCCTTAATCCCAAATACAAGGAAAAGGTTCGCTTGGAGTTGGATAAGATGCTAGAAGTAAGCATCATCGAACCTGTGGAAGAATCTGATTGGGTGAGCCTGATGGTGGTTAAGGAGAAGAAACAGAAGGGAGAAATAAGGATTTACGTATATATAAGGAAGCTTAATGATGCCTGCATCTATGATCCTTTTCTGACACCATTTACTAATGAGGTGTTGGAGAGTAGGAGGCCTACTCATTCATTGATGGGTTTTCGGGGTATCATCAGATCAAGATTGCGCCAGAGGATAGGAGCAAAACAACCTTTGCGACAGAATGGGGTTGTTTTTAATACACTGTGATGTCGTTTGGGCTCAAGAATGCGCCTGTGATATTTTCTCGTGTGGTAATTGCGACGTTTAAAGAATTTATTCATAAGTTCTTGGAAGTGTACTTTGATGACTAGACAATATTTGGGTTAGTGAAGCGCCATGTAGAAAGCTTGCGCTTGATGTTGGATATGTGTCGCGGGTACTGGATCGCATTGAATATGAAGAAGTGTTTATTCTGTGTCCCCTTTGGGATATTACTCGGTCATGTGGTGTGCAAGAAAGGGTTGATGGTGGACCCTGCCAAGATCGCGGTGATTGTGAATTTGGAGGCCCCAAGAAGTGTCAAACAACTGCGTGCAACGCTCAGGCATACAAGATATTACAAGAAGTTCATCAAGACTTATGTTCAAATTACCGCGCCCATGGAGAAACTGCTGAAGAAGGATGCTACATTCTGTTGGGATGAAGAATGTTAGTGCATTTTAGATGTTTTGAAGGAAAAGATGGTCACTACGCCGATCTTGGTCTTCCCCGATTGGAAGAAGGAATTCCATGTACATTTTGATGCCTCTTGCATCGCGTTGGGAGCAGTGCTAACAAAGGACAGTGAAATTATCCTTATAGCCTTAGCGAGCAGGAAATTATCAAAGGCTGAGAAGAATTAATCAATGACAGAGTGAGAAGGATTGGCTATGGTATATGCACCTCAAAAATTCAGGCACTATTTGTTGGGAAAACATTTCAAAATGTACATAGATCATTCTGCCTTGAAATAACTGGTCAATAAGCCTGTGTTGGGGGGCAAGATCTGCCAATGGTTGATTCTATTCCAGGAGTATCACTTTGAAGTTATTGTGAAGCCATGTAGGTTGAATGCAGGACCTGACCATCTCATAGATAAAAACAGGAGAGGAGCCTACTAAATTGGAGGAAAGGTTTCCTGATGCGCAACTCTTTGCGGTGTGCTTAGAAGATAATCACTTTGTAGATATTATTCACTTTTTGTCTACAGGAATGATACCGCAAGGGCATACAGGTCAGCAAAACAAGGAACTAGTAGTGCGTGCGACGGATTTCTTAGTGATTGCGGGACATTTATATAAAATGGGTGCAGACGAGATATTGCAAAAATATGTGCCATATTTTGACCGAATAACATCTTCGGTGAATCTCATGGAGGGGCTACAGGAGGACATTATGCAGGAAGGGTGACAACGAATAGGCAGATCATTGTGGAGGGACGAGTTTCCACTGAATCCTCAAGTATCGTTGCAGCCACTTGAAAAATGAGCAACTGATTTCATTGGGCCAATTCAGCCCCTAGGAAAGAAGACAGGTGCGTGCTATATCATCACCATGGCTAAGTATCTAACCAAATGGGCAGAGGCACAACCAGTTAAGGATTGTACATGGGCTACAACAACGAAGATTTTGTTTGAATATGTCTTAACTAGGTTTGATTTCCTGAAAGTGTTGATGAGTGATTGGGGTACGCACTTCCTAAATGAAACAATCAATGCATTGATTAAGGAGTTCCAGGTCTATCATCAGAAGAGCACACCGTATCATCCTCAGGATAATGGAATAGTTGAGGCCTTTAATAAGATTTTGGATAACACACTGATGAAGATTTGCAATGCGCAACAGAAGACTGGGATATGCACGTACCTGCAGTGCTATGGGCGTACATGACCACTTGTAAAAAGCTGACATGGTAGATACCTTTTACACTGGTCTATGGTGTAGAAACTATGATGCCTGTGGAATATATTGTGCCTATTATACGCATAGTAGCCTTCACATGTATGGTAGATTGTGAAGCCTTGAAAGAACAGCTCACGCAACTGATGGAGCTTGAAGAAGATAGATTCTTGGCTGGATTCCATTAGCAAGTACAAAAGGAATGTGAAAAAACATGGCACGATCGACACATCAAGTTGTGAACGTTGAAAGTAAATGATCTGGTTTTATTATATGATAGTAAATTCACTAAGTTTCTGGGGAAATTTCAGATGCATTGGCTGGGCCCATCTATTATCAAAGAAATTACAGATGGGGGTGTAGTTCAACTCACAAAGCTAAATGGAGAACCTTTTCTGGGAAGGGTGAATGGAAACCAATTGAAGCCATATACAGGAGATCTTGCACAATGACTATATGGCAGCAGGACAATCTTAGTGCTCCAGGTGATTTCAAGGGAGCACAGGACTATAAATTACAATGCCAGGGTTGGAGGACTACACAACACGTAGGCTGTGCAAAAGATGATACATATGCAACCTATCAAGATGCGCAAAGGATGCTACACTATGAAGGGAGGTACTGCACAACTTAGCAGGAAAGTGATCATTGGAGTCACTATTCATGATTTGATAGCCAGAAGACGGTTAAGTGGAGTGAGCTGGCAGCATTTAAGGAAAAATATTTGAAGATCTACTGCCAAAACAAAATCAATGGTCAAATTTTGGGGGGAATGGTTAGGTTTGAATTCAAAAACCCCTATCAATTATGTGTGCCAGTCAAATAGAGAACACTTTGCACCCTTAGAGTTTTCGTTTAGTTGTGTTGTTTTTTTCCTATGAACCGCTCGTATTTTGAGGGTTTGGTCGCGAGCCTTGCATTTGCCAAGTTATCAGAGTTGAATCAGAAATTCATCCTTAAAACCATGTTAAGACCAAGCTCTGCAGAGACTGTGAGTATTAGGGCAGATGTCGCATCTGAAGGAGCTGCTCCAGAGGTGGTGAGTATGGAAGCTCTGGCTCTTATGCCTACAGTGCCGAGGTTGCATAGGCCGAAGCCTACCCCTGTTAGAGAAACCCAAAAACCAAAGAAGGATAAACAAAAGAAGTCGGTTCCAGTACGCGAATCACCTAGAAACCACTCTGCAACTCAAAATAAGAAGAAAAACAAGTAGCCCGAGAAGGTTGTCGATTTGGAGGCCGAGGAAGGACAGGGCATCGAGGACATAGACACCAAGAGAATGGAGCCCATTACAAATTTGCTTGACTATATCCCTCCATACAAGGGGAAG
The DNA here is from genome assembly GCA_031772625.1 of Pinus tabuliformis. Lineage (NCBI taxonomy): Eukaryota > Viridiplantae > Streptophyta > Pinopsida > Pinales > Pinaceae > Pinus > Pinus tabuliformis. Next base: position 1,098,746,936 of record CM062811.1, read on the forward strand.
GCGAACGTCACCAAGGACCCAGACTCAAACAAATTTGTCATTTCTACACCCCTACTACCAGAGAAGGTTCCCTTTGAAGGTTCGAGCCTTGCGCGAATCCCCCTGTTGATGGAATATTTGGACCTGGAAGACCATGAGTGGTTCCCTCACCTAGCGATAGACAACTATATGAAGCGTGTCTACTACATGGACTCAGGTGTCACCGAGCTAGAGACAATGGAATGGATTTGCGGAGTGGAGAATTCGGGATTGTTTAACCTGTTGTGGGTGCCCCACTATCAACACAACCTGTGTGCGTCAATTACTTACTCTAGTGCACGATGGGTGCTTATGGCTAGGAGGGCCTATACCCATCACTGACATGCTCATCCACAGGATCACGCACCTGCCATACGAGGGTTTGAATCTAGCCAAGGAGTTTGGTGGAAAGGCAGGAGAAAAGGATTTGGCAGACAAGATGAAGAAGGAATTTTCCCTCATGAAAAAGCCACGTGGATACTCAATCACTTCCATAAACGACCCTGTGGTGCAAATTTCCACACAAATCTTAACCGGTATGGTTATGAGGAAGTGCCACGTGGGCGAAGTTCCAGTGCCCGCGGTTTCTCTAGCTACACAATGTGCGAAGGGTGTGCAGTTCAACTGGTCAAGGTACCTGTGCAGTGAATTCCTCACAAATTGTCGCGAGGTCCAGGATGAGACCAAGCCATTCCATTATGCTTGGTTGCTGCTCTCCATTGTGTTGGTCGCATGGGAGCTGTTGAAGAACAACCAATTTCCACTGTTGAAAGAAGGATTACCAGAGGCTGCGTAGTTTGCCTCCCTATGGGACATTAGGACTTCCCCTATGGACCACAAAGGACCCTGCGTGGGTCATAGAGAAAAAAAATATTCTGGGTTCTGATGGAATCAAGCTTCTGCATGGCCATCAACCAGTGCCCAAGGTTTTCCCCAACCTTGTACGAGCAGTTGTGAGCTTATGCCGCGTTCAAGCCTGACTTCCACAACATTTACATTTAGGCATGGAAGGACCTGCAACAGAAATGGAATGACTTGCCATATTTGGTCACATATACAGACATACAGGGGGTAATCAAGTGATGGCTAGCAGAGTAGCGCGCCCCCTCAGACTTGGATGTCAGAACCAGTAAGGACACGAGAAGATCGACAACAAAGAAAAGGAAGGATGCAGCTAAGAAGCCTGTACAAAATTTAGCCGAGCAACGAAGAAATGAAATCACGGAGAAGGCTCAGATGGAGAAGGAGCACACTGCTAAGGAGCAAGCTGAGCATGAGCAATGTGAATCAGAGCGAAGTGGCAAATCCCCTTTGCCTGAGACTGAGGAGGGAGAACAGTCCGAACAGGGCAATGAAGGAGATGAGGGGTAGAGCACCTCATTTCAACTGAAGAAGCGCAGACAACGGGGAGGTCCCAGTAAAAAGAAAAAATAAGAAAAATCGTAGGGTGATCCCATGATACTTATGGAGGGTGATCTCGACGAGATCGGAAACAAAATACAGGACATTACGACTAAAGTGTTGCATCAGTTCGAGTAGCAGTATATGTAGATGCGGGGGAGCGTCCAGAAGGATCTGCGCAAGCTGCAGATCCATGCTAATAGGATACAGGTGGGCGCGGGTCAAGAGAGCGTAACACTAGTGAGCCTGGCACTAGGGACGAGTTAGGTTGCGGAATTGGTAAGGACCTCGGACCTTTGAACTTTTCTTTACCATAAGGGTCCCTATGTGCAGAGTCAGTTGATGACCACATCATCTTGAGCACCCTTAGGAACATCAGGCTGAACATCGCAGCACTCCCAAATGAGCTTCTTCATGCGCTGCAAGCAGGGGTGACAGAGAAATTAAGAGCTTGAGAGAAGCACACTCTTAATTTGATTAGTGAATAAAGGGTGAACAATGAGCAGATGTTCACCAAGAAAACATAAACCTTAAAGGAAAAAGAATCACTACAGGCACAGAGTTCCCAGTAGAGAAGTGTTGGAACTTCACATTCCATAGGATGCATGACCGGAAGCTAAGATCCAGAAGTTAGCTACAGGCATCTGCGAGGAAAATCCAGAAGTTGGATGTGTTCAATTCAAACTCAACATCAAAAGAACGGAGCTGCAGCTCAAATTATAGCCTACGACTCTGCCCGAGGTCAGGGAGTAGCGTAGACCCACCATAAAAGAAGGGATGGCCACTTTGGATGCCGCAGTCACTGACTGCTTGGCTTTATTTGAGCAAGCGATAGAGTTGGTAACGACTCTGTAGGAAGACCCTGTTATCACCCCAAGAAACTCACCTAGGTTGTATATCAGTGATGCTCGGGAACATTACAAACTCAACAAGAATGTTGGATAAATGGTGGATGAATGGAAGAAATGTTGCATATTCAAGCCAGATAACCGCTTCTACTATGATTGACCCCAGACATGGGTGAACACCCCCAGACTACAAGGCTTTTAACCACCAATTACTCACAGTTTTAGAATAAGGTGATGATGAAGAAGACTGACCACACCAACAGATGCACAGGACCCTGTGATGGCCAGTTGCAACCAGTTAAAAGGTCTGTAAATCTATTATCTAACACACAGACATGATGACAACGCTCTGGTATTAGAACAACAGAAACCTGCATACAAATTCAATGATACAGCTAAATTATAACAGAGAGGTGGGATGACAACCCCTCTGCTACTAAAAATCAATAGCACATGAAATAATGCATGACAGGCATAGCCTGGAAAATAGAAGAAGTGAAAAATGAGCAATTGACAACAAAAGAAGCTTGTATTAGTTGGAAATGAAGACCAAAAGCTGCAGGTTACACAGTAGTTACAGTCTCCAGAAGTTGAAGCTTACAACACACTAACACTCATCAAACTGATTACATCATTTTTCTGGGTATATATAGAATCTGTTTACAAAATATCTCTATTAGGGTATGCATGGAGGTGTCTTAACTGACAACCAACCACATTTACAGTTAGATATGGGTCCTCTGCTACATTCTGACTATTTTAAGTGAACAAAATGGCTCTTTTTGTACTTCAGTGTCCTTCCTGAACAGTTGAAATATTATCTTCATAATTTTCAATAACTGCTGCTATCATTGCACTGCTCGAGGGGCATTTTCCTCGTCCTTGGCATGCTGTGTTGAATGCAGGTGGTTGAGAAATTAACACAGTGTACAGGGAGTTGGTGGCTTGATTTCTCCTTTGTGCGCACTAAACAGGCCCAAAAATATTGAAGAATACACTGAAAACATTTTGAAAACAAACAGGGGCTGAGATGAAACATTGGCCGTTGAATGGCAAAAAGGACAACCAAGATCCGTTATCGGGAGGCAATGAGAAGGCACAAAGGCGCAACTTGAACATGAGTCGTTAGATTAGAGAAATGGATGGCGGAGATTTGATCATAGGGAGATCAGGCGATAGGCAGATGGAGAAGTGCAGGCCGTCGGATCGCGGTCGGGCAGATTCGACGGTGATCGGGCAATAGAGGAAAACGATGGTTAATGGGCGGGGAAGCGGTACGATGGCGGGAAGTGGTTTCCCTGCACCACTTTTGTGCTACGGCGGTTTACGTACAGCGGAAGGGCGATGCAATGAAAATGTGCCACATGTCTGATGCCATGGGTGGGAAACCACTTTTCCTGGGAGCTAACAGGCGCGCAGGTAACGGGAGAGGGACGAGCGACTGCCATCGGATGAGAAAGCGGGATGATCGGACGACTGGAGCTCAACACATGCATAGGTTGGATGATATGACAGATGAGAGCGGGCCCGGGTTATAATAATTCTTTTTAATATATGCATGGGTTATAAGGGTTTTCGGGGGTTTATAAAGGGTAGAGGGGTTTAAAAATATTATAAACAACATATGCCCGGGAGTTTTAAAGGGAAATATGGGAAAAAGGATAAAAGGGTTTAAAAGGATATAAGGGGAACTTGAGAAGAAGGAGGAAACGAAGGAGAAAAGAGTTAAGAGGGCCTAAAACCAATGAAAGAGAGATGAAATAAATTGTTGCCAGCCTTGCACAACCAAACCAACACTGTTTGACCTGAGTTCTTCCATCGAATACTGCAAACTGTAGCAGAGCTAACACTGGCTTCTTCTGGGGATGAGATACTCCCTACGAGGTCTCAAGAACCTGTAGACCAATGCCTTTCCAGCTGAAATAATCTAACCAAAATTCATATTGCTCCATTGGGCATGGAGTCTACTTTGCTTGCACAAAACTGATAAACACAAAATATTTACAGCCTTTAAGGCCCAAAGGCCTTAAACAACATAATTTTTCAAAAACCGCCCATTAACTCGGCCATTAAAAACTGCTTCTCCTCCCATACTTTTCAGCATGAAGGTATTGTTCCCTTGAACCTGTGAAATGATGAAAGACCCTGTCCAGAAAGCATCAAATTTCCCATGATTGCCTTTCTTTTCCTTCAATGCATCCCATTTCAAAACCAAGTCACCAACCTGAAAATTATTTCTTTTTTCCTTCTTGTCAAAGGCTTCCTTGATGCTTCTCTGATGTGCTGCAGCTTTTTCAACCAGCTGTTCTCTAATCTGATGCAACTCTGTTAAATCAGTGATTCTTCTTGCCATGTATTCTTCTTCATCCTACTCTTCTTGAAGGAATTTTGCCACAGGGAGAGTTAACTGAATTGGGAATACAACTTCAGTACCATACACCAGTTTGAATGGAGAACTCCCTATGGATTTCTTTATGGTCACTTTGTCAGCCCACAGTGCATACTTGAGCTTTGAATCCCAATTCTTTTTATTGTCCTCTAACAGCTTTTTAATTATCCTGATCAGACTTTTATTAGAGGATTCTGCTAGACCATTTCCCTGTGGATAATATGAGGTGGAATGAACAAGTTTAATACCCATTGAATCACACATTTCCACCAGCTCTTTTGCCCTGAAGGCTGCTACATTATCTGTTACTAGTTTATGTGGACAACCAAATCTGCTGAAGATATTCTCTGTCAAAAACTTTATGACCACATTATGATCAACCTTCCTTGTAGGGACTGCTTCAATCCACTTTGTGAAATAATCAGTGGCAACTAATATCCACCTGTGCTGACCACTGGAATGTGGATTGATTTCTCCAATGAAATCCAAACCCCACTGTTGAAAAGGTCCTTTTGCCTGAATTGGTTTTAGGGGCAGAGATTTCAACTGCTCTTTTCCTTCAAATCTTTGGCACCTGTCACAAGATTTAACAAAAGCAAACACATCAGAAAATAAAGTGGGCCAATAATACCCAGCTCTGAGAATTTTGTGGGCTGTAGTTTTCCAATAATGATGCCCTCCACACATGCTGTTATGAAACTGCTGCATGACTTGTATTGACTGTTCTTTGTCCAGACACCTTAGAAATATTCTAGATGGATCCCTCCAGTAGAGCAGATCTTCCATAATGCAATACTTTGCTGCTCTAAGTTTTAAAGTTCTGGCCTGACTTTGAGTGAATTTTGAAGGGATTTCTAGCTTCAACAAGAAATCAATTATTGCAGAATACCAACCACACGAAGCTAAATTCTCGGCCACTGACTGTTTTCTCTCTGTTTCAGCTGTTTTTTCTTCTTCTGCCTGACCATTTTCTGCAATTGTGCACAGGAAGTCAACATCTAAAGACCTGCAATTTTCTTCAGCTAATATTTTGGCAAGACCCTGACCTCTGAATAGCTTGGTGGGCTTCAACTCTATATTAAATTCTATTATTTTTGCAATCCATCTTGCCCTCCTTCCATCAACATCAGGTTGAGTTAAGACATCCTTTATTGCAGCAGAAGGCACATATGCAATTATTTTTGAATGCAAGATATAAACTCTGAAAGCCTTTAAGGATTTAATAAGAGCATATGCCTGTTTTTCTATAATATCATACCTCAGTTCAACATCCCTCAAGTTCTTGCTGAAAAATGCTACTGGATGTTCTGAACCTTCTTCGTCTTGCTGCAATAAAACAACTGCAATGGTATCTTCAGAGGCAAAAGAAAATATGTGGAACTCCTTGCTGTAATCTGGACTTATTAAAGTAGGAGCCTCCATAATAGCTTTTTTAATTGACTCAAATGATTTCCTTGCTGTACCAGTCTATTTTACCTCTGATCCTTTCTTCAACATGGAGGTCACATGCTTAACTAATTCAACAAAATTTGGAATAAACCTCCTTACAAAATTTATCTTGCCCAAAAAAGACTGTATATCTTTCTTTGATCTGGGGACAGTCAAAGCCTGAATTGCTTTGACTCTTTCTGGGTCAATCTGGACACCTGCAGCAGACACAATATGTCCCAACAACTTGCCTTCATGTAAAGTGAATTGTGATTTTTTGGGATTGACTGATATTCCAAACCTCCTGCATGTCAAGAACACTCTTTTCAAATGCTATAAATGATTTTGATAGCTGTTGGAATAGACTGTTATATCATCAAGGTAGATGAGGACAAATTTATCCTTCTCTCCCACAAATGCTATATCCATAGCTCTCTGAAAGGTGGCTCTAGCATTCATCAATCCAAATGGAATTTTAGCATACATAAAAGTGCCCCAAGGAGTGGTAAATGCAGTCTTTTCTTGATCATCTGGGTGCACAGTAATCTGATTGAAGCCTGAAAATCCATCCAAAAATGACATCACTTTAGCTCCTGAGACCTTTTGCAACAAATGCTCCATCTTGGGCAGAGGATAATTATCTTTCTTTGAGCATTTGTTTAAATTTCTGAAATCAACACACATTCACCACTCTTCTTCCTCACAACCACCAAATTAGCTACCCATTTAGAATATCTGAGAGGCACTATGATCTTTGCAGCCAGTAGTTTTTTAATTTCTTTCTCAATCAGTGGAAGAAGCATGGGATTTATTGGTCTCAGCTTCTGTTTGAAAGGAATAGTGTCTTTTTCCAGAGGGATTTTGTGCTGAATTATATTCTTGTTGTATGTTTTCAGATCACTATACTCCCAGGCAAACACATCCGCAAACTCCTTCATTAAATTGCAGTATTCAACACTCTGATCAGTAGACAAATGAGTAGACAGATTTACATACCTAGGCTGACCTGGACTTCCTATATCATGCTTACAGACTATAGATTGGTCTTCTTTTTGGGCAGCCTTGTAAGACACATCATTCTGGTCAAACAGTCTTTCAAGAGGAATTAGACCTTTAGGAATATGGTTACTAGGAATCTGGACTATGCTATCTTTACCAATTTTATTTCTAAGCTGGGACTGGGGACGTTCTAACAAGGCTTCGTTATCTTGGTCAATTTGCATTTCAGAAAACTCACCAATGACTTGCAAGAACCTATTTAACTCATTATCATCTTCAAAAACTTTCCAATGGTGGACATTGTTAGGCAAGGATGGTCTATATTTCACTTGGACTTCATACACTAGTTTGGGAGGCATAGGAGGTATAAATAGACTAGCAGAAATAGCAAGGGAATCAACAAGCTGATTTTGGGCTCTAGGAATGTATGAAATATAGAAAAAATCAAAAGAGTCTCTGATTCTCCATACCTCATCTCTGTATGCTTTTAACCTTGGGTGCTTTGCTTGAAATGTTTTATTGACTTGCTGTATAATCAAATCAACATCTCCAAATACCTTTAAATTCTTGATTCCTCTGTCTTTGGCTGCATTAAGGCCTAACAGCAAAGCCTCATATTCTGCTATGTTGTTAGTCACTTGAAAACCCAGCTTAAAAGACAGTTGGATGCTTTCTTGGTGTGGAGATACTAGCACCACCCCTGCTCTTGTAGTCTCCCTGGAACATGCTCCATCAAAGAACATCTCCCAAATCTGACTTCCTTGTTTCTCGGCCTGAACTGTTGGTTTCCTGAGCTGCATTGAGGCCTTTTGAGATTCTTCTATTTGGAGAATACATGCTCTAAAATTAGTGTCCACTGCATATATAGGATGATTTGTAGGATTCTTCTCATCACTGATAATGTATGCCATCTGTGCTTCTCTGTACAATCTCCTGCTTTCTTCTCCAAACACTGGGACAATAGCATAAGAGAGATCATTTTGTAGTGTCCCACCTAGTCTCTTAATCCACCCTCTAGACAGCAGCATGCCAAACCTAGGAGGGACATTTGCTACCACAATACCCATTACCATGCTCTTCATGGGAAGCTGGGTTAGGGTAATGGCCAGATCTTTAATCAATCCAAGACATTTCACCTTCCTTGAATCAAAAGAAAATAAATCATGAGAGGGTCTAGTGATATCAAGGCCCAACTCTTCCATTACAGCCTTAGGCATTAGATTGTGGTTGGCCCCTGTGTCTAGCAGGCAATTGTGAAGGATTTTATCATGAATGGTCAATGAGACATAAAAGTATGGAGAATTATTATCAGCAAGCTCAACCATGGGGCTAAGCACAATGGCAGGCTTGTCATCTTGCAAATTGACAGAGTCAATGGAGGTTTGTTTGGTTTCTAGCTCAAGGGCTTCAAGGATAGGTTTCCTAAATACTTCACTCTTCACCAACTCAACCAGGGGCACAAATATTTTCAACTTATGAACTTCTGACTCAAAGCTGAAAAAAGAAGAAGATTTATCAGAACTTTTTACCTCTTGAACTGGAGCTTTGAGGATGACTGGATCAGCTGCTGGTCTTCTTTGCTTGATATTCTGCGAGTCTGTTTGGACAACAGCTCTTTGTGCAGCATTTTCCTTGGCAATCTTTGCATTGGATCTCAGATTATATCTTTGCTGGTCACCGGTTTGTAGAACAACTCCTATGTCCCATTCCTGACTGTTTTTTTCTTGCAGCCATGATTCTTCATATTCAGCCAATGTCAAAAATGCAGCACTGCCTTTATCTTCCATGCAGTGAATTTCATCCTCATCCTCTTCAAATTGTTCCTCCTCCATGACTACATTTTGAAAAGGAGCCTTAACTTTCTGATCTTCCTTTGATTCTTTACCCCTTTGCATGATCTGTAATTGCTCATCTGCTCTTCTGAATGGATTTTGATTTCTTGGAGCAAATGTGTTTTGCTGCCTTGTTTTTGCTGAATTCTGCTCAACCTTTAGCTTAGAAATTTCGGCCGCTAATGACTCTATCATCTTAGTCATTTTATCTAATTTAGGCTCTGAAGATGATGCAGAAGAAGTAGATGCCTGATTTCTCTGTCTTCTTCTGTCAGCTTGACTCTTTAGTTTCTCTGCAACCATAATATTGGATTCTACTTCTAGGGCTGCATCCTGCATGTCTACCAGTGTAGCACATTTCCTTTCTCTCAATAACAGGCAGAAATCAGAGTCAAGAGCATTGGCATAAGTGAGTTTGGAAGAGGTAGGAGTAGGCTTAACCTCAGCTGGTATCTTACTATACATTCTATTGAATCTTTTATTAAAATCAGGTATTGATTCCCCATTTTCCCTCTTCAGATTACCAAACTCAGTATGATAATACAAAAAGTCTTTTTTATCTCCCCATTGCTTCAAAAATGCATCATCTAATGCTTCAATATCTGTTATGGATCTCTGGGGTAGTTCTCTAAACCACTTCCTAGCCTCTCCATCAAGGCTCTAGACAAAAACTCTCATCCATACATCATTTTCACTTATATCCAAATTATCAGCATAACTGTAGAAAGCTTCAAGGTGTTCTTATGCTGTTACTACCTCTGTACCAGTGAATTTAGGCATATATTTTTTATATTCTCCCATAGACATAGGATTTAAAGGCACAGGAAACACCAATGGTCCATATCTAGCAACAACAATTCTTTCTATCCTTGTAGGTGCTTGTTGTCCTGCCATGATTGGAATATTTGGAAGAATACTAGCAGGTTGAATGGTAGGGAGTAATGTGATGAATGTGAGAGATAAAGGAATGTTTTGGACTGAATGGGATGCTTTTGTTGGATTGAGATTCAAAGGGGAACTAACTGAGCAAGGGGCTGAACTAATCTCTGAAGGTTTTTCCTTATTAACAGTGCTGATTTCTAAATCTTCAATCTGAATTCCTTTAGCTACAATATTATATTTCATAGATGAATTAAATTTCTTAGGCTTACTTGATCTTGATGCCCCTTTCTATGAAGATTTCTTCAATTTAACAGTCCTCTCAGGTTCAGGCACTGGTTCAACTGGTAATTTCTGAGGATTTCTTCGAGTATGTCTCACAAACTGAGTTAGAACTTCAATGTGGAGTCGCCAAAGGATGATGTTCCATCAATGGAGTCACCAGACAGATGATTACAACCAAAATATGGTTTCAAACCTTATCTATCATCAAAATTTGAAGCTGTGTCGTTCTCCCAGGGAAGCTAAGCTTCAATTCTCCTCTCCCCGGCAATGGCACCAATCAATGTTATCACCCCAAGAAACTCACCTAGGTTGTATATCAGTGATGCTCGGGAACATTACAAACTCAACAAGAATGTTGGATAAATGGTGGATGAATGGAAGAAATGTTGCATATTCAAGCCAGATAACCACTTCTACTATGATTGACCCCAGACATGGGTGAACACCCCCAAACTACAAGGCTTTTAACCACCAATTACTTGTTAGAAAATTATATATTACGGAGTAATGGAACACATAAAATATTGCAGAAATATAAACACAGAAAACACACAAAACAAGAGAGACACATATATACGTGGTTCACCCAGTTTGGGCTACGTCCACCCCGAACAGCCAGTCCTTCCTTTCTATTATCCAGCAAAATGAAGAGACACAACCTACAACAAATTCGCTGTAATATCCTCTGTTTTCTCTCACAGTCTCACCTCTCTGTTTCTCGCTCACACTGAATACACATCTATCACTCAGCCTCAAATACAATACCCTCATACAAAGAGAGGGGTTGCCTTCTAGGGAAAAAAAACCCTAAACTAAACATAAGTTCTACCGTCAGATCATCCGTCTAATGAACGGCCCAGATTGACTAGAAATTACTATACTTTTACAAGGCAATTTTACATTTATTTTTTTGGCTTCGGGGGCGCTGCCCTCGAGCCCCCGCCGGGGGACTGCTGGCCCCCAGACCCCCGCGTGGAGTGGTGTACAAAACATCCTGGGGTATACATCCGGCTGAAACAAAAACCTCTGAACAATCATGCTCCACACACAACATTACTCACAGTTTTAGGATAAGGTGATGATGAAGAAGACTGACCACACCAACAGATGCACAGGACCCTGTGATGGCCGGTTGCAACCAGTTAAAAGGTCTGTAAATCTATTATCTAACACACAGATAGGATGACAACTCTCTAGTATTAGAACAACAGAAACCTGCATACAAATTCAATGATACAGCTAAATTATAACACAGAGGTGGGATGACAGCCCCTCTGCTGCTAAAAATCAACAGCACATGAAATAATGCATGACAGGCACAACCTGGAACATAGAAGAAGTGAAAAATGAGCAATTGATAGCAAAAGAAGCTTGTATTAGTTGGAAATGAAGACTAGAAGCTGCAGGTTACACAACAGTTACAGTCTCCAGAAGTTGAAGCTTACAACACACTAACACTCATCTAACACTCATCAAACTGATTACATCGTTTTTCTAGGTATATATAGAATCTGTTTACAAAATATCTCTGTTAGGGTATGCATGGAGGTGTCTTAATTGACCACCAACCGCATTTACAGTTAGATATGGGCCCTCTGCTACATTCTGACTGTTTTAAGTGAACAAAATGGCTCTTTTTGTACTTCAATGTCCTTCTTGAACAATTGAAATATTATCTTCATAATTTTCAATAACTGTTGTTGTCATTGCACTACTCGAGGGGAATTTTCCTCGTCCTTGGCTGTGCTGTGTTGAATGCAGGTGGCTGAGAAATTAACACACAGAGTACAGGGAGTTGGTGGCTTGCTTTCTCCTTTGTGCGCACAGAACAGGCCCAAAAATATTGAAGAATACACTAAAAACATTTTGAAAACAAACAGGGGCTGAGATGAAACACTAGCCGTCGGATGGCAAAAAGGACAGCCAAGATTCGCTATTGGGAGGAAATGAGAAGGAACAAAGGCGTAACTTGAACATGAGTCGTTATATTAGAGAAATGGGCAGTGAAGATTTGATCATAGGGAGATCGGGCGATAGACGGATGGAGAAGTGCAGGCCATCGGATCGCGGTCGGGCAGATCTGACGACGATCGGGCGATAGAGGAGAACGATGGTTAACGGGCGAGGAAGCGGTACGATGGCGGGAAGTGGTTTCCCCGCACCACTTTTGTGCTACGGCGGTTTACGTATAGCGAAAGGGCGATGCAATGAAAATGCACCACATGTCTGATGCCATGGGTGGGAAACCACTTTTCCTGGGAGCTAACAGGCGCACAGGTAAAGGGAGAGGGACGAGAAACTGCCATTGGATGAGAAAGCGGGATGATTGGACGGCCGGAGCTCAACGCGTGCATAGGTTGGATGATGTGACAAATGAGAGCGAGCCCGGTTTATAATAATTTTTTTTAATAGATGCACGGGTTATAAGGGTTTTTGGGGGTTTATAAAGGGTAGAGGGGTTTAAAAATATTATAAACAACATATGCCCGAGAGTTTTAAAGGGAAATATGGAAAAAGGATAGAAGGGTTTAAAAGAATATAAGGGGAACTTGAGAAGAAGGAGGAAACGGAGGAGTAAGGAGTTAAGAGGGCCTAAAACCAATGAAAGAGAGATGAAATAAATTACTACCAGCCTTGCACAACCAAACCATCACCGTTTAACATGAGTTCTTCCATCGAATACTGCAAACTGTAGCAGAGCTAACAGACCCAAACCTGCAGATATTAAATATAGAGGTTCACGAGCTGCAGAAGTAGTATGATGAGGTTCGGGCGACAACGCACTCAATTGCTCTAGTGCAATGCCTTGCCAAGTTGCAGGAGGTGAAGCAATTCCTCGCACAAGTAGGAGCAGTCCAGAAGAAGGAGGTTGTGCTTAAGGGCAGGCTGGGACCTTGGTTAGAAGAATCTTACCAAGTCATAACCAACATTCAGGAGAAGCTAACGAGATTACAGCAGACCCAACAAACGATGAAGCTGGCTGCGGAAGGACTAACTACCGAGCAACTAGTGGAAGAATTCCGGAAGGTAGCTACACAAAGCATTATCGAGGTTGCAGTAGTATAGGTGGAGCTGGGGGATCTTTGCAACAAGATCGCAACACCAACCCAATGACTCGAGGGCGAGTCATGACATTTGTGTTGGGGGCCTATTGGGATGGGGTCCCTTGGGTCAGTTTTGGGGTTAAAAACCCAAGTTTTGATGTAATTTTTGTGAAAAGATGTAAAGTCTCTGCGATTTATGGATGCAGAGCGCATAGGTAATTAGGAGTAAAAGGGGTTTTAGCCCCTTGTCTATGTAAATTTGAGTCAGTTTTGAGATCCACCCATGGTCCGTGGACCATGGGATTGTATAAGTAGGTGTGTCTTAGAGAGTCTAAGAGATGAGAATCTGATGATGACAGATGTAATGGGTCGATAGAAGATAGTGCATGGAAGTTAGTCATAGGGGAGAAAAAGGCTCTGCAACTGACTGCACAGAGGCCTAGAGTAGCGTCCGCAGCTAAGTGCACGGACCCATACAGCTGAGTGCGTAGGGAAGTTTTGAGCCTGTAATAACAAATCAAAGATCAATAAAGAAGACTGTTGAAGAATCCCCGTGTTTATCTATTTACTTCTGTTATTTATGTTTGCGATGTATGCTGTGATTGAATAATGTCTTTATGAAATATTGATCTATTGATGCATGACTCTATGGGATAAGTCTTAATTATTGTACACAATGCATGTTAAGTACTTTCATGAAGATTATAATACATTATGTTAGGTTTATTAAATACTTAAGTAGATCTGCATGAGATCAGATCTAGGGTTATTTCTCGATGCACGTAAGTGGATGATTCAACTGTTAAGGGTCCGCAAAGACCTATCGCAAACCTTCACGAAGGTCTCAAGTCTGTTTAAAGGAAGTTGTAGTATTGATCCCTAGGGGCTTATAGATCTACGTGAAGGCATATCTAGGACAACAAAAGAAATCACACTGATCTCTAGATGTGGAAACTTGGTTCCAACATCCCCCCATACTGCTTCGAGTGAGACTTTAGCCAGCACTACATGGGTTGATGCCGAAAGGGCTAGTAGTGTATGGTTTTGTTTGGCATAATTAACTTTGAACGTGGGTTAGGACCCACTAAGCCAACAATGAATTTCAAGTCCTTAACAATCCAAAAAGCTACAGGCCTCTTAGGCCAATGACAAACAAAAAATAAGCCTACGGATACATGCAGAATTCCATTTTATTTTCTTAGGAAATCTATAAGGAATTAACCTTCCTTAATCAAATAGAAAATCACAATTCATGACATATCATACACATTGAACCAACACATTTAAATCACATCAATATATGCCTTAGGCTAACACAAGAACGTAAACCATTCCATATCCATTCCTTTAAACAACAATGCTCATTCAAGTAAGCACACTACATTACTTAGCATTATAAGGCATGATAAAACAACACATTAAACAAGCATAAAGAATTCAAGACATGAGAGACATCAACAAACACTTATATTTGTTAAATGTATCTAGGAAATTGAGATTGGGGCTTCAACTCTCCACCCAACCTTAGACACACCGCAACCAAGTCTTTCTTGCAGTGGTCACCCCCCAAGCCAAATTCCAAAGCTTGAGGATGAGTGCTTAAGGGATCAAACCAAATTTATCAATTGAAACAAGGGTTCTAGAGGACCATCCACCTCCACCCACCAACTTCTTCACACAGTCAATGTCTCACAAGGAATCCATAGGTTCACCACCTCCCTTTAACTCACCAAGGGAATCCAAAGGTTGTGCCTCCACCATAAATCAACAACAAGGGAATCTATAGGTTGTGCATCCACCCTCAATCAACAATAATGGAATCCAAAGGTCGTGCATTCACCCTCAACTGTAACAACCCTTGTTTGATTTTCCATGTAAATAAAATAAGACCAAGTTCATGGGACATGTATTCTAAGTTGAATGTTGGTCAAAACATTATAGTGGGAATCACTTGTGGATTAATAATGGCTATGGAAATTGGCAAAGGTAAAGAGGCAATAAATGACCTTTAATTATGTAAATAAAGGAAATTAGGAGGAAAGGAATGTGAAGAGACACAACTTTGCATGCAAGGGAAATTGGAGGAAAAATGAAGGAAAAAGAGGAAAAAAGGGAGATCAATGATAAAAAGGCATCAGATAATCAATTGTTAGCTTTTGGTTGGTTTTAGTTTTTTGAGAGTTTTGAGTTGCGCACACTCTCATTCTCTCATACTATTGCACACTTAGAGTATTATTGGATCATCCTTGGAGCATTCTAACATTCACTTCGATTGGAGAAAGAAATCGAAGGAAAACAAGGGAGTGCAAGGAGATAGTTGGATCAACATCTACAACAGGATTATTTTGTAGGTAACAAGTTGCATGTGTGATTTCCTTGCTGATTTTTGGATGCATGGTATATGCATGTAGTTATTTGGTGATGTGTTGTCATTGGAATGGAGATTTTCGTAGATTGACAATGGTTTCAACCTTGCCCTTCCATTTCCTCGATAACCATGGTGTTGTGCATTTCCCACTTATTTTTCTAATTGGTTCTAAAGTTCCCTATGGTTGTGGGTTGGAAAAAACACTCTGGAGCCCTAAAACAACTTGGCTTGAGTTAATAGCTCCTCGAACCTGCAGGTTGGGATAAACACTCTAGACCCTTGTGGGTTGAGTTACTAGTCCCTGGAGTTGTGGGTTGGGACAAATTCTCTGGAGCCATGAATTAGTTGTGGGTTGAGTTACTAGTTCTTGGAGCCCTAGACATCTTAGGTATAGACTGATTTGGTTGACGTTAGTGATTTTTACACCATATAGGTGAGATCATTGTGGTTGAGTGTTGAGGTGGTTCCTCTGGAAGCCCTAGTTGGTTTTGTTTTAGTTTAACCCTTATGATCCCACATTCATGCTTACAATATGGTGCGGGGATGATTGGTTGAAAGAGAGAGTTGGTTTAAGCTAATCTATGGTCGGGTGGCACATGGAAGTCCCTAACTTGGTTGGATTTTGCATATGTGTATATGAGCTATTGTCCTATTGTGATGTATGAGCACTTGTACTAGTTATAATGGTGATCGTACTGTTGATTTGTCATAGTTTCGATTCTGGACCTTATATGTTGGTTATATCCTTGGTTATGATGTGCTCTAGCTATGGATCTCTTTCATGATTTGATAAGTTATTGAATGGTTGATGAATGCATGGGCTAACAAGTGTTGTTGCATCTAACTAGAGAGGGAATTGAGCCTTCTTGGTGATTTTCAGATGAAGTTCAAAAGTTTATGATCAAATATGCATTCATACATGTAGCTTATATGTTTTCCATATGTTTAAAAAAATGTCTCTCCTGCATTATGCATGTCTAGGTCAATATCTTGCTTAAGTTTTGATTGTTTAGCATCGTTATAATTATTGATATAATTCTAGAAAGTTACAGGGAGTAGTCTAGAGGATTGCTTGAAAAAGTGGCATACATCTCATGACCTCATGTACTGAAATGAGGAAATTGGGTCATAACTGCATGCAGGCGAGCTTATGAGTGTGGTTATAGCCTCCCAACCACATGTATGTAGTCTTGTGGGTGCGGTTGGAGGGTAAATTGTGTGAAAAAAGAATTCCAGTTCAGGGATTGATCACATAGGGTGGTTTGCAGGCTCTCGCGTGGTCTGTAGTCCTTCTGGGATGTCAGTATGTTGTCGGCTTATAGGCCCAAATTCCATAACTAGAAATTCAAGGTCAAGTCATATCATAGTGACACTCATCTTATGTTTACCTAGAGAGCTTGTAAAAGTGGGTAAATGTGGGAGGGGTGGTTACATGTTTGTATTCGAGCTTCCAGGTTCAAACACTTGGACTGGATAGAATAAATGCACATTGTTATGCATGCATTATGATGGTTATGTTTATTATGAATATGGTCATTGTTGTAGTTTTGTGTTATCATGCATGATGTTGATATGTTGATGTCATTATGTATCTATATCGTGCTAATTTGGATTGAATGTGCAGATGAGATAGCCTCCCCTAAAATACTCTTAGGTGTGGTTTTAATTATGTTTCTATTTGGTTTATCTAACATGACATGTTTGCAAGAGATAGAAGATCCGAGATGAAGAACAGAATGGTGGAATATAGTTCACATGAATCCCCTTATAGGCCTGATGTGAATTCAACGGAGTGGCGCGTGTCAGTTGAGCAGTAATGAGAAAAGTACTCTCCTGGTATAGCAGATACATTGAGAAGTTTGAAGGCATAAATCGGAAGTTGTAAGGAAAATAATAGTAGGTTGATTGAGGCACATGAAAGTCTTTCCAGAGCTTAGGAAAAACAAGCAGAGGTTAATGAAGTCATCCTTCAGAGTCTTTCAGATTTGTAGAAGTAGGTACAATTGAGGATTAGTCATGGACAGGAGGAAAATACTAATGGGGCATATGGAAACAGGTCTCGATCAAGATACATATTGGACAGGGATGACATAGTCAGAAGTGGTATATCTTTGGATACACTTAATAGGCAGGCCAACACACATGTATTTTATTCTAGCTTCGGTTCAAAGAGACATCATCATCATTATCCCCAACATCCTTATAGGAGGAGTAAGAAGCAGTATTTTCCAAAAGAGTTCAAGAAATCCAAGACTCCTACTATGAATATGAATGTGAAGAGACCAAAAGATGTAGAAGCATGGCTACTTGGGATGAAGAAGTTCTTTAGATTGCATGATTATTAAGAGAATATTAAATCCAATACCATTATCTTCAATCTCAAGGGAAGAGAATATATCCGGTGGGAAGATGTGAAGATTTTCAGAGGCATTTGGGTAGATGAGCTTAGTTGGCATGAGTTTAAAAGACTCTTCAAGAAGTACTTGTATGAGAGATATTATGACAGAAAGGCCAAGGAGTTCTATGAGTTGAAGATGGGTTCCATGACAGATGAATGTTGGAATTATGATGCATGTGTTGTACTTGATGGCAAACAACTCATAGAAGATCAACTCACTTATATATATCTAGATGAATCTACGGAAGAGATATCAGATGACAATTCTCAGTATGACAAGTCCAAAGGGGGAGATTGTTGGCATTATGAGACAAGTGTTGTCCTTGATGGCAAATCACACAAATGATAAATTATAGTGCAACAAATTTATTTGATAAATTATAGTGCAACAAAGTTTCCTACATGTAGAGAAAAGTTCACGCACTTTTATGCAGAGAAGAGTTTATTCCATGTAGAGAAAAGTTCACGCACTTTTATGCAGAGAAAAGTTTATTCCATGTAGAGAAAAGTTCACGCACTTTTATGCAGAGAAAAGTTTATTCCATGTAGAGAAAAGTTCACGCACTTTTATGCAGAGAAAAGTTTATTCCATGTAGAGAAAAGTTCACGCACTTTTATGCAGAGAAAAGTTTATTTCATGTAGAGAAAAGTTCACGCACTTTTATGCAGAGAAGATTTTATTTCATGTAGAGAAATGTTCACGCACTTTTATGCAGAGAAAAGTTTATTTCATGTAGAGAAAAGTTTATGCACTTTCATGCAGAGAAAAGTTCCCTTCATGCAAGAGAAAAGTTCACACACTTTCATGGTTGGTTCATGGTATTAGTCCGACAGTTTTTGATCCTATGGTTTTGGTCCGTGGTATTGCATCCAAAAGTGTTGATCTCACGCACTTTCATGGTTGGTTCATGGTATTAGTCCGACAGTTTTTGATCCTATGGTTTTGGTCCGTGGTATTGCATCCAAAAGTGTTGATCTCACGCACTTTCATGGTTGGTTCATGGTATTAGTCCAACAGTTTTTTGATCCTATGGTTTTGGACCGTGGTATTGAGAATGGACTAAGGCTATAAAAGAGGAAGGAGATCATTTGGCAAAGCATCATCTGAATTATTGAATATCTCATAAAGTGCTAGATCTGGAATACTATGATTGGGTTATGGTGTAGATCTAGATCTGAGCTAAAGAGGGATCTCACCAGTTGATGGAAAACAAGATCTAAGGATAGATCGGGATCAAATGGTTTGAAATGAACTATCTCTATATATGTGATTATGCTTATTCTAGATCTGTATACTGACGCTTGTAATGATCTGAACTAGGTATAACTTGAGTTTGAAATTGCTGGAGTCATGTTTGAATATTTATAGATCTGTACGCGGGTTGGCTTTGGTGTAAGCGCGTATGTATGCAGGTTTGGTTCATTGTAGTAGCGTATACAATTTGAGCTATGATATTTGAAGTCACAGGTGGTTCTGGTTGTTGATGGGTTCTGATGACAATTTAAAGGTGCTAGTATTTTGCATATCCTATTTGGTTGATTGTGTTTAGCTTCAGTATTGATGGATGAGAACTAATATTGGATCAGGATCATAATGGCTCATATTTATGTGATCTAGATCTGGGTGCTAACACATATATTATCCTTGTATATGTATTGATCTAGTGTTTGGGTGATTCAGAAGATTGATTGATTATGTGATTCAATGATATTAATGGGTCCAGTATGAAAATTGGATGAAACATGGCCTTTCAGATTATGTGTTGTGCTTCAGGAGTATCCAGTATGAAAATGTACGAAACATGGTCCCTGGAAGAAAGAGAAGGTTGTAGCCTTCAGTAGGCCAGCACCTACGTACTAGTATCTTGGCTTGTACAAGAGCTAAGGGGGTTGTAGCTCCCTTCCAGGAGAAGACTGGAGAATGAGAGAGGGTTGTAGCTCTCTGCAGGTAGAAGCCTACGTACTGGTATAAGACTGCACCAGTACAGAAATATTGTAAAAGGATTTTCTTATTAAGAAGAAGATTGAGATGACTTGCAGCAGGTGGTTTTCTCCCACATTGGGTTTCCACCTTATATCATGGTGTTCATGTGTGTGGCTTATGTGTGATGATCTATTCTCTTTTACTGCACCTATTTACTGTTAATATGGTTGATAATGTTCTAATGCACTCATTAAGGATCAACTAACTGAATCATAAGAAGTTGTGGAAGTAGCATATATGAATCTGAATATGCAAATGAAAAAGTTTTATTGATGTGATAATACTGATTCACCCCCCCCCCCTCTCAGTATTATTTCCAACAATTGGTATCAGAGCAGGTCCTTTGGTAGAAGCTTGATCGCTTGAAGGAGATCCGTGGAACAATGGGAAAGAAGCTTAAGAAGAAAGCTCATAAGAAGAAGAAGACATCTCAGAAGAACTATGACAGTGGGAGAATCGATTGGGGATTATGTATAAGAAGCTCTTCAGATTCAGATTCAGATTCGGAATCATTTCAGAATGAAGATGAACTATCAGGTATGAATTTGCTATCCTCTGATGTTCCAGCTATCTATCCATTTGGAAAAGATGGAAGTGATAACAAAACAACTGAATGTGCTCTTATGGGTGAGGAAGAAGGATATCAAATAGAAGCAGAATTTAACAGGCTGACAAACAAAATTAGTGAACAAGAAAGACTTCTGAACATAAAGAGTGGTGCCCTCAAAGAAGCTGTTACTAGACAAAAGGCTCAACGAGAGTTATTCAAGGAGAAATATCAAAAGTTGCAGGTTGAAGCAACATCTCTAAGAAATGAAGTCAATGAAAAGAACACAACCATCAAGAAACTCAGAGATAGATCCAGTTACTATGAAAGTCTTGAAGCCACGATCCGCTCTCTAAAGGAAGATCTTGAAGAATCAAAGAAGCAGAATAAAGATCTAGTCCAAGATATTGAAAAACAGGGAAACGAAATTATCAGCTTAAAATCTTAGCTAGAATGTGCCTTCAGAATTCATCAAATGCAACAGGATCTGAATGAAGAACAAGAAAAGGAGATTCTCAAGCTAAAGCATCAGTTGGAAGAAGAAAGGAAAGCTGAAGAAGACATGAAGAAGCAATATCTAGAAAAAGAAGAACAACTTCAGGTTGAGGTAAATATCTTGAAAAGTAAATTAGAAGAAAAGGATAAGCTCTTACGTTTTCAAGATAGTACTAAAGTCTTGGATGATATTCTTAATAGTCAAAGATCTCCTGCCATCAAAACTGGTCTTGGCTTTCATGAATCTGTTGAAGGTGAATCTAGTTCACAAGGTGAGGCAAGGAACTCTAAAGAGAAATCTAAAATGATCAACAAGGAGATAAGAGAGATGAAAGGTCAATCTCATCATCAACCAAGGAAAGAAAATCTTTTACTCCTCCTATGAATAATGTTGAATGTTATGTATGTCATAACCTTGGACATGTTGCAGCCAGATGTAGAAGAAGGGGTCAAGATCATCAAACAAACAGATCATCTCAGTCAAGGTACTTTAATGGATATTGCTTTGCTTGCAATATATTTGGTCACAAAGCTGCTGATTGCTACAAAAGGAATATGAAACATGTAAGATGTTATGCATGTAACAAGCTTGGACATATAGCAAAGGAATGCAGGAACAAAGCACGGACATCACACCAAAAGGAGAAAACATCATCATACTTGAAGATATGGAAGAAAAAGGAAGTTCAGTCAGAAAGTGGCGGCACAACACATTATACAGACATAACAGAGGGAGCCGGAAGTGTAAAACTTCAATCTCCTATGCAAGCTTGATAAAGGGAAGTTGCATATATACGCGAATTTGTTACTGCACAGTCGCGTATATGATTGTTTGAAGAAAGGCAGTAGGGACAGATTCAAGAAAAGGATCAGTTTTGCTCTAATTGATAATGGTTGCATATGATGGTTAGAAGTATTTTGGTTCTAACTTGATATTGCTGATGTCTTGATACTTCTTAATATGCATGATCAGATCTGACAGATGGTACAGGTTTAGGGGGAGCATATGCTCTTAATGCATTGTTGGCATTATGGTTAATAGTCCTTGGTGATGATGCTTATATGGATAAATGATTCATCTTGCTATGAGTTGTTCAGATGATTCTTGGGGTTACATAGTTGATATTTAGATCAGATTTGTGGTTGATTCTCTAATGGTGCTTACATGGTGATCTTCATAAGGATAAGGAGAAGTACATAGCTTGAATTCACTTGATGATGAGTCACTCATATGCTGTTGTCGTCATATGCATAAAGATCATATATTACAGTTATGATGCAGGATTCCTATTGTTCTTGGCACATATATGGATGAGGATTGTTGGCTGGATACATGGATGATTATTCAATGTTGCATTGTTGGAGACATGATGATGATGAGTTATTACCTATATGATGATAGTTGCTGTTGACAGATACTATGGAGCAGATCATACAGTGTCGTTGCTGATGTTTATCATGATCTTATTTAGGTGTTTGGTCTCTATATAAATGTCATGTATATCATTCGATGTAAAGGTCATATCAAGACTCATGATGTAATAGTGTGTCTCTATCTTTTGTAGTCATTTGATGAGATCTCTTCAGGTCATGTAACAGCCTATGTTGGTTTCCCCACTATGCCTGGGATGAATGATGTTATTCTCTTATGTTATCTGTAAACTTTTGGTATATCACCATTGTGATGGGAGATAGATGTATGTATGAGTCTTTGGTGATAGGAAGGTCATTTATGATTTATAGAATCATGTACTTCTTGTAGAACATCTTTTTGCAAACCTTGCTTAACAGTCAGGGGGAGCATGAACAAGCATATTTCAGCAGAGCAGAGATTTCAGCATGTTCTCAGAAAAAGCATGGACAGATTGGTGCACCATGGCATATACAAAGGGGGAGCTCATTCAGAGATTTCAACAGGTACTCAGGGGGAGTATGAACAGCGGAATGCCTGTCTAGGAAAGAGAATATCTTGGTTCGCCCTTTGCCCTTGATGTCAAAGGGGGAGAGTGATTTGGTATTGTTGCCATCAAGTCCAAAGGGGGAGATTGTTGGCATTATGATGCATGTGTTGTACTTGATGGCAAACAACTCATAGAAGATCAACTCACTTATATATATCTAGATGAATCTACGGAAGAGATATCAGATGACAATTCTCAGTATGACAAGTCCAAAGGGGGAGATTGTTGGCATTATGAGACAAGTGTTGTCCTTGATGGAAAATCACACAAATGATAAATTATAGTGCAGCAAATTTATTTGATAAATTATAGTGCAACAAAGTTTCCTTCATGTAGAGAAAAGTTCACGCACTTTTATGCAGAGAAAAGTTTATTCCATGTAGAGAAAAGTTCACGCACTTTTATGCAGAGAAAAGTTTATTCCATGTAGAGAAAAGTTCACGCACTTTTATGCAGAGAAAAGTTTATTTCATGTAGAGAGAAGTTCACGCACTTTTATGCAGAGAAGAGTTTATTTCATGTAGAGAAATGTTCACGCACTTTTATGCAGAGAAAAGTTTATTTCATGTAGAGAAAAGTTTACGCACTTTCATGTAGAGAAAAGTTCCCTTATGCAAGAGAAAAGTTCACACACTTTCATGGTTGGTTCATGGTATTAGTCCGACAGTTTTTGATCCTATGGTTTTGGTCCGTGGTATTGCATCCAAAAGTGTTGATCTCACGCACTTTCATGGTTGGTTCATGGTATTAGTCCGACAGTTTTTGATCCTATGGTTTTGGTCCGTGGTATTGCATCCAAAAGTGTAGATCTCACGCACTTTCATGGTTGGTTCATGGTATTAGTCCAACAGTTTTTTGATCCTATGGTTTTGGACCGTGGTATTGAGAAAGGACTAAGGCTATAAAAGAGGAAGGAGATCATTTGGCAAAGCATCATCTGAATTATTGAATATCTCATAAAGTGCTAGATCTGGAATACTGTGATTGGGTTATGGTGCAGATCTAGATCTGAGCTAAAGAGGGATCTCACCAGTTGATGGAAAACAAGATCTAAGGATAGATCGGGATCAAATGGTTTGAAATGAACTCTCTATATATGTGATTATGCTTATTCTAGATCTGTATACTGACACTTGTAATGATCTGAACTGGGTATAACTTGAGTTTGAAATCGCTGCAAGTCATGTTTGAATATTTATAGATCTGTACGCGGGTTGGCTTTGGTGTAAGCGCGTATGTATGCAGGTTTGGTTCATTGTAGTAGCGTATACAATTTGAGCTATGATATTTGAAGTCACAGGTGGTTCTGGTTGTTGATGGGTTCTGATGACAGTTTAAAGGTGCCAGTATTCTGCATATCCTGTTTGGTTGATTGTGTTTAGCTTCAGTATTGATGGATGAGAACTAATATTGGATCAGGATCATAATGGCTCATATTTATGTGATCTAGATCTGGGTGCTAACACATATATTATCCTTGTATATGTATTGATCTAGTGTTTGGGTGATTCAGAAGATTGATTGATTATGTGCTTCAATGATAATAATGGGTCCAGTATGAAAATCGGATGAAACGTGGCCTTTCAGATTATGTGTTGTGCTTCAGGAGTATCCAGTATGAAAATGTATGAAACGTGGTCCCTGGAAGAAAGAGAAGGTTGTAGCCTTCAGTAGGCCAGCACCTACGTACTAGTATCTTGGCTTGTACAAGAGCTAAGGGGGTTGTAGCTCCCTTCCAGGAGAAGACTGGAGAACGAGAGAGGGTTGTAGCTCTCTGCAGGTAGAAGCCTGCGTACTGGTATAAGACTGCACCAGTACAGAAATATTGTAAAAGGATTTTCTTATTAAGAAGAAGATTGAGATGACTTGCAGCAGGTGGTTTTCTCCCACATTGGGTTTCCACCTTATATGATGGTGTTCATGTGTGTGGCTTATGTGTGATGATCTATTCTATTTTACTGCACCTGTTTACTGTTAATATGGTTGATAATGTTCTAATGCACTCATTAAGGATCAACTAACTAAATCATAAGAAGTTGTGGAAGTAGCATATATGAATCTGAATATGGAAATGAAAAAGTTTTATTGATGTGATAATACTGATTCACCCCCCCTCTCAGTATTATTTCCAACAATGAAGAGTACACAACTAAGTTTATGGAGCCATTGAGGAATGTGCCCTACCTCAAGGATGATAAGGCAAAGGTCCAAGGTTCATTAGTGGATTGCCTTTAGCATTTAAAGATCAGGTTGAGTATGATGAACCTTGGTCATTGTAGGAAGTCATTGGGAAGTTGAAGCATTGTTATGAGTAGTCTAAGTGCAATCTTGATCTTAAGTGGGATTGGAAAGGTAATGACAAGACTAAAGGGAAGTGGGCTAAGAAGCGAGGAAGACCTCAGGATGCATGTGATAAGGAGAACGTAACACCTTATAAGAAGTTCAATGCAGTTGACATAGGACATGTTCCACCTGAGGATCAGAATGAAGGTGATGGCAGGAAGCCTTTGCAGTGTTGGACTTGTGGTGGAGAGCATCACAGGAGATATTTTCCATTGCACCATGGTGGCAGGCCTCAGATTTATAGTTCTCAGGAGGCACAGATAGTTGGGGATGTTGGGCCAAGTTTTTATGGGATTTATGCAACGATGGATATTATGAAGGTTGATCATTAGGCATCCATTATCGAGATGGAAGGTAAGCTTCATGAGTAAGTTGTTTCCATTTTGATTGATCCTAGATCTAATTATATTTATATCAGTCCTGACTTGGTGGATAAGTGTTTCTTGAATAAATAAGTGCATGCAGAATCTTGGTTGATGTAGTTTGATATAGGGACCAAGAGAAGAGTCCATCATTGGGTGAGATCTTGTGCATTTGAGCTGAATGGTATGCCTACATCAGCACATCTAAATTTCCTTCCTTGGGGATCACATAGTATGCTTTTGGGCATGGGTTGGTTATTCATTCAAAGGAATAAAATGGACTATTGTGATAAGGATATTGAGTGCTTGGATGATAATGGGGAAAGGAGAATCTAGCAGGGAAACAAGAAACCTATATCAGTGAGAACGGTTATATCTACGCAGGAAAAGAAAAGTTGCAGGAAGGGATGTGTAATTTTTGCAGATCATATTTCCAATGATGAAGTCATGAGGAAATATCTTGTCTTGCAACAGTTCCAGGATGTGTTTCCTGCAAAGATTGTAGAGTTTCCTCCTCATAGAGAGGTGAAATTTTCTATTGAGTTGATGTCGGGAGCAATACCAATATCTAAGGCACCATACAAGATGAGTGCCACAAAGTTGGTGGAATTGAAGTTTCAACTTAAGGAAATGCTTGATAAAGGATTCATAAGGCCAAGTGTTTCGCCTTCAGGTGCACTTGTATTGTTTGTAAAGAAGAAGGATGGTACTCTCAGATTGTGCATTGATTACCGGTAGCTGAACAAGGTGACTATCAAGAACATGTATCCATTGTCACATCTTATTGCTTTCTTTGATCAATTGAAGGGAGTTGCAGTATTTTCAAAGGTTGATATGAGATCAGGATATCATCAGGTGCACATCAAATAAGAATATATCTACAAGATTGCATTTTGTATGAGGTATGGACATTATGAGTTTGTGGTGGTTCCTTTTGGTCTTACCAATGCTCCAACCACTTTTATGTGCTTAATGAACAATGTGTTGTGTCCTTGGACAATTTTGTGATAGTGTTTATTGATGATATATTGATATACTCCAAGAATGAGGAAGATCATATAGAGCACCTGGAAGCAGGTTTGAGATTGTTGAGAGAGCATCAGTTGTATGCCAATATTAGCAAGTGAAAATTTATTTATTTATTTATTTTATTTTTTATTTATTTTGTTTTTCAGTCTCAAATTCACTACTTGGGACATGTTGTTTCCAAGGAGGGGATAACAATGGACCCAGAAAAGATTAAAGATATCACGAAGTGACCAAATGCTAGGAATGTGGATGAGGTCATATCATTCATGGGACTAGTAGGTTATTACAGGCAATTCATCAAGAACTTCTCACGGATTGGCTATCCTATTACATCTTTGCAGAGGAAAGGGAAGAAGTTTGAATGGACCTAGGAGTGCGAAGCTAGTTTTGAGTAGTTGAAGCATTTGCTTACAAATGATCTGGTCTTGAAGATTACAAATCCTGATAAGGAGTTCGTGGTATGTAAAGATGCTTGTAAGGAATGACTTGGTGGAGTCATAATGCAAGAAGCACAGGTAGTGTGTTATGAG
The DNA here is from genome assembly GCA_031772625.1 of Pinus tabuliformis. Classification (NCBI taxonomy): domain Eukaryota; kingdom Viridiplantae; phylum Streptophyta; class Pinopsida; order Pinales; family Pinaceae; genus Pinus; species Pinus tabuliformis. Next base: position 1,098,774,076 of record CM062811.1, read on the forward strand.
TCAAGGAAGCTGAAATAGCACAGGCAGAAATATGTGACTCATGATCTTGAGTTGACAACTACCATTCATGCATTGAATATGTGGAGACATTATCTTCTTGGAAGGAGGTTTGTCTTAATGAGTAATCATAGTGGGATGAGGTACTTGTTTGACCAACCCAATCTGAATTCTAGGCAAGCTAGATGGTTGGCTACCCTCAGTGAGTTTGACTTTGAGATTGAGTACATCAAGGGAAAGGAGAATAGGGTTTCAGATTCTCTTAGTAGAAGAGTGCAGGGGAATCATATTTCATTTTTGATCTCTTATGGGACAGATTTACATGAGCGGATCTTGTGCGCACAACAACATGATGAGAAGCATCAACAACTGAAGTAGAGATTGTAGCAATAGGGTGAAGGTGATAGGGAGGAGGAGTATCACCTTGCAACATATGGCTTTGTGAGATTAAAGAACAAGATTTATGTGCCAGATAAGAGTGAGCTCAAGAAGCTTATCTTGAGGGAGTTTCATGTCAAGCCTTATTCAGGGCATCCAGGATATCATAAGACTTTGACAATAGTTAAGAAGTTATTTTATTGGTTGAACTTGAAGAAAGAGGTGGATGAGTTTGTTGTGAAATGTTTAGACTATCAACAGGTGAAAGTATTGTAAATACTACAACGAGTTGTGTTATAAAGCTCCAATAAGTAGTATGGTGTTCATGGTTTCAGTGGTTTGGTATGATGTACATGTTGCATTGAATTGTGTTATAAAGCTCCATGGGTAGTATGTTTTGCTGGTTATAAGTGTCCTTGAACACCAAGGACGATGTTCCCCCAAAGGTGGAGGGGTTTGTAACAACCCCTAGTTGATTTTCCATGTAAATAAAATAAGACCAAGGTCATGGGACACATATTCCAAGCTAAATGTTGGGAAAAACATTATAGTGGGCATCAATTGTGGATTAATAATGGATATGGAAATTGACAAAGGAAAAGAGACAATAAATGGCATTTAATAATGAAAATAAAGGAAATTAAGAGGAAAGGAAGGTGAAGAGACACAAATTTGCATGCAGGGGAAATTAGAGAAAAAATGAAGGAAAATGATGAAAAACGAGAGATCAATGATAAAGAGGCACCAGAGAATCAGTTGTTAGCTTTTGGTCAGTTTTAGCTTTTTGACAGTTTTGAGTTGAGCACACTCTCATTCTTTCATAATCTTGTACACTTGGAGTATTCTTGGATCATTCTAGCATTCACTTGGATTGGAGAAAGAAAGCAAAGGAAAGAAAGGGAGTGCAAGGAGACAGTTGGATCATCAACTACAACATGATTACTTTGCAAGTAACAGGTTGCATGTGTGATTTCCTTGTTGATTTTTGGATGCATGGTATATCCATGTGGTTCTTTGGTTATGTGTTGTCATTGGCATGGAGATTTACTTAGATTGACAGTGGTTTCAACCTTGCCTTTCCATTTCCTAGATAGCTATGGTGTTATGGATTTCCAACTTTTTTTTCTTATTGGTTCTTAGGTTCCCTATGAATGTGGGTTGGAACAAACTCTCTCGAGCCCTTAAACAACTTGGGTTGAGTTACTAGTTCCTGGATGTATGAATTTACAGGGTAAGTTCCTCAGATAGAACACCAAAGGACACCACTCACAAACAGATCAAAGATCAATGCACCAGTGTTCTTGACGTGGTTAAAACCTCAAAGAGGGAAACATTCCAGGGCCTGAGCCAATGTGACCACTTCAAAAAATTTATTAATAAAAGAAATAAAATTTACATAAGCTTCTCTCATGAACGATCACACTACAAATGACCCTCCATGCTCTTTAAATAGAGATCATGGACCAATCGGGTGTTAAGCCATGGATCAAGTGTCGGTAATACCGAGGAGAGAATGAGCCGTCAGATCACTTAATGTCTAGAACATATCGTGACCGTCAGATTGTAAGTTACAAAAGTACATAGTAAAGAAACACACTTTACCTAACTCTATACTAGACCAAGTTATACTTAACTATTTCCTATGTGTCAGAATATCCTAACACTGGAGCC